>OY757013.1:143417128-144617128 GCA_963580285.1 Lucinisca nassula
GACAAGCCGATACACTTAATGCCACTGCCACCAAAATACTTAATGGTTCGGTGCCAAAGCAGCAGACATAGCTGCTGGCTGACAGTCACTTCCTCAAACATGCATGCTGGCTTGGTGCCACAGCCTAAGGCAAAGTGCTGATTTGGTGACTAAGCTACGCCACATACGTGCCTGCTGGCTAGGTGCAACTGCCTCAGGCATGCCTGCTGGCTCGGTTCAGCTGCCTCAGATATACCTGCTGTGTTTTTGCCGTTGGCTCAGTGGCACAGATTCAGACATAACTGATGGATGAGTGCCCCAGACGTACTTGGTTGCTCGTCTGTCATGCCTAATTACTTACTGCAACTACAACATAAGTATTTTATTGCTCGGTACCAAGGCATTATGCACGTCTACTTGCTGAACGCCACTGCCTCGGACATGCCTGCTGGCTCGTAAACACTGCCTCAGACAAAACTGCTGATTCGGAGCTTAAACAGCAGACGCACCTGCTGGCTCGGTGCCGCTGCCTCAGGCTTAGCTGCTGATTCAGTACAAAAGCCAAAAGACATGCCTGTGCGCCTGCTGGCTAGGCACCTTTGCCTTAGGTATAACTGCTGATTAGGTGCAAAAGCAAAAGTCATGCTCGGTGCCACTGCCTTAGGCATGCCTGCCGGCTCGGTTCCATTGCCTCAGACATACCTGCAGTGTCGTTGCGACTGGTTCAGACATGCCCGCTGGCTCAGTGCGACAGCCTCCGACTAACTGGTGGACCACTGCCAATGCCGCAGACGTATCTGGCTACTCGACGTCATTGCGTTTGTATGACGTAACCCATGCCATAAAGTGGGCTTTAACCACGATTGTATAGTTTTGCATTCTACATAACTGCTGATTCGGTGCCTAAACCACAAAAATGCCTGCTGGATCGATGCCACTGCCTCATTCATGCCTGCTGGCTCTGTTCCACTGCCTCAGACATATCTGCAGGGTCACTGACTCAGACATGACGCTGATTCGGTGCCTAAGCCTTTATGAATCCGTGGCAAGGCAAGACATGTTAGCAGTCATGTCTAAGGCAGGGTCGTTGCCATTTGCTCAGACATTCCCGCTGGCTCTGTGCGACAGCCTCAGACATAACTGTTGGATCAGTGCCAATGCCTCAGACGTACCTGGCTGCTCGATGCTATTTCGTTTGTCATGCCACACAAAATGTAATACTTTATGATTCTGTGCTAAGGCATCAGACATAATGGCTACCTCAAAGTCACTGACTCGGACATGCTTGCTCACTCGGTCCAGCTGCCTCTGACATAACTGCTGATTTGGTGCCTTAGCCACTTACATGCCTGCTGGCTGGATGCCACTACCTCAGCTAGGTCCCCTGGCTCAGTTTCACTGCCTCAGACATACCTGCAGGGTAGTTCTCACCGGCTCGATGCGAAGACATCCGACATATCTCCTGCCTCAAAGTCGTGTCCTCGGTCATGCCTACTGACTCGGCATCACTGTATGAGATATAACCTACCTAAATCACAGACGCGCCTGGTGGCTCAGTCCCGCTGCCTCAGATATAATCGCTGATTCAGTGCCGAAGCCACAGACGTACATGATTGCTCGGTGCCGCGGCCTCTGACATAACTGCTGATTCAGTGCCGAAATCACAGACGCGCCCTGCTGCCTCTGTCCCACTGCCTCAGTCATAACCGCTGATTCATTGTCTACACCACAGACACGCAGGCTGGATCGGTCCCCCTTCCATAGATATAACTACTGAATCGGTGCCTAAGCCATAGACGTGCCTACTGGCTCGGTGTCGCTGCCTCAGATTAAGTCATAGACGTGCCTGCTGTCTCAGTGCCGCTGCCTCAGACATAACTGTTGAATGGGTGCCTAAGCCACAGACGTGTCTGCTGGTTCGGTGCCACCACTCAAGCATGCCTGCAGGCTCCGTTCCACTGCCTCCGAGATACCTGCAGGGTCGTTGACCCTCGCTGAAACAAGCCCAGCCCACTGCCCCTCGTTAAACTAATGGATCTATGCCACGGCCTCAAACGTATCTGTTTGCTCGATGCCATTGTGACTGTCATGCCTAACGACTTAGTGTCACTGCCACACAAATAATTTAACGATCGGTGGCAGGGCATCAGACATGTCTGCTGGCTCACAGTCATTGCCTCGGGACTGCTGATTCGGTGCTTAAGCCACAGACACGCCTGCTAGCTCGGACCAGCTGCCTCAGGAATAACTGCTTATTCCTTGCCAAAACCAAATATGCGCTTGCTGGCTCTGTCCCGCTGCCTCAGATATAACGACTGATTCGGTGCCTAAACCGCAGGCTTGCCTGCTGGCTCGGTGCCTCTGCCTGAGACATAACTGCGGATTCAGTGCCTAAGCCACAGACCTGCCTACTGGTTCTGTGCCAGTTCAAAATGCATGCCTGCTGAATCGGTTTCACTGCCTCCTAGATACCTGCAGGGCCGTTGCCACTTGCTGAGACATTCCACTAGCACAGTGCCACTGCCTGATGCTAAACTGATGGATAAGTGCCACTGTCTCAGACGTACCTGGTTGCTCAATGCCACTGCAACTTCTGATTCCTTGCCTAAATCACTAACGTGCCTGCAGGCTCGATGTCACTACCTCTGACATAACTGCTGATTCGGTGCCTAAACCAAAGACGCGTGTGCTGCATCTGTCCCGCTGCCTCTATTATAACTTCTGATTTATTGTCTTAGCCATAGACGCGCCTGCTGGCTCGGTCCTGTTTCCTAAGATATAACTACTGATTCGGTGCCTAAGCCATAGACGTGGCTGTTGGCTCAGTGTCGCTGCCTCAGAGATAACTGTTATAGGGTGCTATGCCACAGACGTGCTTGATGGCTCTGTGCCACATCCACAGGCATGCCCGCAGGCTCGGTTCTACTGTCTCAGAGATACCTGCAGGGTCGATGTCAATCGTCGAGACAAGCCCGCTGGCTCAGTGCCGCTGCCTCAGGCTATATCGAAGGATCTGTGCCACTGACTCAAACATATCTGGTTGCTCGATGCCACTGTGGCTGACATGCCTAATGAATTAGTGTCACTGTCACACAAATACATTATGGATCGGTGGCAGGGCATCAGACATGTCTGCTGGCTAACAGTCACTGCCGCAGAAGTCCTGCTGGCCGCGTGCCACTGCCTTAGACATAATTGCTGGTTCAGTGCCTAAGCCACAGACGGTCCTGCTGACTCGATGCCGCTGCTCAGACATGACTGGTGATTCAGTGCCTAAGCCACAGACTCACCTGCTGGCTCGGACCCGCTGCCTCAGTCACAAATGCCAATTCCGTGCCTAAACCACAGATGCGCCTGTGGGTCGGTCCCGCTGCCTCAGATAAAACTGCTGATTCGGTGCCTAAGCCATAGACTTGAATGCTGGCTCGGTGCCTGTACCTGAGACATAACTGCTGATTCAGCGCCAAAGCCACAGATGTTCTTGCTAACTCGGTAACAGCTCCACATGCATGTCTGCTGGCCTAGTCCCACTGTTTTAGAGATAAATACAGGTTCGTTGCCACTGGCTTTAAGGATCAGTGCCACTGTGAATGCAATGCCTAATGACTAAGTGTCACTGTAACACATATACTCTATGAATCGGTGGCCAGGCAAGACATGTCAGCAGTCATGTGTGAGGCAGGGTAGTTGCCTCTTGCACAGACATGCCCGCTGGCTCAGACATGCCCGATTCCTTTCCTAAACCACAGGCGCGCTGCTGGCTCGGACCCGCTGCCTAAGATGAAACTACTGATTCGGTGCTTAAGCCACAGACGTGCCTGCTGGATCGGTGCCGCTGTCTCAGATATAACTGCTGATTCGTTGCCTAAGCCATAGACGTACCTGCTGACTCGGTGCCGCTACGTCAGACATCACTGCAGATTCGGTGCCGAAGCCACAGACGTTCCTGCTGGCTCGGTGCCACATACATAGGTATGCCTGCATGCTCGATTCCACTGCCTCAGATATATCTGCAGGGTCGTTGTCACTCGCTGAGGCAAGCCTGCTGTCCCAGTGCCACTGCCGCAGGTAAACTGATGGATCTGTGTCACAGCTTCAAATGTATCTTATTTCTCGATGCCATTGTGACTGTCATGCCTAATTATTTAGTGTCACTGACACACACATACTTTATTGATCGGCGACAGGGCATCAGACATGTCAGCTGGCACATAGTCACTTCCTCAGAAGGCCTGATGGCTGTGTACCACTACCTCAGACATAACTGCTAATTCCGTGTCTAAACCACAGATGCGCTGCTGGCTCGGCTATGCTGCTTCAGATATAACTGCTGATTCGGTGCCTCAGATGTAGATTTGCCTGCTGGCTCGGTGCCTCTGCCTGGGAGATAACTGCTGATTTAGTGCCTAAGCCACAGACGTGCCTGCTGGCTCGGTGCCTCTTCTACAAGCATGCCTGCTGGCTCGGCTCCACTGCCTCAGAGATACCTGCAGGGTTGTTGTCACTTGTTGAGACATTCAACCTGGCTCAGTGCCACTGCGTTATGCTAAACTGATTCATTAGTGCCACTGCCCCAGTCGTACCTAGTTGCTCGATGCCACTGCGGCCACAGCCTAAGGCAAAGTGCTGATTTGGTGACTAAGCCACGCCACAGACGTGCCTGCTGGCTAGGTGCAACTGCCTCAGGCATGCCTGCTGGCTCGATTCCATTGCCTCAGACATATCAGCAAGATCGTAGCCAATGGCTCAGACATTCCCGCTGACTAATTGTCACTGCCTCAGACATAACCTATGACTCAGTGCTTCTTCCACAGGCGTACTTGGTTGCTCGATGCCACTGCGGCCGTCATGGCAAATGGCAAAGTACCACTGCCACACAAATACTTTATGGATCGGTGGCAAAGCATTAAACTTGCCACACACATTACTGCAGGGTCGTTGCCACTGGCTAAGACATGCCCGCTGATTCGGTTCCACCGCCTTAGAGTTAACTGCTGATTCAGTGCCTAAGCCAAAGTCATGCCTGCTGCATCGGTGTTGCTGCCTCAGTCAAATGGGTGCCAAAGGCATAGACGTGTCTGCGAGTTCGTTGCCGCCACTCAAGCATGTCTGCAGGCTCCGTTCCACTGCCTCCGAGATACCTGCAGGGTCGTTGACCCTCGCTGAGACAAGCCCAGCCCAATGCTCCTGGTTAAACTAATGGATCTATGCCACGGCCTCAAACGTATCTGTTTGCTCGATGCCATTGTGACTGTCATGCCTAACGACTTAGTGTCACTGCCACACAAATAATTTAACGATCGGTGGCAGGGCATCAGACATGTCTGCTGGCTCACAGTCATTGCCTCGGGACTGCTGATTCGGTGCTTAAGCCACAGACACGCCTGCTAGCTCGGACCAGCTGCCTCAGTAATAACTGCTTATTCCTCGCCAAAACCAAATATGCGCTTGCAGGCTCTGTCCCGCTGCCTCAGAAATAACGACTGATTCGGTGCCCAAACCACAGGCTTGCCTGCTGGCTCGGTGCCTCTGCCTGAGACATAACTGCAGATTCAGTGCCTAAGCATCAGACCTGCCTACTGGTTCTGTGTCAGTTCAATATGCATGCCTGCTGGATCGGTTTCACTGCCTCCGAGATACCTGCAGGGCCGTTGCCACTTGCTGAGACATTCCACTAGCACAGTGCCGCTGCCTGATGGATAAGTGCCACTGTCTCAGACGTACCTGGTTGCTCAATGCCACTACAACTTCTTATTCCTTGCCTAAATCACAGACGTGCCTGCAGGCTCGATGCCACTGCCTCTTACATAACTGCTGATTCGGTGCCTAAACCAAAGACGCGCGTGCTGCATCTGGCCAGCTGCCTCTATTATAACTACTGATTCATTGTCTAAGCCATAGACGCGCCTGCTGGCTCGGTCCCGTTTCCTAAGATATAACTACTGATTTGGTGCATAAGCCATAGATGTGGCTGTTGGCTCATTGTCGCTGGCTCAGAGATAACTGCTGATAGGGTGCTATGCCACAGACGTGCCTGATGGCTCTGTGCCACATCCACAGGCATGCCCGCAGGCTCGGTTCCACCGCCTCAGAGATACCTGCAGGGTCAGTGTCAATTGTCGAGACAAGCCCGCTGGCTCAGTGCCGCTGCCTCAGGCTATATCGAAGGATCTGTGCCACTGCCTCAAACATATCTGGTTGCTCGATGCCACTGTGGCTGACATGCCTAATGAATTAGTGTCACTGTCACACAAATACATTATGGATCGTTGGCAGGGCATCAGACATGTCTGCTGGCTTTCAGCCGCTGCCGCAGAAGTCCTGCTGGCCGCGTGCTACTGCCTTAGTTATAACTGCCGTGTTCAGTGCCTTAGCCACAGACGTTCCTGCTGTCTCGGTGCCCCTGCTCAGACATGACTGGTGATTCAGTGCCTAAGCCACAGACTCGCCTGCTGGCTCGGACCCGCTGCCTCAGTCATAAATGCCAATTCCGTGCCTAAACCACAGATGCGCCTGTGGGTCGGTCCCGCTGCCTCAGATATAACTGCTGATTCGGTGCCGAAGCCATAGACTTGAATGCTTGCTCGGTGCCTGTACCTGAGACATAACTGCTGATACAGTGCCAAAGCCACCGAAGTTCTTGTTGACTCGGTTACAGCTCCACATGCATGTCTGCTGGCCTAGTCCCACTGTTTTAGAGATAAATACATGTTCGTTGCCACTGGCTTTAGGGATCAGTGTCACTGTGAATGCGATGCCTAATGACTAAGTGTCACTGTAACACAAATACTCTATGAATCGGTGGCCAGGCAAGACATGTCATCAGTCATGTGTGAGGCAGGGTAGCTGCCTCTTGCACAGACATGCCCGCTGGCTCAGACATGCCCGATTCCTTTCCTAAACCACAGGCGCGCTGCTGGCTCGGACCCGCTGCCTAAGATGAAACTACTGATTCGGTGCCTAAGCCACAGACGTGCCTGCTGGATCGGTGCCGCTGTCTCAGATATAACTGCTGATTCGTTGCCTAAGCCATAGACGTACCTGCTGACTCGGTGCCGCTATGTAAGACATAACTGCAGATTCGGCGCCGAATACACAGACATACCTGCTGACTCGGTGCCCCATACATAGGTATGCCTGCATGCTCGATTCCATTGCCTCAGAGATAGCTGCAGGCTCGTTGTCACTCGCTGAGACAAGCCTGTTGTCCCAGTGCCACTGCCGCAGGCTAAACTGATGGATCTGTGTCACAGCCTCAAATGTATCTTATTTCTCGATGCCACTGTGACTGTCATGCCTAATGATTTAGTGTCACTGACACACACATACTTTATTGATCGGCGACAGGGCATCAGACGTGTCAGCTGGCAAATAGTCACTGCCTCATAAAGCCTGATGGCTGTGTACCACTACCTCAGACATAACTGCTAATTCCGTGTCTAAACCACAGATGCGGCTGCTGGCTCGGCCATGCTGCCTCAGATATAACTGCTGATTCGGTGCCTCAGATGTAGATTTGCCTGCAGGCTCGGTGCCTCTGCCTGGGAAATAACTGCTGATTTAGTGCCTAAGCCACAGACGTGCCTGCTGGCTCGGCGCCTCTTCTACATGCATGCCTGCTGGCTCGGCTCCACTGCATCAGAGATACCTGCAGGGTTGTTGTCACTTGTTGAGACATTCTACCTGGCTCAGTGCCACTGCCTTATGCTAAACTGATGTTTTAATGCCACTGCCCCAGTCGTACCTGGTTGCTCGATGCCACTGCGGCCACAGCCTAAGGCAAAGTGCTGATTTGGTGACTAAGCTACGCCACACACGTGCCTGCTGACTAGGTGCAACTGCCTCAGGCATGCCTGCTGGCTGGATTCCATTGCCTCAGACATATCAGCAAGATCGTTGCCAATGGCTCAGACATTCCCACTGACTAAGTGCAACTGCCTCAGACATAACCTATGACTCAGTGCTTCTTCCACAGGCGTACTTGGTTGCTCGATGCCACTGCGGCCGTCATGGCAAATGGCAAAGTACCACTGGCACACAAATACTTTATGGATCGGTGGCAAAGCATTAAACATGCCTCACACATTACTGCAGGGTCCTTGCCACTGGCTAAGACATGCCCGCTGATTCGGTTAGACCGCCTTAAGAGTTAACTGCTGATTCAGTGCCTAGGCCAAAATCATGCCTGCTGCATCGGTGCTGCTGCCAAAGGCATGCCTGCTGGCTCGGTTCCATTGCCTCAGACATATCAGCAGGATCGTTGCCCATGGCTCAGGCATTCCCACTGGCTAAGTGCCACTGCCTCAGACATAACCTATGACTCAGTGCTTCCTCTACAGGCGTACTTGGTTGTTCGATGCAACTGCGACTGACAAGCCGATATACTTAATGCCACTGCCACCAAAATACTTAATGGTTCGGTGCCAAAGCAGCAGACATAGCTGCTGGCTGACAGTCACTTCCTCAAACAGGCCTGCTGGCTTGGTGCCACAGCCTAAGGCAAAGAGCTGATTTGGTGCCTAAGCCACGCCACAGACGTGTCTGCTTGCTAGGTGCAACTGCCTCAGGCATGCCTGTTGGCTCGGTATATACCTGCTGTGTTTTTGCCAATCAGACATGCCCGTTGGCTCAGTGCCACTGATTCAGACATAACTGATGGATGAGTGCCCCAGACCTACTTGGTTGCTCGTCTGTCAAGTACTTTATTGCTCGGTACCAAGGCATTATGCATGTCTACTTGCTGAACGTCACTGCCTCGGACATGCCTGCTGGCTCGTAAATACTCCCTCAGACAAAACTGCTGATTCGGAGCTTAAACCACAGACGCAGCTGCTGTCTCGGTGCCGCTGTCTCAGGCATAGCTGCTGATTCAGTACAAAAGTCAAAAGACATGCCTACGCGCCTGTTGGCAAGGTGCCGCTGCCTCAGATATAACTGCTGATTAGGTGCAAAAGCCAAAGTCATGCTAGGTGCCACTGCCTTAGGCATAGCTGCTGACTGAGAACAAAAGCCAGAGACATGACTGCGATCCTGCTGGCTAGGTGCCGCTGCCTCAGGCATAGCTGCTGATTCAGTACAAAAGCCAGAAACATGCCTGCGCCCCTGTTGGCTAGGTACCGTTGCCTCAGGTATAACTGCTGATTAGGTGCAAAAGCCAAAGTCATGCTAGGTGCCACTTCCTTAGGCATGCCTTTCGGGCTGGTTCCATTGCCTCACACATACCTGCAGTGTCGTTGCCACTGGTTCAGACATGCCCGCTGGCTCACTGCAACAGCCTCAGACTAACTGGTGGACCATTGCCAATGCCGCAGACGTATCTGGCTGCTCGACGCCATTGCGTTTGTATGACGTAACCCACGCCATAAAGTGGGCTTTAACCACGATTGTATAGTTTTACATTCTACATAACTACTGATTAGGTACCTAAACCACAAAAAAGCCTGCTGGGTCGATGCCACTGCCTCATTCATGCCTGCTGGCTCTGTTCTACAGCCTCAGGCATATCTGCAGGGTCACTGCCTCAGACATATCAGGGTCGTTGCCATTTGCTCAGTCATTCCCGCTGGCTCTGTGCGACAGCCTCAGACATAACTGTTGGATCAGTGCCAATGCCTAAGATGTACCTGGCTGCTCGATGCTATTTCGTTTTTCATGCCACACAAAATTTAATACTTTATGATTCGGTGCCAAGGCATCAGACATAATTGCTGCCTCAAAGTCACTGACTCGGACATGCCTGCTCACTCGGTTCAGCTGCTTCTGACATAACTGCTGATTGGGTGCCTGAGCCACTTACATGCCTGCTGGCTGGATGCCACTACATCAGCTAGGTCTCCAGGCTCGGTTTCACTGCCTCAGACTTATCTGCAGGGTAGTTCTCACCGGCTCGATGCGAAGATATCTGACATATCTCCTGCCTCAAAGTCGTGTCCTCGGTCATGCCTGCTTTACTCGGCGTCACTGTATGAGAGATACCTTACCTAAATCAATGACGCGCCTGGTGGATAAGTGCCACTGTCTCAGACGTACCTGGTTGCTCAATGCCACTGCAACTGCTGATTCTGTGCCACTGTCTGATGCTAAACTGATGGATCAGTGCCACTGCCTCAGACGTACCTGCAACTGCTGATTGTGTGCTAGGTTATCACAGCTGATTCGGTACCTAAGCCACAGACGCACCTATTGTTTCAGACCCGCTGCCTCAGTCATAACTGTTAATTCCATGCCTTAACCAAAGATGCGCCTGCTGACTCGGTAACGCTGTCTCGGAAATAATTGCAGATTCGGAGCCTAAGTCATAGATTTGTCTGCTGGCTCGGAGCTTCTGCCTGAGGCATAACTGCAGAATCAGAGCCTAAGCCACAGACCTGCCTGTCGGCTTGGTGCCACATCCACACGCATGCCTGCTGGCTCGGTTCCACTGCCTCAGAGATACCGACAGGGTCGCTTTCACTGACTCTAAACTGTCTGATTCTAAAATGATTGATATGTGCCAATGCGTCAAACGTATCTGGTTGCTCTGCCACCCAAATACTTTCTTGATCGGTGGCAAGGCATCAGACATGTCTGCTGGCGGAAAGTCAATGCCTCGGGCAAGCCTGCTAGCTCGTTGCCACTACCTTCGAAATAACTGCTGATTCGGTGCAGTCGCCACAGAAGTGCCTGCTTGCTCGATGCTGCTGCCGCACGCACAACTGCAGGGTCTTTACTACTGGTTAGGACATGCCTGCTGGCTCGGTTACACTGTCTCAGACATAACTGCTGGTTCGGTGCCACAGTCATGCCGGCTGCCTCGCCCCCACTGTCTCCGGCATGCCTGCTGGCTCGGTTCAATTGCCTCAGACATACCTGTATGATCCTTGCCAATGGCTCAGGAATTCCCGCTGGCTCAGTGCCACTGCCTCGGACAAAACCGATGGTTCAGTGCTTCTGCTTCAGGCGTACCTGGTTGCTTGATGCCACAGACGTACCTCCTGGTAAGTTGCAACTGCCTAAGGCATGCCTGCTGGCTCAGTTCCACTGCCTCGGGCATACCTCCAGTGTCGTTGCCAATGGCTCAGACATGCCTTTTGCCTCCGTCGCACTGCCTTAGACATTATTTATGGATCAGCGCCACTGCCTCAGAAGTACTTGCTTGTTCGATGTCACTGCGACTGTCATGCCTAATGACTTACTGCCACTGCCATACAAATAATTTATTGGTCGGTGCCGAGGCATTAGACATGCCTGCTTGCTCAACATCGCTGCCTCGGGCAATGCCTCAGAGGTACCTGGCTGCTCGATGCCATTGCGTTTGTCATGTCACATAAATACTCAATGGTTTGGTGCCATTACTGCTGATTCGGTGCCTAAACCACAGACGCGCCTGCTGCCTCTGTACCGCTCTCAGTCATAACTTCTAATTCCTTGCCTAAACCATAGATGCGTCTGCTGACTCGGTCCCGCTTCCTCCAGTGCCTTAGCAATAGACATTACTGCTGGCTCGGTTCCGCTGCCTCAGATATAACTGCTGATTTGGTACCTAAGCCATAGATGTGCATGCTGGCTCGGTGCCGCTGCCTCCGACATAACTTCTGATTTGATGCCTAAGCCACAGACGCGCCTGCTGGCTCTGTGCCACTTCCATAGGAATGTCTGAAGCAGTGGCGCCTAGCTAGCAGGCATGTCTATGGCTGAGGCACCAAATCAACAGATATGCCTGCGGCAGCGGCACCGATCCAGCAGGCGCATCTGTGGTTTAGGTTCCAAATTTGCTGTTTTGTCCGAGGCAGTGACTTTGAGCAAACGTGTCTAATACCTTGTCCAGTCGGCGCACCTGGGGCTGAGGCGCGTCTATAATTCGGTGCCTAGGCCATAGACGTGCCTGCTGCCACGGTGTCGCTGCCTCAGACATAATTGCTGATTCGGCGTTTAAGCCAAAGACGTGCCTGCTGGCTCGGTGTCACTTCTACAGGCATGCATGCAGGCTCGATTCCACTGCCTCAGAGATACCTGCCTTAAACGTATCTGGTTGCTCGATGTCACCGTGACTGCCATGCCTAATGACTCAGGATCACAACAGCAGAAATACATTAAACATGTCTGACTCAGTCACTGCCACCGAAATTACTGTTGATTATGTGCCAAAGCCACAGCCGTGACTGATGGCTCGGTGCAACTGCCTCAGATATAAGCGCCACTGGGTCAGACTTTCCACTTGCTCGGTTCAACTAACTCAGACAAAACTGCTGATTCGGTGCCTAAGCCATAATCGTAACTGCTGGTTCGGTGCCATTGCCTCAGGCATGCCTGATGGCTCAGTTCCATTGCCTAATACATATCTCCAGGGTCTTTATTGCTGGCTCATACATGGCCACTCGCTGAGTTCTACTGCCTCAGACATAACTGATGGACCAATGCCACTGCCTAATACGTACATGGTTGCTCGATGCCACTGCGATTGTCATGCATGATGACTTAGAGCCACTGCCACAAAAATCATTTATGGATCGGCGAACAGGCATCAGACATGTCTGCGTCGCAAAGTCACTGCGACGGACATTTCTGCTGATACGGTGCCACTGCCTCAGACAAACCTGCTGATTCGGTGCCTAAGATACAGACTTACCTGCTAACTCGGTGCCACTACCCCCGGAATGCCAGCTGGCCCGGTTCCGCTGCCTTATACATACCCGCAGTGTCGATGCCGATGGCTCAGAAATGCCCGCTAGCTCAGTGCCACAGCCCAAGACATAAATGATGGGTCAGTGCCACTGCGTCAGACGTGCCTGCTTGCTCGGAATCGATGCTACTGCGACCGTCATGCCTACTGACTTAGTGCCACTACCAACCTCTGACATTACTGATGATTCGGTGGCTAAACCACAGAGCTGCCGGTTGGCTTGTTTCACTTGCGTCAGACATAATTTCTGTTATATTGCCTAAACCATAGACGCGCCTGTTGGATCGGTGCCGCTGCCTCAGACATAACTGCTGATTCGGTGCATATGCTACAGACGCGCCTCCTGGCTCGGTCCCGCTGCCACCGACATAACTGCAGATTCGGTGCCTAAGGCACAGATATTCTGGCTCGGTTCTACTGTCAAGACATACCTGCAGGGTCGTTGTCACTGCCTGAGATATTCCCACTCTCCGTGCTACTGCCTCTTGATTAAATGATGGACCAGTTCCGCTGCCCCAGACGTACCTGGTCGCCCGATGCCTCAGCGACTGCCATGCATAATGGTTTAGTGCCAATGTCACACAAATACCTAATGGATCGGTGGCAGGGCATCAGACATGCCTGTGGGCTCAAAGTCATTGCCTCAGACATGCATGCTGGGTTGTAGCCGCTGCCTAAGACATAACTGCTGATTCGGTGCCTAAAGCCCATACGTGACTGCTGACTCTGTGCCACTGCCTCATGCACGGTTGCTGACTCAGCTCCACTGCCTTAAACATACCTGCAGGGTCGTTGGCACTTGCTCGGACATGCCCACAGGCTCAGTGCCATTGTCTCAGACATAACTGATAGATCAGGTTACTCGATGCCACTGTGACTGTCATGCCTAGTAACTTAGTGCCAATTAGCCCCCGCTCATCGGGGCTTAAAGAAGAAGATGGGCTGCATGATGCTTCCACGCAGAGCTGAATACGACCCACACACGAGTACCGTAAACCGCTTAGAGGAGCTAAGCTTGCCCAGGCAGTGCGGTGCGAGTCGCACCGTCCATGCATATAAACCCTATTGGATTCATTGGGTGGCAGGGCTTGAGATGTCATTTCACCTAAATGTCGGGTAAAATCCCCACAAAATTTGAAGCAACGTCTCCAAAATGACCTTTACAGTGTTGACGGGGACGTTAAACCTCAAATCAAACAAACTTAGCGCCACTGCTACACAAATACTTTAAGACTCGGTGCCAAGGCCTCAGAGATGACTGCTACCTCAAAGTCAATATCTCGGTGATGCCTGCCGACTCGGTGCCACTACCTCAGACATAACTTCTAATTCGGTGCCAAAACCACAGACGCGCCTGCTGCCTCTGTCCCGCTGGCTCAGTTATAACGGCTGATTCCTTGCCTAAACCACAGACGCATCTGCTGGCTTGGTCTCGCTAACTCAGATATAACTGCTGATTCGGTGCCTAAGCCATAGACATGCCTGCTGGCTCGGTCCCGCTGCCTCAGATATGGCTGCTGATTCGGTACCTTAGCCATAGACATGCAGCCTGTCCGGTGCCGCTACCCCTGGCATAACTGCTGATTCGGTGTTTAAGCCACAGATGTGCCTGCGGGTCAGTGCCACTGCCTCAGAGATACATGCAGGGACGTTGTCACTGGCTAAGACAACCCCACTGGCTCAATACTACTGCTTCCGGCTAAACCCATGGATCTGTGCCACAGTCTAAAACCGACCTGGTTGCTCGGAAACTCTGTGTCTGTCAAGCCTAATCACTTATAGTCACTTGCACATAAAATCGGTGGCATGGCATCAGACATGTCTCCTGACTCACAAACGCACCAGAAGGCCCGCTGGCTGGGTGCCACTGCATCAGACATAACTGTTGATTCGGTGCCTAAGCCACGGATATGCCTACTAGCTCGGACCCGCTGCCTCAGACATGACTACTGATTCGGTGCCGAAGGCACAGACGCGCCTGCTGGTGCGGACCCGCTGCCTCAATCATAACTGCTAATTCCTAGCCTAAGCCACAGACTCGGTCCCGGTCCCGCTTCCAAAGATATAACTATTGATTCAGTGCCTAAGCCAAAGACGTGCCTGCTGTCTCGATCTTCCTGCCTTAGTTATAACCGCTGATTCGGTGCTAAAGCATTAGATTTGCCGCTGGTTCGGTTCCACTGCCTCAGGGATACCTGCAGGATCATTGTCACTGCCTGAGACATTCCCCCCCCCCTGGCTCAGTGCTACTGCCTAATGCTAAACCGATGTACCAGTGCCACTGCCTCAAGACGTACCTGGTTCCTCGACGGCATGCAAATGTCATGCCTAATGACTTAGTGATACTGCCACACATATATTTTGTAGACCATTGGCAAGGGATTAGACATGTCTGCTGGCTAAAAGACAGCGCCTCGGACATGCCTGCTAGCTCGGGGCCACTGCCTCCGACAAAACGGCAGATTCTGTGCCTAAGCCAAAGACGTCCCTACTGGCAACATGCTGCTGCATCACACACACCACTGGCAAAGACATGCACGCTGGCTTGTATCGATTCCTGATCATTGCATCCACTTCTATTTTGGTTCCACTGCCTCAGACATAACTGATGATTCGGTGCCTAAGCCCAATTCGAGCTTGCTGCCTCGGTGCCACTGCCTCGGGCATGCCTGCTGGCTCGTTTGCACTGCCTCAGACATACCTGCAGGAGCGTTGCCAATGGCTCAGACATTGCCGCTGGCCCAGTGCCACTGCATGAGAACTAACCGATGGATCAGTGTTTCTCCCTCAGTCAGTTGCTCGATGGCACTGCAACTGACATGCTAATAGTCTTTGTGCCACTGCCACCAAAATGCTTTATGGATCAGTGGCAAAAGATCAGACATACCTGCTGGCTCAAAGCCACTGACTCAAACAGGTCTGGTGGCTCGATGCAACTGCCAAATACATAACTGCTGATTCGGTGCCTTAGCCACAGACGCGCCAGCTGGCTAGTTACCGCTGCCTAAGACATTACTGCTGATTTGATGCCTAAGCCACAAATGTGCCGGCTGGCTCGGTTCCGCTGCCTCAGACGTACATGCAAGGTCGTTGCCACAGGTTCAAATATGCCCGCTGGCTCAGTGCCGCTACCTCACATAACTGATGGATAAGTGCCAATGTCTAAGACGTAAGTGGCTGCACAATGCCACTGCGGCTGATATGCCTAATGACTTAGAGCCACTGCCACACAAATACATTGTGGTTCGGTGCCAAAGAATCAGGCATGTTTGCTGCCTAAAATTCGCTGTCACGGACAGGACTGATGACTCGGTGGCACTGCCTCAGGTATAACTGCTTGTTCGATGCCTACAGCACAGACGTGCCTGCTGGCTAGATGCCACTGCCTCAGGCATGCCTGCTGACTTGGTTCCACTGCCTGAGACATACCTGCAGTGGCGTTGCCAATGGCGCAGACATGCCCGTTGGTTCAGTGCCACTAACTCATGTTTTCAGATTGGAGTGTAACGACGCAGTCAACACTTTTTTAGGCCAAAGGCATGCCAGCTAGCTTGGTGCCATTGCTTCAGGCATGCCTGCTGGCTTGGTTCCATTGCCTAAAACATATCTGTGTCGTTGCGAATGGCTCAAACATGCCCGCTGGCTCAGTGCGAAAGCCGCACACATAACTGATGGATCAGTGCCAATGCCTTAGACGTACCTGGCTGTTCGATGCAATACATTTGCCATGCCTTATGACTTAGTGTCACTGCCAATTAAATACTTTATGGCTCGGTGTCAAGGTATCAGACATATCTGCTGCCACAAAGTCACTGCCTCGGACTTGCCTGCTGACTCGGTGACACTGCATCACACATAACTTCTGATTCCTTGCATAAACCAAAGACGCACCAGTTGACTCGGTCCCGCTGCCTCAGACTGATTCGGTGCCCAATGTCTGCTGGCTGGATGCCGATGCCTCTGACATAACTGCTTGTTCGGTGCCTATCCCACTTCCATGCCTACTGGCTCGATGCCACTGCGTCCACCATGCCTGGTAGCTCGGTTCCATTGCTGACTGGCTGAGACATTCTTGCTGGCTCTGTGCTATTGCCTTTGACTAAACTATTGGATCTGTGTCACTGCCTCAGACGTACCTGGCCGCTTGATGCCTCAACCACTTTCGTGCCTAACCATTTAGAATCACTGCCACACAGATACTTAATAGATCGGTGGCAGGGCATCAGATATATCTGTTGGCTGAACGTTACTGCCTCAGACAGGCCTGGTGGCTCGGTGTCACTGCCTCAGACATAACTGCTGGCACGGTGCCGCTGCCCGAGACTTGACTGCTGATTCGGTGCCTATGCCACAGACATGACTGCTGGCTCGGTGACACTGCCCCAGGCATGCTGCTGGCTAAGTTCCACTGCCTCAGACATACATGCAGGGTCGTTGCCACTCGATCAGACATGCAGACTTGCTCAGTGCCACTGCCTCAGACATAACTGATAGACCCATTCCAATGCCTCAGAAGTTGCTCGATGTCACTGTGGCTGCCACTGACACATAAATACATTAAAGGTGCATTATTGAGCTATCGGTAAAAATGCTTCCAAAAATAGAATACTTATAGTCAGTATTTTTCTTTGAAACAATACAAATGAATGCATTTTATGCAAAAATGCGAACAACTTTTATGACAGGTAAACAAGTTTGAGAGGGATTCCCTAACAAGGTTTCGAACACTAATTAGATCTATTTTAGTTCGTGACAAAAATAGAATCCCCATATATGACGTTATGCGACGTTCATTTTTGGCCTTGTTTGCTTAGGCCATGCCTGAATCGGAAAAAAAAATATGACACTGAATACCGTGCCGTGAGTAACGACACTCAGAGACGATACTGTCGCCATGTATGTGTAAAGTGACAGATTTATTTTTAGAACAGAAATTCCGAGCACATGTTCAGAGCCGTAAACACGAATGAAAAAGACCATTTTCACAAAGTTCTGAAGCTGTATTTGGCTCCAAAAGTGTACAAATGACAAAGGAGTATGAATTGAAGATAATAAACAGAACAAAAAATTGAGACCCGGTAGCTCAATAATGCACCTTTAAGGCCCCGTGCCAAGGCATCAGGCATGTCTACTACATCAAAGTCTCTATCTCGGACACACCTGCTGACTCGGTGCCACTGCATGAGACATAACTGCTGATTCGGTGCCTAAGCCACAGACGCGCCAGCTCCTCGGTTCCGCTGCCTCATTCATAACTGTTGATTCCTTACCTAAACCACAGACGCTCTTGATGCCTCTTACTTCCGTCGCGATTAAGACAAATAATTTGCTCAGTCCGCATGAAGTCTGCTGATTCGGTGACTAAGCCAAAGACGTAAGCCAGTCATAACTTTTATTTCCGCACCTCGACCACAGATGCGCCAGCTGGCATGGTCCCGCTGCCTCAGATATAACCGCTCATTCGGTGCCTAAGACAGACATCCTGAGACATACTCCCTGACTCAGTGCCACTGCCTGATGCGAAACTAACAAACCAGTGCCGCTGCCTCACACGTACCGGGTTGTTCGATGCCACTGTGAATGTCATGCCTGATGATTCAGTGTCATTGTCACACAAATATTTTATGGGTGGATCGCTGGAAAGTCACCAGACATGTCTGGTGGCTCAAAGTTAGTGTCTCGGACATGCCTTCTCACTCGCACCCACTGCCTCAGACGGACGTCCCTGCTGGTTCTATACTGCTGCATCACACGTAACTGCAGGGTCGTTGCCACTGGCTATGACATGCAGCTCTGTCAGTTCCACTGCCTCAGATATACCTGATGATTCGGTGCCTAATTTAAAGTCGTGCCTGCTGCCATGGTGCCACTACCTCAGACATGTCTGCTGGCTCGGTTCCACTTCCTCAGGCATACCTGCAGGAACATTGCAAATGGCTCCGACATTCCCGCTGACTCAGTGCCACTGCCTCAGACATAACTTATGTATCAGTGCTTCTGCCTCAAGCGTACCTAGTTGTTCGATGTCACTGCCACTGACATACCAATGGGCGTAGGGCCACTGCCACCAAAAATACTTAATGGCTCGGTGCCAAAGCATCGGATGTGCCTGCTGGCTCAAAGTGACTGACTCAAACAGGCCTGCTTCCTCGGAGCAACTGTCTGATACATAACTGCTGATTCGGTGCCTAAGCCACAAACGTACATGTTCGATCGTTAGATGCCACTGCCTAAGGCAAGCCTGCTGGCACGGTTCCACTGCCTCAGACATGCCTGTAGTGTCGTTACCAAAATGGCCCAGACGAGTTCGTTAGTTCAGTGCCCCGCCTCAGTCATAACTGATAGATCAGTGCCACTGTCTCAGACGTACTAGGTTGCTCGATGCCACTGCAATTGTCATATCTAATGACTTTTTGCCACTGCCACACAAATACTTTATTGCTCGTCGCGAAGGCATTAGACATGTCTGTTTGTTCAACGTGACTGCCTCGGACATGCCTGCTTGCTCGGAGCCACTGCCTCAGACAAAACTGCTGATTGGGAGCCTAAACCCCAGACGCGCCTGCTAATTCGGTGCCGCAGCCTAAGACATACCTGCTGATTCGATTACTGAGCCAAAGGTTGTTCCCGCCCATCGGAGCTTGAAGAAATAGATGGGCTGAATGATGCTTCTACGCAGAGCTGAAACCGACCCGCGAAAGAGTACTGGTAAACCGCTTAGCTGATCTTAGCCTGACCAGGCAAGTCGGTGCGTGTCGGCCCATCCATGCTTATAAACCCTATTGGTGTCATTGGGTGGCAGGGACTGGGATGTCATTTCATCTCAATGTCGGGTAAAAGTCCCACAAAATTGGAAGCAACGTCTCGATTAAAGCCCCCTAGTATAATTCGTTTCACTGACCGTTCCAAGGTGTTTTTTCTGTCGTGGTTTATTTTTGTTGTGGCTTGTCTTTGAGTGTGTGTATCGCTTATATTATTTTGGTTTGGATAGCCAATTGGCCATTTTGTGGGAAAGTGGCTGTCTTTTTGGCTTTCCGCTAGTGATGTTTCCATTAGGGTCTGGTCGTTTCATGATTGTGTTTCTTTCCCCTGGTGTCTCTGATTGGAGCTGTGGGTTAATTGTATCAATTCCCGATCACTGCCTTCACTTCTATTTTACATATCAACAGGGTCTATAACAGCAGGTACTATCCAGTTACATACCAATAGGGACCATAACAGACGGTTTTATCCAGCTACACACAGTCTACATACCGACAGTGGACTCGACAGGAAGTTCTGTTCAGTTACTTACTCATAGGGACCATAACAGCAAGTCAGCTCAGGTTACATATATACAGACACCATAACAGCAAGTACTATCAAGTAACATACCTACAGGGACCATAACAGCAGGTCCACTCAAGTTACATACCTATAGGGAACATAGCAGCAGGTCAGCCTACAGTGACTACAACAGCAGGCCAGCTCAGTTTATATACCTACATGGAGACTAACAGCAGGTCCTATTCAGTTACATACCTACAGGGACCTTCACGGCGGTTCAGATCAGGTTACCCTTCTATAGGGCAAATAACAGCAAGGCATATTCTTTTACATAACTACATGGACCAATCAGCAATTCCTTTCCATTTAGTTTATACTAATTTATTTTAGTTCGATTGCGATGGAAGCCTCTAGCTTGTTTAATCGTTCTCGAACACTCATTCCGGATGTTTAAACGCGCGCGAGTGAGAGGCAGTGACTATTACACCACTGCTACCCATTTACACCTGGGTGGAATGAGGCAGTGTCTTTACGTGTCTTGCCCAAAGATACACCTCTATAACGGGTGCCGTATTCGAACGCACAATCTCTCGATCATGAGTCGAACGCGTTAACCACTGCGCTATCAATTTACAGCGACCGTAAGAGCAATTCCATCCCAGTTACATACCTACATGCACCATAACAGCATGTCCAATCCAGTTATATACCTACATAGACCATTACAGCAGCTCCGCTAAGGTATCATTCCTACATGGCATAGGTTGCATACCTACAGGGAGAATAACAGCAGAATCTATCATGTTATAAACGTACAGGGACCATAACAGGTCCGCTAAAGTCATAGCCAGTTACATACCTACTCACCATAACAGCAAAGCCTATCCAGTTCATACCGACAGGGTCCATAACAGCAAGTTCTATCCATTTACATAACTACAGAGACCATAACACCAGGTGCGCACAGATTAAATACCTACATGGACCATAACAGCAGATCCGCTCATGTTTCCTAACTACAGGTACTATACCATCATGTCCGCTCAGCTTACATAATTACAGGGACCATAAGGCTCTATACAGTGACATTACTACAGGAACCATATCAGCAGGAACGCTTAAGACCGCTCATATTACATACCTACAGGGACAATGACAGGTATCATTGCAACGGGGACAATTACAGCAGGTCCTATCCAGTAACATTCCTAAAGGGACTATAACAGGCGGTCCGAACATGTCACATATCTACATGGGCCATAAAACAGGTCCGTTCAGCTTACATAATGACAGGAACCATAACAGCAGGTCCTAACTGTTTACATACCTACAGTGACCATAACAGCAGGTCTGCTCAGGTAACATCCCTACTGGGGCCATAACTCCGCGTCCGCTCAGGTAACATGTTGAAGTAAAACACAGATAAGGAATCGATACAATTAACTTACTCCACCCATCAAAGACACCAAAGGGAAAGAAACACAAACATTAAGCGACCAGACCATAATTGAAACCTAAACAAAGGAAGTCCATAAGGACAGTTACTTTCCCACAAAATGGCCATATGGCCATCCAAAATAAAAAGACACAAGTGATACACACAGTAAGTAACAAACAACACACAAAAATAAACCGCCACAGAAGAACCGCCTTGGAACGGTCAGTGGAAAGATTTCCACTGGGGGGCTTATATCGATTTTACGTGGCCACAATCCTCGCCCTTACTTGCAGGGACCAAAACAGCAGGTTAGCTCGGCTTACATAATTTCAGGGACCATAACAGCAGGTCCTATCAAGTTCCATACCTACAGGGACCATAACAGCCAGACCGCTGATGCTACACACCTACAGCATGACACCAAGTCCTATCCAGTTAGAGACCTACAAGTATTATAACAGCAGGTCTGCTCAGGTCAAAAACGTACAGGGACCATAACAGCAGGTCCTATCCAGTTACGTTGCTACATGGACATTAACAGGATATACTATCCAGTTAGATACCTACAGGGACAATAACAGCAGGTCTGCCAAGTTTACATATCTTCAGGGATAATTACAGCATGGCCTATCGGGTAACATATATAAAAGGACCATAATAGGCGGTCTTAACAGATTACATATCGACAGGGAACATAGTAACAGTTCCGCTCAGGAAACATACCTACCCGAACCATAACAGCATATCCGCTCAGGTTACATTACTGCTTGGACCAAATCAGCAGGTCCACACAGCTTACATAATTACAGGGACCATAACAAAAGGTCCTATCCAGTAACATACCTACAGGTGCCACAACAGCAGGCCAGCTCAGGTTACATACCTCCAGCGACTATGACAGCAAGTGCTATCTAGTTACAAATCCACAGGTCCGCACAGGTTTAAAAAACAGGGACTATAACAGAAGTCCTATCAAGTTACATATCTAAAAGGACCATAAAAGCAGTTCCTATCCAGTAACATATGTACAATGACCATTACAGCAAGTCCTATCCAGCTACATACCTATAAAAACCATAACAGCAGGTCCACTCACGATACATACCTACAGGGACAATTACAGCAGGTCCTGTCCAGTAAAATACCTAAAGGGACCATAACAGGCGGTACGAACTTGTTCAATACCTACAGCAGCCTTTACAGCATGTCCTATCCAGTAAAATACATACAGCCAGACTTATGCCGCTACAATTATACAGGGACCTTAATGCAGGTCCACTCAGGTTACAGACTAACAGGAAGCATAACATTTGGCCCAGTAACATACCTGCGGGGACAGTAACAACATGTTCGCTCAGGTAATCTACTTACATGGACCATAACAGCAAGTTATATCGTATTATCAACCTACAGCGACCATAACATCAAGTTACGTCCTGTGACATATAACAGCAACTCCTATCCCGTTATATACCTACAGGGACCATAACAGCAAGTCCTATCCAGATACAAACCTACAGGGAACATAACAGCAGGTCCAATCCACTTCCATAACTACAGGGACGATAACAGCATATCCGATCCAGCTACACTGCTACAGGGACCATAGCAGCAGGTCCGCTTAGGTAACATTACTAGAAGAACTTTATTAGCAGTTCCGCTATGCTTAAATACCTGCATGAAGCATAACAGCAGTTCCTTTCCAGTTACATACGCACAGGGACCACAACAGCAGGTCCTATACAGTAACATACCTACAGGGACCATTGCAGCAAGTCCTGTTTAGTTACATAATACAGGGACCATAACAGCCGGTTTGCCCAGGTAACATTCCTACAGGGACAATTACAGCAGGTCCTATCCAGTAACATACCTAAAGGGACCCTTACATAACTACAGGACCATAACAGCAGGGCAGGTCCGGTCATCTTACATACTGACAGGAACCATAACAGCAGGGTCTATCCAGTTACATAACTACAGGGACCATAACAGCAGATCCACTCAGGTTACATACCTACAGGGATCATAACAGCATGTCCACTAATGATACATATCTCCAGGGACCAAACCGGCAAGTCCGTTTAGAATATACATAACAGCAAGTCCTATCCAGTTTAAAACCTACGGGGATCAAAACAGACGGTCCGCTCAGGTAACATGCCTACAGGGACCATAACAGCCTGTTCTATTCTTTACCATACCTAGAGGGACCATATCAGCAGGTTCTATTTACCTACATACCTAAAGTGACAATAACAGCAAGTCCTATCCTGTTACGTACATTCAGGGACCACAACAGCAAGTCCTATTCAGTTCAATACCTGCACCATAACAGCAAGTCTTATTTAGTTTCATACCTACAGGGGTCATAACACAACGTCCGCTTAGGATACATAACTACAGGGACCAAACAAGCAAGTCCACTCAAAATATACTTAACAGCAGGTCCTATCCAGTTTAAAACCTACGGGGATCAAAACTGGCGGTCCGCTTGGGTAACATGCCTACAGGGACCATAACAGCCTGTCGTATTCTTAAACATACCTAGAGGGACCATATCAGCAGGTCTTATTTACCTACATACCTAAAATGACAATAACAGCAAGTCCTATCCTGTTACGTACCTTCAGGGACCACAACAGCAATTCCTTTTCAGTTCAATACCTGCACCACAACAACAAGTCCTATCCAGTATCATACCTACAGGGGCCATAACAAAACGTCCGCCCTGGTTAAATACCTACAGTGATCTTAAAAGCAGGTCCGCTCAGATTATATAAATACAGGGATCATAACAGCATATCTGTTTGGGTTACATACCTAATGGGACAAAAACAGCGTACATAATTACAGTTACCATAACAGCAGTTCCTACCCAGTCATATAGCTACAGGGATAAGACAACATGTCCCCACAGGTTACATACCTACCGGGACCATAATAGCATGTGCAATCATGTATTTACCTACAGGAACCAACCAGCAGGTCCTATCCAGTTTCATACCTACGGGGACTATAACAGCATGTCCAATCAAGTTACACACCTAAAGGGATCATAACGGCAGGTCCGGTTAGGTTACATACCTTCAGCGACAATAACAGAATGTCAGTGAGGTTCCATACCTACAGGGACAAAAGGGACAGGTCCGCTCAGCTTATATAATCACAGGAACCATAACAGCAGGTCATATCAAATTACATACCTACAGGGTCATAACTGCAGGTCCGCTCAGGTCAATACCTACAGGGGCCATAACAGCAAGTCCTATGCAGTAAAATACCTACAAATTACCTAACAGCAGGTCCTATCCATTTACATATCAACTGGGAAAATAACAGCAAGTTTTATCCAGGAAATACCTACAAAGACCACAACAGCAAGTCCTCTAAGACATAGCCCTACAGGGACTGTAACAGCAGGTTCGCACAGGTTACATATCTACAGCGAGAAAAAACAGCAGGTCTCGTCCAGTTACATATGCAGTTACATATATACAAGGACAATAACAGCAGCTCCCCTCATGTAACATACCTACAGAGACCATAACAGCAGGTCCTTTAAGGAAAATCCCTACATTGACTTAATAATAATAATAATAATAATAATAATAATAATAATAATAATAATAATAAATAATAATACTAGTAATAATAATCGACCTTATTTACAGAGGGTAACACATTTAGTTCTAGTACTAATCTTCCATGTGGCCCTCTTTTCCTGGTAGGAACCAGTACTAAGCAATGTGGATAAAGTTTCTTGCTCTAGGAAACAACAAGCAGGTTGGCTCAGGTTACATATCTACAGCGAGGATAACAGTAGGTCCTATCACTATACGTACCTACAGAGACAGTAACAATAGGTCCTCTCATAACAGGGACCATTACAGCAAGTCATATCCTGTTGCATACCTACAGGGACCTTAGCAGCAATAACTATCCTGTCACAGGTACATTAACAGCAAGTCCTATCAAGTAACATACCTGCAGGGACCATAACAGCAGGTCCTCTAAGGAATATCCCTACCAGGACTGTAACAACAGGTTCGCTAAAGTTACATATCTAAAGCGAGGTTGACCGTAGGTCCTATCCAGTCATATACCTATAGGAAGCGTAACAGCAGGTCCTCTCAGGTTTCCTACCTACAGGGAACATAACAGCAAGTCCTTTCCTGTTACATACCTACAGGGACCTAAGCAGCCTATCCACTTACATACTACAGACGCCATAACAACAATTACCAACCAGTTAAATAGCTACCGGGACCATACGAGCAGGTCCAATCCAGTTTCATATCTACAGGGACTATAACAGCAGTTCCTATCCAGGTACACTGCTACATGGACCATAACAACAGGTCCGCTAAGGCTATATTCCTACAGGGACTGTAACAGCTGGTCCGCTTAGGTTACATACCAACAGGGCGAATAACTGCAAGTCCCATCCAGTTACATCCGTTTAGGGATCATCAAAGCGGGCCTGCAAAGATTACATACCTACATGGACCATAACAGCCGGTCCTATTCAGCACATACCTACAGGGATCTTAACAGCTGGCCCTACTCACTTACATT
This sequence comes from Lucinisca nassula, assembly GCA_963580285.1. Lineage (NCBI taxonomy): Eukaryota > Metazoa > Mollusca > Bivalvia > Lucinida > Lucinidae > Lucinisca > Lucinisca nassula. The sequence continues at coordinate 143,443,051 of OY757013.1, forward strand.
CCTACAGGGACAATAACAGCACGTTCTATCCAGTTACATAACTGCAGGGACAATAACAGCAAGTCCTATCCAATTACATATTTACAGGAACATAACAGGAAGTCCTATTCAGTGACCTACATACAGGGAACATAACAGCAAGTCCTATCCAGTTACATATTTACAGGTACGCTCATGTTAAATACCTTCGGGGACCTTAACAGCAGGTCCGCTCCAGTTACATATCTACAGAGAAAACAACAGCAGGTCCGCTGAGCTTACATTATTACATGGACCATAACAGCAGGCCATATCCAGTTACATAGCTACAGGGACCGCAACAGCAGGTACGGGACTGCAACAGCAGGTCCCCTAAGAAATATCCCTTCAGGGACTCTAACAGCAGGTTCGCTTAGGTTACAGCGAGGATTACAGTAGGTCTCATCCAGTAACATACCTACAGGAACCGTAACAACATGCCCGCCCCGGTTTACTTTCTACAGGGACTATAACAGCAACTCCTATCCAGTTACATACTTCCGATACCATAACAGCAACTCTTATCATGTTAAACAGCTACAGGGACCATAAGAGCAGTCCAATCTAATTTCATACCTACAGGGACGATAACACAGGTCTATCCAGTTACACTACTACAGGGACCATAATAGCAGGTCCGCTAAGGTAACACATTCCTACGGGGACTATAACAGCCAGTCTGCTAAGGTTACATACCTACAGGGAGAATAACAGCAGGTCCTACAGGGCCCATAACAGCCGTTCCTATTCAGTTACATACCGACAGGGACCTTAACAGCAGGTCCTATTCACTTACATATCTTCAGGGACAATAACAGCAAGTCCTATCAAGTACATAGCTACAGGAACATAACAGTATGTCCGATCTAGTTACGTTCACACATAGAACATAACAGCAAGTCCTGTCCTGTTTCATACCTACAGGGAACATACCAGCAGGGACAATAACAGCAAGTCCTATCCAGTTATATACATACAGGAACATAACAGCACGTCCTATCCAGTAACATACATACAAAGAACATAACAACAAGTCATATCCAGTAACATGCTTACAGGGATCATACCCCAGGTCCGCTCAGGTCAAATACCTTCCTGGACCATAATAGCAGGTCCGCCAAAGTTACATACCTACAGGGACCATAACAGCATGACCGTTCAGGTTACATCCCTACAGGGGTAACAACAGCAGGTCCACTCAACTGACATCATTACCGGGACCATATCAGCCGGTCCTATCCAGTTACATACGTATAGGGAACATAACAGCAGGTACACTAGTGTTACGTCTCTGCAGGGACTATAACAGCATTTCGGTTCAGATTACGTGCCTACATGGACCAAAACAGAAGGTCCGCTTATGTTACATACATACAGCGGCAAGGGCAGCTAGTCTTCATGCAGGGACCATAACAGCAGGTTCGCAGAGGTTACATACCTACAGGGACAATTACAGTAGGCCCTATCCCGTAACATTCCTAAAGGGGCCAAACAGGCGGTCCGAACAGGTTACATACCTACAGGAAGCATCACAGCAGGTCCGCTCAGCTTACATAATGAAAGGAACAATAACAGCTGGTCCTATCAAGTTACGTACCCACAGGGACAATAACAGCAGGTCCGTTCAGGTAACATACTCAACCGGACCTTAACAGCATGTCCGCCCAGGTTATAAACCTGCGGGTGCAATAACAACAGGTCCTATACAGTTACATGCCTACAGAGACCACAAAAGAAGGACAGTCTCGGATGCATACATACAGCTACCATGACAGCAAGTCCTATACAGTAATAGACCTACAGGGACCATAACAGCAGGTCCACTCGGGTTATAAACGAACAGGGATCAGGTCCTATCCAGTTACACACCTACAATTACCATTAGAGTAAGTCCTTTCAAGTTACATACCTACAAGGACTGTAACAGCAGGTCCACCCAGGCTACATACCTACAGGGACAAGTACACTAGGTACTATCCAGTAACATAAATAAAGGGACCATAACAGGTGATATGAACAGGCTACATCTACAGGGACTATTACAGCAGGTCCTATCCATTTACATACCTACAGGCGCCATAACAGCCGGTACTTTCCTGCATCATTCAAACAGGGACCATAACAGCAGGTCGGTTCCGGTTACATACTTACAGGGACCATAAAGGCAAGTCCTAAACAGTAACATACCTACACGGGCCATAACAGCAGGTCCAGTTACAAACCTGAGGGGATAGTAACAGAGCTGGTTCGCTCTGGTTATCTACCTACATGGACCATAACAGCAAGTCCTATCGTGTTATCTAGCTATAGGGACCATAACACCAAGTTCTATCCTGTAACATTTGACAACAATTCTTATCCCGTTACATACCTACAGAGACGATAACAGCAGGTCCGACCAATTTACACTGCTACAGGGACCATAACAGCAGGTCCGCTTAGGTACCGTTACTAGAGGAAATGTAACAGCAGGTCCGCTAAGGTTATATACCCGCAGGGATATTAACAGCAGGTCGTATCCGGTCACATATGTACAGGGAACATAACAGCAGGCCATATCCCGTTACATACCAACAGTGACCGTTATAGCAAGTCCCATCCAATTACATACCTACATGGACCCAAATAGAGGTCCGCGTAGCTTACATACAGGTGCATAACAGCCAGTCCTATCCAGTTACATACCTGCAGGGAACAAAACAGCAGTCCTAGCCAGTTACATACCTACAGGGACTATAACAGCAGGTCCGCTCAGGTTACATGCCTACAGAGACCATAAAAAGCGTGTCCGCTCATGTTATGTACCTTCAAGGACCACAACAACAGGTCCGCTTACATCATTACAGGGACTATAACAGCAGATCCTATCCAGTCATATACCTACAGGGGCCATATAAACAGGTACGCCAAGGTAACGTCCCTACAGAGACTATACCAGCATGTCCGCTCAGATTGCATACCTATAGGGACCAAAACAGCAGGTCATACATACGGCAGCGACAATGGCAGCAAGTCTATATATAGGAACCATAACAGCAGGTCCGCTCAGGTTACACACCTACAGAGACAATTACAGCAGGTCCTTTCCAGAAACATACATATATGGATCATAACAGATGGTCCGAAGAGGTTACATACCTACAGAGAGCATAACAGCAGTTCCAATCAGCTTACATAAAGAAATGAACCATAATAGCGGGTCCCATCCAGTTACACACCAACCCGGACCATAATAGCAGGTGCGTTCAAGTAACATACCTCCAGGGACCAAACCAGAACGTCCGCTCAGCTTACTTAATTACAGAGACCATAAGAGCAGGTCCTATCCAGTTACATACTAATAGGGACCACAACAGCAGGACAGCTCAAGCTACATACTTACAGGGACGATGACAGCAAAGTAGAAGTAAAACAAAGATCAGGAATTGATACAATTAACTTACTCCATCCATAAAAGACACCAAAGGGAAAGAAATACAAACATTAAGCGACCAGACCATAATGGAAACCTAAACAAAGGAAGGCCATATGGACAGTTACTTTCCCACAAAATGGCCATATGGCCATCCAAAATTAAAAGACACAAGTGATACACACAGTAAGTAACAAACAACAACATAAATAAATCGCCACAGAAGAGCCGCCTTGGAACGGTCAGTGGAAGATTTCCACTGGGGGGCTTAAATCGATTTTACGTGGCCACAATCCTCGCCCTTACTTCCGTCGCGATTTAGACAAATAATTTGTTCAGTCCGCATGAAGGCCTCCTAACTCATCAGTGCAACATCTCCGTGAACACAGAAATCAAAGAACCACAGAGGTGAGACAACGGTGAGGACTCGACAGCAAGAAACCACTGAAATGCTGGAGCAAAAGAAAACCAACAGTTAGACTCCGATGAGCCCGACCAGAGACAGAGCATCAGGCACCAACCAACATTATCTCTTTAATTTTCAATAAGCCTTTACGTTGGAGCCGTCATAGAATCTGAGGCCTGACCCACCGGCGTGCAATTAAAGAGGGAAGCAAAGTTGCCAACCGTGATTGGGTTAACTACCATGCATGCAGTCTGTCGTATAATATCCATGTTGTACCCAATCTTTTTAAATCGAAGAATGATTTTACGAAATTGGGTGCTGAAGTCATTGCGGTTATATATTTTTCTGAATTTATATACTAAGTCACCATAAAATTCGGGTTCCGATAGACCTTGTTGCAGAAGAGATTTAAGTCCAATATCGAATTTTGAAATTAAATCAGAATGGCGTCTATAAAATTTTGAAAAGGCTTTGCGTAGTTTATGGTACCGATAACCCTGATTAAGGAGTTTAGCCGTTAATAATTTATTACGAGTGTTGAAGTCAGTTACATGACTACACACTCTAGCAAATCGAATTAATTGCGAAATATAAACGCCATAGGATGGCGCACGAGGAACATCACCATCCAAAAAAGGAAAATTTACAATCTCAAAATCAAAGTCATCGCGTTTATCATAAATTTTGCACGAAACAAATCCATCTACAATAGATAGATGTAAATCCAAAAACGGGGCCTCGGTATCAGAAGAATTTGCTTTATTTAACTGAAGTTCTAGGGGGTAAATCTGACTGATCAAACCATCAAAATAGGTATTATCAATATTTAATAAATCATCTAAATATCTAGAAGTAGAGCTAAAAGCTTCAATAATTTCAGATTGGTTATCAATGGAAAGCGACAAAATGAAGTCTCTTTCATAACAATACAAGAACAGATCAGCCACAAGAGGTGCGCAATTAGTACCCATCGGAATACCCACAATTTGTCTAAATAACTTAGTACCGAATCTAATATAAATATTGTCAAGTAGATAGGTGAGGGCATCACACACTTTCTGACATGACCAAAGTGTATAATTCTTATGCTCTTTAGAAGTGAAAAATGCATTTCTGACATTACATGCAAGATAGAGAGAATCTTCTCTGTGAAAAGCCCATTCAATTAAATCATTAAGCTTTTCTTTTATAAGATTATGAGGAAGTGTAGTGTAAAGAGTGGAAAAATCGTAGGTAGACAGACTAGAAGCACGAAACTGTTTAGATTTCAATTTATTTAAAACCTCATTCGAATTTTTTATAGACCAAAACAGATTTCTTCCTGATCTTTCAAAGACTTTATCACAATATTTAATTACATGCGTTTTAATAGCAGTAAGACAGGAAGTTAATAATTTAGAAAGTTCAGTGGTAGCAAGTCCTATCCAGTTGCAGACCTACAGGGAACATAACGGTATGCCCGCTTAGGTTAGAAACGAACAGGGGCCATACCAGCAGCTTCTATCCAGTTTCAAATTCGTATGGACCATTACAACAGTTAACAACCAGTTATATCTCTACAGGGACAATGACAGCAGGCACTACCCAGTAACATACCTTAAGGAACTATAACAAGTGGTCCGAACAGGTGACATACCTACAGGGATTATTTCAGCAGGTCCTATCCAGTTACATACCTACAGGGACAATAACAGCCGGTTCTATCCTGCTACAATCATACGGTACCATCACAGCAGGTCCGCTCCGGTTACATACCTATAGGGACCATAACAGCAAGTCCTAGCCAGTAACATACCTACATAGATCATCGCCTAAAGAGAACATAACTAAAGGGAGCATAACAGCAGGTCCAATCCAGTTACACTGCTATAGGGACCAAACCAGCAGAGTCGCTAAGGTTACATTACTAGAGGGACTGTAACAGATGTTACGCTAAGGTTACATACCTGCAAGGAGAATAACAGGAGATCCTTTTCAGTTACATACCTGCAGCGACCATTACAGCAAGTCCTGTCCAGTAATATACAAACAGTGACCATAACAGCAGGTCCGCCAAGGTTATATTCATACAGGGACAATTACAGCAGGTCCTAGCAAGTAACGTTCCTAAAGAGACCGTAACAAGCGCACTGACCATGTAACACACCTACAGGGAACATAACAGCAGATCCGGCCAGCTTACATAACGACAGGGATCATAACAGAATGGTCTTTGCTGTTACATACCCACAGGACCATAAGAGCAGATCCGCTCAGGTTACATACCTACATGGACCATAACAGCTGTTCCCATTCTGTTACATACCTAAAATGACAATAACAACGAGTCCTATCCTGTTAAAGGCATTTATTCTTGATTATTGAGGACTATCATTTCATTACATAATATTATGTAGCCCTCAGTGCTCACTGGAGAGAAGTCCTCTGTCTTCAACAGGTAAGGGGCCGCCTTGAGGAAAATCAATAAATTACTTACTGTTGACTGGTGTACATTATTGATTTTCCTCTTAAGTGCCTCAGTCAGGGGATACAACAAGAGCTACTAATCACCCTATTAAGGACCGCCTTTGATCTGCTATAGTCAGTATATCACAGGGGGCAATAAAACAATTATGGACACACAGTGTGTTTTGCTGTTACAGAATAAATGCCTTTAAATACCTTCAGGACCCATAACAGCAAGTCCTATCCGTTTACATTTCTGCACAATAACAGCAAGTCCTATCCATTTACATACCTACAGGGACCATAACACCAGGTCCGCTCTTGTTAAATACCTACAGGGACCATAACAGCTGGTCAGCTCTAGTTATATACCTACAGGGACCATAACAACATGTGCGCTCAGGTTACATGTCTACAGAGACAGAAAAAGCAGGTCCGCTCGGCTTACATAATTACAGGTACCGTACTAGCAGGTCATAAACACTTACAAACCTACAGGTAGCAGAACAGCAGGTCCGCTCAGGATACATACCTACCGGTACCATTATCCAGTTAAAATACTTACAGGGAGCAAAACAGCAGGTCCTATCCAGTAACATACCTACCGGGACAACAACAGCGGGTCCTTTCCAGTAACATACGTACAGGGAGCACCATAAGTACCATAAGAGCAAGACCGATCAGGCTATATACCTACAGGGAACATGACAGCAAGTTCTATCCAGTAACATACCTACAGGGACCAATACAGCAGGTCCGCTCAGGTAACATACATACAGGGACCATAACGGCAAGTCCTATCCAGTTACATACCAACAGCGACCATTACAGCAAGTCCTGTCCAGTTACATACCAACAGGGACCATAACAGCAGGTCCGCCGAGGTTATAATCCTACAGGGACAATTACAGCAGATCCTAGCCAGTAACGTTCCTCAAGACCGTAACAAGCGCACTGACCATTTAACACACCTACAGGGAACATAACAGCAGGTCCGGCCAGCTTGCATAATGACAGGGACCATAACAGAAGGGTCTTTGCAGTGACATACCTACAGCGACCATAACAGCAGATCCGCTCAGGTTACATACCTACATGGACCATAACAGCTGGTCCTATTCTGTTACAAACCTAAAATGACAATATCAGCGAGTCCTATCCTGTTAAATACCTTCAGTACCCATAACAGCAAGTATATCTGTTTACATTTCTGCACAATAACAGCAAGTCCTATCCATTTACATACCTACAGGGACCATAACACCAGGTCAGCACTTGTTAAATACCTACAGGGGCCATAACAGCTGGTCCGCTCTGGTTAAATACCTACAGGGACCATAACAATATGAGCGCTCAGGTTACATGTCTACAGAGACAGAAAAAGCAGGTCCGCTCGGCTTACATAATTACAGGTACCATAATAGCAGGTCATAAACACTTACAAACCTACAGGTACCAGAACAGCAGATCCGCTCAGGATACATACCTACCGGGACCATAATCCAGTTAAAATACTTACAGGGAGCATAACAGCAGGTCCTATCCAGCTACATGCCTACCGGGACAACAACAGTGGGTCCTTTCCAGTAACATACGTACAGGGAGCACCATAAGTACCATAAGAGCAAGACCGATCAGGCTAAATACCTACAGGGAACATGACAGCAAGTTCTATCCAGTAACATACCTACAGGGACCAATACAGCAGGTCCGCTCAGGAAACATACGTACAGGGACCATAACGGCAAGTCCTATCCAGTTACATACCTGCAGCGACCATTACAGCAAGTCCTGTCCAGTAAGATACCAACAGGGACCATAACAGCAGGTCCGCCGAGGTTATAATCCTACAGGGACAATTACAGCAGGTCCTAGCCAGTAACGCTCGGCTTACATAAGTACAGGTACCATAATAGCAGGTCATATACACTTACAAATCTACAGGTACCAGAACAGCAGGTCTGCTCAGGGTATATACCTACCGGGACCATAATCCAGTTAAATATTTACAGGGAGCATAACAGCAGGTCCTATCCAGTTACATACCTACCAGGACAACAACAGTGGGTCATTTCCAGTAACATACGTACAGGGAGCATAACAGCAGTTTTTCCTGTCACATATAGCAGGCAAAATATCAGAATGTCTTATCCAATTAGATACCTACGACACTTTCACAACAGGACCTATCCAATAACATACCTACAAGTACCATAAGAGCAAAACCGCTCAGGCAGTATACCTACAGGGAACATGACAGCAAGTTCTATCCAGTAACATACCTCGACGGACCAATACAGCAGGTCCGCTCAGGTAAAATACGTTGAGGGACCATAACGGCAAGTCCTATCCAGTCACATACCAACAGGGACCATTATAGCAATTCCTGTCCTGTTACATACCAACAGGGACCATAACAGCAGGTCAGCCCAAGTTATATTCCTACAGGGACAAATACAGCAGGTCCTAGCCAGTAACGTTCCTAAAGAGACCGTTACAAGCGCACTGACCATGTAACACACCTACAGGGAAAATAACAGCAGGTCCGGCCAGCTTACATAGTGACATGGATCATAACAGAAGGGTCGTTGCAGTTACATACCTACAGGTACCATAACAGCATATCCGCTCAGGTTACATACCTCCATGGACCATAACAGCTGTCCTATTCTGTTATATACCTAAAAAGACAATATCAGCGAGTCCTATCCTGTTAAATACCTTCAGGACCCATAACATCAAGTCCTATCCGTTTACATTTCTGCACAATAAAAGCAAGTCATATCCAATTACATACCTACAGGGTCCATAACAGCTGGTCCGCTCTGGTTATATACCTACAGGGACCAAAACAGCTGGTCCACTCTGGTTATATACCTACAGGGACCATAACAACATGTGCACTCAGGTTACATGCCTACAGAAACAGAAAAAGCATGTCCGCTCGGCTTACATAATTACAGCTACCATAATAGCAGGTCATATACACTTACAAACCTACAGATACCAGAACAGCAGGTCTGCTCAGGGTACATACCTACCGGGAAACAACAGTTGGTCCTTTCCAGTAACATACGTACAGGGAGCATACAGCAGTTTATTCAGTCACATATAGCAGGGAACATATCAGAATGTCTTATCCAGTTACATACCTACGGCACTATAACAACAGGTCCTATCAAATTACATACCTACAAGTTCCATAAGAGCATGACCGCTCAGGCTATATACCTACAGGGAACATGACAGCAAGTTCTATCCAGTAACATACCTACAGAAACCAATACAGCAGGTCGCTCAGGTAACATACGTACAGGGACCATAACGGCAAGTCCTATCCAGTTACATACCAACAGGGACCATTACAGCAAGTCCTGTCCTGTTACATACCAACAGGGACCATAACAGCAGGTCAGCTCAAGTTATATTCCTACAGGGACAAATACAGCAGGTCCTAGCCAGTAACGTTCCTGCAGAGGCCGTAACAAGCGCACTGACCATGTAACACACCTGCAGGGAACATAACAGCAGGTCCGGCCAGCTTACATAATGACAGGGATCATAACAGAAGGGTCTTTGCAGTTACATACCTGCAGAGACCATAACAGCAGATCCGCTGGTCCTATTCTGTTACGTACATAAATTGACACTAACAGCAAGTCCTATCCTGTTAAATACCTTCCGGACACATAACATCATGTCCTATCCGTTTACATTTCTGCACAACAACAGCAAGTCCTATCCAGTTACATACCTACAGGGACCATAACACCATGTCCGCTCTGGTTAAATACCTACAGGGGCCATAACAGCTGGTCCGCTCTGGTTATATACGTTATATACCTACAGAGACCATAACAACATGTGCGCTCAGGTTACATGCCTACAGAAAAAGAAAAAGCAGGTCCGCTCGGCTTACATAATTACAGGTACCATAACAGCAGGTCATATACACTTACAAACCTACAGGTACCAGAACAGCTGGTCAGCTCAGGGTACATATCTACCGGGACCATAATCCAGTTAAATATTTACAGAGAGCATAACAGCAGGTCCTATCCAGTTGCATACCTACCGGGACAATAACAGCAGGTCATTTCCAGTAACATACGTACAGGGAGCATAACAGCAGTTTTTCCAGTCACATATAACAGGGAACTTATCAAAATGTCTTATTCAGTTAGATACCTACGGCACTTTAACAACAGTTCCTATCCAATTACATACCTACAAGTACGATAAGAGCAAGACCGCTCAGGCTATATACCTAAAGGGAACATGACAGCAAGTTCTATCCAATAACATACCTACAGGGACCAATACAGCAGGTCCGCTCAGGTAACATACGAACAAGGACAATAACAGCAAGTCCTATCCAGTTACATACCAACAGGGACCATACCAGCAGGTCCTGTCGAGCTATATAGCTACAGGGACCATAGCGACAGGTCCTATCTACCTACAGGGACCATAACAGCACAGCCAGTCCTATCCAGTTACATACAGTTATAGCAGGTCCAATCCAGTTACATATCTGCAGGGACTGTAACAGGCGGGACGAACAAGGATAATCAGGCTAGATACCTTTTTGGACCATGGTAGCAAGTTCCAGTTACATACAACAGCAGGTCCGCTTACGGTACATAAGTACAGGGACCATAACAGCATGTCCTATCCACTTACGTACCTACAGGGACGGTAACGGCAGGTCCTATCCAGAAAGAGACCTACAGTTACCATAACAGCAGGTCCGCCAAGGTTACATACCTACATGGATAATTACAGCTGTTCCTACCGCCACGCCCATCGAAGCTTGAAGAAATAGATTAGACTGCATACTGCTTCCACCCCGAGCTGGAATCCACCGCAGATGAGTAAAAGTAAACCGGTAAACCGCTTAGATGGTGTTAGCCTGCCAAAGCAAAATGGAGCAAGTCGGACATACATCCTTATAAACCCTATTGGTTCCATTAGGCGGCAGGGCTTGAAATGTCATTTCATCTCAATGTCGGGTATACGTCCCACAAATATTGGAAGCAATGTCTCCAAAATGACCTATAAAGTGTTGTCGAGGACGTTAAACCTGAAATCAAACAAACAAACAGCAGGTCCTATCCAGTAACACACTTAAAGGGACCATGACTAGCGGTCCGAGCAGGCTGCATACTTATAGGATCCATAAATGAAGGTCCAATCCAGTTACATACCAACAGGGACCCTATCTGTTCCTATCCAGCTTTATCCAGTGACATACCTACAGGGACCATAACAGAAGGTCTACTAAGGTTACATGCCTACAGTAAGAATAACAGCAGGTCGTATTCTGTTAATTACCTACAGGGGCCGTAACAACAGTTCCGTTCAGGTTACCTAACTATAGGACAATAACAACAAATCCTATCCCTCAGGTTACATACCTACAGGGAGAATAACAACAGGTGCTATCCAGTAACATAATTATGTACAAGGACCAGATTACATACCTACATGGACCATAACAGCCGGTCCAATCATTTACATACCTACAGCAGGTCCTATTCAATTTCATAAAACAGTGACAATAACAGCAAGTCCTGACGTGTTTCATACCTACAGGGAATCTAACAGCAAGTTCTATCCAATACCATACCTGCAGGGAGATACATACAGAGAACATAACAGCAAGCCCTGTCCAGTTAGATGCCTAGAGTGACCATACCCCAGGTCCGCTCAGGTTATTTACCTACAGGGACCATAACAGCAGGTCTGCAAAGGTTACATACCCACAGGGACAATAACAGCAAGGCCGCTCAGGTTACATACCTACAGGGAGAACAACAGCAGGTCCGCTGGGTTTACATCATTACCGGGACTATAACAGCAGGTGATGTCCAGTTACAGCTGAAACCGACCGCACACGAGTACTGGTAAACCGCTTAGAGGATCCAAGGTTTCCCAGGCAAAGCGGCTTAAGTTGGACCGCTCATGCTTATAAACCCCATTGGTTTCATTGGCGACAGGGCATGAGATGTCATTTCATTTCAATGTCGGGTAAACGTCCCACAAAATTGGAAGCAACGTCTCCGAAATGACCTATACAGTGTTGACGTGGATTTTAAACGTCAATCAAACAAACAAGCTATCCAGTTACACACCAATAGGGAACATTACAACAGGTACGCTAAGGCTTAGTCCATGCAAGGACTATAACAGCATTTCGGTTCAAATTATATACCTACAGGGACCAGAATAGCAGGTCCGCTTTTGTTACTTACATACGGCGGCAATGACAGCCAGTCCGGGTTACATACCTACAGAGACAATTACAGCAGGTCCTAACCAGTAACATTCCTAAAAGGACCAGAAAGGCGGTCCGAACAGGTAACATACCTACAAGGAGCATAGCAGCAGATCTGTTCAGCTTACATAATGAAAGGAACCATAACAGCTAGTCCTATCAAGTACATTCCTACAGGGACCAAAACAGCAGGTCCGTTCAGGTCACATACCTACCCGGATCATAACAACATATCCGCTCAGGGTACAAACCTATGGGTACTATAACAACAGGTCTTATCCAGTAACATGCATACATGGACCACAACAGCAGGACAGCTGCGGCTACATACATACAGCGACCATGACAGCAAGTCCTATACAGTAACAGACCTACAGAGACCATAACAGCAGGTCCTTTCAGGTTATAAAATAAAAGGGACAAGGTCCTATCCAGTTAGATACCTTCAATGACCATTAGAATAAGTCCTTTTCAGTTACATACCTACAAGAACCATAACAGCAGGTCCGCCCAGGTTACATACCTAAAGGGACAATTACAGCAGGTACTATCTACTAGCATACCTAAAGGGATCATAACAGGCGATTTGATCATGTTAAATATCTACATGGACGGTACCCGCAGGTCCTATCCATTTACATGCCTACAGGGACCATAACAGCCAGTACTTTCCTGCATCATCAAAGCAGGGATCATTACATCAGATCCTATCCAGTAGCGTACATAAAGCGACCATAAAAGGCGGTTCGCAAATGTTAATCCTACAGGGACCATAACGGCAGGTCCTATCTACCTACAATGACAAAACAGCAGTTCCTTCCAGGTTACATACCTACAGGGAACATTAAAGCAGGTCCAGTCCAGTAACATTGCTACAGGGACCATAACAGCAGGTGTGCAAAGGTAACATTACTAGAGGGTCTGTAGCAGCAGGTCCGCTAAGGTAACATGCCTTGAGAATAACAGCAGGTTCTATTCAGTTACATACGTACAGGGATCATAACAGCAGGTCCTATTCATTAACATACCTACAGCGACCATTACAGTAAGTCCTGTCCAATTACATATTTACAGGGATCATAACAGCATGTCCGCCCAGGATACATACCTTAACCGACAATTACCGTATGTCCGATCCAGTAACTTACCTAAAGGGACCGTAACAGGCGGTCCGAACATGTTAATACCTACAGGGACCTTACAGTATGTCAGACCAGCTTACATAATGGCAGGGACCATAATAGCAGGGTCTATGCAGTTACATATCCACAGTGACCTGAAAACTTTAGATCCGCTAGGGTTGCATACCTACAGGTACCAAAACAGCATGTCCCCTCAGGTTACATACCTACAGGGACCAAACCAGCAAGTTCAAACAGCTTATTTAATTATCAACAGGTCCTATCCAGTTTAATATCTACCGGGATCATTACAGCAGGTCCGCTCAGGTTACATACCTACAGGGAACATAACATATGGTCCTATACTGTAACATACCTACAGCGACAATTACAGCAGGTCCAATTGACTTACATACCTAAACGAACAATAACAGCAAGTTCTATTCTGTTACATACATCCAGGAACATAACAGTAAGTCCTATCCAGTTACATTTCTGCACCAAAACAGCAAGTTCTATCCAGTTACATACTTACAGGGGCCAAAACACCAGGTCCGCAGGAAACATACTTACAGGGACAGAAAAAGCGGGTCCGTTCAGCAAATTTTAGCTACCATAACAGCAAGTCCTATCCAGTTATATACCTACGGGTATAAGAACAGCAGGTCCGCTAAGGTAACATACCTACAGGGACATTAGCAACAAGTCCTATCCAGTTAAATACCTATAGGGACCATGCCAGCAGGTCCTATCCAGTTACATACCTAGGGGGATAACAACAGCAAGCCCTATCCAGTAACATACGTACAGTGAGCATAACACCAGGTCTTTTCAAGTCATATATAGCAGGGAACATATCAGAATGCCAAGTTAGATAGCTATGGGACCATAACAACAGGTCCTATCTAATTACATACCTACAAGTACCATAACAGCAAGACCGCTCAGGCAACATACCCATAGGCAACATGACAGCAAGTTCTATCCAGTGTCATACCTACAGGGACCAATAAAGCAGGTCCGCTCAGATTACATACGTACAGGGACCAATATAGCAGGGCCTAACCACTTAATTACCTACACGGACCATAACAGCAGATCTTATCAAGTTACATACAAACAGGGACCGTAACAGTAGGTCCTATCCAGTTACATACCTATATGGACCATAACGGCAGGTCCTATCTACCTATAGGGACCATAATAGCAGGTCTGTCCAGGTTACATACCTATAGGGACAATGAAAGGTCCTATTCAGATACATTCCCTCAGGGAACATAACAGCAGGTCCAATCCAGTTAAAATGCTACAGGGACCATAGCAACAGGTTTGTAAAGGTAACATTACTAGAGGGATTGTAACAGCAGGTCCGCTTAGATTACATACCTGCAGGGAGAATAACAGCAGGTTCTATTAAGTTACTTAAGTACAAGGATCATAACAGCATGTCCTTTCCAGTTGCATGCCTACAGCGACCATTACAGAAGGTTCGCCGGGGTTACATACCTACAGGGACAATGACAGCAGGTCCTATCCAGTAACGTACCTAAAGCGACCGTAACAGTCGATCCGAACATGTCAATACCTACAGAGACCATAAAAGCAGGTCTTACCAGCTTACATAATGACAGGGACCATAACAGCAGGGTCTATACAGTTACATAACAACAGGTATCATAACAGCAGATCCGCCCAGGTTACACACCTACAGGTACCATAACAGCATGTCCGCTCAGGTTTGATATCTACAGGGACCAAACCAGCAAGTCCGCTCAGGTACATACCTACACGTCCCATAACACCTGGGCCTATTCTGTCACATACCTACAGCGACCATTACATGACCCTACATTCCTAAAATGACATTAACAGCAACTCCTTTCCTGTTACATACCTGCAGGGACCCTAACAGCAAGTCCTATCCAGTAACATTCCTGCACCATAACAGCAAGTCCTATCCAGTTACATACATATAGGGATACATAACACCAGGTCCGCTATGGTTTAAAATCTACAGGGACCATAACCGCTGGTCCGCTCAGGTTATATACCTACAGGGACCATAACAGCATGTCTACTCAGGTTATATACATACAGGGACAGAAAAAGCTCTGCATACATAATAACAGTAAGCATAACAGCTGGTTGTATCCAGATAAATACCTACAGGATCCAGAACAGGAGGTCCACTCAAGGTTCATACCTACAGGGACCATAACAGCAAGTCCTATCCACTTAAATACCTACAGTGACCAAAACAGCAGGTCCTATCAAATTACATACCTACTCCTGCCAAGTATCATACGTACAGGGAGGATAACAGCGGGTCTTTTCCAGTCACATATAGCAGGGGGCATTACAGAATGTCTTATCAAGTTAGATTACTACAGTGACTATAACAACAGGTCCTATCCAATTACAAAATAGGAGTGGATGCAATGATCAGGAATCGATAAAATCAACCCACAGCTCCCATCAGAGACACAAGTAACCTCCAGTTACAATAACAGCAAGGTCGCTCAGGCTACATAACAACAGGGAACATGGCAGCAAGTTCTATCCAGTTACATACCTACAGGGACCAATGCAGCAGGTCCGCTCAGGTAACATACGTACAGAGACCATTAAGTAGGTCCTTCCGAGCTGCATTCCAACAGGGACTATAACAGCTGGTGCTATCAAGTTACATACCTACAGATCCTATCTACCTGCAGGGTCCATAACAGCAGGTTCGTCCAGGTTACATACTAAAATGGACAATTACAGCAGGTCCACCTGAAGGGAGTTTAACAGACGGTACGAACAAGGACAATCAGGCTACAAACCTTCAGGGACCATGATAGCAAGTTCTAGTTACATACCTTCAGGGACCATAACATCAGATCCGCTCAGGTTACATACGTACAGGGGCCATAACAGATTGCTCTATGCATTTACGAACCTACAGGGACAATAACGGCAGGTCCTATCCAGTAAGCTACCTACAGTAACCATAACAGCAGGTCCGCACAGGTAACATACCTACATTGATAATATCAGCAGGTCCTACCGCCCCGCCGATCGGGGCTTGAAGAAATAGATTAGACTGCATGCTGCTTCCACCCAGAGCTGACGTCGACCGCACATGAGTACTGGTAAACCGCTTAGAGGGTGTAAGCCTGCCCAAGCAAAGTGGAACAAGTCGGATATCCATCCTTATAAACTTAAGGGACAATGAAAAGTCCTATTCAGATACATTCCCACAGGGAACATAACAGTAGGTCCAATACAGTTAAAATGCTACAGGGACCATAACAACAGGTTTGCAAAGTTAATATTACTAGATGGATTGTAACAGCAGGTCCGCATAGGTTACATACCTGCAGGGAGAATAATAGCCGGTTCTATTCAGTTATTTACGTACAGGGATCATAACTGCAAGTCATATCCATTTACATACCTACAAGGATCATAGCAGCCGGTCCGCCCATGATACATACCTAATGAGACAATTACCGTAGGTCCAATCAAGTAACTTACCTAAAGGGACCGTTACATGCGGTCCGCACATGTTAATACCTTAAGGGACCATAACAGTATGTCCGGCCAGCTTACATAATGGCAGGGACCATAATAGCAGGGTCTATGCAGTTACATACCCACAGTGATCGCACAGGTTACATACCTGCAGGGAAAATAACAGCAGGTTCTATTCAGTTACTTACGTACAGGGATAATGACAGCAGGTCCTATACATTTACATGTCTGCAGCGACCATTACAGCAAGTCCTATCCTGTCACATATCTTCAAGGATCATGACAGCCGGTCCGCCCATGATACATACCAAAGAGACAATTACCGTAGGTCCGATCCGGTAACTTACCTAAAGGGACCGTAACAGGCGGTCCGAACATGTCAATACCTACAGGGACCATAACAGTATGTCCGGCCAGCTTACATAATGGCAGGGACCATAATAGCAGGGTCTATGCAGTTACATACACACAGTGACCGCATAGGTTACATACCTGCAGGGAGAATAACAGCAGGTTCTATTCGGTTACTTCCGTACAGGGATAATAACAGCAGGTCCTATCCATTTACATACCTACAGCGACCATTACAGAAAGTCCTAACCAGTTACATACCTACAAGGATCATAACAGCCGGTCCGCCCATGATACATACATAAAGAGACAATTACCGTAGTTCTGATCCAGTAACTTACTTAAAGGGACCGTAACAGGGGTTCCGAACATTAATACCTACAGCGACCATCAGAATGTCCGGCCAGCTTACATAATGGCAGGGACCATAATAGCAGGGTCTATGCAGTTACATACCCACAGTGACCGCATAGGTTACATACCTGCGGGGAGAATAACAGCAGGTTCTATTCTGTTACTTACGTACAGGGACCATAACAGCAGGTCCTATCCATTTACATACATGAAGCGACCATTACAGCAAGTCCTATCCAGTTACATACCTACAATGATCATAACAGCCGGTCCGCCCATGATACGTACCTAAAGAGACAATTACCGTAGGTCCGATCCAGTAACTTACCTAAAGGGACCGTAACAGACGGTCCGAACATGTTAATACCTACAGGGACCATAACAGTATGTCCGGCCAGCTTACATAATGACAGGGACCATAATAGCATGGTCTTTGCAGTTACATACCCACAGTGACCTGAAAACTTTAGATCCGCTCAGGTTGCATAAATATAGGTACCGTAACATCATGTCCCCTCAGGTTACATATCTACAGGGACCAAAGCAGCAAGTTCGATCAGCTTATATAATTATCAATAGGTCCTACCCAGTTTAATATCTACCGGATCATAACAACAGGTCCGCTCAGGTTACATAACTACAGGGTCCATAACAGCTGGTCCTATACTGTAAAATACCTACAGCGACAGTTTCAGCAAGTCCTATTGACTTACATACCTAAAAGAACAATAACAGTAAGTTCTCTTCTGTTACATATTTTCAGGACCATTTCTGCACCATAACAACAAGTCCTATCCAGTTACATACCAACAGGGGCCATAACACAAGGTCCGCAGGAAACATACTTATTTAACGTCACTACAGCTGGTGTCTGGGAATGTGTGGCGGCCGTTAAATGTCTCCCTGCCCTTCATCATAGTGTAGTTTATATTTTATTGTCCTTTGGGATTATTGATTCCAACTGGAATTTTGAAAATATTTGAGGGTAACTGATAAGGCCTAATTTGCCGAGCCAAGCTAGTCTAGCCCAGCAAAAATATACACTTCATATTTTCTAGTTCTGTGATGTATTCCTTGCTTCCAAAGGATAACACTTTTATAGAACATATTTACAGGGACATAAAAGCGGGTCCGTTCAGCTTACATAATTTCAGGTACCATAACAGCAGGTTCTATCACGTTAAATACCTACGGGTACAAGAGCAGCAGGTCCGCTCAGGTAACGTACCTACAGGGACATTAACAGCAAGTCCTATCCAGTTAAATACCTAGAGGGACATAATAGCAGGACCTATCTAGATACATACCTACGGAGACAACAACATCAAGCCCTATTTAGTAACATACGTACAGTGAGCATAACAGCTGGTCTTTTCTAGTCAGATATAGCAGACAACATATCAGAATGTCTTATCCAATCAGATAGCTATGGGACTATAACAACAGGTTCTATCCAATTACATACCTACAGGTAACATGACAGCAAGACCGCTCAGGCTACATACCCACAGGCAACATGACAGCAAACTCTATCCAGTGTCATACCTACAGGGACCAATAAAGCAGGTCCGCTCAGATTACATACGTACAGGGATCAATATAGCAGGTCCTAACCACTTAATTACCTACAGGGACCATAACAGCAGATCTTATCCAGTTACATACCAACAGGGACCATAACAGCAGGTCCTATCTAGTAACATACCTATAGGGACCATAACGGCAGGTCTTATCTTCCCTATAGGGACCATAACAGTAGGTCTGTCCAGGTGACATACCTACAGGGACAATGAAAAGTCCTCTTCAGATACATTCCCACAGGGAACATAACAGCAGGTCCAATCCAAGTAAAATGCTACAGGGACCATAACAACAGGTTTGCAAAGGTAACATTACTGGAGGGGATTGTGACAGCAGGTCCGCATAGGTTATATATCTTCAGAGAGAATAACAGCAGGTTCTATTAAGTTACATAAGTACAAGGATCATAACAGCATGTCCTTTCCAGTTACATACCTGCAGGGACCATTACAGAAGGTTAGCCGGGGATACATACCTACAGGGACAATTACAGCACGTCCTATCCAGCAACGTACCTAAAGGGACCGTAACAGATGGTCCGAACATGTTAATACCTAAAGGGACCAGAAAAGCAGGTCTGACCAGCTTACATAATGACAGGGACCATAACAGCAGGGTCTTTGCAGTTACATACCCCAGGTACCATAACAGCAGATCCGCACAGGTTACACACCTACAGGTACGATAACAGCATGTCCGCTCAGGTTTGATATCTACAGGGACCTAACCAGCAAGTCCGCTCAGGTTATATAATTAACAGCAGGTCCTATCCAGTTAAATATCTACAGGGATCTTAACAGCAGGTCCGCTCAGGTTACATACCAACAGGGACAAAAACACCTGGGCCTATTCTGTCACATGACTTACATACCTAAAATGAAATTAACAGCTATTCCTGTCCTGTTACGCACCTTCAGGGACCATAACAGCAAAGTAGAAGTAAAACAAAGATCAGGAATTGATACAATTAACTTACTCCATCCATAAAAGACACCAAAGGGAAAGAAATACAAACATTAAGCGACCAGACCATAATGGAAACCTAAACAAAGGAAGGCCATAAGGACAGTTACTTTCCCACAAAATGGCCATATGGCCATCCAAAACCAAAAGACACAAGTGATACACACAGTAAGTAACAAACAACAACATAAATAAATCGCCACAGAAGAGCCGCCTTGGAACGGTCAGTGGAAGATTTCCACTGGGGGGCTTAAATCGATTTTACGTGGCCACAATCCTCGCCCTTACTTCCGTCGCGATTTAGACAAATAATTTGTTCTGTCCACATGAAGGCCTCCTAACTCATCAGTGCAACATCTCCGTGAACACAAAAATCAAAGAACCACAGAGGTGAGACAACGGTGAGGACTCGACAGCAAGAAACCACTGAAATGCTGGAGCAAAAGAAAACCAACAGTTAGACTCCGATGAGCCCGACCAGAGACAGAGCATCAGGCACCAACCGACATTATCTCTCTAATTTTCAATAAGCCTTTACGTTGGAGCCGTCATAGAATCTGAGGCCTGACCCACCGGCGTGCAATTAAAGAGGGAAGCAAAGTTGCCAACCGTGATTGGGTTAACTACCATGCATGCAGTCTGTCGTATAATATCCATGTTGTACCCAATCTTTTTATATCGAAGAATGATTTTACGAAATTGGGTGCTGAAGTCATTGCGGTTATATATTTTTCTGAATTTATATGCCAAGTCACCATAAAATTCGGGTTCCGATAGACCTTGTTGCAGAAGAGATTTAAGTCCAATATTGAATTTTGAAATTAAATCAGAATGGCGTCTATAAAATTTTGAAAAGGCTTTGCGTAGTTTATGGTACCGATAACCCTGATTAAGGAGTTTAGCCGTTAATAATTTATTACGAGTGTTGAAGTCAGTTACATGACTACACACTCTAGCAAATCGAATTAATTGCGAAATATAAACGCCATAGGATGGCGCACGAGGAACATCACCATCCAAAAAAGGAAAATTTATAATCTCAAAATCAAAGTCATCGCGTTTATCATAAATTTTGCACGAAACAAATCCATCTACAATAGATAGATGTAAATCCAAAAACGGGGCCTCGGTATCAGAAGAATTTGCAAGTCATATCCAGTTACATTCCTGCACAATAACAGCAAGTCCTTCAGTCACATACATACATGGTTACATAACACCAGGTCCGCTCTTGTTTAATACCTACAGGGACCATAACCGTTGGTCCGCTCAGGTTATATACCTACAGGGACCATAACAGCATGTCTGCTCAGGTTACATACCTACACGGACAGAAAAGGCGATTGCGCTCAGCTTACATAATTACAGGTAGCATAACAGCTGGTGTTATCCAGTTTCATACCTACAGGATCCAGAACAGCAGGTCCACGAAAGGTTCAAACCTACAGTGACCATAACAGCAAATCCTATCCAATTACATACCTACTCCTGCCGAGTATCATACGTACAGGGAGCATAACAGCCGGTCTTTTCCAGTCACATATAACAGGGGAATATAAGACTGTCTTATCAAGTTAGATTACTACAGGGACTATAACAACAGGTCTTATCCAATTACAAACCTCCAGTTACCATAACAGCAAGATCGCTCAGGCTACTTAACTACAGGGAACATGACAGCAAGTTCTATCCAGTTACATACCTACATGGATCAATACAGCAGGTCCGCTCAGGTAACATAAGAACAGAGACCATAAAAGTAGGTCCTGTCGAGTTGCATTCCAACAGGGACTATAACAGCAGGTGCTTGCACGTTACATACTTACAGATCCTATCTACCTGCAGGGACCATAATAGCAGGACAGTCCAGGTTACATATTTACATACGTGCGGACGATACGAACAAGGACAATCAGGCTACAAACCTTCAGGGACCATGAAAGCAAGTTCCAGTGACATACCTTCAGGGACCATAACATCAGGTCCGCTCATGTAACATACGTACAGGGGCCATAACAGATTGCTCTATCCATTTACAATCCTACAGGGACAATAACGGCAGGTCCTATCCAGTTAGATACCTACAGTAACCATAACAGCAGGTCCGCAGAGGTAACATACCTACAGGGATAATTACAGCAGGTCCTACCGCCCCGCCCATCGGGGCTTGAAGAAATAGATTAGGCTGCATGCTGCTTCCACCCAGAGCTGAAGTCGACCACACATGAGTACTGGTAAACCGCTTAGAGGACGTAAGCCTGCCCAAGCAAAGTGGAACAAGTCGGACATCCATCCTTATAAACTCTATTGGTTTCATTAGGCGACAGGGCTTGAAATGGCATTTTCAACTAAATGCCGGGTTAAAGTCCCATAAAAATTGGGAGTCTACAGGCACCATGACAGCCGGTCCTATCCGGCTACATACATACAGGGACCATAACAGCAGGTCCGCTCTGGTTACATACCGACAGGGACCAAAACTGCAAGTCCTACCCAGTTACATACCTACAGGGACCATAACAGCAGGTGTACTCGGATTACATGCCTACAGTGAGAAAAATAGCAGGTCCTATTCGGTTACGTACCTACAGGGACCGTAACAACAGCTCCACTAAGGGTACCTGCCTATAGGAAAATTACATATTTACAGAGACCATAGCAGCAATTCCTATCCCGTTACATATCTACGGGGACCATAACAGCAAGTCCTATCCAGTTACATACCTTCAGGGACCATAACAGCAGGTCCAATCCAGATACACTGCTACAGGGATTATAACAACGTGCTCGCTAAGGTAACATTCCAACAGTTACTGTAACAGCAGGTCGGCCCAGGTTACATACCTACATGGAGAATAACAACAGGTTGTATCCAGTTACATAAGTACATGGACCATAACAACAGGTCAGCTCGGGTTAGAACCCTACAGGGACCATAACAGCCGGTCGTATTCAGTTACGTACCTACAGGGACCTTAACAGCATACCTATCCAGTACCATATCTACAGGGACTATAACAATAATTATTATCCATTACATTCTGTTTGAATTGATGTCCAACGTCCACGTCAACACTTTTTATGTCATTTTGAGACAGCAGGTTTGTAAAGGTAACATTCCTAGAGGAAATGAAACAGCATGTCCCCATAGGTTAAATACCTGCAGTGAGAAAACAGCAGGTTCTTTCAGTTATATAAGAACAAGGATCATAACAGCATGTCCATTCCCGTCATATGCCTACCACGACCATTTCAGCAAGTCATTTCCAGCTACATAACTACAGGAACCATAACAGCAGGTTTGCAGGGGTTACATACCTACAGGGACAATTACAGCAGGTCCTATCCAGTAACGTACTTAAAGGGACCGTAACGGGCGATCAAAAAATGTTAATACCTACAGGGAGCATAACAGCAGGTCCTATCTACCTAAAAGGACCATAACAGCAGATCCAACCAGGTTACATACCTACAGGGAACATGAAAGCAGGTCCAATCCAGTTACATTGCTACAGGGACCATTACAGCAGGTGTGCAAAGGTAACATTGCTAGAGGGTCTGTAGCAGCAGGTCCGCTAAGGTAACATGCCTACAGGGAGAATAACAGCAGGTTATATTCAGTCACATACGTACAGGGATCATAACAGCAGGTCCTGCCCCTATTCATTAACATACCTACCGCGACCATTACAGTTGGTCCTGTCCAATTAAATAACTACAGGGATCATAACAGCAGGACCACCCAGGATACATACCTACAGAGACAACCACTGTATGTCCTGTCCAGAAACGTACCTAAAGGGACCGTAACAGGCGATCCGAACATGTTGATACCTACAGGGATGATACCAGCACAGCATATCCGGCCAGCTAACATAATGACAGGGACCATAATAGCTGGGTCTATGCAGTTACATAACCACAAGGACTTGAAAACTCTGGATCCGCTCATGTTGCATACCTACAGGTACCATAACAGCATGTCCCCTCAGGTTACATACCTACAGGGACCAAACCAGCAAGCTCGATCAGCTTATATAATTACCCACAGTTCTTATCAAAATAAATATCTACCGGGATCATAACAGCAGGTCCGCTCGGGTTACATACCTACAGGGACCATAACATCTGCTCCTATACTGAAACATACCTACAGCGAAACTTACAGCAGGCCCTTTTGACTTACATACCGTAAAGGACAATAACACCAAGTCCTATCCTATTACATACCTTCAGGACCATAACAGCAAGTCCTATCCAGTTATATTTCTGCACCATAACAGCAAGTCCTATCCAGTTACATACTTACAGGGGCCATAACACCAGATCCGCTCTGGTTAAATACCAACAAGGCCATAACAGCTGGTCCGCTCAGTTTATATACCTACAGGGACCATAGCAGCATGTCCACTCAGGTTACATACTTACAGGGACAGAAACAGCGGTTCCGTTCAGCTTACATAATTTCAGGTACCATAACAGCAGGTCCTATCCAGTTACATACCTACGGGTAACATAACAGCAGGTCCTATCCAGTAACATACTCAGGGGTACCAGAACAGCAGGTCCGCTCAGGTAACATACTAACAAGGACATTAATACCAAAACCTGTCCCGTTAAATACCTACAGGGACCATACCAGCAGGTCCTATCCAGTTACATATGTTCAGGGAGCATAACAGCAGGTCTTTTCCTGTCATATATAGCAGGGAACATATCAGAATGTCTTATCAAGTCAGATATATGTATCTACGGGACTATAACAACAGGTTACATCCACATACATACCTACAGGTACCATAACAACAAGACTGCTCAGGCTACATACCCACAGGCAACATGACAGCAAGTTCTATCCAGTTTCATACATACAGGGACAAATAAAGCAGGTCCGCTCAGATTACATACGTACAGGGACCATAATAGCAGGTCCTATCCACTTAATTACCTACAGGCACCATAACAGCAGATCCTATCTAGTTTCATACCAACAGAGACCATAATAGCAGGTCCTATGCAGTTACATACCTATATGGACCATGGCAAGTCCTATCACTTAATTACCTACAGGGACCATAACAACAGATCATATCCAGTTTCATACCACCAGAGACCATTACAGCAAGTCCTTTCCGGTTACATACCTACAGGGACCATAACAGCAGGTTCGCAGGTTTACATACCTACAGGGACAATTACAGGAGGTTCTATCCAGTCACCTACCTAAAGGGACCGCAATAGGCAGTCCGAACATGTTAATACCTACATGGACCATAACGGCAGGTCCTCTCTGCCTACAAGGACCATAACAGCAGATCCATCCAGGTTACATACCTATAGGGAACATAGCAGCAGGTCCAATCCCGTTACATTGCTACAGGGACCATAACAGCAGTTGTGCAAAGGTAACATTACTAGAGGGTCTGTAACAGCAAGTCCGCAAAGGTAACATACCTTCATGGAGAATAACAGCAGGTTCTATTCAGTTACATATGTACATGCATCATAACAGCTGGTCCTATCCATTTACATACCTGCAGCGACCATTACAGCAAGTCCTATCCAGTTACATACCTACAGGGATCGTAAAAGCCGGTCAGCCCAGGATACATACCTACAGAGACAATCACCGTATGTCCTA
This sequence comes from Lucinisca nassula, assembly GCA_963580285.1. Taxonomy (NCBI): domain Eukaryota; kingdom Metazoa; phylum Mollusca; class Bivalvia; order Lucinida; family Lucinidae; genus Lucinisca; species Lucinisca nassula. The sequence goes on from OY757013.1 coordinate 143,469,136, forward strand.
TGAAGAAACGCACCTAAAGGGACCGTAACAGGCGGTCCGAACATGTTGATACCTACAGGGACCATAACAGCATGTCCGGCCAGCTTACATAATGGCAGGGACCATAATAGCAGGGTCTATGCAGTTACATACCCACAGGGACCTGGAAACTCTAGATCCGCTCAAGTTGCATACCTACAGGTACCATAACAGCATGTCCCCTCAGGTTACATACCTACAGGAACCAAACCAGCAAGTTCGATCAGCTTATATAATTACCCACAGGTCCTATCCAGTTCAATGTCTACCGGGATCATAACAGCAGGTCCGCTCGGGTTACATACCCACATAAACCATAACATCTGGTCCTATACTGGCACATACCTACAGCAACAATTACAGCAGGTCTTTTTGACTTACATACAGTAAAGGACAATAATAGCAAGTCCTATCCTATTACATACCTTCAGGACAATAACAGCAAGGCCTATCCAGTTACATTTCTGCACCATAACAGCAAGTCCTATCTATAACATACCTACAGGGGCCATAACACCAGATCCGCTCTGGTTAAATACCAACAAGGCCATAACAGCTGGTCCGCTCAGTTTATATACCTACAGGGACCATAGCAGCATGTCCGCTCAGGTTACATACTTACAGGGACAGAAACAGCAATTCCGTTCAGCTTACATAATTTCAGGTACCATAACAGCAGGTCCTATCCAGTTACATACCTACGGGTAACATAACAGCAGGTCCTATCCAGTAACATACTCAGGGGTACCAGAACAGCAGGTCCGCTCAGGTAACATACCAACAAGGACATTAATACCAAGTCCTGTTCCGTTAAATACCTACAGGGACCATACCAGCAGGTCCTATCCAGTTACATATGTTCAGGGAGCATAACAGCAGGTCTTTTCCAGTCATATTGCAAGGAACATATCAGAATGTCTTATCAAGTCAGATACATGTACCTACGGGACTATAACAACAGGTTACATCAACATACATACCTACAGGTACCATAACAGCAAGACCGCTCAGGCTACATACCCACAGGCAACATCACAGCAAGTTCTATCCAGTTTCATACCTACAGGGACCAATAAAGCAGGTCCGCTCAGATTACATACGTACAGGGACCATAATAGCAGGTCCTATCCACTTAATTACCTACAGGCACCATAACAGCAGATCCTATCCAGTTTCATACCAACAGAGACCATAATAGCAGGTCCTATCCAGTTACATACCTATAGGGACCATAACGTCAGGTCCTATCTAGCTATAGGGACCATGATAGGTCCTATCCACTTAATTACATACAGGGACCATAACAACAGATCATATCCAGTTTCGTACCACCAGGGACCATTACAGCAAGTCCTTTCCGGTTACATACCTACAGGGACCATAACAGCAGTTTCGCAGGGTATAGTGCAGTTTATATTTTACTTTTGGTCCTTTGAGACCAGTGCGAATATTCTGAGAAATCGGAAATAAATTATTGGTTTAGACTTATATTCTAGACAGGTTTTTAATTATTTGGACCACATTTTGATTTATATTAGTCTTTGAAGCGACTGCCTATTCGAAATTCGCAAAATTGAAGTATGTTTCCTCTGGCTTTCTTTGCCGGATCATTACAGTGTCACTGATGAGGCTTTATTAGCCGAAACTACGTAGTATGACCAATCTTCTTTCCTATGAATGTTTTCAGTGCTCTTAAAGGAACCCATTTTTGATTTTTATTTACATACCTACAGGGACAACTACAGCAGGTCCTATCCAGTCACGTACCTAAAGGGACCGCAATAGGCGGTCCGAACGTATTAATACCTGCATGGACCATAACGGCAGTTGTACAAAGGTAACATTACTAGAGGGTCTGTAACAGCAAGTCCGCTAAGGTAACATACCTTCATGGAGAATAACAGCAGGTTCTATTCAGTTACATACGTACATGCACCAAAACAGCAGGCCCTATCCATTTACATACCTGCAGCGACCATTACAGCAAGTCCTATCCAGTTACATACCTACAGGGATCGTAACAGCCGGTCGGCCCAGGATACATACCTACAGAGACAATTACCGTAGGTCCGATCCAGTAACTTACCTAAAGGGTCCGTAACAGGCGGTCAGCACATGTGAATACCTACAGGGAACATAACAGTATGTCCGGCCAGGTTACATAATGGCAGGAACCATAATAGCAGGGTCTATGCAGTTACATACCCACAGTGACCGCATAGGTTACATACCTGCAGGGGGAATAACAGCAGGTTCTATTCAGTTACTTACGTACAGGGATCATAACAGCAGGTCCAATCCATTTACATACCTGCAGCGACCATTACAGCAAGTCCTATCCAGTTACATACCTACAAGGATAATAACACCCGGTCCGCCCATGTTACATACCTAAAGAGACAATTACCGTAGGTTCGATCCAGTAAGTTACCTAATGGGACTGTAACAGGGGGTCCGAACATGTTAATATCTTCAGGGACCATAACAGTATGTCCGGTCAGCTTACATAATGGTAGGGACCATAATAGCAGGGTCTTTGCAGTTACATAGCCACAGGGACCTGAAAACTCTAGATCCGCTCAAGTTGCATACCTACAGGTACCATAACAGCATGTCCCCTCAGGTTACATACCTACAGGGACCAAACCAGCAAGTTCGATCAGCTTATATAATTACCCACAGGTCCTATCCAGTTAAATATCTACCGGGATCATAACAGCAGGTCCGCTCAGGTTACCTACAGCTGGTCCTATACTGTAACATACCTACAGCGACAATTACAGCAGGTCCTATTGACGTACATACCTCAAATAACAAAAACAGCAAGTTCTATCCTGTTACATACCTTCAGGGACATAACAGCAAGTCCTATCCAGTTACATTTCTGCATGGGCCAAAACACAAGGTCCGCAGGAAACATACTTACAGGGATAGAAAAAGCGGGTCCGTTCAGCTGACATAATTTCAGGTACCATAACAGCAGGTCATATCCAATTACATACCTACGGGTACAAGAACAGCATGTCCGCTCCGGTAACATACAAACAGGGACATTAACAGTAAGTCTTATCCAGTTAAATACCTACATGTACCATTCCAGCAGGTCCTATCCAGTTAATACCTAAGGGGACAACAGCAAGCCCAATCTAGTGACTTTCGTACAGTGAGCAGAATAGCAGGTCTTTTTAAGTCATATAGAGCAGGGAACATATCAGAATGTCTTATCCAATCAGCTACCTACGGGACTATAACAACAGGTTCTATCCAATTACATACCTAAAGGTACCATAACAGCAAGACAGCTCAGGCTACATGACAGCAAGTTTTATCTAGTGTCATACCTTCAGGTTCCAATAAAGCGGGTCCGCTAAGATTACATATAGCAGGTCCTAACCAATTACTTACCCACAGGGACCATAACAGCAGATCTTATCTAGTTACATACCAACAGGGACCATAACAGCAGGTATTATCCAGTTGCATACCTACAGGGACCATAACGGCAGGCCCTACCTACCTATAGGGACCATAACAGCAGGTCTGTCCAGGTTACGTACCTACATGGACAATGAAAAGTCCTATTCAGATAACTTCCCACAGGGAACATAACAGCAGGTCCAATCCAGTTAAAATGGTACAGAGACCATAACAACAGGTTTGCAAAGGGAACATTACTAGAGGGCTTGTAACAGCAGGTCCGCATAGGTTACATACCTGCAGGTAGAATAACAGCAGGTTCTATTAAGTTACATAAGTACAATTATCATAACAGAATGTCCTTTCCAGTAACATAACTACAGCGACCATTACAGCAAGTCCTTTCCAGTTGCATACCTACAGGGACCATAATAGCAGGTACGCCGGGTTTAACTACTTACAGGGAAAATTAGAACAGGTTCTATCCAGTAACGTACCTAAAGGAACCGTAACAGGCGGCACGAACATGTTAATACCTACAGGGACCATAAAAGCAGGTCTGGCCAGCTTACATAATGACAGGGACCATAACAGCAGGGTCTATGCAGTTACATACCCACAGCGACCATAACAGCAGATCCGCCCAGGTTACACACCTACAGGTACCATAACAGCATGTCCGCTCAGGTTTGATATCTACAGGGACCAAACCAGCAAGTCCGCTCAGGTTATATAATTAACAGCAGGTCCTATCCAGTTAAATATCTACAGGGGTCATAACAGCAGGTCCGCTCAGGTTAAATACTTAAAGGCACCATAACACCTAGACCTATTCTGTCACATACCTACAGCGACCATTACATGACTTACATACCTAAAATGTCATTAACAGCAATTCCTTTCCTGTTACATGACTTCAGGGACCATAACAGCAAGTCATATCCAGTTACATTCCTGCACCATAACAGCAAGTCCTATCCAGTTACATACATACAGGGTTACATAACATCAGGTCCGCTCTGGTTTTATACCTACAGGGACCATAACCGCTGGTCCTCTGAGGTTATATACCTACAGGGACCATAACAGCATATCTGCTCAGGTTACACACCTACAGGGACAGAAAAAGTGAGTTCGCTCAGCTTACATAACTACAGATAACATAACAGTTGGTTCTATCCAGTTACATACCTGCAGAATCCAGAACACGAGGTCCACTCAGGGTTCATACCTACAGGGACCATAACAGGAAGTCCTATACAGTTAAATACCTACAGTGACCATAACAGCAGGTCCTATCCAATAACACCTACTGCCCAGTAGCATACGTACAGGGAGCATAACAGCAGGTCTTTTCCAGTCACATATAGCAGGGGGCATATCAGAATGTCTTATCAAGTAAGATTACTACAGGGACTATAACAACAGGTCCTATCCAATTACAATCCTCCAGTAACTATACCAGCAAGATCGCTCAGGCTACATACCTACAGGGAACATGACAGTAAGTTCTATCCAGTAACATACCTACATGAACAAATACAGTAGGTCCGCTCAGGTAACATACGTACATAGACCATAAAAGTAGGTCCTGTCGAGTTGCATTCCATCAGGAACTATAACAGCAGGTGCTATCAAGTTACATACCTACAGATCCTATCTACCTGCAGGGACGATAACAGCAGGTTCGTCCAGGTTACATACTTACATGGAAAATTACAGCAGGTCCACCTGAAGGGACTTTAACAGACGGTACGAACAAGGACAATCAGGCTACAAACCTTCAGGGACCATGATAGCAAGTTCCAGTTACATACCTTCAGGGACCATAACATCAGGTCCGCTCATGTCACATACGTACAGGGGCCATAACAGCATGCTGTATCCATTTACAATCCTACAGGGACAATAACGACAGGTCCTATCCAGTTAGATATCTACAGTAACCATAACAGCAGGTCCGCACAGGTTACATACCTACAGGGATAATTACAGAAGGTCTTACCGCCCCGCCCATCGGGGCTTGAAGAAATAGATTAGGCTGCATGCTGCTGCCACCCAGAGCTGAAGTCGACCACACATGAGTACTGGTAAACCGCTTAGAGGGTGTAAGCCTGCCCAAGCAAAGTGGAACAAGTCGGACATCCATCCTTATAAACTCTTGGTTTCATTAGGCGGCAGGGCTTGAGATGTCATTTCAACTCAATGCCGGGTTAAAGTCCCATAAAAAATGGAAGCCTACAGGCACCTGACAGCCGGTCCTATCCAGCTACAAACATACAGGGGCCATAACAGCAGCTTCGCTCCGGTTACATACCGATAGGGACCAAAACTGCAAGTCCTACCCAGTTACATACCTACAGGGACCATAACAGCAGGTGTACTCAGATTACATGCCTACAGTGAGAATAACAGCAGGTCCTATTCGGTTACATACCTACAGGGACCGTAACAACCGTTCCACTCAGGTTACCTGCCTATAGGAAAATTACATATTTACAGAGACCATAGCAGCAATTCCTATACCGTTCCATGTGTACAGGGACCATAACAGCAAGTCCTATCCAGTTACATACCTTTTGGGATCTTAACAGCAGGTCCAATCTGGTTACACTGCTACAGGGATCATAACAGCAAGCTCGCTAAGGTAACATTCCAACAGTTACTGTAACAGCAGGTCGGCTCTTGTTACATACCTACATGGAGAATAACAGCAGGTGGTATCCAGTTACATATGTACATGGACCATAACAACATGTCAGCTCAGGTTAGAACCCTACAGGGACCATAACAGCCGGTCCTATTCAGTTACGTATCTACAGGGACCTTAACAGCATACCTATCCAGTAACATATCTACAGGGACTATTAGAACAATTCCTATCCATTACATTCTGTTTGAATTGATGTACAACGTCCCCGTCAACACTATTTATGTCATTTTAAGACGTTGCTTCAAACTTTATGGATCTTTTAACTGACACTGAGATGCAATGGCATCCCAAGCCCTGTCGCCCAATGAAACCATAAGGCTTATATGCATAGATCGGTCTGATGTACACCACTTTGCCTGGACAGGCTTAGTTCTTCTAACCATGTAGCCCAATCTTTTTATCCAATTACGTACCTGCATGCACTATAAAAGCAAGCCTTATCCATTTACATAGCTACCGGGAATATAACAGAAGCCTCCGTGGTGTAGTGGTTACGATACTCGCCTTGTAAAACCAGGGGTGGCAGGATCGATCCCGGGCTTCTCCAGACTTTCGGATGAGTCTTTAAACCGAGGTCCCGTCTCCGTATGACCTTAGCTGTTTGTGGGACGTAAAACTCAAACACTCACTCACTCAGGGAATATAACAGAAGGTCCGCTCAGATTACCTACCTATGGGGACCATAACAGCATGTCCTATCCAGTTGCATACAATCAGAAACCATAACAGCAGGTCCGCTCAGGTTACATACGTTCAGAGACCATAACAGCATGTCATATCCAGTTACATACCTACAGGGGTTGAGTCAGTGTTATCGAGTTCTACGTCCCACTAACAGCTAAGGTCATACGGAGACGGGACCTCGGTTTGAAGACTCATCCGAAAGTCTGGAGAAGCCTGGGCTCGAACCCATGATCCCTGGTTATGAGGCGAGTAGCTTATCCACTACACAAAAGAGGAATCTAACATACCTAAAGGGACGATAATGACAGGTACTATCCAATTACATAACCTAAAGATTGGGCTGTATGATGCTTCCGCGCAGAGCTTAAACCGACCGCATATGAGTACTGGTATACCGCTGGGGGTGTAAAAATATTCTATAAATAGTTATCCTTTGAAAGCAAGATATACACCACAGAACTGGAAAATATGGAGTTTACATGTTTTCTTGACCAGACTCGTTTCGGACAATTAGGCCTCATCAGTGACCCTCAAATATTTTCAAAATTCAGAAATGGAATCAATGATCCCAATCGACAAGAAAACAAAAACTAAACTATGGTGTAGGGCAGGGAGACTATTACGGTCGCCACACATTCCTAGACACCATCTGTAGTGACATTAAATATATTCATGGTAATCCTTTGGAAGCAAGGAATACACCATAGAACTGGAAAATATGGAGTGTACATGTAAGCCTGCCCAGGCAAAGTGGTGCAAGTCGGACCGTTCATTTTTATAAACCCTTTGGGTTTTCTTGGGATGTCATTCCATCCCAATGTCGGGTAAAAGTCCAACAAAATTGTAAGGAACGTCTCCAAAATGACCTATATATTGGAACGTTAAACCTCAAATCAAACAAATAAACAGCAGGTCCTTTCCAGTACCATACTTAAAGGACCATAAAAGGCGGTCCGAACAGGTTACATACCTATAGGGACCATAACAGCAGGTCCTATCCCGTTACATAACTTCAGGAGCCATGCCAACCGGTGTTATCCAGTTACCATACATACACGGACCATACCAGTCGGTACGCTCAGGTTACATACCTACAGGGGCCGTAACAGCAAGTCCTATCCTGTTACATACCTACAGGGACCATAACAGCAGGTCCACTCAGGTGACATACTAACAGGAAGAATAACTGCAGGTCCTATTCAGTTACAGACTGTAACAGCAGTTCCGCTCAGGTTACTTACCTATAGGAGAATAAAAGCGAGCCCTATCCTATTACATACCTACACGGACCATAGCAGCAATTCCTATCCGGTTGCATACCTACAGTGACCTTAACAGCACGTCCTATCAAGTTGCATACCTACAGGGATAATAACAGCAGGTCCAGTCGAGTTACATTCCGTCAGTGACGATAACAGCAGTTCCGATCAAGTTACGCTGCTATAGGGACCATAACAGCAGGTCCGCTAAGATAACATTCCCACAGTTACTGTAACAGGGGTCCGCTCAGATTACATACCATCAGGGGGGATAACAGCAGGTGTTATCCAGCTACATACGTACAGGGACCATAACAGCAGCTCCACTCAGGTTACATACCGACAGGTACCATAACATCCGGGCCTATCCAGTTACATACCTACAGGAACCGTAACAGCAGTTCCTGTTCAGTTACAAACATGCAGGCAGAATAACAGCAAATCGTGTCCTCTGACATACGTACGGCAAGTCCTATCCAGATACATCCCTGGATGGACCATAACAGCAAGCTCTATCCAGTTACATACCTACAGGGACCATAACAGCAAGTCCTATCCAGTTACATTTTGTTTGAATTGATGTTTAACATCCTAGCCGATGCTATTAAGGTCATTTTAGAGACATTGCTTCCAATTTTGTGGGACTTTTTATCGACATTGAGATTAATCTCAAGCCCTGTCGCTCAATGAAACCAAAAGGCTTACATGCATTGCGCGGTCTGAGTCACACCACTTTGCCTGATACCAGGCCCCGTTTATGGATTTACATCTATCTATTGTAGACGGATTCGTTTCTTGCAAAATTTATGATAAACGCGATGATTTTGAATTTGAGATTATATATTTTCCATTCTTGGATGGTGTTCCTCGTGCGGCATCCTTTGGCGTTTATATTTCGCAATTAATTAGATTTGCCAGGGTGTCTAGTCATGAAACTGACTCCAACACTCGTAATAAATTGTACACTGCTAAACTTCTAAATCAGGATTATCGGTATCTTAAACTACGCAAAGCCTTTTCTAAATTTTATAGCTGTCATTCCGATTTAATTTCTAATTTCAATGTTGGACTTAAATCTCTTCTGCAACAAGGTCTATCGGAACCCGAATTTTATGGTGGCTTAGTATATACATTCAGAGAAAAATATATACACGCAATGACTTCAGCACCCAATTTCTTCAAATCAGGATTCGATATAATATGATTGGATACAACATAAATATTATACAACAGTTGACAACTTTGCATCCCTCTTTAATTGCACGCCGGTGGGTCAGGCCTCATCTTCTATGACGATTCCAGCGTAAAGGCTTACTGAGAATTAAAATTGAATTTTATGTAATGTTGGTTGCTGCCTGATGCACTGTCTCTTGTCGGGCCGCGTAAAATCGACTTAAGCCCCCCCCCCCCCAGTGCAAATTCTTTTCGCTGACCGCTCCAAGGCGTGTTCTTCTGTCGCGGTTTATTTTTGTAATGGTTTGTCTTTGAGTATGTGATATCGCTCAAATCTTTTTGTTTTGGATAGCCAATTAGCCAATTTATGGGAAAGTAACTGTCATGTTGGAACTGTCCTGCTGGCATTCCGCTATTGGTGTTTTCATTAGGGTCCTTTCCGCACCAGGAGTGTCAAGGCCGGGCCTAATATTTACATTTATTCATGCTGCGTGCATAGTCGAACTTCAATAACTCGAATACCTTTAAGACAATGACAATTTCTTCGACATAGGGGAAGTTTAGTCTAATGATAGTTTTGAACTATAGTGTCAGGCCATGAGGCATAATGGGGATGACTTAATGATATATTTTCGATCTTTTATACAATAAAGGAATGTTGTGTGTGCTTATTAGAATCACCTCATTGAGGCGAATTTAATGGGTACTCATACTTTTCATGATAAAATCAGAGAAAAACGCCATCTTGGGCTACAGAAAGAAATCCCTAGGAAATTCCAGAAACATTTCGAATAAGCCATGGTAAATGAGCCGTGTTCGGGTGATTGGAGAGTCACTGTTTATAAATGTGTTTGATTTGATGATTAACGTCCCCGTCAACACTATATAGGTCATTTTGGGGACGTTGCTTCCAATTTTGTGGGACTTTTACCCGACATTGAGATGAAATGACATCTCAAGCCCTGTCGCCCAATGAAACCAATAGGGTTTATAAGCATGAACGGTCCGCCTCGCACCACTTTGCCTCGGCAGGCTTAGATCCTCTAAGCGGTTTACCAGTACTCGTGTGCGGTCGGATTCAGCTCTGCGTGGAAGCATCATGCAGCCCATATATTTCTTCAAGCCCCTATGGGCGGGGGCTTTGGGGGCCGTCATTGTATATAAAGACATTTGTGATAGCTGTTTTGTGCGGGGTTGCCCCTCTGTGTTCCTATCGCTCTTATATATCAAAAACAAGCATCCGACAGTCTCGTTGTGCTGAAAACGCGTCCAAGTAATGCTTGGCTGGTGCTTGTCGGACACCAGTACCTGTTGAATAGGATCAAGTTTAAATCAAGTTTCCCACCTGTTGAATGTCGTGGATGTATAGTGGGCTCCAGAACAGTAATGTTCTTAAGTTTATAAACTTCATAAAATGTGAAATCTTTAAATAATTATGGAGTAACATGGAGGTTACGGCGGAAAAAAAATAATGGAACTCTGCCCTTTATAGCTCATTATCGTTGCACATGCTATTGCATTTAACGAGATTTTTAAAGATCGCTGAAACATGTAAGGAAATTAAGGATAAAAGAGAATAAAAGTGGACAATTTACATAGCATTCCCCCATACCTTACCCTGCTGCAAGGACAACAGGCCTTTTCAAATATTGTTTGGACCTCTTTAATGTCGAAAGCTACACGACACATTTGCCTCTGCCAGCCGACTCAGGACACATGCAAACTGTGTTTGAAGAAGAAAAAGCTCCATTTCAACTACAACTGAAGAAAGCTAACAGATTTTGATTACTTAATACTGAAATTTCAAACATTCAGATGTATTGCTATAACAGCGTTGTATAAAGTGTATGTTCAAGAGGGCCACCATGCCTCTATATAGATAACTAATGGGGTATATAATGTTTAATACAAGAAGATTTTTCAATTTCCGATGAAAACCAAGTGACCCGGGGCGTGATCGCTTTTGACCCTATGTACATAAAATAACAAAGGCCTGGACTTTCCAGTTTTACTCATGAGTCTTTGTAAAGCATCCTAGGGACAGGGTCATTTTGACCCCAGCGTCATGATTAAACAAAATCGTTCAGGTCAACTAGATAAACCTATATTTCATTGCTTGTTTGTTTGTATTGGAGTTTACCGGCCCAGTCAACACTATTCAGTTAATTTCTGAGCCGGTCTGTTTACCTATCCACACTTTTCCTTGACATGCGTATACGTAAGCGTTAACCAGTACAGTGCAGTCTTTCGCCAGAAACTGACAACTGCCCTTCTTGAATCAGCGGAAGGGATAAAATGACCGTAGAAAAAAATTCATGATCAATCTCGACGAAAGAATGTTGCCGACCCTGGCAGGTATCGAACCCGCGTCCTCCTGATCACCAGTCAGACGCGCATCAGACTGAGCTACCAAGGCCGGCACCTATATTTCATACATGATGGACCCTAGCCAGGTTCACAAAAAGAAAGAAAGAAAGAAAGAAAGAAGTTAAATTATCCCATTTATGGCTAGCGTCTCAAACTGGGACATTGACAGTGAAGATCTTGATCAGACTCCGCCTATGATCAGGCCCTTCACTGTTTGCTTAAACGATAGGGAAACTGGTGTAAAACTTACAACAAATAAAAATATCTTAACAGTCCTTAAAATTTGTATGTACTTGTCCAAAGCTATAAAATGGTTGATTCTCTGACGGGTTAAGACTGTTGAGCATTGTACAAAAAACCAAATGAAGAATGTTTTTTTTATTGTTGTTTTTAGTTATACGGCCATTTCAATTATTCCGAGCCGATCATTAATCAGAGGTAGGCCAAAACCGCAGTACCCGTAGAAAAACTCAACTGACCTTCCGTTGCAGAAACTGGCGTGTCACTACAAATTAATTATCACTTGAACAATTATTTTCTCAGACTGTTATCTCGTGTAACTTGGCTTTGATGCTTCGTAGCGCAGGAGTCAAACCAAGAGCCCCCGCCCATCGGGGCTTGGAGAAATAGATTAGGATGCATGGTGCTTCCACGCAGAGCTGAAACTGACCGCATATGAGTACTGGTTAACCGCTTAGACGGACTAAGCCTGCCCAGGCAAAGTAATTAGAGTCAGCGCGTTTGGATAAGCCCTATTGGTCTCATTTGGCGGCAAGGCTTGAGATGTCATTTCATCTCAATGTCAGGTAAAAGCCCCACAAAATTAGAAGCAACATCTCCAAAATGTACCAAATAGTGCTAACGGGGACGTTAAACCACAATCAAACAAACAAACAAACAAACAAAGAAGACATACTCAGTTATATTAGCAATTATCAGCAAAAGGCCTCAGTTGCAGCTAGTGCTCGAATGGACAGAATGCTTTAAAATGTAACTGGGGCCAGTATTTAACATTGAAAAGTCTTGGTCCGGAAAGGACTTTCAAGTAAATAAATCGGTCTAGTCATGAACGGATTACTGAATGTAATAAAGAATTTTCCTGTTATGACCCTCTTGATAAAATGATAAAATGCAACAAAGTCGGATGTAATCCGGGAAACATGCATGGTTAGACACCGTGAAGTACGATTTTAGGCAACTCTTAACAAAATATTTATAACTGCAACTGTTGGCACCATATCAGCAGGAAGGCACCATATCAGCAGCAAGGCACCATATCAGCAGGAAGGAATTGAGCCTCACTCAAGTGCATTCTTTCATATCTCAAAAAGTGTCATTTTCTGATGATAATTCGTAATATTTCTATACCGGAAACGCATGCATGGGTTGTAGGTGCTCGTTAGAACCGCCTCATGAGGCGGTTCTAGCGAGTACCAACAACCTGTGTCTTGCAGGCCTCGGTAGCTTAGTCGGGTGCGCGTCTGACTGGTGATCAGGAGGACGCGGGTTCGATACCTGCCGGATTCGGCAACATTCTTTCGTTGAGATTGATCATGGAATCTTTTCTACGGTCATTCTCTCCCTTCCGCTGATTGGTTTAAACTTTATTTCTTTGTATAATACATACATCTTTTACACAGATAATGTTGACAAAGAATACAAGTATCATACAAAGGGATTCAGAAAAAAAGTCAAATGACTTATTCAAATCTGTATCCCTCGATTACAATATCAATGTACTAATTATAGTTGTAACTGTCAAATTTGCTCGAATTTGCAAGTTGTTGTGAAAATATTGTAATTGAATTTCATTTTGGTTACAAAATGAATAGTAGTGAAATAAAGCATATGGCTCCACGGGGAATGAATTTAAGGGTAATTAGCACTGACGAATCGAATCAAGTCTTGTGATTTTTGGCTGTCTCAAGAGAAACAATACATTACAGTAACTCAGTAGCGCTCTTCGAATCGTGATGTGAGGCAAAGACTGATGATTCAAGAAGGGAAGTTGTCAGTTTCTGGCGAAAGAATGTGCACTGTACTGGTTAACCGCTTACGTATAAGCCTGCCCAGGAAAAGTGTGGACCGGCTCAAAAATGATCTAAATAGTGTTGCCTGGGCCGTTAAACTCCAAAACAAACAAACAAACAAACAAACAAAAAAACAAACAATCTATGTCTTGGAGCAGAAATAAGAAAAATAATGTTTACCCCTGCAAACCCCAGTTTTCTCTATATAAAGCGGGGTGTTCATTTCACGGACTTGTTGACGTGATGTGATGGCCAGGGGTTAACGACGTCATTAGTTAACATATCGTTACAACTTTGATAATTAATTATGCATTTACACCGATATTTTTTGCTGAAAATGTGAGTAACTTTTGAAAAAAGCTACGCGCATAAAAAAAAAAAAAAAAAAACATCCCAAAAAATGGACTCGACATTACGATAACACACCCGTGTAACGTTGTGTAGTCTAATGGCTACTTTTCTGGTGAAAATTTGTGATATTTTTCTTATTTACAATTCAAACATAGGTTGTGGATGCTCGTTAGAACCACATCAGTGGTGCAGTTCTAACGAGTACCCACAACCTATGGTTTTGAGACGAAAGGAGAAAATAATGTATACCCCAGTAAATCCCAGTTTTCTTTATTAGAGGGCTGTTCTTGACACGTAATTGTTAACACGGTGAATTTTACCTCATCACGTGAATAAATCCGTGAAATGAACATCCCTAAACCCCATTTAATATAGAGAAAACTGTGGTTTATGAGGGTATACATTATTTTTCTTATTTCTGCTCCAAGACATAGGTTGTGGGTACTCGTTAAACCGTCTCAATGTGGCGGTTCTAACAAGCACCCAAAACCTGTGTTTGCATTATAAATAAGAAGTAGCCATTTTGGAGATGTGAAAAAATGCATTATGTCGCAAGGGTGTGTTATCGTTTGACGATATTCCGGTAGATAATACCCCCAGTTTACAACAGGCTGGTATAGGACAGTGTCGTTTACCATCCAGTTTTTCCATCAAAACATTAAAGCAACTTTTTTTTTATCATGCCTTATTTTACATTCTTTCGACTTAAGAGGATGCGTTTTTTCATAAGATTCCGTTGAACAAAGGTAGGTCATTTTTATGGACAGACTGCACACCCATCTTTCTATTAGTTACTACGGGGAATCGGCCCTGGGTCAAAATAACTTCAAGTATCAAAACATCATCATCTTTTTCTATAAATGCAAAAAAAATTCAACACTTCATATAACTTGAATAAATTACCTTTCTAAAGATGTGAAATTCGCATCTAATAGAAAAAAGTTAGGTCATTTTTACAAAAGAACAGAAGTGAAGGCACTGATCAGGAATCGATACAATTACCTCACACGTTCAATAAAAGACACCAAAATGAAAAGAAACTCAAACATAAA
The DNA here is from genome assembly GCA_963580285.1 of Lucinisca nassula. NCBI lineage: Eukaryota > Metazoa > Mollusca > Bivalvia > Lucinida > Lucinidae > Lucinisca > Lucinisca nassula. The sequence continues at coordinate 143,484,200 of OY757013.1, forward strand.
ACAACTAAACATCTTCATAATGAAACGCCGCAAGCGGAAATTACTTTCCCACAAAGTGGTCAAACGTCTATCCAAAAGAAGGAGATATTAGCAATACATACATGCAAAGACTAACTATAACAAAACTTAACCACAACAGAAGAACCGAATTGCAACGGTCGTTTTGGGGGTTGCTTAAATCGATTTATGTGGCCACAGTTCTCGCCCTTGATTCTGTCTGTTCAGTCCGCAGGGAGGATTTCTAATTCATCATTGCAACATAAAAATCGAATGAATACAGAGATGAAACAATGATGAGGACTCGACAGCATGAAATAACTGAAATGCTGGAGCAAAAGAAAACCAATGGTTGGACTCCAGACTAAATGACGATGCAATAATAATAATAATAATAACAAAAAAAAAAATGTATCACTTCATACTCTTGTCAAACAGCGTGTACACTCCTCCAGGTATGAAAACCACCAAATCGAGCAAATTATTGAGGTTATCGTTCTTGATCTTCATTTCTGGCCATGTTGCATGCGTAAAGAGCAACGAATATTTTCTCTGCCCACGCGTTGTTCCCAATGAAATAGTAGACTGCTAAATTTTTGTGTTCAATCATCGATCTATTCAAGTGTTCGGTGATCAATTAAACATCCATCAATTAACTGTCAGAAGTTTGCTTGCAAAATGTTATAAATTATACAAAAATGACAATTGTACATGGTATATACAACCCTATTCTAAATGCAAAATATATCGGTTCATTAATGGCCACAAATGTTCTTTTGGGATCTAGCAAAAATTATTGCAGCTTTTTACGCATACTGAGACTTACCTTTAAACATTCCCTCACGAGAGGAGTCCTCTATCTTTGAATTTAGACACGTTAATTAAGTAAATTCGGAGTTATAATCAAAGTACATGTATTTGTTTGTTTGATTTGAGGTTTAACGTCCCAGTCAACACTGTGAAGATCATTTTGGAGACGCTGCTTCCAATTTTGTGGGACTTTTTCCCGACATTGAGATGAAATGACATCTCAAGCCCTGTCGCCCAATGAAACTTATAGGGTTTATTACCATGGACGGTCCGCCTCGCACCGCGGTTCCTGGACAGGCTTAGATCCACTAAGCGGTTTACCAGTACTAGTGTGCGGGCCGGATTCAGCTCTGCGTGGAAGCATCATGCAGCCCATATATTTCTTCAAGCCCCTATGGGCGGGGGCCACAAAGTACATGTAATTAACATAATGGCAAATAGTATAGATCTTGATGAGACGGCTCAGGTTCTACACCGTTCGCACTGGTCTACTGATTTGAAAGCGTTAAACGAGTAATCGTCGAGAAAATCGATTGATCGGCAAGTCAATATAGTTCTTGTAAATTTGGAGTTGTAGTTAAATTATGTGTAGTTAACATTATGGCAACCGGCGTGGATCGTTATGAGCCATCTCACCTTGTTCTACGCTGTTCGCATATGGATACGTACCGGTCTGCAGGGTTGAAAGTGTTAAACGCCAGAGTAATCGTCGAGGAAATCGATTAATCGGCAAGAAAGTAGTAATGTATTGAAGCGGAAAGGACAAGCAACACGATTTGAAATATTTAACAGAAATTTACAAAATGTTTGGGTAAACTTTGTTGATATTATGAATTAGGAAATGAACAGATACAACTTTGCTCTGTCCTCGAATATTATTGACTGAAGTTCTGGGTCCAATTGTTCAAAACTAACGCCGTCGTTAGTTAACGTATCGTTAAAACTTTGATCATTAAATATGGCAAATATGCTGAAATTTTTGCTGAAAAAATGTGAGCAGCTTTTGCTGACGCAAAAGCTGCTCACATTTTTCCAGCAAAAATACCAAAATTTACGATATTGAACTTGCTAGAAGAGTTAACAATATGACCACTAACGAGCTCGTTAAGCTAACGATGCTTTGAACAACTGGGCCCTGATGTCTGATCCCCGCAGTATGAACACTAAGTCCGAAATTAATAACAATCCATAAGTAATCTAACACAGGATTTGACACGAAACTTTCTCGAAACTGTAGGAATATATTTTTCATCAGATTTATGGAAGGTAGTTTCTTCATTAAGCGTTGGGTCCAGATTAAGAATAAACTAGAACTTAATTTGCCCGTAATCTAAAAATAACATGGTCATAGTACATTTTAGAATGCCTTATCTTGCAAACAAATGTTGTTTCCCAATTTTTTAACAGTCTATCATGTTCCAGATCATTTTTTCTACAAATAAAAATTACATAATAATAAGTAGTGGAACAGAATATCAATTAAACTTTTTAACAAATAAAGTACAGTGAAATTCCGCTATTAAGACCAAGTAAAATTAAGAATAACTCTGCTTAACCCTTGTCCTGCTAATCCCGGATATGCCTTATCTTTGAAACAATGTAGATCCAGATCAGATGGCTTCTGACGAAGCCATCTGATCAGGATCTACATTGTTTGCAATTCAGATTATGAATTTGTCGCAATAATTTGCATCAAGTAATCTGATTGGTTGATAATCGGTAGTGGGTGTGGCATATATAAATATTCAGCAGGACAAGGGTTAAAAAAGCTTATTTAGAAGGGTGCAGTATTTTTCTTTCTACGCGCTTTCAGCACAAAATGTTCTCAGGTCAGGCACCACATTTGGGTCTGTTCAAAAGTGGTCTTAACCACTTTTGAACAGTCCCAAAGGTGGTCTTGATCTAGACATTTTACTGTACTTATACACGTCACTAACCCATTCGAGCTTTTGCTTCGCTGATACTAACCATTTTATTGCTTTTATTGCTTCTAAGCATCTGCTTCCGTAGACGATATAGGGCTTCACGTCACTGATGGACAATACCTTAGAGGGAAGAAAGTGTTCCGACGTGAGTATGCGCTGCGATTGCTCTGCAGCTGGGTGTAACAAAGCCTCACAAATGAATTGACTTTTGACCAAAATAATGCAGGGTTATGTACATGAAAAACTGATAGTTCAACATAAGTGATAATTAGTGATAATTATCCCTCCTCTGCCGCAACGAAGTTTAGTGGGTGAGGGTATACTGTTTTCATGTTGTCCACCCGTACGTCTGTCTGTCCGTAACACTTTGTTTTTTTCTGCATATCTTCATTAATAATATTAGGAATTTTAAGTATCATACTTTGCATAAATGTTGATTTTCATGAGATGCTGCGGCCAAAGAAAAATAATGGATGTGGGAGCAATGCTGTAATAGTTATTCCTCTTTGTATACTTTAAAAGTTGTCCGTTACACTTTTGTCCATAACACTTTGGTTTTTTCATGCATATCTTGAGTAATAATATTAGGACTCTTATCATATTTTCCATATATGTCGATATTCATAAGATGCTGCTGCCACAGAAAAACAAAAGAGATGGGAAAAAGCTGTAATAGTTATTCCCCTTTGCATTTCTTTAACAGTTGTCTGTTACATTTTTGCGCGTAACATTTTTTTTTTTTTCATGCATATCTGGAGTAATATTAGGAGTCTTATCATATTTTGCATAAATGTTGAGATACACGAGATCTTGCTGCTGCAGTAAAATATATGTCAGTAAAGTTATTCTCCTTTGAATTTCTTTAAAAGTTGTCCGTTTCAATTTTGTCCGTAACACTTCGTTTTTTTTCTGTATATCTTGTTTAATAATTTCAGGAATCTTATCATATTTTGCATAAATATTTTGCATATTTTGCATAAATATTGATGAACTGTTGCTGCAAGAGAAAAATCAGGGTCCAGGGATCAATACTTACATAGGTAGTCCCCTTTGCAATTCTTGAAAACTGGTTTTTACTTCATATCTGGATGAATTGTGTCAGGAATCGTTTAATACTTAATATGTGTGTTGATATTTGTTAGATGTCGCTTCTGCAGAAAATGAAGTTTCAATGGATAATTACTGTTAAAAGTTATTTCCCTTCGTCATTCTTTGAAAGTTGTCTGTGACACTTTGCTGTACGCATCATTTTTGTTTTTCCTCCTTTGTAATGTTAGGAATTATATCATAATGACATATTTTGCATAAATGTTGATATTGATCAGATGTTGTTGCTGGGGGAAAATCAGGGTCAGTGATCAATATTTACTTAGTTATTCCCCTTTGTAGTTCTGGAAAACTTTTTTCCTGCATATCTTGTTTTATAATTAGGTATCTTTCCATACTTTGCGTTAATGTTGATATTCATGAGATGTTGCTGCAAAAGAAAAAGAAGTGTCAATGGATCAATACTGTTAACCCTTCTCTTGCTGAATAATCATTGTAGCCACACCCATCTCTGACTTTGAACCGATCAGATTACTTGATGTAGCCTAATTTATTCCTACAAATTCATAAACTGAATGTCAAACAGTGTAGATCCTGATCAGATGGCTTCTTCAGAAGCCATCTGATCTGAGTCTACACCGTTTCCAAAGATATGGGTTGTCGTGAACAGCAAGATAAGGGTTAAAGTTATTCCCCTTTGTAGTTTTAACCCTTATCTTGCTGAATATTCAATTTAGCCACACCCATTTCTGACTTTGAACCAATCAGATTACTTGATGTAAATTATTCCAACAAATTCATAAACTAAATGCCAAACAGTGTAGATCCTGATCAGATGGCAGAAGCCATCTGATCTGGATCTACACTGTTTGCAAAGATAGGGACTGTCGTGAACAGCAGGATAAGGGTTTAGTGTCAATATCACTTCTGTTTTTCCTGTCTGTCTTGCTTAATAGTTTTAGAAATCATGTCTTGACTAAAAATATTAGGAATGTTATAATAAAGTTTGACAGTCATGAGATATTGCTCTACAGAAAAGGGTCAAGGATCATTACTGTTATAGTTATTCCTCTTTGTACTTCTTTAGTGTCCAAAACACGTTGTTCTTCCCCTTTTATCAAACATTAACATGCGGAATATCTAATAAGCAGTGCGTATTCATCTTTTTTTTATTTAAAGTGAAACAAGCGCACACGCACACACACGCGCGCACGCAGAAAAAGACCTCGGGCGAAATAGTTCGTGACGTTGATTACGCTCAACCGTAAGAAGTTTGTGCGAGAAGGTGGAGGTGATTAGCTGCTCCTAAAAAAAGATTTTGCTTCCGGTGGGAGCAAATTGTTTCCTTGAAGAGCAGCCAAGGAAAATGATGAAAAGCTGGACATGTAAGACTATATATTTTCATTGCGCACATAATTATAATATACAAAGAAATTTATTTGAAAACGTGGCGTATTTTACTATCACACGTTTAACATTTTCAAAGTTCTTGCATTTATGGGGCTTTATAAAGTTTGCATTTTTTCACTCATATTGCCAGTGTGAGAAACTTTTTCAGTGCACGGCGATTGATGTGATAACCTCTTCATGCATATAGTGCACATAGCGAGTGACGTTATGACCTGTGCGCGCATATAATGCACGTAGCGAGTGACGTCATGACCTCTTCACGCATAGCGCACGGCGAGTGATGTTACGTGTGATGGCCTTTTCACGCATATAGTTCAGTGAGTTCTTCATATTGTGCACAGCTAGTGGCGTGATGATTTTGTCTCGCATGGAAATTGCTAACTGTATTTCTTAGACCACAGCACTTTTAACCGAGAAAAACTACATCTGAAAATGTCGTCTGCTTATGTCGTCTGCTGATTTATTTGTTTATTTTGCATTTTTTTTAAATAGTTTGCATACATGCAAACAGTGTGGGTCCAGATCAGACAGTCTCATCTGGGTCCACACTGTTTGGAAAAAAATACTTTTCAGGTAACCGGGAGACGGCAAAGCAGACGACAATTGCCATGATGGGTTTTTATGGGTTAATGATCTTTCCCTTTCTGTAACATTTATCATATTTTAGATTCTTAAATGAAGATTGCCAAACTGTACAGACGGTTCCCGGAATGGTCTGAAGGACAGACAAACAGGCAGGACAGAGAGAGAGAGAGAGAGAGAGAGAGAGAGAGAGAGAGAGAGAGAGAGAGAGAGAGAGAGAGAGCATCCACTTCAGAGGGTTAACAGATCGCTTGTCTGCTTTCTTGATTCACATAATTTAAAACATTTCAGATGCATTAATATATTCAAATTGTAGTTTTCTGATAGTTTTCGATAGCATGGTGAAGACTTATATTATATATTGGAAAGCGTGCATAGCTTCCAACTAGGAGCATGATGTTTCATTTGCCTATTTAGGCCGAGTGGGCTCTTCCATCCGTAGCAGAAGGACACGCCCATTTGTCATTTGAAGGATTATCTGTGTTGCTTGTACATAAATTGATGTATCTTTCAAGCATTATGCTGCGTCTCATTTGGCTCTGCACTGTTTCGCTAGGTCCATTTTGGGGGCTCTAGTCTTGAACGGGGTAAGAAATGTCGCATTAACGTTGACGCAACGGCATTATTGCTTACACGTTGTTGTTGTATGCCTGCTGGGTAACTGTCGTATTTATTTACAGACAACACGGACTTGCCGAAATTTGGAGGAAGCGCTGGCGAGCCAAGATTAATCATACCAGGTGAGAATATTTCTCTCTCTCTCTCTCTCTCTCTCTCTCTCTCTCTCTCTCTCTCTCTCTCTCTCTCTCTCTCTCTCTCTCTCTCTCTCTCTCTCACACACACACACAAACATACACACAATAAATAAATAAAACATTGTATTTATCTGATCAACATCGATGTCGCCCCGACGGCGTTCTGTTGCGTTGTTCAAGCTAAAACAAACTTAACTTAGATTGCCTCCGCCCGCCCCGGTTTTGTACTTTTGAAAGAAAAAATAAAAATAATAATAATAATAAAAAAATATTTGGTTTAAAGGCAAATGCTTTTCCTTAACCCACATCTGCTTTGAAGAAGATAAGAAAAAAATCTTTCGAAATTAGATGCTTTTGAAGCATCTTTTCATATGCAAAAATACCTTAAGTTCATGTCATATTCGGGTATATAAAAAAGTAGTCGCAGATAAGATTGACTAGGCCGGGCTATCGTTTGTACCTGCCTTAGGAATATTCCATTAACAAAAAGGTAAACCAAGTCACCCGATTGCGTGAATTCATCTGTAACATAAGCATAGCTGCGGCGTATATGACCCTTTCGTCCGCTTATAGAAAGTATGCGAAAGGCACTCTACCGAATCTTCTGGTGGACTCGGCGGATTTGACATATTGACGGTATTCGACTGGAGACATTTCGTGGAGCACGACTGAGCTCCGCCCATGATGCGCAGTGGAAAATTGTGCTCCACGTTTTTGTACCAGTCAAATGTGATTCGTGCTTCCAGTTTGATGCCTAAAGCAAGAAAATGAAAAACTAATGTGACTGTTTTATATTTTAGCATTCTTGAATGTCCCTCGGTTGCACAGGAATCAAACAAACAAACAAACAAGCAGAAAACAAATTATCAAATATATTCGTATATATGCTCTATGTTGCTTGAATTCAATGGCTCATATCGACGAATCTCGTGGCGCAGTGGATAAACTACTGGACTATGGTTAAAAAGTTCAATTTTGCACCACAAGGGGGGTCGTGAGTTCAAATCACAATGGATGTTTATTTGTTTCTATCTTTTTTTTTTATTTAAACATATTTACTGCTATTATCACTTGCTGGTTTGTAGATTTTTTTGTCAAAAACTGAAAACTAATAATAATAATTAAAAAAAAACAAATGTGTTTTAAAATGATATTTAATTCATTCTGATCAGTTCGCCGTCTTTTTAGCTCTTTTTAGGGGCAAAAACAGCAAGCTGAAATTGTATTGTTTTGTGAAACAGAAGCACTAAAATGAGATTTCTTGTTTAGTGGTTCATAGGGACACTTTCTGGTTGTCTTTTAATTGTTGTAATCTGTCGGGCTCTTTTGAAAAGAAATCGACATTTTGGGTCAAATAGTGTGTTATTGTTTTCGGCCCCCGCCCATAGGGGCTTGAAGAAATATATGGGCTGCCTGATGCTTCCACGCAGAGCTCAATCCGGCCCGCACACTAGTACTGGTAAACCGCTTAGAGGATCTAAGCCTGTCCAGGAACCGCGGTGCGAGGCGGACCGTCCATGCTAATAAACCCTATTGGTTTCATTGGGCGACAGGGCTTGAGATGTCATTTCAACTCAATGTCGGGTAAAAGTCCCACAAAATTGGAAGCAACGTCTCCAAAATGACCTTTACAGTGTTGACGGGGACGTTAAACCTCAAACCAAACAAAAGTGTGTTATTAAAATTTCATTTTTGATAACTTGCCTTCATTCAACTTAGGACACCATAGGCGAGCTATGTTGTCTTCTGACAACCCCATTTTATCCCCTCGCAACAACGTTGTGACGGGGATATAGCATCGGTACCTTGCGTCCATGTGTGTGTTTGTGTGTGTGTGTGTGTGTTAGTGTTTGTGTATGTCCGGCCGGAACCTTGTGAACACGATAGCAGACACAGTTTTCATCGTAGAAGCTTCCAGCCTTCCACAAATGTTTCCCATGGAAAGACGACGACCCCTATAAGAGCTTTTTTCGTGACGCACTTCCGCTTCTAAAACAGAACGGGAAAAGCCCTGGCCGTCAACGTCGTATATGCTTCAAGGCAGTGGGACAGATAAAGTGTTAATTACAGCGTAAATTTAACTTTTGACGAATTCTAATGTAAGATAATGGGACAATGTGTGTGTGTGTGTGTGTGTGTGTGAATTCGGGTTTAACGTCGCTTTCAACAATTTTTCAGTCATATCACGACGGTGTCAAGATAATGGGACAAACACCGATTTGCTACCAGGTGTGAAATTTCGCATTACGAAAACATGTCTATACAACTATATTATCAATTTTTTCGGGGGAAAAAATGGAAATTTTAAGATGAAAAAATGTGATATTTTTTTTTAATTCTGCTCGAAACATAGATTGCGGGGACTCGATAGAACCGCCTCTAAGAGATAAAGATTTTTATTTATTTGCCCGATTTTTTTTTTTAACATTTAATCATTTATCATTTTGTGCATTACGTACAGGCGGTTCTATCGAGTACCCACAATCTATGTTTTGAGGCGGTTCTATCGAGTACCCACAAACAGGAATAAGAAAAATAATGTTTACCCTGTAAACACCAGTTTTACTTTATAAAAGTGGGGTTTGAGGGGTTAAAAATCGCATAGGCGTGTTTTTCATGATGACAAATCCCTCGTCTTATGTTTTAATTAACTGCTCTTCAAGATATATTGTACAAACGACCCAACAGGGTCTTCTCTCTCTCTCTCTCTCTCTCTCTCTCTCTCTCTCTCTCTCTCTCTCTCTCTCTCTCTCTCTGTGAGTGTGCCATGACATATATGTTGCTCTCTCTCTCTCTCTCTCATCTCTCTCTCTCTCTCTCTCTCTCTCTCTCTCTCTTAGCGTACCAACACTTAGCGAGCGTAGGTAAATTACAGTTTCAACGTCAACCGACATGTAACGTGTCAACAACGTCGTGTCTACATCAAACAAACATCCAACGCGATGCACTGAATTTGACTTTACAACGTCGATGAAACGTCAGAACGTTGCGTTGGCGATAATACGGCGTTGCTTAATAAGATGTCATTTGCCCAGTGCTCGGACCCATCAAGACTCAGTTGGATTGGAACATTAAATTCAAAACAAACGTAGAACACCCTTTCAGTGCATGAGAATGAAACACTCCTTCGCAAATGCAAGATTTTACAGTAAAATAAGGTAGATCAACCTGCCCAGCCCTTACATTACCAGGAACCCCAAAACGGGTACCCTGGCAAACAGTGCATGCCCAGATCAGACGCCACAGAACGCGGCGTCTGGTCAGGGTCTATACTGTTTGCAAAAGTCAAGCCAATTTCCAAATAAATTTTGAAGAAAACACAACCTGACACGCCTAAATTTTGAAATGGACTCCTGCTATATATAAGGAGGAAGATTCCATTATTTGGTACAAAAAGGGTTAATGGCTTATTAGCTTAGCTCCACAATATCTTCTTGGATACACGGATCAGTCAAACCTCTCTCATCTCAACGGTCACGTGACATTGACGTGAGTTGGAGTGGTTGTCGACGGCATGACGTTGATTCAATGTTGACTCGACGACCGTCTTTCAGTCCACTCATTAGCTTTTTTTCGACTGTCAGTATGTTTACTTTTCTGTCTGTTTGTCTGTACGTCTGTTAGTCATTCATTCATTCAGTCGGTCGGTCTGTCGTCTGTCAGTTTGTCAGTCAAACCTCTCTCTCTCTGTCAACGGTCATGTGACGTTGAAGTGAGTTGGAGTTGGTGTCGACGGCATGACGTCGAACCAACGTTGACTCGACGTCCGTCTGTCAGTCCACTCATTAGTTGTTTTCTACTGTCAGTATCAGTTTATTTTTCTGTCTAACTGTCCGTCTGTTCATTTGTTAATCAGTCAGTCGGTCTGTCTGTCTGTCGTCTGTCTGTCGTCTGTCAGTTTTTCAGTCAAACCTCTCTCTCTCTCTCTCTCTCTCTCTCTCTCTCTCTCTCTCTCTCTCTCTCTCTCTCTCTCTCTGTCTGTCTGTCTCTGTCTCTCTCTCTCTCTACATGATGTTTTATCGAAATAAAATATTGTTTAAACCAAAACAAGCGTTGTCTGTCCATAGGAATCTTCAATTTATTAAAATGCAATTCTAGACAGATCGTTGGACATTTTTTTAATTGCACATGTAGACAGATCGTTGGACAGTTTTCTCAATAGATAAGATAAGATAAGATAAGATAGATAAGATAGATAGATAGATAGATAGATAGATAGATAGATAGATAGATAGATAGATAGATAGATAGATAGATAGATAGATAGAAGTTCTGTCCGTATGTGATAGCTATACTTGGATAGCGAATAACGAAACGTTACGTAAAACCTATTTTGTAAGTAAGCTTTCGTAAGCCATTGACATGGGTCACTCAAGTAAGCTCTCGTAAGCCATTGACATGGGTCATTCACAAAGAGATTTTCGTCAATAACAAACGGATCCAGGATAAATGAATTTCAGTAATAAAAGCAAAATATCATTCTTTCCTTCTCGAGGCATTATTTCAATGTAAACGGGTATATTTTCTCTCAAAATGTCTGAATATTGTTAGCATTTTAAGTTCCGCCAATACATTTGAATAGCGATGGCCGTTTCAATTGGCGGACAGTGCTTTGCGCATGCGCAAGAATGACGTCATAAACGGAATCTCTAAAACCTCGTATTGATTTTCAAGGTCAAGGGTAAAAGGTCAAGGCTATAATGGCCTTGACATTAAAAACCTTGTGAACAGGATAGAAGACAAATAGATCATCCTAGAATCTTCAAACCTTCCACAAATGTTCCCCATCGAAAGACAATGAACCCTATTTCTTTTCAAGGTCAAAGGTCAAGGTCACAATGAACTTGACCTTAAAAACCCTGTAAACACGATAGAAGACACATTTATCATCATAGAAGCTTCAAACCCTCCATAAATATTCCCCATGGAAAGACGATGAACGCTATTGATTTTCAAGGTCAAGGTTCAAAGGTCAAGGTCACAATGAACTTGACCTTAAAAACCTTATGAACAGGATAGAAGACACAGTTATCAGCGTAGAACTTCAAACCTTCCACAAATTTTCCCCATGGAAAGACGATGGCCCCTATTGATTTTCAAGGTCAAGGGTCGGAGATCAAGGTCACAATGGACTTGACCTTAAAATCTTATGAACAGGATGGAATACACAGTTATCATCGTATAAGCTTCAAACCTTCTACAAATGTTCCCCATTTGGAGATGATGAACCGTATTGACTTTCAAGGTCAGTGGTAAGAGGTCAAGGTCACAATGGACTTGACCTTAAAAATCTCATGAACAGGACAGAATATACAGCTATCATCGTAGAAGCTTCAAACCTTCATGTCGATGAATGGTGTGGTGTTGCGAGGGGATGCTACGCTTGCGTTGCCTTGTTTGTTCTGTGGAGATTATTTCACATATATCTAACCGATCGTTAATCACAGGTTGGCGAAAATCGAGTCCGGCATCCCCGGAGAAAAACCACCCGACCTCCGGTTGGCGTCTCACATGTGCCCTAGCCAGTTTCGAAACACAGCCGTGAGAGAGCTATGATTAACAGTCAATAAGGCAAAGAGGCACCTCCAAGCCAATCATTTATAATCAGATAGATCCGAGCTGTGTCCTAGCTTCATATTAACTGCAAATTACAAGCACAATAAATAGTTTAAGTTTCGTATTTGTTTATAAAACTTGTATTATGGTTACTTTCTAAAATTGCCTCGAGGCCTCGGGCCAATGCAGCAGACCTCGGACCTTTCTTTCTTTCTTCCGGTTTCACCTTAACCCAAGGAGGGGACACAGACGGTGTACATTGCATACACTCCAGTTTTGCAGGATGAAAGCCTACACAGTAATCATGTAATTACGGCAGGGTTCTTTAACCTGCACAGGGGATGGTTCTCCCTGCACAGGGGGCCTCCAGTTAACATCCAGATCCGAAGGTCAATGCGAAATTACTTGTTCAATGACATTATATTATAAGCCAGTTACTTATATTTTTATGACCTCCAATGTTTATTATAGATATATATAATTTGATTTATAGATATCTATTTTAAAATTATAGATATCTCGTAAAATTATAGATATCTCGAAATTGTATTAAATAGTAAAACGGCACGCCATATACTTTTCTGTGTTCAGTCATATTAATTGAGTCACGTGACTGATTTCACGCTATCTTTCAAACGTGGTCGTTGTGCTCCACGAAATTGTTCGAAATTTCACGAATCTCCCAGTCGAACACAAAACGTGCTCCACGCTTCAGTTCGTGGACCACGAAATCACCAGTCGAATACCGCCATTGACAACACCTGAATAGCTCCGCCTAGTCAATCTTATCTGCGACTACTATATGTCAGAGGCAAAAGATACAATTACAGGGGATTTGGTAGTACTCGTATGTGGCATGTTTTGTGCTAATGCATAATCAATGCTAATGCGCCTTAAATAGTTAGGACCCTGTGTGACCGGGTGAAAACAAGCACAAAGAAACAAAAAAAAAAAAAAAAAAAAAAGGACTGTAACATTTTAAATCTGTTTCAATAGAACAAAGATGGTCTTAACTGTATAGCAAGAGTAATTTTTTAAATTGAGATTTCTCAGTTTCAGATGCTTTTAATTCAGTCAGAAAATAGCTTTTTTTTTTTTTTTTTTTTTTTTTGTTGTTGTTGTGTTTTGTTTTTCGGCAAGCAGTGAAAAACCTGATTCAGACGCTGCACGTTCTTTGGCGTCTGGCCTGGAACTGCACCGTTTGCCAGTGTCATGTTTTAGGGCTCCCCGTCTGAGCTGCATGCTGGGTATTTTATACCCCCGCAAACGAAGTTTGAAGTGGGTATATTGGAGTTAGTCTGATGGTTTGGTCTGTGTATCCGTCCGTCCTTGACACAGTTTGTCTTGTTATGCAAACTAAGTCCACATTTGTTCAACGACTGACTTCAAATTTTACATACTCATTCACAATGTGTAAATGTGCGTGACATAAATTTCATATGCGTCAAGTGAAGGTCAAGGTCACTGGCTAAAAATTGAACACGTCTGTCCTTGACACATTTTTTTTCTTGTCATGCAACATTTTTCACCGACTGACTTCAAATTTTGCATATGAATTCACAATGTGGTGCAGATGTGCGTGACAAAAATTTCAAAAGGCATCAAGCCAAGGTCAAGGTCAGTGTTGCTAAAAATAGAAAAGAAATCTATGACAGCAATCTTGTGATGCGAGCTACTTCCACATTTCTTCACCGATTGACTTCCAAATATTGCATATGCATTCACAATGTGGTGTAGATGTGCGTGCTATAAATTTCATATGGGTCATTCACTCTTGCTAAAAGTAGAATAAGCTTGTGATGCAAATACCCGTAACTTCCACTTTTCTTCACCGATTGGGTTCAAATTTTGCATATGCGTCATAATTGAGATGTAGATGTGCGTGATATAAGTTTCATATGCGTCAGGTCAAGGTCAAGTCACTGTTGCTAAAAATAGAATAATCTTATGATGCGAACTACTCTCACATTTCTTCACCGATTGAGTTCAAATTTTGCATATACATTCTTAATGCGGTGTTTATGTGCATACATTCATATGGGCAAGGTCAGGCTTAAAGTGAATGTTCCCTGTTTGTTTAGAATTTTGTTCAAATAATAACTAAAAAAAAAAACGCTTTAGGTAGCCAAATGAAGCTTCGAACACTTGTAAAAGACCATAATTTTTTTTTTTTTTTTTTTTTTTTTTTTTGGTTTGGGTTTTACGGCCCTTTCAAGATTATTTCACTCATATCGAGCCGATCGTTAATCAAAGGTGGGCGAAAACCGGAGTACCCGGAGAAAAACCACCTGACCTTCCGTTGCAGAACTTGGCGTCTCACACGTGGCCCGAGCGAGGCTCGAACCTACGGCGGTGAGAGACCTAATGACTAAGAGTCAGCGCTCTTATCCACTAGGCCACGGAGGCCCGTTAAAAGACCATAATGAACAGAAGTGTAATGCAAAAGGGCCATAACTCTAATCATTGTTTATGGAATTTTTGTTAGGATTTTGCCCAGAAAACATATCGAAACGTTCAACAGGTCTATGCAATAACCCCCACCCCCCTCGAAAATTCCAGTTAACTTAGTAAAAAGACACGTGTTTGATCCCCGCTTCAGTTAAATGCGCTAAAGCGGGGGTATAGCAGTCAGACCCTCTGGCAGTTCTATATAGTTTCATCAGACGACATCATATAGTTTGTAATATTTTTCTTATTTTTCCAAGAAAACAGAATTTGATGTCTCATGCACAATTTGCATGAGATGTCAGATTCTGTTTTTTTTTTTTTTTTTTTTTTTTTTTTTTTAGCTCACCTGTCACGTAGTGACAAGGTGAGCTTTTGTGATCACTTTTCGTCCGTCGTCCGTCGTCAGTGCGTGCGTGTGTGTGTGTGTGTGTGCGTAAACTTTTTCTTCAAATGACATCTCCTCCTAAACCACTGATCAGATTTTGACCAAACTTCACACCAATGATCCATAGGTGGTCCCCTTTCAAAATTGTTCAAATGGTTCCGGTCCATTGCAAATCTGGGTCACAGGAGCTAAAAATAGATTTTTTAAACGAAAACTTTAAAAATCTTCTTCTCTGAAACCGCAAGTCCCAGGTCTTTGATATTTGATATGAAGCTTCATCTAGTGGACCTCTACCAATATTGTTCAAATTATAGCCCTGGGGGCCAAAATGCCCCCCGCCCCGGGGGCCTTTGGTTTTACATAGGCTTATATAGGGAAAATCTTTAAAAAATCTTCTTCTCTGAAACCACAAGGCCCAGGTCTTAAATATTTGGTGTGAAGCTTTTGCTGGTGGACCTCTACTAAGATTGTTCAAATTATTACCTTAGGGCCAAAAATGCCCCGCCATGGGGGCCTTTGGTTTTACATAGGCTTATACAGGGAAAATCTTTAAAAATCTTCTTCTCTGAAACCGCACGGCCCAGATCTTTGATATTTGGTGTGAAGCTTCATCTAGTGGACCTCTACCAAGATTGTTCAAATTATAGCCCTGGGGGCCAAAATGACCCCGCCCCAGGGGCCTTTGGTTTTACATAGGCTTATATATGGAAAATCTTTAAAAAATCTTCTTCTCTGAAACCACAAGGCCCAGGTCTTTAATATTTGGTGTGAAGCTTTACCTGGTGGACCTCTACTAAGATTGTTCAAATTATAGCTTTAGGGCCAAAAATGCCCCCGCCCCGGGGGCCTTTGGTTTTACATAGGCTTATACAGGGAAAATATTTAAAAATCTTCTTCTCTGAAACCGCACGGCCCAGATCTTTGATATTTGGTGTGAAGCTTCATCTAGTGGACATCTACCAAGATTGTTCAAATTAAAGCCCTGGGTGCCAAAATGCCCCCGCCCCGGGGGCCTATGGTTTTACATAGGCTTATATAGGGAAAATCATTAAAAAAACTTCTCTGAAACCACAAGGCCCACGTCTTTAATATTTTGTGTGAAGCTTTACCTAGTGGACCTGTACTAAGATTGTTCAAATTATAGCCTTGGGGCCAAAAATGCCCCCGCCCCGGGGGCCTTTGTTTTTACATAGGCTTATACAGGGAAAATCTTCAAAAATCTTCTTCTCTGAAACCGCAAGGCCTAGATCTTTGATATTTGTTGTGAAGCTTTACCTGGTGGACCTTTACTTAGATTGTTGAAATTATAGCCTTGGGGCCAAAAATGCCCCTGCCCCGGGGGGCTTTGGTTTTACATAGGCTTATAGAGGGAAAATCTTTAAAAATCTTCTTCTCTGAAACCACAAGGCCCAGATCTTTGATAGTTGGTGTGAAGCTTCATCTAGTGGACCTCTTTCAAGATTATGCAAATTATAGCCCTGGGGCCGAAAAAGGCCCCACCCTTGGACCCTTTGGGTTTTCATAGCCCTATACAGGGAAACCTTTAAAAATTTTCTTCTCTGAAACCACAAGGCCCAGGTCTTTGATATTTGGTATGAAGCTTCACCTAGTGGACCTCTACCAAGATTGTTCAAATTATAGCCCTGGAGCCAGAAATGCCCCCGCCCAGGGGGCCTTTGGTTTTACCTAAGCTTATGTAGGGGAAATCTTTAAAACTTTTCTTCTGACACCGCAAGGCCCAGATCTTTGATATTTGGTGTGAAACTTAATCTAATGGACCTCTACCAAGATTGTTCAAATTATAGCCCTGGGGCCAAAAATGTCCCCGCCCCGGGGGCCTTTGGTTTTACATAGGCTTATATAGGGAAAATCTTTAAAGAAACTTCTTCTCAGAAACTGCAAGGCCAAGGTCTTAGATATTTGGTGTGAAGCTTCATCTATTGGACCTCTATCAAGATTGTTCAAATTATAGCCCTAGGACCAAAAATGCCCCCACCCTGGGACCCTTTGGTTTTTCTTAGTCTTATATGGAAAATATTTAAAATTCTTCTTCTCTGATACCACAAGGCCCTGCTCTATGCCATTTGATATGAAGCTTCACTAGTAGACCTCTACCAAGATTGTTAAAATTATAGCCCTGGGGCCAAAAATGTCCCCACCCCTGGGGCCTTTGGTTTTACATAGGCTTATACATGGAAAATCTTTAAAAATCTTCTTCTCTGAATCCGCAAGGCCCAGATCTTTGGTATTTGGTGTGAAGCTTCATCTAGTGGACCTCTACCAAGATTGTTCAAATTATAGCCCTGGGGGCAAAAATACCCCTACTCTGGGACACTTTGGTTTTTCATAGGCTTATATAGGGAAAACCTTTAAAAATCTTGTCTCAAACCAGAAGGCCCGGTCTTTGATATTTGAAATGAAGCTTCATCTAGTGGACCATTACCAAGTTTGTTCAAATTATAGCCCTTGGGCCTAGAATGTACTGGAGACACTAATTCTCAGGTGAGCGCTTCAGGGCCCTTTGGGCCCTCTTGTTTTTTGTTTTTTTTTGGGGGGGGGGGGGGGGGTTTGGGGGGGGGGGGCGGTGGGGGTTGGTGGGGCGGGAGATTTGGAGTTAAGAAAAATACCAAAGTTTTGTTGTCTGCTGATTAGCCTATAGAGTGGTAAAGGTTGAATGTATGACCGTTTTTTCTCTCTTCAGATAATGACCCAGTGTTCGGACTCATGAACCATGGTTGTGAAGATATTCAGGACGACACATCGCAGTTTCCAATGCCGAAGAGAACGGCCCACGTGTTTAGACGTACGTACAAATTTCGGCGAAATTTCAACGCTTCGAAGAGTACTGGCTCGTTTCCCATGACAGAGTCGAAAGCCTTCTTAACCCAGTTTAGCATTTCAGCCATTAGACATAATGAGGATATGCATAACATAGAAGATCTTACATGAGTGTTCATGTATTATTGAATTTATTAAACGAGTTGAGGTAAAGGGATAAAATGCGAGGCTTTGCGAATGCAAGATTCTATTTATCATATGACATTTAAGACGCATTTTATTCGCGATTGTTTACAAAAATATCAATATTCCACCATTAGTAAACGCGACGTCGTTATGGACGCCGTACATGTAACGTTACGGGACATATCTAGCTAATTTGCATATTTAATCCACTAGTGCATTATCGAAAATATTGCATGGCGTTATTACACTCTCAGACGTTACGTCATATGATAAAGTTAAATAATAATGCAATAACCTTATTGGTAACGTAATAATACAATATAAATAACTAGTTATCAGCTTGTTAGCCTTTCGACCTTAAAACATGTTAAAATGTTTTATTTCTTTTAGGCTTTTTTCTGATTAACATATTGGTAGACTGAGTTTCCTTATCACCAACATGACCCTGTGTCTCGCACCAGTCAGTGGCGCAAATTCAACCTTATCTTCTCCATCTGAACTATAACTTGGGGCGGTGAGGTGGTTGGGTGAGGCGAAGGTGCCCTGTATCTTCCTAGCAGGTACATGGCGTAATTATGACGTCACATAAACGTTGGTGCAACGTCATGACGTTTATGCAACGTCAGGACGTTGCTCCGGCCTTGATTTGACGTTGCCATAGCGACGTTAGACTGGAAACAGTCCATTCATTTAATCATTTCACTTATAAGAATAATCTTATTAATTTTAACCCAGCTTAAAAGCAATGACTTCCATCCCATAGCACCAAATGTTTTGGAGATCAGAAAGTATTAGAGAGGAGAAATAAATGCATTGCTAATACAAAGGAGAAGATTGGCTAAACTTTTGGACTGATTCCAGTCTATAGCGACATGTGCCTGCTGGGTTAGATCGCGGTGTGTCAAACTGATATTGAAGTCGCCGCTTCGTCCGTACGTCCGTGAGTCCGCGCGTCCGTCCCGCTCTTGTCAACGTGAATTCTCAGAAACTACCGGTCGGATTTCAATGAAACTTCATGGGAATATTAAGTATTCAAGGTGGATGCGCATATCACCTGCATGTTTTGGTTCGATGATTTTCCAAGTTATGACCCTTTGATGAATTCTGCTTGAATATATAGGGTACTGTTCGTGTCCACGCGAATTCTCAGCAACTACTTGCAGAAATTCAACGAAACTTCAATGGAATCTTCAGCAGCAATAGGGGATGCGCATATTATCCGTGCTATCTGGTTAGATGATTTGTCACAGAGTTATGGTACTTTGTTTAAAGCTGCAGTGTAAGGTCACTGTGGCTATTTTTAGAAAAACTTTGTCATCACTCTGCTGCCTACATTTATTGATGGTCTTTAATATTACTATATACAAATGTTGGGTATGATAATATCTTGAGCATGTTCGACTTTCAGGGTCCTGGTTACTGTGGCTATTTTTAGAAAAAAACTTTGTTTTCGCTCTATTGCCTACATTTATCAATGGGTTTTAATATAATTTCACACAAATATTGAGTATGATAATATCTCGAGAAAGTTCAACTTTCAGGGCCCTGGGCTCAAGGTCAGGGTCACTGCGGCTATTCTTAGAAGAAAAAAAAAAACTTTGTCAATCGCTCTAGCGTCGTCATTTGCCGACGGATTTTAATATAACTTCACACAAATGTTGGGTATGGTAATATCTCGAGAAAATTCGACTTTCAGGATCCTGGGCTCAAGGTATAGGTCACTGTGGCTATGTTAAGAAAAAAACTTTGTCATCGCTCTAGTGCGTACATTTATTGATGGATTTTAATATAATTTCACACAAATGTTGTGTATGATAATATCTCGAGCAAGTTTGACTTTCAGGGTCCTGGGCTCAAGGTCAAGGTCACTGCAGCTATTTTTAAGAAAAAAACTTTGTCATCGCTCTAGCGTCGTCATTTGCTGATGGATTTTAATATAACTTCACACGTTCGACTTTCAGGGTCCTGGGCTCAAGGTCAAGGTCACTGTGGCTATTTTTAGAAAAACTTTGTTTTCGCTCTAGTGCCTACATTTATTGATGGATTTTAATATTATTTCACACAAACGTTGAGTACTATATGATCTCGAGCAAGTTCATCTTTCCGGGTCCTGGGCTCAAGGTCAAGGTCACTGCAGCTATTTTTAGAAAAAAACAAACAAACAACTTGCCATCGCTCTAGCGTCGTCATTTGCTGGTGGATTTTAATAGAACTTCACACAAATGTTGGGTATAATTATCGCTCGAGCAAGTTCAACTTTCAGGATACCGCTCTTTAACTAGGGTAATGTTTCCTGTTCCGACTATTGCTCCTTCGGGGAGCGTCCATCAGTTTCACCGATATTCTTGTTTACTTCTGATTCTACACTTTCTATCATTTTGTCTGTCTCTTTCAGCTCCTATCTCTTTCCTTCCTCTGGGAGACAATACCAAATGACCCATAATGGTCGACTTGTCGTGAAAATCAATAACTTGGGGCGGATTCCCCTAGACAGATTTCTTAAGTCTCAAAAGGCAACCGAAAAGAATTGTCGGCGGTTTCACCGGCGAGCTGAATCAGATACTATTGGTTTGGTGCCTTAACAAATCTCTGACCAAGAACACGTTTTATTTTGTGGAGCTTGTTAGTAAAGACATACGCGACAGAAATTACATCAGCGTTGATGCAAACTCCAAATTTATCTGGCGGTTTACGCGTTCTGGATGACCTGCGTACTGCTTGGTCATTGTCTATGGGAGGGGCTGATAACTGCCCTTTTTTGTCATCGTCCCTACTAATCTCCCACTGCCAGTTAAAGCCTAGAGCTGTGACATATTCTTCCTTTACGAAGAAAATAGGACGTAGATTCTGGTACACGAATGTAAGCCATTTTTCGCTTTAGAATTTGACCGCTCTCAAAGTTACGCAATTATACTACATACAGATGAACAACAAATGGCCCTGTGTATATGTTCTGAATTTTCTGATCGGTATCTGTTCTTTCTTTCTGTAAGTAAACATAGCCACCTTCTCTTTGAATTATTATTCGCTAGCTCGAGCATGTTTTGCTGATAGAAAAGAATATGGTTTTTAACTTCGGCGCGAATGGTAGAAATAGGACGTACGTGCACGAATGTACGCCAATTTCAAGCCGCCTTGGTGGAACACAGACTTTAGAATTTCACCACTCTCAAAGTTACGCTACAATACGTTGTTGGGGCTTACATATAGGGATGAAAAACAGATGCGTGAGGCCGGATGCTTCAAACTGCATGTCACATTATTAGCCAGTGGTATTGTCACAAGTTATTTACTGAACAAGTCTGTCGCTGTTAGACGGCCCCGCCCACTGGGGATTGAAGAAATAAATGGGCTGCATGATGAATCCACGCAGAGCTGAAACCGACCGCATAGGATTACTGGTAAACCGCTTAGAGGATCTAAGCCTGCCCGGGAAAAGAAGCGGTTCGAGTCGGTCCGTCCATGCTTATAAACTCTATTAGTTTCATTGGGCGACAGGGCTTAAGATGCCATTTCATCTCAATGTCGGGTAAAAGTCTCCAAAATTACCTATACAGTGTTGACGGGGACGTTCAACCTCAAATCAAACAAACAAACTGTCGCTGTTAAAATGTATGTGGACCCTTATTGAGTTATAGGCAAATTCCCGTACAGGTCTATAACCTGGCGCTTGAGCCATTTCACTTTGACAATAATTTTTTTCTTAACGCCTGGTTCTCTTTGATCTGTTCCATATCCTACTTGGACATTAACTAGTTATTCCTAATGCCAGGTTCTCTGACCCTTATCACCTCTTTGAGCCTTAATGTTGTTGAAATATTCAACAGAGGTGATAACAGACAGGCAGGGAATCTGACGTTAATAATAACTAATTAATGTCAAAGTGAAATTGCTTAGAAAATAGGCTAGGCGTATTTGGGTTAACTAATTAATGTCAAAGTGAACAATATTTCATCAGCATTAAGCTTCAAAGAGGCGATAAGAGACAGACAACAGATAGGGGTCAGAGAATCTGGCGTTAATAATAACTAATTAAAATCAAAGTAAAATTGCCTAAAAATTAGACTAGGCATATTTGGGTTAACTTTATATATTTCAACAGCATTAATGATAAGAGACAGACCACACATTTGGGAAAGATAATCTGGTGTTAATGATCACTAATTAATGTCAAAAGTGAAATGCCTAGAAAATAGGTTAGACGTATTTGGGTTAACTAATTAATGTCAAAGTGAACTACATTTCAACAACATTAAGGTTTAAAGAGGTAAATGTTTTCCTTATTAACTGAGTACCGCTGCTGTACTGTTGATCAACAGTAATGATTAAAGTCGCACTTGTGTGCTAAAATGGAAAAAGAAAGAAAAACAAAAACTAAACAAATATAAATATATGGGAAAAAAAAATTTGGTCAGCCGCCGAACTCCGTTCGTGCCGGAACCCGGGATCGAACCGGGGGCCTTTAGATCTTCAGTCTAACGCTCTCCCAACTGAGCTATTCCGGCTGACGAGAATATTGATAATTTGACTCGGTCTGTAGGTAAGTCTATACATATTATCCTTATACACGGTGCATAACTGTACAGTTTGCTGTACTGTAGGCGACAAGTTATCGGAGATAGGTATGTTTTTAGCTCACCTGTCACGTAGTGACAAGGTGAGCTTTTGGGATCACTTTTTGTCCGTCGTGCGTGCGTGCGTCCGTGCGTGCGTCCGTAAACTTTTCTTCAAACGACATCTCCTCCTAAACCACTGATCGGATTTTGACCAAACTTCACAGGAATGATCCTTAGGTGGTCCCCTTTCAAAGTTGTTCAAATGGTTCCGGTCCATTGCACATATAGGTCACGGTAGCCAAAAATAGATTTTTTTCACCGAAAACTTAAAAAATCTTCTTCTCTGAAACCGCAAGGCCCAGGTCTTTGATATTTGGTATGAAGCTTCATCTAGTGGACCCCTAACAAGATTGTTCAAATTATAGTGCTGGGGCCAAAAATGCCCCCGCACGGGGGCCCTTTGGTTTTACATGGGCTTATATAGGGAAAATCTTTAAAAATCTTCTTCTCTAAAACCGCAAGGCCCAGATCTTTGATATTTGGTATGAAGCTTCATCTAGTGGACCCCTACCAAGATTGTTCAAATTATAGTGCTGGAGCTAAAAATGCCCCCGCACGGGGGCCCTTCGGTTTTACATGGGCTTATATAGGGAAAATCTTGAAAAATCTTCTTCTCTGAAACCGCAAGGCCCAGGTCTTTGATATTTGGTATGAAGCTTCATCTAGTGGACCCCTACCAAGATTGTTCAAATTATAGTGCTGGGGCCAAAAATGCCCCCGCACGGGGGCCCTTTGGTTTTACATGGGCTTATATAGGGAAAATCTTTAAAAATCTTCTTCTCTGAAACCGCAAGGCCCAGGTCTTTGATATTAGGTATGAAGCTTTATCTATTGGACCCCTACCAAGATTGTTCAAATTATAGTGCTGAAGCTAAAAATGCCCCCGCACGGGGGCCCTTTGGTTTTACATGGGCTTGTATAGGGAAAATCTTGAAAAATCTTCTTCTCTGAAACCACTAGGCCCAGGTCTTTTATATTTGGTATGAAGCTTCATCTGGTGGACCCCTACCAAGATTGTTCAAATTATATTGCTGGGGCCAAAAATGCCCCTGCACCAGGGTCCTTTTGTTTTACATAGGCTTATATAGGGAAAATCTTTAAAAATCTTCTTCTCTGAAACTGCAAGGCCCAGGTCTTTGATATTTGGTATGAAGCTTCATCTAGTGGACCCCTACCAAGATTGTTCAAATTATAGTGCTGGAGCTAAAAATGCCCCCTGCACGGGGGCCCTTTGGTTTTACATGGGCTTATATAGGGAAAATCTTGAAAAATCTTCTTCTCTGAAATCGCAAGGCCCAGGTCTTTGATATTTGGTATGAAGCTTCATCTAGTGGACCCCTACCAAGATTGTTCAAATTATAGTGCTGGGGCCAAAAATGCCCCCGCACCAGGGCCCTTTTGTTTTACATAGGCTTATATAGGGACCGGCCCCGATAGCTCAGTTGGTAGAGTGTCCGCTCCGGGGAACGGGAGGTCTGGGGTTCGACCCCGGGCCGCGACATACCAAAGTCGTTAAAAATGGTACTAGCTGCTCCTCGTTTGGCACTCAGATTTACGGGGTAGAGCTAGGACTGGTCGATCCAGTGTCAGGATAATGTGACTGGGTGTGGTATCATGTAATGTGTCTGGGACATGATACTTCAGTGAGGCAGCACTATAAATGTGAGCATTGAGCTCCCTGTCGCAACCAGACACCGTCGTGATATGACTGAAAAATTGTTGAAAGCGACGTTAAACCCGAATTCACACACACACACACTTATATAGGGAAAATCTTGAAAAATCTTCTTCTCTGGAACTGCAAGGCCCAGGTCTTTGATATTTGGTATGAAGCTTCATCTTGTGGACCTCTACCAAGATTGTTCAAATTATAGCCCTGGGGCCAAAAATGCCCCCGCTCCGGGGCCCTTTGGTTTTACATAGACTTATATAGGGAAAATCTTGAAAAATCTTCTTCTCTGAAACCACAAGGCTTAGGTCTTCGATATTTGTTATGACGCTTCAGCTAGTGGACCTCTATAAAGATTGTTCAAATTATAGCCCTGAGACCAAAAATGCCCCCGCAATGTGGCCCTTTGGTTTTACATAGACTTATATAGGGAAAATCTTTAAAAATCATCTTCTCTGAAACACAAGGCTTAGGTCTTTGATATTTGTTATGAAGCTTCAGCTAGTGGACCTCTACCAAGATTGTTCAAATTATAGCCCTGTGGCCAAAAATGTACCCGCTCCGGGGCCCTTTGGTTTAACATAGACTTATATAGGGAAAATCTTGTTTTACATAGACTTCTATATGCAGGGTAAACCTTTAAAATCTTCTTCTCTGAAACCAGAAAGCCCAGGTCTTTCATATTCGATATGAAGCCTCATCTTGTGGACCTCTACCAAGATTGTTCAAATTTTAGCCCTGGGGCCAAAATTGACCCTGCCCATGGCCCACTTGTTATGCTTTGGATCAGGTGAGCGAACCAGGGCCCTCTGGGCCCTCTTGTCATTGATTTTTGATCAACCCAGAGAAAGGGAGAAAAAAAAAAAGAAGAAGAGATAGTAGAAGAATTGAAACTAAGGGACAGGAGACAAAGAGGAAAATGAATCAAGGTATAGAAACAGAAGAAATTACAACTTAACAACACACCCCCTCTATCCTTGCGGATAGCAGGCCTGCTGATATCAGTTGGACACCCCAGTGACGCAAGATAGACGTCACCTTTGCCTCATACAAGCGCCCCCGATATGTCTCAGTACAATCAGCTATACTTTTGTTGTCATCAGCTAACAGTTTTACGTATTTATTTCTTTTATCATGACGTCGTTGATAAGCTGCGGATAACGTCGTGTAATAAAACTCGCATGACCACACGTGTAGTAACACTTTGGTGGGATTAAGTAACGTCATGACGACGTCCATGTCAACAATGTAGAAAAATTGTCGAATTCAAAGGTGATACAATCCGATTTCAAGCAGAATCTTACACTCGTTGTCATTTCATATGGGCCAGCGCACGACAAAACCTACAATAAGACATATGCGCCCAGCGAAGACTCAGATCAGCCTGCGCATCCGTGCAGTCCGATCAGAGTCTTCGCTCTGCGCTCTAATGATAGCTATGGGTCCAAAGTTCCTTCATGCAGCAAGAGAAGTCTCTGGCCAGACTACACTGATGCGCAGGCTGATCTGATTCTTCGCTGGGCGCACATGTAAATTGTAGCAAATGATCTGCCCGGCTCATATGATAACTAGCCGAAGGCTCGTTTCATAAATATCATATCAACTGACCACGAGTGTAAGATCTATATATTTATATATTCTCCGTGCATTTACGTCACGCGACGTCACACGATCACTAAGTGACGTCATATTTAACCATGGTACTCTCCATTATGATTGGACGATGGCGACGTTAGAAGTTGTTTTCTTGTTTAATTTTAGCCCTCAAACCATTTTTTTTTCACCACAAATTGGATTGGAAATAATGTAAATAGAATTAATGAAGGTAATTTATTTAACGTTCATTTAAGATTTAGATCAGCTCTAGCAGTGATTTGTTGAGTAATATATCACTGTTTGGAGGTCAGTCGTAAGGTAGATCAAATCATGAGCGCGTATACCGCAGCGGGCACGAGCAATGTTTAAGTGAACCCCTTCTGAGTTCATTTACTTAGCTCGTACCCCTGTCTTTTACATAATTTAACCCATTTTGTACCAGAGACCCCAAAACGGGTAATTGGCAAACAGTGCAGTCAGAACCTACACTGTTTGCAAAAAGAATTAGCCATTTTCCAAACAAATTTTGATGAAAACTCAACCTGACACCCCTAAAATTTGAAACGGACTCATGCTGTATATAAGAAGGGAGATTCCATTTGGTACAAAAAAAGGTTGATGGACGTTAAAAAATACATTCATTTCTTAAGTAGGCTCTATTGCATGACGAGCCGTTTACATTTCAGCAACGGTATGCGGTTTGAAATTGTGAACATGCATTGAGCTAACATCCCGGGTCGGGTGGGAGGTTGGGTCGGTGTGAAGGTGGGGGTGTAGCTTCCACTAAGTTCTAGTCATCACGATTACACGCCTCTATATTTCTGAGCCCTTGAACCCCACTTTTATATAGTGAAACGGGGGTTAATGGGTAAACCTTGATGAGGCGGTTCTAACGTGTACCCACAATCTATATTTTGAGCAGAAATAAGAAAAATATCACAATTTTTCGTCTGAAAATTTTCATTGTTTTTCGGCGATAAATTTACACTGTATTGACACCTTGAAGGCTTGGTGTAATTCTTCTGAAGTTATGATATGATAAAGTTATGACAATTTGTTTCATGACGCGGCAAGGAGTGGCAGAGAGTGAGGACCCTGACCAGACTGCTCCTGATCTGGGTCTGCACTGTTTAGGTAGGACTGTCTGTCCCAATACTTAGGATCATAATGATATCACCCAGATATCATTTACACTGGGTATTCCAATTTTTTTTTATTATTATTATTTTGTTTCAAGCCTCTGTCGTTTGGAATTCTTTCCTTGATTGTCTACTTGGTTTATCTATTATTATAATATGCCTCTTTATGTGCTCCTACGTGGTCCGAAAATTCGCAATAAAATTCTTGTATCTTGTAGCTTGGTACAGGCGTACTTTCATAATGGCTGGGGCGCTCCACTGCTTGGACTTCAGTTGGACGTAGACCTGTTGTGCTTGCTATAGGTGCGGGATGGGGGCTGTTTTTTCTTCTTCTACTCTGTTCTGTCTTTCTTTTCTCTAATGGCCCATCTCTTGGGAGTCGGTTTGAGATGAACGCGGCCCGGCTGTTGACACACCGGTTGTTGTCAGTTACTGTCGGGGGCGAGCTCTCTAATTACTGATAAACCGCTTAGAGGGTCTAAGTCTTAGCCTGTCCAAGAACAGTGAAGGTAACTGACCAGCCCGACATGAACTTAGCTGTTGACTGTGCCGTAAAATTACAACATACACATCCAGGGGTGGTGGAGGGCTACCCGGGAACCACATAGACCCAGCTAAGAATAAACGTTGAATTATTTGTACCATCACGAAAACACGCCTATATAATTTGACCCCCTAAAACCCCACTTTTATGTTGTGGTTTACAGGGGTATACATTATTTTTCTTATTTCTGATGTAAAACAGATTGTGGATTTGCCTCCCCTGAAGGTGTATCCATTCCCTCAAGCGAACACCAAGACTCTGTGTGTGTGTGTGGGGGGGGGGGGGCGGGGGGGCGGGGGGGGGGGGGGCAGTTGTCTGCTTGTAAATAATGCAGAACATTAGCCAGGTATACAGCAAAACCTCCAGTAATGGTCATCTCTGTTTAACAGCCATGCTCGATCGGCTCGAAATAAGTGCAATAATCTTGAAAGGGTCATAAAACCAAAAATCCACCCTGCATCTGCCATCTGTCGCCCAAGTGTTGGAAGTAAATATAGGATTAATTTCTTTTCTATGTGTTTATTTCGCTTAAACTTATCATTCTAATATTTAAAATAACATGTTATTAGGGGATACACCTTCGGGGGAGGCAACTCCTGCAAAAGTATTTTTGTCTCCCGTGTCAATAGGGGTCAACTCTTAAAGGAAAGAATTTGCTCCTCAGGAGTAAAAACTCTTTCCTTTAATAGAGGACACCTTTTTCCACAGGACAGAGTTTAAAGAAAAGCGAACATGATGTCTCGAAAGTTGTCTCCCTATGATTGACCCCGCCCATCGGGGCTTGAAGAAATAGATGGACTGCATGATGCTTCCACGCAGAGCTGAAACCGACCCGCACACGAGTACTTGTAAACCGCTTAGAGGATCTAAACCTGCCCAGGCAAAGCGGTGCGAGTGTCGGACGGTCCATGCTTATAAACCCTATTGGTTTCAGTGGGCGTCAGGGGTTGAGATGTCATTTCATCTCAATGTCGGGTAAAAGTCCCACAAAATTGGTAGCAACGTCTCCAAAATGACATTTACAGTGTTGACAGGGACGTTAAACCTCAAATCAAACAAACAAATCATTCCCCTTAAATGAGAAGAAAAATAATTGATAGACAGGTGCGAGATGACACCTCTCAATCACTTATATTTCTTGTCATACAGTTTTTGTCTGTCGAAATTAGGACTGCTGATTAGACACATCCTCTAAGCAGTCAGTCTGGAAATTTTCCGTGGGTGGCTTCTTGATTGAGGTTACACTTTACCAAACTCCCTTAAATATATTTTTGCTTTACAGACAACACAGATGTTCCTCAGCACCGACGTCAAACTGCGCCAGTTGCCACCGCAAAAAAGCCACAAGCCACACGCCGCTCAGTTTCCAGACGTAAGTTTTATGATGTGGGCCTATTTTGCTTTTATCGCGGAAAACATCTGTGCAAAATAATAATATCCTCCAGGTAAATTATGATGTATAAAATAAAGGATATTACACTCGATGTCATTTCGTACGAAATTTATGAAACGAGCCTCTGCATGCATATTGGTGTTGACGTATCTTCCAACATTTTTTTTTCTGTCTTACTCTTGTCGCACTGTTACATTCCCTCTTTGGACATTTTCCCATTCTTATTTCTTTTCTATCTCTATTCTTTTCTACTCCTTTTATCATTTTCTTTTATTATATCCTTTGACCGATTGGTCTTTTTTTCCTTCTTAAGAAGAAATATATGTAAAAAGTACTATATGGTTTGAATTTATACAGCATGCCGTTCACAAAAACTTATTCTTAACAGGAGATGATTAGTATAAGCGTTTCGCTTGTTTTCAAATCCTGTCATTGTTAATTGTTCATGTACTGTTCGAATTGACTTGTCAAAATGAAATGAATAAATAGTTTAAACCAAAAGACACTTAGGGTTGCCACGGATTGTATCATGACGTAACGCTCCATTAACCATGTAATACACTCAAGTTGTGGTCATATTATTTTTAATGAGAAGCCCCCACGCTACTCGCCTCATAAAACATCGGTCGTGGGTTCGATCCCGGGCTTCTCCAGACTTTCGAATGAGTCTTTAAACCGAGGTCCAGTCCCCGTATGACCTTAACTGTTAATGGGATGTAAAGAAAAACTCAAAACACTCATTGTTTATGGAGACGCTATCCACTAAATAACATCAACGTTATTTAAGCCCTGCCAAGCGATTTTGTGTCTTCGAGCATTCCGTCATGACAAATTTTAACTGCGCATGCCCAGCCATTCAGAGGGGCCAGGGATATGGCTTTCTGTCTGAAGGTTGCTCTTGATTCACTGCTTGTATGAGCGAGCAGCGAAGGTTCTGGCGAAACTGCGCGGATGCGCAGGCTCGCCTGAACCTTCGCTGCTCGCATAGGCGATAAATACCAAAATCGCTTGACGGGGCCCATATGATAAATACTGGCTACTTACTTTTTTTAGGTGAATAATCGAGTGTGTTGAAAACATCAGAATTCTCATGAGTGTGAAGCACGAGTGAAAATTGTGATGTTTGCAACACACGAGATGAAATGTTTTTGGTATTTATTGCAAAAAAGGAGTAAATTTAATGTTCTTTTTATTTTATATGTGACTTTGGCGATGTAAGGTAAATGAACTGCTGTTTGTACCATGCTTCGCTGTCATTACGAAAACACGCCTATACAAATACATTGCCAATTTTTTGGCCAAAAAATAGATATTTTAAGATGAAAAAAATTGTGATATTTTTCTTATTTCTGCTCGAAACATAGATTGTGGGGACTCGATAGAACCGTCTCGGCGAGGCGGTTCTATCGAGTACCCACAATCTATGTTTTTGAGCAGAAATAGGAAAAATAACGTATACCCCCTTAAACCCCAGTTTCACTATATAATAGAGGGGTTCGAGGGGGTCAAAATTATATAGCCGTGTTTTCGTGATGCATGAAAATTTCTTGCGATTTCAACACACTTTCAAAGCATACGATGAAATATTTGTATTTATCGTAAAACAAAATAATTTTTCTTGTTGTTTTACACAAACACAAAAACAAAAACAACAACAACAACAAACAAACAAACAAAAAATAGTCACGACTGCTACAATGAAAATAACATTGTCCTGTTATCTTTCACAGTGTGAAAATATCATTTTTATTTGGTTTCAGATATGCGTTGATTTCACTGCATACTCACAAAAATACTGCTGTTTTCCGACACACAAAAAAAGAATTCCGTTTCACCCTTCTCGCGTTTTCCTATTCCATATGAACAGCCATGCTAGCTTAGGGTTCCGGCATTTTGCGACATTAGAAAGTAGGAACCAGACGTGTGAATTGATAACGTCAGTTTCACGCTGACCGTAACGTCAAATTTTCTAGCTTATTTACGTTTGAAAAAAAAAAAAAAGAAAAAACTTTATTTGGTGGCAAAAGGAATATACTATACATATTGGGCCAGTTGTTCAAAACTAACAACGTCGTTAGTTAACGTATCGTTAAAACTTTGATCATTAAATATGGCAAATATGCTGACATTTTTGCTGAAAAAATGTGAGCAGCTTTTGCGGACGCAAAAGCTGCTGACATTTTTTTCAGCAAAAATACCAAAATTTATGATGTTGTACTTGCTAGAAGAGTTAACAATATGACCACTAACGAGCTCGTTAAGCTATCGATGCTTTGAACAACTGGGCCCTTATCATTATAGTAACTTGAGCTGCCGCACAATATCTCGTCGAGTGGATGTGTCGAGATCAACGTATCGCACTCGACGCGGTGATGCGTAAGATCTGGAAACATCCACGAGACGCGATACAATGTGGCAGATCAAATTACTATAGTAATAAGGAGTATTTATAATTTGCATGTCAATATCTGCGCCCCCCCCCCCGCCCACCGGGGTTTGGAGAAATAGATTGGGCTGCATGATGCTTCCATGCAGAGCTGATTCTGACCACACACGAGTACTGGTAAACCGCTTAGGACTAAGACTGCCCAGGCAAAGCGGTGTGAGTCATATCGCCCAATGCATATAAGCCTTCTGGTTTCATTGGGCGGCAGGGCTTGAGAAGTCATTTCATCTCAATGTCGGGTAAAAGTCCCACAAAATTGGAAGCAAAGTATCCAAAATGACCTAAATAGCGTTGACGGGGACGTTAAACCCCAATTCAAACAAACAAAACAAACAATGTCCAAATCTTGTTTTGGTGTTGTTTAATGGCTGGATTCAGCAAACAAAATGCCGTTGATCTTCGGCTTTTGGAAATGGCTGTTGGTCAATGAGACTGCATGTCCCCGCTCATCTCAGCTGGGCTGCATGGTGCTTCCACGCAGAGCTGATTCTGACCACACACGAGTACTGGTAACCCGTTTTGGACTAAGCCTGCCCAGGCAAAGCGGTGTGAGTCAGATCGCCAAATGCATATAAGCCTTCTGGTTTCATTGGGCGACAGGTCTTGAGATGTCCTTTCATCTCAATGTCGAGTAAAAGTCCCACAAAATTGGAAGCAACGTCTCCAAAATGAACTAAATAGTGTTGACGGGGATGTTAAACCCCAATTCAAACAAACAAAACAAACAATGTCCAAATCTTGTTTTGGTGTTGTTTAATGGCTGGATTCAACAAACAAAATGCCGTTGATCTTCGGCTTTTGGAAATGACTGTTGGTCAATGAGACTGCAAGTCCCCGCCCATCTCAGCTGGGCTGCATGGTGCTTCCACGTAGAGCTGAAACCGACCGAACGTTTTGGGTACTGGTAAACCGCTTAGAATTAAGGTCTTAACCTGTCCAGGAAAAGTGGTGCGAGTCGGACCGTTCCTTCAACCCTAGCGGTTTCTTTGGGCTTGAGATGTCATTCCATCTGAATGTCGGGTAAAAATCTTACGCATTAGGAAGCCACTTCCCCCAAAGCACCTGTATAGTGTTGACGGGGACGTAAAATCTCAACATAAACAACAACAACAAAACAAAAAAACAACAACAAATATATCACATTTACAAGTCGGTGTAACGAACACCGCCGAAAAACTACTATTTTCTGCTATTTTCGTTTATTTGGTGTATTCTTTGCTTCCAAAGGATCTAACTATTCAGAACTTATTTATCTTCAATGCAGTTGGCATTATGTCGTGTGGCGTTTGTAAAAAGTCTCCGCGTACATCATTATAGTGCAGATTATATTTTTGGTCCATTGGGATCATTGAGTTCATTTAGAATCATTTTGAAAATAGAGTTCTGCTTAAGGCGGTGCTAGAGGGCGTGGCCGGTGTTGCACATTTCAGCGACTAAAAAAAAAAAAGAGTCCGCTACTTTCGATTATTTGGTGTATTCTTTTCCTCCAAAGGATCTAACTATTCAAAACTTATTTATACAGAAGAAACTGGAGTTTTCAGCTGTAAACATTGTTTGTTTTTTTTTTCTAATTTTTGCTCAAAAACATACGTCGTCGACATTTGTTAAAACCGCCTCCTGGGGCGGCTCTAACGAATCCGGACGATCTACACATATGGAGCAGAAATAAGGAAAATATCAAAAAGTTCCATATGCATGTAGTTAAATCTAGATCGAACTTAGGTGAAGTTGATGTCGCATCTGCTCCCCCACCCCCACCTGTCCCACCCAAAAATGGCCGTGTTTATTTCAGGTAGAAAAAATAAATAATTATAGTAACTTAAGAAGTACTCTCTACATCTAAATGTTTGAGGTTAGAAAATGACTAAGTTTATAATGTGGAAAAAGTGACAAGAAAAGACCCAACAGTTATATCCAAAGTACATGCACACCCTAATAACATGCAGAAAACACATGCAAAGTTTGCAAACGATTGGTATAAAAAGTAGGATGAGTTGCACTCACAAGGTATCTATTCTAAAAGAGTCTGGACCGGAAAAAACTGAGTTCTAAAAGTTGAAATATAGCAAGGATAACCCCAAAACCATATGCACAGCTGCATACCATGATGAAAACACCTACAAAGTTTCAGAAGGATTCGTAACAAACTGTTAGAGGAGTTGCGCTCACAAGGTACCTATTCTAAAAGAATCTGGACCGGAAAAAAAATGAGTTGTATAAGTTGTAAAAGTTTTATAAAACAATAAAGCAAGGGTAACCCGCAAACCATATGCACATCTACATAACATGATGAAAACACCTACACAGTTTCAGAACAATTCGTAACAAACTGTTAGAGGAGTTGCGTTCACAAGGTATCACTTCCAATGTAAGTGGTCCTGGAAAAAACTAAGTGAAAACGAGAAAAAGTTGCCCCCCCCCCCCCCAAAAAAAAAAAAAAAAAAAATACAGAAATAATAACATAAGAGACGATAACGCCAAAACCTGATGCACATCTTCAGACCGCATAGTTTTAAAATTGTTTGATAAAAACTGTAAGAGGAGTTGCGTTCACACAGTATCTATTCTAATAGCATCTGGACCCAAATAGTATTTCAGTCAAGAAAGTGGAAAAGTTGATAGAAAGCGTGGTTAACCCCCAAAACCGCATGCAATCTTCAGATCATGATAAAAACACCTGCAAAATTTCTTTTTTAATAAAAAACTGTAAGAGGAGTTGCACCCACAAGGTTTCTATTCTAATAGTATTTGGATCTTGAAAAAAAAAAGAAAAAAGAAAAAAAAAAACATTAAAAAGTGGAAGAATTGATAAAATATAAACGGAGGATAACCCCAAAATCACATGCACATCTTCAGACCATGACTAAACACCTGCGAAGTTTCAAAATGATCGGTAAAAAGCTGTATGGGGAGTTGCGCTCAAAAATGTTGACGGAAAGACGAACCGGCGGACTGACGGACGGACGGACGGACCGACCGACCGACCGACCGACCGACGGACGGAAACTTGCACGCCTATGTCTTCCTGCTAAAGCAGGTACGACAGAGATAAAATTTAAACGATGATGTATATGTTGGTGTTCCTTTAAAGCGTGCCACCACTGCCAATAAAGGAATATCACCAAGTGAGCTGATGAACCCATTTGGTACAGGAAACCCCAAAACGGGTAACAGGGCAAACAGTGCAGGCCCAGATCAGACGCCACAGAACGCGGCGTCTGATCAGGGCCTACACTGTTTGTAAAAAGTTCAGCCATTTTCCAATTCTATTTTGAAGAAAACACAACCTGACACCGCTAAATTTTGAAATGGACCCCTGCTATATATAAGGAGGAAGATTCTATTTGGTATAAAAAGGGTTAATCGGCAGACCACTATAGTTGATGGTCAGGGGTAGCTGATGTTCTTGTTGACTACGTCGAATGGGTGCCTTATTTAGTGTTGGTAAGATTCACAGACTACTTAAAGAGAATGGGTATACATCAACGATTTGGTCAGCCACATTTGATATGGAAACCATTTTAAAATTCCCTTTTCATGCAGTGCCGAAATCTCTTTTTGCAGATATTTCAAGGGCCGGTAACTTCTGTTATATGACAGATGAAATTACATACGAAGTGACATCGACATGTACATACATGTAGCCTCTTTTATTTTTCACAGAATGCTATTCTTTTCGTTGGATTACCTAAGTTTAATAACACGGGCTATAATTGTTAGAGGTAACGACCAACAGCATTCACATTGCTTCATCTCCATGGTTAAATTTGATTAATATGTTTCTGTGATGATGCGTTCACTGAATTAGCAAAGCATTATGCGAACCGAATCTATTTTTTTTTTCTTAAACGTGGACCTTGTGCGAAAAATTGCCGATAAGCCGCACTCCGCTCCCCACCCATACTCCACACCCGCATGGCTTGTGCTGCCGTTCTAAGGCGCTGTTTCTGGTGTTGCTCTTTTATAGCAATTTTTATAGCCACCCTGTTGTATTTCAACAAGACAATTCTGCGTTTCGTACTTTACTATGCATTGTTGTTAAGTGCTTTCTTGTTGTCTAATCACCCCGTTAGAGGAAGAAATAGCTGATTGTCCCGTACGTTAAGTGTCTGTTTTTGTGTTCGTCTCTGAGAGTGTCTTGTGATTGTGGCTGTCCCTGGATTTTTAATTTTCATATTTTCTTTTAGTTTGCGGACAGACGATTCACATGAACTGTTTCTTTCTGAAGAATACTGGAAAAAAGTCGGTTGTACAATTTCGTTTGGCGTCTTATAGGTGAATGCTTTATTTTCCTTTCAGAGGGCTCAAGAATGGCACATGATTTCAAATCGGGTATCCACCGGAAACCACCAGAAAAAGACGTTAATCTCGACAAATTTATCAGTGAACGTGAGTGTATACAGTTATTCTCTATACATATTTAGTATTTCACAGTATTTTATAGTTTCTTTTTAGTATTTGAGCCAGCGCATGACAAAATCTACAAGAAGCCTTGAGCGACCAGCGAAGACACAGATCAGCCTGCGCTTTCGCGCAGACTGATCAGAGTCTTTGCTGATCGCATGTACACACTATAGGCTAATATATATGCAAAGGGACACAAACAAAAGGTCTTGTCATAGTGGATGGATGCGCAGGTTGATTTGAGTCTCTGCTGGTCGCAACGGGCTTATTGTAGGTTTTGTCATGCGCAGGCTCATTTTATAGTTGCGAATTAATACTGACGTCAGGTCCCAGTTGTTCAAAACTAACGATGTCGTTAGCTAACACATCCTTAAACCTGTGTCCATTAAATATGGCATACCCATACATACTTCTGCTGAAAAAAATGTGAGTAGCTTTTGCATTTGTAAAAGCTACTCACATTTTTTCAGCAAAAATACCAGAGTATTAGATATTGTACTTGCTAAGAGAGATAACAATTTGACCACTAACGAGCTCGTTAATGACCCCTTAACACACTAAGGAATTCAGATAACGAACCCATAACGTATGACAAAATTTGAAAAAAGATCGCATACGCACAAAACTCCGACGAATGTGATATGCAGGACTTAACACGAGCTGAAAACGAACCGGGAACGATAACAGAACGAGTTGATAACGTATGAGTACCGTACGACTAACGAACCACAGGGAATGCAAAACGAATGTTAACAATCTCTCAACGTCCTGTGCATACTCTCTGCTTGCCCTCTGCGTACGCTCAACGTACTGTCAGCGAATTGGAAACGATCACGTGACTTAGGGGTATATAGGCTCGATTCTTCACTAACAGGTCAGTCTTCACTAAACTATGGTTAGAAACAAGACCCCCCAAAAAAGTCTTCCAGAGGCAGGGGCAGGGGAAAAAAGGATTGTCCTCCCTTACCTCCACCCAAAGCACACGCAGCCGCATCAGAAGTTCAGTCAGAGGATGACATGCCTCAGAACATGCCAAAGCCTTCTCGATTGCGGTCTCCGTCTACGAAAGGTAACACCAGCAGAGATGTATCGCCTGCATCATCTCATGCCTCAGTTGCCTCCTCAACCTCAGCGGCTCCAGCAGGGAAGGCCGGAAAAAAGAGCAAGGAAGGAGCACAAGCTGAAAAGTGTAGACGATGAGGAGATTATCCTATCCTGGATATGTGACAACGAATGCCTCTGGAACACATGAAGGACTGATTACAGAGAACGTTTGCCATACGGTACTCGTACGTTGCAGCTCGACATGTATGGTACTCATTCGTTGTGAACTCGCTTCAGGAACGGTACAGTCGGCCCATCGTTATCAGTGCGCTGAATATTTTTTTGAGGTTTCTTCGTTTACAGAACGGTATACATTCGTTACCAGTTCGTTATTAGTATGTTACTTATACGCTATCAATACGTTAGGAGTTCGTTAACAACTAACTGCAATTTGGGTGGACGAATGCCACCGTATAGGTAACGAACCCTTGACGTACTGCGGACGAACAAACCGTATGGCCAACGAACGCCTAACGAACCCTCTGCGTATGACTTGTTCGTTGGCATTCGTCGAAAAATTTTGTGCATGCACAAAAAAGTTCGGCGAACTGATCGAGCAACAGCGTACGTGGACTTACACCGACGAACTCATAGCGTACGTAGACGTACACCGACGAACTCATAACGATGGACTAACGATGGACTAACGAACATCAGCGTATGCCAACGAATGCCAAAATATATCCGTACGCTGGCGTTCGTCGGGCCAATTCGTTAGAGTGTAAATGCCCTTAAGCTAATGATGCTTTGAACAACTGGGCTCAGGTCTTTAAGAATGGTATAATGCGAAAATTTTCTGATCTATGCATCAAACATAGACTGCGAGCCTCTTAGAGCTCCTTAATTGAAAACCCAAGTCTGTTTTGAGTTGTATGTTCAGCAGGGGATTCCATTTATCTCTTTTTAAAGAATGAAAATGAAAAATAGAGTTTTGATGATATGCTAATGGCATGTATATTTTACCTGAAGTACTCGGCATTCTGATTGCTTTATTTAATCCTGTTAATTAATCACCATCAGATGAGAAAACAAACACTGTATTTTCATCGAAAAATACTATGTATTTACGTCGAAAATCACTGCGTATTTTCATCTGTAAATTTTCACCTGATCAATTTAAAATCAAAAATGAGTTCCTTTAAGAGCAATGAAAACATTCATAAGAAAGAAAATGGGTCATACTACGTAGTTTCGGCTAATAAAGCCTCATCAGTGACCCTGTAATGATCCGGCAAAGAAAGCCAGAGGAAACATACTGCAATTTTGCGAATTTCGAATAGGCAGTCGATTCAAAGACTGATATAAATCAAAATGGGGTCCAAATAATTAAAAGCCTGTCTAGAATATGAGTCTAAACCAATAATTTATTTCTGATTTCTCAGAATATTCACGCTGATCTCAAAGGACCAAAATTAAAATATAAACTGCACTATGGTTGATGTACGGGGAGACGTATTCTTAAAGACACCATTATATACTTTTGAAGTTATCAAAACTATTTATTTATCAAGTTTTTCTTTTATCCAATTAAGTTAACAAGTCCATGGAGAGAATACCCTATAAGTTTCACTTTTTGGGTCAGTTGTTTGTCAGTGACCCAAAGGTACTAAGCATAAAAACTCTTCAGTGCTAAAGTCCACGTGACTACCACTGATTTGTAAAATCCAGGTAACTTATTTTTAGAAACTAGAAGCGTTCATTTTATCGCAGTGAGTCAGCATGCTGCGTAATAGGGTTATCTGTAGAATCTGGATGGGCTTGGCAAACACTGTAAACCCTGATCAGACGCCGCATGACCAGAACGCGGCGTCTGATCAGGTTCTATACTGTTTGCTTACTATATATCTCTTTAAGAGCCACAGGCCGCAAAATGCAGCGTCTGATCAGTGTCTATACTTTTTACTTTAAAACTGG
Organism: Lucinisca nassula; assembly: GCA_963580285.1. NCBI lineage: Eukaryota > Metazoa > Mollusca > Bivalvia > Lucinida > Lucinidae > Lucinisca > Lucinisca nassula. Next base: position 143,522,904 of record OY757013.1, read on the forward strand.
AATTTAAGGGTAAATGAAACAGTTTAAGTCTCAATCCAGGATTATTATTCCAGCCTACATTCAGAGACAATTGACCCACCAGTACTCTCTGGGCTTTGATTATTATTATAAATTCCTTATGACAAGGCTGCTGATAGGAAAAGAAGCCAATTATTTCCTTGATTCCGACGACATTCATTCGCTAGGACCTGTGACGTGGAAAAATACTCCTGAAGTAAACTCATGGGAAATGATCGAATCTGGGAGGGCTTTCCATTCCAATCTCTAATTGTTTGAGGGAAAAAAACTTTTTAAAGGCTAGTTCCTGTAAGGGATACGAGTGATGATTTATGCAGCTCGTAGCAAATAAGATCGTTTACTTGGATGCTGGCAGCAACCTTTAAACATTTTGAAACTTTTTTTTTTTTAATATTTTTTTTTCATTTAAGTGGAATGGAAAAACCTGGCAGTTCTTTTCGCCATTTTTCAAAGAGTGTTAACTTTCGGGACTTCTTGTTCGTTTTTCTACTAACCCTGTCCGACTGAAAAAGTGATCTACTCTTAGTGGAAAGAATTTGCTTCTCAGGAGCAAATTCTTTCCTTTAAGAGTTGGCCCCTATTGACATGAGAGACTTTTGCAGGAGTTACGTCCCCTGAAAGCGTATCAATTCCTTTTAAGAGGAAAGCAACAATGGATTCCAAAAAAGTTATCTCTCTTGTAAAGGGGGCAGTTGGTGAGGCAAAGGTCACGGGTATCTTGCATCACTGGGATGTCCATCTGATGTTGGCTTGCAGTTGGACCAGGCCAGCTGTCCTTTCAGCAGGTAGGCCTAAGGGAAGTGGGGAATGTTCTTCCGTCCCTCTACTATTTCTTTCATCGTTTTTCTCCCTTTCTCTGGGAGACGACAAAAATGCCCCACAAGGTTTGACGTGTCGTTAAGACCACAACAATCAGTAAGTCTCCATTGTTAGGGGGAACAACCTACGTCAGAGCTGTGATGTCGTAACCATTAGTAGGTTTGCCGGCTTTTACCACTCGCTTTTACTACACAAAAGGCATTTATTACAACAAGTAGGCGCAGTCGGTGCATTAGGTCATAAAAGAAACAAACAGACTGAAATCTGTCTCAGAAATGTGGCTCTTTCTTTAAATAATTCGACACAAGTTGATTTTGCAATGATGTCGGAAGTACCATTGTTTTCAGTGCCGTATCAAATCTTGTGGTGAAGCTATCAAAGCCTTTTCAATATTTGTAGGTGAAATTAGCTCACCGTTAGGATGCAAATAGTGTTCGTTACCAGCTGAAGTAATTGTTTCCTGAAGACTCGTAAAGTACATATCTAGTTTGAAGCATTCTATCTATCCTATTTACACCAATATGGCCGCTTCTGAAATGGATACGACTTCTCTGCTATGACGTAGGTTTTCACTCTTGATTGTAAACAATGGGAAAATAAGGCAAGTGTATTCATTCATTAAAATGAATGAATTTGAATGTTTAAAGTTCTTTTCCTGTTCATTTCATTTCAGATAAAGCGACAAGTGAAAGAAGTGGACTTAAATGCGCAATATGTAAGTTCAGTAAATTTCTTAATTCTACTCGTAATTATTCCAGAGGTCCAGTCGATCTTGAAAATCCCAGTGTGGAGGTCATTTGTAATGTAGATTGAATCACGAGCGTGTAGAAGTATTTTGCCTGCTTACAAATGATCGACGAGTGAAGAATTCCAAAAGAACTCAGAAAGATAAGGAATCATTGCTGATCTATTTCGATTATAACACACTAAAAATGAAATAATTGTGTTGTTCCAACATTTGTTCAGTATTAGAAGAAATCCCGCCAAAATTATGCGAGGCGGTTCTAATGAATACCCACAACATAGGTTTATATGGAGAAATGAGGAAAACTATCCAACATTTATCACAAAATACGTACCTTATCTGTTGCTATGACATCGGCAGTCTGATCAGCATCGTTGTGTTCACTGCTTGGATACTACAATAGCTAAAATTCAAGATTCTTGCTAGTCTGTGAAGCTGAGCAGGCTGGTTTGTGCCTTACCTGGTCACCAACACCGAAGACAGGCCCCGAGGTTATAAAACTTTTTTCATGCTCAACTCAGATTCATCTGGGCATGAAATTTATAATGCTCATAAATATTAAAATACGAACGAAAGTACGTCTTTGTCCTCAGATCAGAAAATGTTATTTGCCCTGCTCATAAATTTTAAAATGCCAACAATTGTTGGCATTTTAAAATTTATAAGCAGGACAAATTTCATGCTCAGTTGAGTTGAGCATGGAAAAAGTTTATTAGTTCGGGGACAGGCTTCTAATGAAGAGGCGCAAATGTATTATACAAGATTTTTATGAGATTAATCACTACAGAACTAAATGTTGCAATACTGACTCTCCAATAACTTCAACACATCATGCTAACAAGTCCTTGTATGGAACACCCCTCTTTCCTTCACTTTATAAATAAAAAAAACCTGGGGTTAATAGGAGTACGTATATATTGTTTTTCATTTTTTATTAATACATAGATTGTTGGTACTCGTTAGAGCCGCCTCATTGAGGCGGTCAAGGAAGCTATCTACCTATCTATCTATCTGCTGATACTGCGTCGGTCACATTTGACCATTACCGCAGGTGTACATTTCATACACTCCAGGTTTGCAGGATGAAAGCCTACACAGTAATCATGTAATTACGGTAGGGATCTTTAACCTGCACAGGGAATGGGGGGTGGGTGGCCTCCAGTTAACGTCCCGATCCGAAGGATGGTGCACTTGATGGCATTCATCCCTGCAAATGATGCCAATGGAGCGTGTTCGGACACCAAAATTTTATCGCCGCTGCCGGGGATCGAACCAGGGACCTATAGCATCAGAGGCAAGTGCACTAACCACTGAGCTATCACGCTCTAACGAGCACCAGTGTTCTAACGAGCACCAGTGAGCTATGTTTGGAGAATAAATAAGAAAAAATATTACACATTTTCACCAGAAAAGTAAACATTTTGGAAGTATGATAAAATACACTATGTCACACGGATAAGTTTTCTTAATGAGACATGAGTTCTTTGAGAATTCTTCATAGCACCAGCTAAAATTTTTAAAATGATAAGTTTAGGAGATCTTTCTAATTTCAACGTGAAAATGCATATGGTGTGTACTCACTCAAGCGTTTTTAATGAGTAGGAGAGCATACTGCATTTTTCCTAAGTATTCGGACACCTAAGTTTCCTACCATACTTGCCCTAAAATTGGAACACGTGCAATTGAATACCCGATATTGAGCTTCAAAATAGCTGGATGAGTGGCAAAAGGCGTCTCATCTAGTTCTACACTTGTTGCTCAGCCCTGTCTGCCCAAATACATAAAGTAAATACGGGCACCTTTATTTTATGAAGCTTGTAAAGATATCTTCAAAATATTCCCAATGTTTCCGTGTGAACTGGTGCTTCGCTTGACACTTAGTGGTTCGAGCTATTCCAATCTAGAACAAAATACTATAGTCGAGCCACTGAAGTTTGACGGATGTTTCACACCAATGAATCTGCTTTCTTCCATTTCAGCGGAAGCTCTCGATGATCTAACATTACACAGAGAGCAAACAGCGACTCATGTACATACTGTAGCTTTTGACAAAGCTCTGTCGAAATTACAAGACCTGAACTACGTTGTATTGACTGGGTCAACAGGAGTTGGAAAAACATATACGGCTATGTCTGTGCTTGACCACATGGTTACTAACAATCCTGACATGAATCCTGTCATCATACATTCTGCCGCAGATTTCAACAAAATTGTTGATGTTACCGAGAATCTCATAGTTTTCGTTGATGATCTCGGTGGCGACGTTACAGTTGATGATGCGGATATCAACGAATGGAAACAAAATTTAAACAGGATATCAAACTACCGCAGAGACAAGAAACTACATTTGATTCTGACCGCTCAGAAGGATACGATACGACACATTAAATCAAGTTCAGCTAAACTTAATAGTATTATGTGTTCAGAGGCATTGGTAGATTTTGATGATCAAGAAAACGGTTTGACAGAAAACGAGAAAACAGAATTATGTATGAAATATGCAAAATCTAAAAGTATACCACTCGATAAAAAGTCAGTAACTTTTCTAGACAATACAAATGCAGTGTTAGGATTTCCACTGTTGTGCAAATTAATGACTAGAAATAACTTCAGTAAAGTTTTTGAGAATCCCCTTGAAACTATAGAAGATCAAGTAGATACTGTTTCTAAGCAAGCTAAATCTCATTTTATTGTACTTCTTTTAACGTTTCTCTTTGATGGCAAGTTACCAAAAGATAGCCTGTCAGACAGTGAAAATACCTGTTATGACCAGGTACTAAGTTTTGTAAAGATTCGGAAAAATTACAATAAGATAGTCGATACGGCTGAAGGCGTAGTTGGAACGGTTTTAAAGAACAACAAAGTGAAACAGTGCTACACGTTTATCCACCCTGGATTATTTCAAGTAATCATGAGATGGCTTTGGAATAATCAACAAGGAGTATTCATAGAATTGTCTCCCTTGAAATATTTTAATTGTCTTAAAACAGAAACTGGTAACTTTTTAATTGAAATGGTTCCAAATGATATAATAAGCCTTGATCAGTCAGATTTTCATGTCATATTAAACAGATTTAGTCATGAAGTCGACACACATAAAACAGATGCTATACAGAAGGTTGCAGCATCGAATCTCTGGGAATGCAGTGATTTCATACAAATGGCTCTGCAGCATTTGGGTTTCGAATTCTTTTTTATTAGAGATCTGTTAAATGTAAGTCTATTTTCATATCTAGCTCAGTATGACAAACGAATTGCTATTCTGAAACTACTGAATTATCTTAAATCCAGTCATGAACTGAAAATATCACATTCCGATATTCAGAAAAGTTTAGAACTGGCTTGCTTAAACTGCCATTTTGATGTGTTCAAATCTCTGGTAGAGCAATGTGAGAGTTTTTCCGACAACGTGATTCTTGCGGCAGCAGAAGGTGGAGATGTAGAAATAATGAAACTGATTGCTACAAAAGTGCATGACTTGAATGTATCGAAACAAGATAATTTGTCAACCATTCACATAGCTTGTCTCCATGGTCACAAGAAACTTGTCAAGTACCTGTACAGTCACGTGACTGATTTGCTTCTGTTGAAGGATTCTAAAGGTAGAAGCATTTTGCACTATGCGGTAGTTAGTGGAAGTAAAGAGGTTCTAAAAGTTCTTCTTTCTAACTCTGAAATGATTGATTCGGACCTTTTATTAAGAACACCATCGGGTGCGACTCTGTTACATACTGCTTGCGAGCATGGCTGGTTGACCATTGTGAAGTATCTCAACAAATTGTACCCCAGTATGAAGCTTTCAGTTGATCAGGATGGGTTATTACCTGCTGACTATGCTGTTGTCAAGGGGCATGTTGATTGTTTACAAGTCTTACTGAATTTGAATACGGACACTGATTGTGGTTTTCGCAATGGTAAAATCATAAATGGAAGGACAAGATTGCATATTGCGTGTTTGTCGGGGAAGCTTGGTATGGTAAAGTACCTCTGCAAGACATTCCCCGATATGATGCAAAGTGAAAATAACGAATCACTTCTGCCGGTGCATGACGCAATAATGGGAGAAAACATGGACGTTATCGATCATTTCATGACAGAGTTGCATTATCAAACAATGGTCACATCTGATGGCCGAACCTTGCTTCACGTCGCTGCTTTCGAGGGAAAGCTACAAGCTGTGGAACACATTTGCATGAAATATCCGACACTGCTGAAAATCTGCGATTCGGATGGAAATACAGCTGCACACGATGCCTCGGCTAGTGGAAATGTTGATGTTCTAAAGTGTCTGTTAGAACGCGGTATAGACCCTAGATCTAGAAATTATGAGGGTTGTTCAATGTTGCATGATGCTGCATACTTTGGAAGATTAGAGATGGTGAAGTATTTATGTGAGAAGTATCCCGACATGATGCTGGTTTGTAGCAATACTGGGTATTCAACTGCTCATGCAGCCGCACTAGGTGGAAACGTTGATTTGCTGAAATATTTGATAAGCACCAACGGTGAACAGGATGTCGTTTCCGAAGATGATAGTACCTTGCTTCATGAAGCTGCTTACAGTGGGCAACTCGGAATGGTCCAGTTCTTGTGTTCAACTTATCCGGACATGATCAACTTGAGGACAAAGAACAGTTTTACACCATGTCATTACTCAGTACAAGAAGGTCATGAAGAAGTCGCCTTATATCTTCTTGGTAAAACTGCTGATGCCAAGATACTAACAGACGATAATGAAACATTACTGCACATTGCGGCATACAATGGCCGATTGGGAATGGCGAAATACTTCATCAAAGAGTTTCCGGATCTGATAACAGAGGTTGATGCTACCGGAGCTACTGTGCTACACGCTGCCGCGAGAGGAGGACACGTGGAAACCATGCTTTATCTATTAGATATGCAATTAGACCCAGCGGCGTTAACAGAGAACGGATCATCCTTGCTTCATCTGGCTGCATATGACGGCAGACTGGAAATGGTGAAATTCTTGTGTGATAAATTTCCAGATATGATTTCCCTTACCGACAGCACTGGTCATTCTCCTGGACATTATGCTGCTGGAAGTGGAAATACAGAGGTTTTCAAATATCTGCTTTCGAAAGGTGTTGACCCATTGGTACAGACTGAAAACGGTAGCTCTTGTCTGCTTAAAGCTGCTTATACTGGTAAACTCGAAATGGTTGAATATTTAGTCCAGAGCTTCCCTGAACTTCTGCAGTTAGCTGACCAATATGAATGTACAGCTGCACACTACTCAGCATGCGAGGGTCATACCGATGTCCTGAGATTTCTTCTTGTAAAAGGTATTAGCCCATTATCGCGTACAGTGGATGGTCATACAATCCTCCATATTGCGGCATTTCACGGTAGACTGGAAGTCGTGGCATTCCTGTGTAAAGACTTCCCTGAACTATTACCATTAGAAGATAAGGCAGGGCAAACTGTATCGACATTTGCAGAGAGCGGTGGTCATCAGAACATCTTGGAATATTTGAAAAAGCTGAAAAAGAAGAGAAATAAGCCACACAAAGGCAATGGCTTAAGTAACACTGATGAAAGCCAAACATGTACCAAACATTTTCATAATTGCTGGACAGCAATGTGTAACCGAATACAAACTTTGATATGCTGTTGTAGAAAAGACTGAATGATTTAAGGCAAATAGATAAACTGCCATATTTTTCACCTGTTCTATCAAGGGCGACAAGTATGTAACTAACTTGTTGACAGCCACTCTGAAAAAAGGCCTACTGTTGAAAGAAAGAGCAAATTCTTTCTTTCAACAGTAGACCCCTACTGGCAGAGGAGACAAAAAGCTATAAAGGATTGCTTCCCCTGAAGGTGTATTTATTCTTCTTAACCCGTCTGAGGAAGTAAATTATCCCTTTATTCATTAGGGGCTTAGGTAGCAATCAGGAGCCGGACTCGGTCGTTCAGTCGGATTCGCGTCTGACTGGTGATTAGGAGGACGCTGGTGCGATACCTGCCGGGGTCAGCAACATTCTTTCGGAGAGAGATCATGAAATCTTTTCTGCGGTCATTCTCTCCCTTCCGCTGGTTCTAGAAAGGCAGTTGTCAGTTTCTGGTGGAAGAATTTGTACTGTACTGGTTAACCGCTTATACGTATAAGCCTGTCCAGGAAAAGTGTGGATAGGTAAACTGACCGGCTCAAAACTGACCTAAAGAGTGTTGACTGGGCCGTTAAACTCCAAAACAAACAAAAGAAAGCAATCCGAAAGCCAATGTACTTGTCCATTTTTCTAAGAATGAGTGACTATTCCTCATGTGTATCCATTTATTTCTCTGGGCTAATTCAGCATACGACAATTTGATGAATTTTCTTAATATTTCTTGAAAAGAGTGTTTGACATTTCATGCGAATTGTCTCCCCTTGGTGCAAGAAGAGAAATATTTTAAAAAAAGTCGTCGGTTGTATTTTACACAGAGTGCTAAGCGTAAAGTTGTACTAAGACTGACATTTTGTCATGTAAACTTTTTTTGTAAACGATCTCAGAAACTTGAGGCAATGTACCTGTATATTAAAAATGCACTTGAAAATGCATATTGTTAAAACATTCAGAATGTATTTGTTAATATGCATGTTTACAAGACACTTATGCTTAAGTAAACTAAATCATTTTGTGACACTGGATTGGGACCAAAGCAAGGAAAACCTGACTAGCTTACAGATAATCTTGTCATAGCTGAGCCACTGCAGTAAAGGTATAGGATCTGCAAACGGGCCTGAGTTCTCCGGATTCAATCCATTGCAGTTGGGAAGTCCCTAAAAGGTTACCTTGGCAAACAGTGCAGGACCAGATCAGACGCCGCAGATCTCGGCGTCTGATCAGGGCCTGCACTATTTGCTAACAGAATTTTCCTTAAAAAATAGAATAAAAACGAAAACAAAAATAGGCCAACCACCCCTTATATGACAAATGGACTTGTCCAACGTATAGTAATGGAAGAGTCCACCAGTGTATAGTGGGTTAACTAGTTGGCTCGTTTACCGTGGCTGATTCCAGCCCTTTCTGGCGTCCTTAGAGAATTATCCCATTGCCCAAGATGTCCATACAGTTAGCGTACTTTTATCTTGAAAAGGTATGCTGTGTATACTCATTAGATTTGCCTGAATTTTGCAATTCTAAATACTATATTGAAAGGTTCCTAAAAGCTCCAAAAATCTATGTGTGGAGCATATGAATGATTTTCATCTAAATAAAATACTTCCCAGCTGGTATGCTGGATGCTTGTGTCTGTTCTGTGACAAGGCTGGCTGAGGTTGTAAAACGTTTTCCTTGAGCCTGAAATTTGTGATGCTGATAAATATTTTAAGTATGGACGTGTATATTATGGCTTATTTCATGATCAGATCAGCGGAAATTAGTAATTGTCTTGCTCAGAAGTGTAAAATGCTGACAGTTGTTGGCAGTTTAATATTCATGAGTAAGAAAGTGAGTAGAGGTTGAACAACAAACATTCAAATTATAAATGAAACTTTGCAAGAATTTAGTTCTTGGCAAAGTTATTTAAAACAACGTAAGCTGAATGAGATTGTTAGTTGCCATAACATTAAACGTTTCAAATACAATGTTTCTTTTTTTCTGAAAACTGTGAATAGCTTTTGCACTGGCAAAGGTTATTCACATTTTCAGCAAAATAAATAGTGCATATGCCATACTGAGTGACCAGTGTTTCAAACTTTAACTGAAGACGTCGGTTTTTAATAAAATGGACCCAGGATAATTTGTTAAAGATGACCACGCCCATTTTACAGTTTCTCATCTAGGAAAGCTCATTCTGCATTTAACATATTAAACCCAGTGAAAAATACTGCACTGGCATGTGAACACTATTAAAACATTTGGGTCTTGTAAAGAAAAACTGTTTAGGTTTAGTTTTGTTTGTTTGATTTGAGGTTTAACGTCCCCGTCAACACTATTTAGGTCGTTTCCAAGTTTGTGGGACTTTTACCCGACGTTGAGATGAAATGACATCTCAATCCCTGCCGCCCAATGAAACCAATAGGGTTTATAAGCATGGATGGACCGACTCGCAACAATGTTCCTGGGCAGGCTTAGGCGTTCTAAGCGGATTACCAGTACTCATGTGCGGTCGGTATCAGCTCTGCGTGGAAGCATCGTGCAGCCCAATCTATTTCTCCAAGCCCCGATGGGCGGGGGCGGTATGCAGTAACTGTAAGTTATCAGGGAAATACTAAACGGTCAGGATTCGTTCAATTGAGCATGGAATATACTCCTGATAAATATAGAAATATCAACAATTATAGCCATTTTAATATTGATGGACAAGAAGAAAGAGCCATCTTATATATATATTGTTACGAGCCAGGCGTAGCAGAAAGAAAAAGCAAACAAGCCTTTTGGAAAAATTTAACAAAGTTTATTTACAAGTTAACTTTAACCTGTAGAAGTAAGAAAATTAAATGTACTTAGCTCTAAATGAAATATCCTGAATGAATCTATTTTCTTTGATCCCACAGAATTCACAGTCCAAAATGAAAAGTAATATCCTTTAACAATCAAACACAGAATTTAGAAATAACTTTCCTTATAAGCCCAAACAACAAATTCCAAAGTCTGCCTCAATGAGAAAAATCAAGCTCTTTTATAGACCCTAAGATTTCTCTAGAACATTCCAGAGGGCTGTGGAATAAGATGAGGTAATTCTCTATAAATAATGCAACCCAGAACTTTCTGGAAGGTTCTGAAGTACTTTTCCTTGTAAACATGTTGTTTACAAAAATGAAATTAATCTGTGACTCAGTTTTCTAGAATCTTCTATAAGAAGATTAACAAGATATTTATAGCACTATTAGGTCAACACTGGGGTGAAAGTGGGAATCAGAAAAATAAATTCTTATGCATAACACTCCCCCTCTTCGAGGAAAAGAAAGATTTATGTAATAAAGCTTTCTTTTGCTTTAAGAATAATAAAATATTGAGCATAGCATATAAAATTACATGTATCTACAATCCACTTTAGTAGGAAAGAAAAACACAACTCCTGACACTGCTCAAACTCTTGAAAGGGCATCAGGGATAATGTTATCTCTCCCTCTGATATGTCTTATGTCTAAATTATACTCTTGTAGCATGAGACTCCACCTGAGCAACCGCTGATTTTTGTTTTTCATTTTGTGTATGAAAGTCAGTGGATTGTGATCACTGAAAACAACAATCGGTGCAGTAGTAGGGGTAAGATAAACTTCGAAATGTTGCAGACTGATTCTTGCTCTGCATCTGTCTATGTTCGAGAATTAATCCTTCTAAGAGTCTATAAACATTTTTGTCCTTTCTTGTTCTGGTATAAGAATACTAGGAGAACTCCATTCCAGTCATTGTCCAGCAAATACTGAATTTCTTCTTTAAGATTTTTCTGTTTTATAGGATTCATCCTGTATAGATGTTGTTTTACAGGTTTGGAACCATTTATGTCCACATCGTGAAATATTTTGTCTGTCCGTGTTGGAATGTCAGGAAATAAGTGTCCATATTCAAAAATCAGCTGTTTCAGTTCATTCCGCTGATTTGGCTCTAGATGTGACAGTTTCTGGTCAAGATTCCGTAGAATGTCAGAATTCTGAAGTTTTGATGATGTGGGATCCGACTTCACTGAATTAATATCCTCACAGTCATTGTCACATGAATTAAGTGGAACAGAGCTAACTAGATTGACTGATGTTAAAGGTGTATTGTCCCTATCTATGTATTCCTTAAGCATGTTAATATGACATAGCTGCTTTAGCTTGCGCCTCCCAGGAGTGTTTATTATGTAATTTAAGTCACTGATCTTTTTGTCTACAGTGTATGGACCATAATACCTGGCCTGCAACGATTTTCCTGGAATAGGCAAAAGAGCTAGTACCTTATCACCTGGTTTAAAATTCCTTTCTTTTGTTCCTATGTCATATAGCTGTTTCATTTTCCTTTGGGCTGACTGAAGATTGGTCCGAGCAGCCTCACAAGCTTTTGAAAGTCTAGTTTTGAAATCAGACACATACTGAAGTAAATTCAGGGAGGTGTCATCATTGGAGAGAAATTTCTCTTTGAGAAGTTTCAAAGGACCACGAACAGTATGGCCAAATACTAATTCAAATGGACTGAAGCCAAGAGATTCTTGCACAGATTCTCTAACAGCAAATAAAAGGAGATGGATGCCTTCATCCCAATCCTTCTCTGTGTCAAAGCAATATGATCTTATCATGTTTTTCAATGTTTGATGGAATCTTTCAAGGGCGCCTTGACTTTCAGGATGATAGGCTGATGACTTATACTGTACAATGCCAAGTTCATGCATTACTTGTTGAAATATCCCAGACATAAAATTCGAGCCTTGGTCTGACTGAATAGATTTAGGAAGCCCAACAAATGTGAAAAACTTCACTAAGGCCTTGACGATTGTCTTAGTTTTGATATTTCTTAAGGGAATGGCTTCAGGAAAACGTGTGGAAGCACACATAATAGTCAAAAGATATTCACAGCCAGACTTAGTTCTGGGCAAGGGACCCACACAATCTATAATTATTCGACTGAAAGGTTCATCAAAAGCAGGTATAGGCTGCAAATGAGCCTTAGGTATAGTCTGATTGGGTTTTCCTACCATTTGGCATGTATGGCAGGACCTACAATGCTGAGAAACATCTGTTTTTAACCCAGGCCAGTAAAAATGATTAAGAATCTTGTGATAGGTTTTATTTACACCTAAATGTCCTGACATGGGAGTTTCATGTGCCAAGTTTAATATTTCGGGACGGTAAACCCGTGGAACCACTATCTGGTGGTTGACAGTCCACTCGTCTTCTGCTGAGACGTCTGGTGGACGCCATTTTCTCATAAGAATGTCATTTTTGACATAATAACAGACTGGGACCTGAGATAATTCCTGCTCATCTAAAGCCCTTTCAAACAAAGGCGAAATTTCAGGATCCTTGTGCTGTTCTATAGCTAGTTGAGACCCGGACATTTTGTCATGGCCTAGATCTAAAGATGAGTTATTCTCATGAAAAGCTGTCTGCTTATCAGGCAGGCTTGAAGACAGAGACCTTGTTATCTCGTCATTAAAAGACTGACCCAAAAAGGTATCAGTTAAATCAAAATCCTGTTTCCCATCAGTTTGCTTGGCCTTACGTGCCATAGCCCTTGTGACTGCACAGGACGGATAAAGATCAGGAATTTCCTGCTCAATGGGATCAGGTGGTTGATCAGTGCAAGGATTAGAAGTCAAAAGTGGGTTTACCACAACCTTATCTCCAGCTAAGTCATTGCCTAGCAACAAATGAACACCTTTAAAAGGTAAAGAAGGTCTAATACCAACAGCCACTGAACCGGATACCAAGTCTGATGACAAATAAACGTTATGAAGCGGAACATTAACAAATCCACATTCCACACCCTGAATAAGGACACTTTGGCCCAAAGAAGTCTTCTCAGAAAAAGGCAGAGTATCTGCTAGAATAAGAGATTGAGAAGCTCCGGTATCTCGTAAGATTTTAATAGGGGTAGGATGGGCATAACTGTCACCATTTAGTGACACAAAACCATCTGATAAGAATGGTTCATAACACTCCATAACTGTATCAGTCTCAGATAATTTGGTATCAGAAAGAGTTTCCTCCCTTACACAAGACTGTGGTTTTGGCCTTCTAGAAGTCAAACCTGTAGGCTTAAGTTCCTCTTGTCTTTCTCTTTCTTTCCTTCGCTTTAATTTTAAACACTCAGAGATCAAATGACCTGTATTTTTACAATAATAACAAACTACTTGAGATTGAGATAAGGGATTCTGGTCTTTGTTTTCACCAGAAGGTTTGGAAAAATTCTGACTTCTGTTTTCACCAGAAGGTTTGGAAGGACTCTGGCTTTTATTTTCACCAGAAAGTTTGGGCATAGTACTAGATGTATGGCTATAACTACCAGAAGGATTACTGGGATAGAATCTTGGACCTGTCTGTGGATTATAAGGTTTTCGAGGATAAGGCCTGTTCACAAATGAGACTTTATGAGTCAAAGCATAATCATCTGCCAAACGAGAAGCTTCCTCCAAAGTTTCAACCTGTCTCTCATCGAGAAAAGATTTAATGTCTGAATTTATGCACCGTTTGAACTCTTCAACAAGGACAAGCTGTCTAAGTTTGTCATGATCAGAGCCTACTTTTTTAGAAGAACACCACCTATCAAATAGCTGTTCTTTGGTTCGAGCAAATTCTACATGGGTCTGGGAAATTTCTTTTTTGCAATTCCTAAATTTCTGCCTGTAAGCCTCAGGGACCAACTCATATGCCTTAAGAATAAGCTCCTTAACCAAATCATATTCTGAGCTTTGCTCGACAGTCAGCTGAGTGTATATGTCTCGAGCCTTTCCGACAACAACGCTTTGCAAAAGTAAGGTCCAATGCTCTTTTGGCCATTTTAAATTTTCTGCAACTTTTTCGAAATGCAAAAAATACTTATCTACCTCTTTTTCCTGAAATGGCGGAACTAATCTGATGTGCTTTGTGGCATCAAAGTAACTACCAGAGTCAAAAACAGGGGTAGGTTTCACCCTATCTTGACCCTGGAGTTCCATTTCCTTCAGCCTTAATTGAAATTGCCTTTCCCTTTCTTTTTCTTCAATACTATATCTCATTTTTTCCTTTTCTAACTCAATCCGTTCCTCCATTTCTCTTTGTTTTTCTTCCTGTTCTATTTTTTCTTTTCGAATTCGTTCTTCCATTTCTAATCTTTCCATCTGCATTTGTCTCTGCATTTCTCTTTCTTTTTCCTTCTCTCTTTCTTCCATTTCTCTCTGCTTTTCCTTTTCTCTTTCTTCCATTTCTAATCTTAACTTCTCTAATTCAATTTGCCTTCCTATTTCAATTTGTCTCATTTGCAATTCAGTATGTGAAACCATAATGAGAGACAAAGCAGATGGATCGAAAAGTTCTTCATCAACAAAAAACTGTACCAAAATATTCTTAATTTCATGCTTCTTCATGCTTGTTTTGACAGCAGTGACCCCATAATGGGAAGCAATATCTAACAAATCTGTCCTTTTGGCCAGATTAAACAACTCCTGAGTAGGCTGAGCCAAAAAGCTTCTCAAATCAAACGACATGTTTGCTTTTTGTTTGTTCTATAAAGTATTTATGGAAATACAGATTGCGGTTAATTTGACAAAGGTTTTTTTTTTTTTTTTTTGAAATGACAAGCCCAACGAGAATTTCACATGAAATGACAAGTACTATTTCACCTGAAATGACAGTTCACATGAAATGACAATCCCCTATATGCCTATAGGGAAATACCAATCCTGTGAAGCAACTGCAAAGTCTATTTGATAAGAAATGACAATTACCTGCCGTCACATGAAATGTCGGTTTTAAAATGCTCGAAATGGTTTATCCCGGACGAGCCCCCAATTTCTGTTACGAGCCAGGCGTAGCAGAAAGAAAAAGCAAACAAGCCTTTTGGAAAAATTTAACAAAGTTTATTTACAAGTTAACTTTAACCTGTAGAAGTAAGAAAATTAAATGTACTTAGCTCTAAATGAAATATCCTGAATGAATCTATTTTCTTTGATCCCACAGAATTCACAGTCCAAAATGAAAAGTAATATCCTTTAACAATCAAACACAGAATTTAGAAATAACTTTCCTTATAAGCCCAAACAACAAATTCCAAAGTCTGCCTCAATGAGAAAAATCAAGCTCTTTTATAGACCCTAAGATTTCTCTAGAACATTCCAGAGGGCTGTGGAATAAGATGAGGTAATTCTCTATAAATAATGCAACCCAGAACTTTCTGGAAGGTTCTGAAGTACTTTTCCTTGTAAACATGTTGTTTACAAAAATGAAATTAATCTGTGACTCAGTTTTCTAGAATCTTCTATAAGAAGATTAACAAGATATTTATAGCACTATTAGGTCAACACTGGGGTGAAAGTGGGAATCAGAAAAATAAATTCTTATGCATAACAATATATATATATATATATATATATATATATATATATATATATATATATATATATATATATATATATATATATATATATATATATTTTTTTTTTTTTTTTGTTTTTTGTTATTTTTTAATTCCAATTTTTATCTTTTCTTTTTCTTACAAAATAGTCTAAAATTTCTCTTTTACATTTCTAATTAAGCTCAGACCCTTTTACATTTCTAATTAAGCTCAGACTCCAATTGAGGTTAGACATTATATACCCCAGTTTTCTTAAAAATAGTATAGTCTATGACTATTTTAACTGTGATATGTACTCATTATGGCCCCGCTTTGAAAAAGTGGGGACTATATTGGATTTGCCTTGTCCTTCTGTGATTCCGTAATTCTGTAATTCCGTAATTCCGTTATTCTGCGTAACTAAAAAACCGTTTGAGGTATTTTCATGAAACTCCACACAAATATAAAGCACCATGAGACGATGTGCAGAGCACATGGACCATAACTCTGGATTGCCTACTTATGGAGTTATTGCCCTTTTAACATTGAAAAAATTCCGTTATTCATGATAACTCGAAAATCGTTTGAGGTATTTTCATGAATCTTCACACAAATGTAAAGCAATATGAGACAATGTGCAGAGCGCATGAACCATAACTCTTGATTGCCTACTTTTGGAGTTATTGCCCTTACATTGGAAAATTTAATTAGAGGTGGAAAGCTGAAAACATTGTATTTTTCTTTTCTGATAGCGCTATTTCTTGTATTTTTCTTTTCTGATAGCGCTATAGCGGGGCTATAGTCAGATCCTCTGACAGTTCTAGTTGTAAATTGTTTCAACTTGTGTAATTAATGTTTAACCTTTTTATTGCATGCACTGTGATATAAATGTTTGCTTGTTTTTGTTGCTTTACAATTGTTAGTCGAAGTAAAAGTCCTACTGGGCTTATAAAATCACATTCAACAGGAAATAAATATTCTATGTCTATGCCTATGTCCACTGCTCCTGAACATTAAAAAGCCACGTTCAGCTGTATTGAGCAATAAAAAGTTTTAAAACCTTGAAACATGTTAAGTTATAATTATATGTGTATTGGAATATACATATATTATATGTGTATTGTTTTCGCTTTAAACAGTGGGTGTGCATACTATATAGCATCTGTTTGTGTGAAACAGTCTTTGCATTTGTACATTCACATGCACAATCCTTTTATAGCGCTTCTGTTAGTAGCAACATTGTGTTACAATGAGACAGTGTTATATCTGTCAGAGTATATAAAAGTAAAATTAACATTTGGGAGGCATGTCATAGCAAAATGGTGTTGTATCCATATTGTGTTATAATGAGCAGCGTTATACCGAGGCATCGCTGTACTGAGAACTTAAGACTGAAAATAATCTGTTGCCTTATTTTATGAACACCATACTTAATGTTTCATAGGATTTTATTTTTAATATTTGTGCAGAAAATAAAGGCTGAACTTATTTAAAATATTCCCTTATTCCAGTTTATTTTTTCATTATTTGTTTGTTTGAATTGAGGTTTTACGTCCCTCTCAACACTATTTATGTCATTTTGGAGATGTTGTTTCCAATTTTGTGGGGCTTTTACTCGGCATTGAGATGAAATGACTTCTCAAGCCCTACCGCCAAAACAAACCAATAGCGTTTATATGTACCCTGCTAGCATTCTACATAAATCTACAGCGGGCCGTTAGCGGCCCGTCAGCTACCCTGACGGGCCGCTAACGGCCCGCTGTAGAGCTACCCTGACGGGCCGCTAACGGCCCGCTGTGGATTTATGTAGAATGCTTACTGGGTAGGGACGGTCTCACTCGCACCACTTTACCTGGCAGGCTTAGACCTTCAAAGCGGTTTACTCAGTACTCATGTGCGGTCGGTTTCAGCTTTATGTGCCCAAACTATTTCTCCAAGCCCCGATGGGCGGGGGCGCTTTCCTGTATATTTATCTGCCAATTTAAATTCTATACCTTTTAGTTCATATGTGTGTGAAAATATAAGGAAATACATTTGGGAAACCACTAGGAAGACACACGAAGTACCAAATGAAAGGGAAAGGCATGACTAATGCCATCGAAAGAATGCTGCGCTATAATCGAATACGACCTTCCGAATAGTCCAGCTCACCGTGCTGGGTGTCGTTACATTCTCAGCTCGGTGTAACTTCACACAATACAAAGTAAGCAATTATTTTTAATATTTCTTAAATCTGGTCGAAAACGGAAATTGTAGCAACTTGTCAAGACTGCCTCAACGAGGCGGTTCAAACAAGCAGCCACAATCTGATAGGAAAAAGTGGGGTCTTCTTTTGCTCCAGCATTGCAGTGGTTTCTTGCTGCCGAGTCCTCATCGTTGTTTCATCTCTGTGATTGTTTGAAAACTTTGGTCTAACAGTTGGTCTTCTTTTGCTCCAGCATTTCAGTGATTTCTTGCTGTCGAGTCCTCACCGTTGTTTCATCTCTGTGGTTGTTTAATTTTTGTGTTCACCGAGATGTTGCACTGATGAGTTAGGAGGTCTTCGTGCGGACTGAACAAATTATTTGTCTAGTAAGGGCGAGGATTGTGGGCACGTAAAATCGATTTAAGCCCCCAGTGGAATTGGTTTCCCTGACCGTTCCAAGACGGTTCTTCTTTCGCGGTATATTTTTTGTCTTTCATTGTGTGTATCGCTTATACTATTTTGTTCTGGATAGCCAGTTGACTATTTTGTGGGAAAGTATCGGTCCTGTTGGCTTTCCGCTATTGATGTTTCCATCGGGGACTAGTTGTTTCATGTCTGTGTTTCTTTCTCTTTGGCGTCTCTGATGGGAGCTGTGGGTCAATTGTATCGATTCCTGTTCATTGCCTTCAATTCTATTTTTATAGAGGCAAAATGATTTAATCTTCTTAATCCTGATCCGGAACGTAAATTGTGGCCTCTTGTTAAAAATGCCTCAATGAGGCAATTTAATCGAACATCCCCAATCATTGTTCGGGACAAACTAATTCATACAAATGTTTAACCCATATATGCCTAGCGGCCATTTTCTGGGACATTGGTAAACGGTGCAGACCCAGAACAGACGCCACAGAACGCGGCTTCTGATCTGGGTCTTGTTTGTTTGTTTGATTTGAGTTTTAACGTCCCCGTCAGCACTGTAAAGGTCATTTTGGAGACGTTGCTTCCAATTTTGTGGGACTTTTACCCGACATTGAGATGAAATGACATCTCAAGCCCTGTCGCCAAATGACACCAATAGGGTTTATTAGCATGGAGGGTCCACCTCGCACCGCGGTTCCTGGACAGGCTTAGATCCTCTAAGCGGTTTACCAGTACTAGTGTGCGGGTCGGATTCAGCTCTGCGTGGAAGCATCATGCAGCCCATATATTTCTTCAAGCCCCTATGGGCGAGGGCCGGTGATCTGGGTCTACACTGTTTGCGTAAAAAACATTCATTTTTGTAAACTTTGCCCCAGACAAATACAACCGTGACACCCCAATAATTGGAAATGGACAACTCCAAACTTACTTGGTAGAAGATTCTGTTGTCATATATGTTTTTTAAAACAAACAATGAATATACGGTCGAACTTTAATAATTCAAACACCTTTGGGACCGTAAAACATATTCGAGATAAGGCGTAGTTCAAACTACTGAGGGCCAGGTCATGATGCATAATGGGAGCAAATTCAAGGATGCTTTTCGATCTTCTATGAAAAATATGTCGTGTTTACTCATTAGGATCGCCTTAAGCAAGGAATACACCACAGAACTGGAAAATATGAAGTGTGCATGTTTTCTGGGCCAGACTAGCTAGTTTCGGCCAATTAGGCCTCAACAGTGATCCTGAAGTATTTTCAAACTTCCACAATGGAATCAATGATCCCAAAGGACAAGAAAAAACAAACTACACTATGATGTAAGCCTGCCCAGGCAAAGTGGGGTGTGTCAAAGCATATTAGCCTTTTGCTTTCATTGGGCGTCAGGGCTTGAGATGTCATTTCATCTCAATGTCAGGTAAAAGTCCCACAAAATTGGAAGCAACGTCTCCAAAATGACAGTGTTAAACCTCAAATCAAACAAAACAAAGCTTTTCAGTCTTCTATGAAAAAAGGTCCAATTTGGTCATTTAATCATTTGTTCGTGAAAAACGCAAAATAATGGATTTTCTGATTCTGTTTTTGCCTGTGCCCTCAGAATTTATATTTGCAGTGAGCTAAAATGTAGTTTATCATTTTTAAAGGTCAAGGTCATTTATTGACCTTTGTCCTGGATGGCTCAGATTCAATAGTTTTATATTATTCTCCGCTTAAACTGCTCGTCTGTTTGAAAAAAAAAATACAAGTGAGGCATCTTTGAGATGAGCCAATGAAAATTTATTCACATGACCAAGATGGCGACTATGCCTTTATATATGGTAATCGGCCTTTTGCTTTCTGAAAAGAAGATTTTTAAAGGTAATTACCACATATAGGCATGGCAGCCATCTTGGTCGTATAACTCCAATGCCATGAATTAATTTCCATCATCCCAAAGAGGATCCTCTTGCATCAGTCAAGCAATTTACTGGAGAAGAAGTCTGAGCCATCCAAGACAAAGGTCAGTCAATGACCTTGACCTTTAGCACTGATAAACATCTATTTAGCTGATTGCAAAATTTCAATCCTAATGTCACAGGCTACAAACGAATCAGAAAACCCCACTGTTTTTCCTTTTCCTATAAGTAACAAAATTTGACCTTGACGTGAAATATGTCAAGGTCAACCAAAAGTCGTCATTTGAACAGACTTGTTAGGGCCCGAGTGCCCGATGTTGCATACCAAATTTCAAGGTCATTTATACTTTTGGTTCCTGAGGAGAGTGAGTGAGTGAGTGTTAGAGTTTTACGTCCCACCAACAGCTAAGGTCATACGGAGACGGGATCTCGGTTTAAAGACTGATCCGAAAGTCTGTAAGGTTCCTGAGGAGAAGATTTTCAAAGATTTTACAATATATGCACGTGCCAGCCATCTTGCTCTTACGAACAAACTTTTGTTCCCCATTCCCATCGAGACTCCACATGCAATTGGGTTTCAATTGGCATTTTGACAACACAGGTGCAGGCGCAGACGACGACGGACGAAGGACGATGCCTATACTATAATCTCCCGAGGAGCTTTCGGCTCTGGTGGGCTAAAACAACAACAAAAAATAATAATAACATATGCCATGACTTTAGAGAAGGCTGTCGAAACGTGTACCAAGATCTACACTGTTTATCATCCTGTCCATCTTTTGACAAAATCCCCCATTTGCAAGGATGGACAAATTCAAGTATGGAAGTCCTCTCTAGAAATTCTGGAATGAAAGCGCCCCTCCCAGGCTTGAAGAAATAGATGGGCAGCATGATGCTTCCACGCAGAGCTGAAACCGATTGCATACGAGTGAATCGCTTATAGGATCTAAGCCTGTCCCGGCAAAGCGGTGCGAGTCGGGCCATCCATACTATAAATCATATTGGTTTCATTGGGCGACAGGGCATTTCATCTCAATGCCGGGTAAAAGTCGCACAAAATTGGAAGCAGTGTCTCCAAAATGACCTATATAGTGTTGACGGGGACGTTAAACCACAGATCAATCAATCTGGATTGGAAGAATATTTTTTGTTATTAGAGCCGCGTCAGGCAAAAATATGACTTCAAACATGTGTACGGCGTGGAGAAGCAGATCAGACTGGGCGTTTACGCACATTCTCAATCCGATCTGAGGTGCGTTCTTGTTGAACTTACCTCTGCTTCTTTACTGGATGCACATGTCATTGGCGGTCCCGTCCATTGGGGCTTGGAAAATAGATTGGGCCGCATTGTGCTTCCGCGCACAGCTGAAACCGACAAAACTTGAGCTCGGGGATGCAAAGTAGTGCATCACGTGAACAAGTCCGTGAAATGAATACCCCCTTATACCACACTTTATATAGAGAAAACTGGGGTTTACGGGGGAATACATTATTTTTCTTATTTTTGCTCCAAGACATAGGTTGTGGGTACTCGTTGGAACCGCCTCAATGTTTGCAGTATTTATAAGAAAAATATCACGGATTTTCATCAGAAAAATGGCCATTTTGGAGATGTGAAAAAATACACTATGTCGCACGGGTGTGTAATCGTAATGGCGAGCCGGACCGTCCCTTAAATCCTAGCGGTTCCTTTGGGATGTAGGCCTTGGGATACCATTTCAACTCAACATCGGGAAAAAGGCTAACAAAATCAATTCGAACAATCGAACAAACTTTAATGCCGAGCCTTTAGTTGTCAGTCTATTTCATATATCAAGCAAAAAATTCTGCTCTGCTTAACAGACACCTCATTTTAACACTCTGTTTTTTTTCCCAGTGGCTGCTTAACGGAGATTAAACTCTAGTTTGCTTGTGAAGGCTGATGACAAACCAAAACACAATGAGATCTGCAAAATATGCTTTATAGTAAACAAATAAATATAGTCGAACTACAATAACTCGAATACCACTGGGACGATGAAACTTGGTCCCAAATATGGGTAGTTTGAACTAATGAGGTTTAATCATTCACCATATTTGCATTATTTGCTGGCTCCCAGCTTGGGCATTGTCAACAATGGAAAAACAGGTAACCAGACCCCCCTGACCTTGAAAGGTCAGGGGGGTCTGGTTACCGATTTTCCAACACTGATAACCTTCAGACTAGGAACCAGCAGATAATGCAAATAATGTGAATGACGCCGTGTCACGAGGCATAGTTTTGATCACTTAAGGATATATTTTCGGTTTTCTTTAAACATTCGATTTGATATTTTACACGAGCATGTTCTCATTGAGGCGATTCTAATGAGTACACGCAGCATACCTTATCAAGATAAAACTAGAATCACGCAGTCGATGACACGACATTGCATATCCCCGCGCTTCCGTTCGATTTGATATGTTAAACGACCACTGAACACTTTAGGGTGACCTGTGGTGACCTCAACATTGACCCGGTGGTCAAAGTTTGAATTGCTATGTATTCTACTCATCATTCCGTTCGAGTTGTATGTTACACGAATATGTTCTGAAAAACTTTGAGTTTTGATCCCCGGGGCCCTCTCCCTGTCCCTTCTTCGTTGAGTGGATAAAAATTCCGAAAGTGCCATGCACTCCTCACCCAGACCAAAGATCTATCAGTTCCCAAGGTTTCAAGTTTGTATCTCTAAAGGTCTTGGAGGATTTATCTGGTAAGACGGGCGGACGGTGAATACGATTACAATATCCACACTTTTTCTTCAAAAAGCGTGGGGATAATCAGGAAAACACCCTGAAATGTCCAAATACAGTCGAACTTCAATGGCTCGAACACCTTTGGAACCTCGAAAATCTGTTCGAGACAGGGGTAGTTCGAGCCACTGATGTTACTGTCAGGAGGCATAACGAGATATTTTAGACATCTTTTCGGTGGTCTATGATGAATTTGTATGCTGTGTGTACTAGAATCGCCTCATCGAGGCGATTCTAATGCGTACACACAGCATACATTTGCAAGATAAAAGACTAAAATCTCCTCAATTATCCCCCACTATTTCTGATGTAGAGGATTTCGCTAGGGGCTCAAGAATGGGTTCGACTCATCCATGGTAAACGAGCCATCGGTGTTCGAGCCATCGAAGTTCTACTGTATATGGGTATCTGGGGCTATTAGAAGACTTTGTCAGGAATTCACGAGACAGTTCGAATTTGCCAAGGTAAACGAGTTTTCTGTGTCCGAGCTATTGAAGTTTGAAAATAGCACCAGATAAGTTTAGTATTTCGTGATAACCGAAGGATAGCTTTCCTTATTTCTCCATATAAACCTACAGTCGAACTTCGATGGCTCGAACACCTTAGGAACCTCGAAAATCTGTTCGAGACAGGGGTAGTTCAAGCCACTGAGGTTACTGTCAGGAGGTATAACGAGATACTTTTAGACATCTTTTCGGTGGTCTATGATGAATTAGTATGCTGTGTGTACTCATTAGAATCGCCTCATCGAGGCGATTCTAATGCGTACACACACCATACATTTGCAAGATGAAAGACTAAAATCTCCTTAATTATCCCCACTATTTCTTATGTAGAGGATTTCGCTAGGGGCTCAATAATGGGTTAGACTCATCCATGGTAAACGAGCCATCGGTGTTCGAACCATCGAAGTTCTACTGTATATGGGTATCTGGGGCTATTAGAAGACTTTGTCAGGCATTCACGAGTCAGTTCGAATTTGCCAAGGTAAACGACTTATCCGTGTTTGAGTTATTGAAGTTTGACCATAGCACCAGATAAGCTAGGTATTTTTGATAGCTGAAGCATAGTTTTCCTTGTTTATGTTATGGGTATTCATTAGAACCGCCTCGCCGAGGCGGTTCTAATGAATACCCACAACATATGTTTTTTTATGGAGAATAGACAAAAACTGTCCTTCAATTTTCACAAAAAAAAGATAATTGAAGGATAGTTTTCCTTACTTTCCATATAAACCTATGTTGTGGGTATTCATTAGAACCGCCTCGCCGAGGCGGTTCTAATGAATACCCACAACATAGGTTTTTATTGAGAATAGACAAAAACTATCCTTCAATGTTCACATATCTGATGCTATGTTGACTGTACAGTGCTAACAATCCGCATGTTCAAACACAGGTTTAAATCTTGATTTGGTTTTATCCGTCGCATATCTGTTCTTGTCTGGGGTCTGTTTCATTGCTCTGTGATGTTTTCTGCTATTCAACTTAATGTTTAGTATATGCTTCTTAAAATGGTCCATTCCTAGAGGGTCTGACATAAGAAAATCACGCGCATTTGATTCGAAGACCTGATCTACTGCAACTAAATTAGCTCTGTCCCTTTTACTTCCATTAACTACTGTTTTGCTATCAGTCCGTTGTTTAGAATCACTCAACTTGTCATCGAGTGTGATTTCGTCATGAAATGTAAACATAGTTATTCCCCTTTTCAACATCCTATATTCTTGCTCCAGCTCCTTATGACGGGTAAAATCTGGCATTTTCAAACATGTTACCCGAGTCTTTTCCATTGCCAACGCCTCTGAAATGTCTGGCATAGAGGCTGCCTTTTCCATTCCCTTACCCTTTGTTGAGCTCTCAGAGGTGATTGTTTTCATTTTATAGTTTGTAGACATATCATCTGTCGAGCAACTGTATTACAATCAGCAACTTTGGTAGAAACAGTTTATTTAAATTTTCAATTTATTCCAAAGTTTGTGTCCTTTCTACAATCGGCTTAGCTTGGTACTTTACACCTTTTGACTTCTATTATAAAGAATAAGTCATATTATACATGATTTACTCCGGTTCAGGAAACTTTTGAACTTTTTTTTTTCTTTTCTGAATATGGAAGATTTTTTAATGTGAGACGGCGCAAGACAAAATCTTCAAGAAGACGTGCTGTCAGCAAACTCTCTGACCAACTTGCATATCTAGCCACGCTGACCAGAGCCGCTGCTTCTCGCTTTGTGTATAGAAGTTGCATGCGAACAGCAAAGACCCTGATCAAGATCAATGTCAAAAAGATTTTGTAGGTTTTGTCATGTCCCGGCTCAGATTTTTGTTTTTCATTCACTTTTTAGTCTAAGAGCAGTTTCAGAATGCCAACTTTCGATAACACTGATTCCGACACAAAATAATGTTCCATGACTCACACTGACACATCACATCCTAGGCTGCAAACTCTCGCCTGGTATTTCATTTCCTTTTAATCATTTTTGGCCAAAAATTATCGATCCCATATAGAACATCCCTTTAAAGTAGAAAAGACACAGGTTATAAAACGGGTTTAAGTTGCTGGAGAACGCCCATCAATCTATATTGAACAAATCGGGAACCTGTCAATTATCTCTTTCGATTTATTTTCCAAATCAAACATATGAACTTCTCATCAATATAGCCGCAGTTATAATAAGTTTTCCACAAAGTATAGATTTTCGATGCTATGAACTTTATTGCTGTAATAGATTCAATGAGTGTTTTTCACAGAAGTTATTGCAATATTATTCTCATACTGCAAAACATTTAGTTCAGTGCACGCTAAAACTTAACCCTTATCTTGCTGTTCACGACAACCCCTATCTTTGGAAACAGTGTAGATCCAGATCAGATGGCTTCTGATCAGGGTCTACACTGTTTGACATTTAATTTATGAATTTGTATGAATAAATTACATCAAGTAATCTGATTGGTTCAAAGTCAGAAATGGGTGTGGCTAAACTGAATATTCAGCAAGAGAAGAGCTAACATAAGATTTGTCCGAGCAGCGAAGATTCGGATCAGCCTACGCAGGCTGGTCCGGATCTTCGTTGTTCGCAAGTGCCGTCTCTAACTGCTGGTGTATTCAAAGAACAATGAGAGTACCAATTATCTATTTATGCAAAATAACGGGAAATAACATACACACATGTAAACCCCACATTTCTCTATACAAAGTTGGATTTACAGGGTGTTTCTTACGTGGACTTTTTAACGTGATCTTAAGCTTCCATTCATTCATCACTGCGTGTCAAGAGCTCACTTATTTATAAAAAAAAATCATAGAAAAAAACAACATTTGTTTAGTTAATCATTTCTGTTCAAAAACATAGAGTTTATCACGGAAACACACCTATATAATTCTGATCCCTTCAAACCTCGCTTTTATGTAGTAAAACTGTTGCTTATGGAGGTAAACCTTATTTTTCTTTTTTCTGCTCTGAAACATAGATTGTGGCTACTCATTATAACCGCCTCGTCGAGGCGGTTCTAACGAGTACCAACCATCTATGATTTGTGCAGAAATAAGAACAAATATCTCAATTTTTCATCTAAAAATGTTCGGTTTTTTTTTCGACAGTAAAATTTAAAATGTATTTTCGTTATGGTTTCTGTCGAGAATCCTCGGACTAGACTAGCCATTCTGCGCAGGCTGATTGTATTGGTCGCAAAGGTCTTATTGTTGGTTTTATTATGCGCTGATTCAATTTTATTTCCTCTCAATTGTTCTTTTTTTTTTTTTTTTTTTTTTTTTTGGTTTTCGACCCGCTTTCAAGATTATTTCACTTATATCGAGTCGATCGTTAATCAGAGGTGGGCGAAAACCGGACTACCCGGAGAAAAAACACCTGACCTTCCGTTGCAGAACTTGGCGTCTCACATATGCCCGAGCGGGGCTCGAACCACAGCGGTGGGAGACCTAATGATCAAGAGTCAGCGCTCTTAACCACTAGGCCACGGAGGCCCGTCAAATTGTTGATTTTAACATGTCTACATTAAAACGATGATGTCCATAGCGAGGATGTACTCATATATAGATGAAGTGAACACCCTTAAATTTTATAATGAAAAAATGCAGTTCTTCTGGTAAAAAAATGCGATTTTTTTGGATCGATTGTTTATCAAAAGTTATAAAGCGCAGCAGCTTTCCAAACGCTGAAGTGCACGTGACTATCATTGACCTATCGGAAATCCAGGTTACGTTTATTTATAAAAAAATGCCCCGCATTCTTATAGCTTTGACGTCAGAGGGTCGCATAACCCTTTTTGTACAAAATTGAATTTTCCTTCTTACATATAACAGGAGTCTATTTCAAAATTTAGGGGTGTCAGGTTGTGTTTTCTTCAAAATTGATAAGGAAAATGGCTGAACTTTTTGCAAACAGTGTAGGCCTTGATCAGACGCCGCGTTCTGCGGCGTCTGATCTGGGCCTGCACTGATTGCCAGGGTATCCCTTTTGGGGTTTCTGGTTCTGAATGGGTTAAGAGGTTATCTATAGAATATGGACTGGAATTATGCGTTGGGTTCGACAACCAGTGTAGACCCAGATCAGACGCCACATAACGAGTCTACACTGTTGGCTTACAGTTTCACATTACGAAAACACGTCTATACAAATACATTGTAAAGTTTAACGCCTAAAATACGAAAATTTTAAGATGAAAAACTGATATTTTTTCTTATTTCTGCTCAAAATATAGTTTGTGGGTACACGTTGGAACCGCCTCATCTAGGCGGTTCTAACGAGTATCCACAATCTATATTTTAGAGCAGAAATGAGAAAAAAGGTTTACCCCTGTAAACCCCAGTTTTACTATATAAAAGCGGGGTCCAAGGGGGTCAGAATAATACAGGCATGTTTTTCCTGATGAGGACATTTTTTCCAGCCTTTATTTGGAGACAATCGACCCACCAATATTATCAGTGCTTTGATTTATATCTGTTATTTCTCTTCTGAACCAATACGAAAACACGCCTATTCAAATATATTGAAAATTTTACCACCAAAAACGAAAATTTTCAGATAAAAAAAAAAAAAATCTGATATTTTTCATATTTCAGCTCAAAACATAGATTGTGGGAACTCGTTAGGGGGCGGTTCTATCGAGTACCCACAATCCATGTTTTTTAGCAAAAGTAAGAAAAATATTGTATACCCCTCTAAACCCCACATTTACTGTATAAGAGTGGGGTTTAAGGGGTCAAAATTATAGGCGTGTTTTCTTGATGACTAAATTTGTGGCTGCTCATCAGTGTGGCGATTCTAACAAGTGCACATCCCTGCTAGCATTCTACATAAATCTACAGCGGGCCGCCGCTAACGGCCCGCTGTAGATTTATGTAGAATGCTTACTGGGATAATCTATGTATTTGAACGGAAATGATTAACTGAACATAATGCTGTTTTTGTCTACAAAATTGGTTTAAAAGCTCTAAATCCACTTTATATAGAGAAAATTGTGGATTACAGGGGTGTATATTATTTACCTTATTTTTGCTCAAAATGTTTATTGCTGGTTCTCATTAGAATTGCTCAATGGTGTGGTTCTAACGAGTACCAACAATCTATAATTGGACTAGAATTTTTTTTTACCTGAAACTGACACGGGTGTGTTATGGAAATGATAAAAAACTGATTTGTTCATCACGTTTGTCCATGTTATGCACATTTTTTTTTTCAAATTCCACTTTTTATATCAGAAAAGTTTAGCTTTTATTTTGATTTTTAACTTTATGTATTTCTGCTAAAACAATTGTTTTATTAGTTATTGCTCTTTAACGCGGTTATAACGGACCATCAATCCACCTTTAGATCATAATTAGCCACGTATTACATGTACACATTTTGAGAAGCCCCCGTGGTGTAGTGATCATAAACCAGGGGTCGGGCTTCTCCCTTTCGGATGAGTGTTTCAACCGCGGTCCCGTCTCCGTATGACCTTAGTTGTTGGAGGGACGTAAAACTCAAACACACTCATGTACACATTTTCACCGGATAATTGTCGTTTCCATAATTATGAAAGAAAACTTTATATTAAATAGGTATGTTATCCTAAATGTGAATTTAAATCACTACACTTTCATCAATTTTTTACCGCCATCATAATTTTTGTTGTCGCATATGATATCCATACACGTGCGTTCGAGTCTTTATTTTGGCCAATATCATTTGGCGTTAGATCAAAGTTTGTTTGATATATACATTTATTTGTCCTTAACAGTTTATCAATACACTTTATACTGTATAAATTTTGCGACTGTTTGTCGAAAAGAAAAGTAATCAATAAAATTTAGGTGTTTGAACTATGAAGGGAAATAATTTTATATTTGATTAAGGAAATTGGATTCAGCTACTGTACAAATAAGAGTAACCCATTTAGTACCAGAAACCCCTAAAGGGGTACCTTAGCAAACAGTGCAGGCCCAGATCAGACGCCACAGAACGAGGCGACTGATCAGGGCTTCCACTGTTTGCTAAAAGCTCAGTCATTTTCCAAATAAATTTTGATGAAAACACAGCCTGACACCCCTAAATTTTGAAATGAAATCCTGCTATATATAAGGAGGAAGATTCCATTTGGTACAAAAAGGGTTAAAAACGCGTTTAAGCTTGCCTATAAAATATAGAGAAAGTTAATAGTACATAAAAAGTGCATTGTATACTAATTTACTATTACTCTTCGCACGATAAAGACATATTGTTATAGTAGTTAATCCAGAAAACTTTGTCAAGGAGAAATGATATAAATTTAGGGGAGGCAACTAAAAAAGAACTTGCCTCGTCTCTAATTAAGGGTGTACTCTTAAAGAAAAGAATTTGCTCCACAGGAGAAATTCTTTCCTTTAAAAGTACTCCCCCTTTTGGAGGGGCTTAGACAAGAGGGAAAAAGGAACCAGGAAGTCCAGAAAGTTGTTGCCCTATGTAAAATAATGGAAACTCTGCCATGCGTATAACTTATACCCCCAAATAATTATGTAAAATGTGCATAACTACAACAGTTGTATAAAAATGAAACGGGACACAAAAAGCATTTTTTTTCGTAATCGCCCTTTCTGGCGGGATAAAAAAACACTTTCACATCCTTTCCTCCGGTTCCTTAAGAGTAGACTCATTTGTTCAGAACGAATTCCCTGGTAAATACACCAGATGTACCAATGCCCCTCAAATGCATGTACGGTATATATTCGATAAGACATCTATTTTCGTGCTTTGGCTTACTAAACTGTATTTTAGTGTTGTCAGCAAAGTGATAAAATCAAATTTAGTTGAAGTTAATTAGCTAATAGAGCAGAATAATGATATTGCATATAATTAAGTGTTATATAGTCAGTTTAATTCAAGTTGAATGTCTGTACTACCCGTATTTAAGGTCAAAAGTTGAAACTACAAACATTGATTACAGTGAGTGAAAAGAAAAGTTTAAAAAGAAATCTTCTTAAACTTTCTCACACTCGCGGCTTTGTTAATCTGAAATGATTTGCAATACAGTAAAAATCCTATATATTAAGACCACCTTTATGACTGTTCAAAAGTGGTCTTAAAGACCACTTTTGAACAGTCCCAAAGGTGGTCACTCACCAGAGCATGCTGCGGGCAGAAAACACAAAGAAAGATTAAGTGCCGCCTTCAAAATAACCTTTTTAAAGCACTAAGGTGGTCTTAATAGCGGAATTTCACTGTATTTCAAGACCGATAACTGCGTTTGCCTTGATTAAATTTAGCCAAGGCAAACGAAAAGGTGTGTTCGGACAAAAGTCCATTTTTGAACAGTTCCAAAGGTTTTCTCTGACCAGAGGACACTCGTTGAAGAAAACACAAAGAAAGAAATACTGAAAATTAAAAAGAGAAACAATCAGGTTCACACATTTTCACTAGGGAAAGAATTCTAAACCTGGAGTGACGACAGTAAACAAAACGGACTACAGGTAAACCGAGTCAGTAGCTCTTTCCCAAACAGGTGGTGACTCAGACGACCCGACTCAGAATATCCAAACCTAACTAAAAAGGAGCAATATACTAAAGAGGGTGAAGAATCAGAATCACTAACATGACAAACATTAAACTTGAAGGAGACTTTCGGATGAGTCTTTAAACCGAGGTCCCGTCTCCTTATGACCTTAGCTGTTGCTGGGACGTAAAACGTAAACCCTCACTCTAGACTGGAAGGACAAATGTAACTAAAAAGGGGGAAGAACCAGAATCATCAACTTAACAACATATATAATCAGGGCAGGAATCAGAACCACCACCACAAAACATGAAGGAACCACAGCAAAAGCACCGACTTGGAACATCGGTAAAATCACTGGTTGGTTTAAGTTAACTTTACGGGATCCTAACCCTCACCCTCACTTTCTCTGTGGTTCGAACAAACATTTATTTGGTCCGCGTGAAGGCTTTCTAACTCATCACTGAATCAACTCGGTAAACAAAGAAATCACAATTACAGCCAAGTTGACAAAAGGATGAGGACTCGACAGTAAAACACGCTGAGCCATCCGGTGCTGAAAACAACGCCAGAGGAACACTGGGGCAAAAGATAGCCAACAGTAGAACCATAGACATAATAGACCCGGCGACCAACTAATAAATAGCTTTAAGCCAAACCCATCATGGAGTCTGAACCCCGATTCTGCGGCGTGCAATTTAAGAGGAAAGCATAACGTGACCATGACTAGGTCAAACACAATTCATGCAGACTGTTGAATAGCATTTATATTATATCCCATGCGTTTGTAACGTTTAAATAATTTTCTGAAATTGTTCCGAAAAGTTAGGTTTGCCTTTAATTTTTCTTAATTTATATAATGCCGCAAAAAAAAAATCAGACTGTTACAGCCCCGCCAGCAAAAGCCGATTTAACCCAATCTTATTTAGAAATTAATTGACAATGTCAGTGATGAAAGGGGGGAGTTCCAAATCTGCCCACGCACAGATTTTCTTAAAACTTCAATCGTTGTTTACTTGAGGACTATCAACTATATATATAACTTTGTTTCATTTGATAAATTACTATAGAACTCAGGGGAGCTCCCTGGGGTAGTCCCCTGTAGAGGTTATACACACCTGTGAACTTTTCAGTCTTAAATCAATAGGTATGATTATTGTTGCTTTGACTGGCAACAGAACTCTATCAGGATTAATCTAATACAAACAATGAAAATGTGTCTATGTCTTTTAATTTTTCTGATAAATTTATTTTCAAAATTTCTTCTACTTTTCATGAAAAGTTATAAACAATGAGATTTTCATCATAAGTGTTAGATGTGTTACTGATCTTGTCACCCAAGATATTGCATATAAAATAGGCCACATATATCCTCTATATAGCAGAAACAATTTCAGAAAAGTCAGAAACCGGTAACATTGTTTTTGTTTGCTAGATATGGGTTCAGGTCTATTTTTGTGCTAAAATCAGTTGCAATATAAGTGGACAAGATTTCCTTAAAGTGTATTTTTATTGTGTTTTAGTTACCATTTGGTGCCACGTTATCATACAAAGCTTAGTATAGGCATTTATGTAATAAAAACTCTCTCCCCACTCCCCACACCACCTGGCACCCCCCCCACACACACACACACACACAAAGATACTGTTTACAGTCAGACGATTTAGTTTGACTTTTCAAAAGTAAATGAGAACATACATTAGCAAAGTATACCAGTTCAATCCAAACATTTGAAAGAGACAAAATAAAGTACATTCATGCACTGTTCATGTTGAATGTTAGTTTTGACAGTTTTGCAAAAATGATAATCCTGAAAAAAATACATTATGGCAGAATAGAAATAAGACAAGGTGGATCTTTTTACCCTGTTTTATTTGGTCTTTCTGTATATTTTTAAAACCCGCAATAAAAAGACACTTGATGTCAGTAATACGCAATGACGTATTGAATCTGCTTAATAAATTACTTGCTAAGTCCTATTTTTTTTCTTTAATTATGTTTGCTGTTGTCATTCTCTTCTTTAAAATAAAACAGCAGCCAATAAATTGCTAACTGTGAAGGGACAGACTGATTTTTCCATTTGTTTAATGATTGATCGGTCCATGTGTTGGTACATGTTATTTTTTCTTACATCACTTGGTCAAAGAGACTCACACTCCGCTCCCCCACCAAAGGTTTTGTGAGATCATGAAAACTATTTTCTGCATTGTTTCTAGGTTCATTATAACATCTGCAAAAGTGTAAGCTACAATGTCTTAGTCTTTAAAATAAATGCAGAGCTAGTCACACTGTTAACTAGTTGTAAAATTGGCATTTGGTATACACTTCCCTAAATGAAATAGATGGAAGGCAAGTTGCTGTAACTAATGCATTTGATAGCTGATATTATAGTTAGATGCTGTAATACCATTCGCATTTTTAGTCATCCGTTTGCAGTATTTGTCATCTGTGTTAAGTTTTCTAGCTCTGTATTCATCTGTTTTTGCAAATGGCGTAAATCAGCTGTTAGTTGTTCTATTAGCATATTTCTGAACCAAAATCTGCAATTGGCTTCATATTTTTCCATAATACTGATAGCAAATATACCGTTTGCTCTTTTCTTCATCTGAAATAGCTCGAAAGCTGAACTGATTGGTCTTCTCTATACTACTAATTCATGTTATTCAAAAAATAACTGGTTGCTTTCTGGATAATATTTAAGAATATAAATAGATCATATTTAGGAATATAACTTTCTGACACTGATTTGCATAGCAGGAGACATTTGTTTGTGCTTTAGTCCAGATTTTGAGGGGCGGGGGGGGGGGGGGGCATTGTTAGAGTGACAAAAGAGCCAACACAACTGTGTTTCCATTTTGTCTACAGTGATCTGTGTAGACAGTGAGCAAAAAGATCAGAAAATATTGCCTGTGGTATTATGACATACCTGGCTCAACCATAATAAAACATCATTACTCTTGGCGATTCAAGCAAGCTGTGCCATTCAGGTATGACACTCAGATTTTTCAAACGGTTTTAGGAGACTGCATCAGTTCAGAGAGTCAAGCGATAGAACCATCCATTTTATTTGCCATTTCAACAATCTTTGTCATAATAAGCTTCAGCAGGCTTAAGGATTACATTTAATGCAAAAACGCCTGTTAAGAAATGAAATATATTTTCAATAAAATCCGATTGAATCTTTAATGAGCGCTCAAAAGGAATTGTGTTTTTGGTGTTCCCCAGGGTACCATAACTGTTGCAAATGTTGATTAAATAAGCTCATACTACACAGTCAAGGTTTAGGTATACATATATTCATGTGTATATATATATTGGTGAGCAATTTCTCGATTTAAAATGTTATACCATATCTACAAATGGTTTGAAAAAAAAAAAAAATCTGACCACTACTATTCAATGTTCAAATGCAGTATGTTACCGGTCTCAGATTTTCAAGAAAGTTTGACAAAATGTTCTACATATACATGGACAATTTTCATATGAAAATGATGGGGTGACAAGAACTGCAACAATGTGAAATCAAAAGTCAAATCTACTCCAAAAGATTTTATGGTTGTGAAATCTGGGGTCTGCTCCATATGAAATTGATCATGGTCTATGGAACTTCAACTGAACAATAGCAAATGTGATACAAAAATAATCACAAATGACTACAAAGATGCCTGAGAACAAAATATCTCCAAAACATAAGAAGCTGTTATGTATATATACACTTGTTTGAGGGTATCCCTATTTTCGAATGTGGAAATAAACAAAACATCGTAGATTTATAATGAAAAAAGATATGAGAGTGAAATAGCTAAGTAATGAACAATCATTTACCACGCATTAATTATGCACAATATCATGGCAATCTGTGCGTGGGCAGAACCCTATGGAAATTTACTATAGGGTGGAACTCCCCCTTTAGATAATATGATATCGATATTCCTTATGTAACAGTTTAGCAGTTAAACTGTTGTTACGAGTGTTAAAATCAGCGACATGATTAGCGAATTAGCGATTAGGGAATAAGCTACGAAATATAAACACCGTAAGATGGCGAACGAGGAATATTACCCTCTAAAAATGAGAAGTTAACTCTATTAAAATCAAAACCATCGCGCTTACATAAATTTTAGTTGGAATAAAACCATTTGAAATGTTCAACTGCAAATCCAACAACGGGGCTTCGATATTAGCATCACGTGAACTAGTCCGTGACATGAAGACCCCCTATACCCCACTTTATATAAAGAAAACTGGAGTTTACGGGGGTATACATTATTTTTCGTATTTTTACTCCAAGACATAGGCTGTGGGTACTCGTTAGAATCGCCTCAATGAGGCGGTTCTAACGAGCACCCGCGACCTATGTTAGCAGTATTTATAGGATAAATATCACGGATTTTCATAAGAAAAATAACCATTTTGGAGATGAGAAAAATGCTGTATGTCGCACGAGTGTGTTATCGTAATGGAATTATTGGCTTTGTTTAACTGCAACTCAGATGGATAACCTGACCATTCCTTCAAAGTAAGGGTTGTCAATATTTAAAAGACCATCTAAATATCTTGAGGTGGAATTAAAGGCTTCAATAATGTTAGTTTTGTTTGTTTATTTGTTTGATTTGAGGTTTAACGTCCCCGTCAACACTGCATAGGTCATTTTGGAGACGTTGTTTCCAATTTTGCGGACTTTTACCCGACATTGAGATTCAATGAAATGACATCTCAAGCCCAGTCGCCGAATGAAACCAATAGCGTTTATAAGCATGGACGGTCCGACTCGCACCGCTTTGCATGGGCAGGCTTAGATCTCTAAGCGGTTTACGAGTACTCGTGTGCGGTCGGTTTCAGCTCTGCGTGGAAACATCATGCAGCCCATATACTTCTTCAAGCCCCGATGGGCGGGGGCCGAATAATGCCAGTTTGACTTTGACTAGAAAGTGACATCATAAAATCTCGTTCATATAAATAAACCAACTACAAGGGGAGCACAGTTTACCTACGATTTGTATATGTATTTTTTTTTTTCAAATCTTATGTAAATATTATCTAAAAGATAACATGATAAGATAAAGCGTCACACATGGTTTGACGAGACTAAAATGTATCTTTTTTTTTTTTTAGATTTGTATCTGACGTAAAGAAGGCATGTCTGTCATTGCATGTATACGAAAGAGCGTTAGGGCCAGGTATACTTTTTTTCTTTTGATAGGTATCTCGAAATTTCGACTTAGTAACTCGGAATTTCGACTTATTAACTCGAAATTTCGACTTATTAACTCGAAATTTCGACTTATTAACTCGAAATTTCGACTTACTATCTCGAAATTTCGACTTATTAACTCGAAATTTCGACTTATTAACTCGAAGTTTCGACTTAGTATCTCGAAATTTCGACTTAATACCTCGAAATTTCGACTTAGTATCTCGAAATTTCGACTTAGTATCTCGAAATCTCGAAATTTCGACTTAGTATCTCGAAATCTCGAAATTTCGACTTAGTATCTCGAAATTTCGGCTTACTAGTCATTACGAGATATTAAGTCCTACACCCCGGTTTCATTATACCCCCGCTTTGAAAACAAGTTTACATCAAGCAGATTATGCAAATTATGTGATAACATGGTGAAGAGACTATGGTCATTATCGGCTTACTTGTATCGTATAAACGCCAATGACCTTTCTCGGTGTTTTTTTTTTTCACATGTTCTTTCGTTCTTCTTTCTCTCTAAAATGGCCAATGTTAATTTTATCAAATATTTCTCAAGAACTATAAAACTAGAGGCTCAAAACATATGTATCATGTCAGAGACAGAGGGTTTTCTGTCTCATCAGGACGTCGCGCATTCAATCCCGTTTCTCGGCCCCCGCCCATCGGGGTTTGAAGAAATTGATGGGCTGCATGGTGCCTCAACGCAGAGCTGAAATCCGACCGCACGCGAGTACTGGTAAACCGCTTAGAGAATCTAAGACTGCCCAGGCAAAGCGGTGCGAGTCCATGCTTATAAACCCTATTGGTTTCATTAGGCGACAGGGCTTGAGAAGTCATTTCATCTCAACGTCAAAAGTCATATTTGACAGTTTTTTTTTTTTTTTTTTTTTTCGTTATCAAACTTTCTCATCGTGTGCTGTAAAAATCATTTATAGATCAAAGCACTGACAGTACTGGTGGGTCGAATGTCTTCGAGTGTGGATTTGTACATGTTTCGTTTATCCTTCAAATTCCTATACTATAAGCAAAACGTGTAGATCCTGATCAGACGCCGCGCTTGGTTCGATTAATTATCAGTTGACTAAAAGTTACTAACTACAGAAGCTTCGCGCCTTCTCATGATTGACCTCGCCATATTCAAAATCCATGTACCAGTTATTTATAGCAGCGCTATAGTCTTTCCTTGTGACGTCAGTGCGCCATGTAGAACATGGCCGGTGAACATGGACATTGCAAACAGTGTAGACCCTGATCAGAGGCCACAGAAGAGAGCTCCATTAAATAACCGGTACCTTCATGTTGTAGATGGCCAGCGATAGTCACGTGGACAATAGTAGGCGAGAAGCTTCTGTAGTGAGTGAGTGAGTGTTTGAGTTTTACGTCCCACCAACAGCTAAGGTCATACGGAGACGGGACCTCGGTTTTAAAGACTCATCCGAAAGTCTGGAGAAGCCCGGGATCGATCCTGCGATCCCTGGTTTACAAGGCGAGTAGCGTAACCACTGCACCACGGAGGCTTCTAATCTGTAGGTAGTTACTTTGGGTCGAATGAAAAAAAAAATCGACCCATAAGATGGTAAACTATGCAACACGAACACCATGACTATAACTTAACAAAGCAACAACCGGACAGAAAATGTGTTATCAGAATACGTTGCGTGTTCAAGATGTATCATTTTGACAGAGCAGCAGATTCCTAGACCCTTCGTTTCATCCCATCGGTCAGACGTCGAAATTTATGGCTGGTCAGCTCTAGCCACGCGTGTGTGTGGTGGTGGGGGGAGAGGAGGGGGGGGGGGGGGCGTGGGGGTGTTCAATTTTCTTTATTCGACGCCCAAGAATCTCCCAAGTATGTTCCAGGGGATTCAAATCCGGGCTTCTAGCTAGCCAAGCCAATGTCTAAATTCCGTAACGGCGGGGTCTGTCACACAGGTCTAGTGGCAAATGATTCTTTCTCAAAATGAGGCATGACTTCTGGCGCTACACATGCAAAAATATCCAAACTCCATATGTAAACCGTGATAATGAAGTTGTTGAAAGCTGGTTCTGAGATCTGAGGTCTTCTTTCAACTCTGAGTTGACAATAACAAGATTCCTGTTATGGCGAATCCCTATTCAGAGTTGAATGCACATCGCATATCAAAGAGTTAGTTTCGAGTTAGTATGTCGAAATTTCGAGTTATTAAGTCGAAATTTCGAGTTATTAAGTCGAAATTTCGAGATAGTAAGTCGAAATGTCGAGTTACTAAGTCGATATTTCGAGATACTAAGTCAAAATTTCGAGTTATTAAGTCGAAATTTCGAGTTATTAAGTCGAAATTTCGAGATAGTAAGTCGAAATTTCGAGATACTAAGTAGAAATTTCGAGTTATTAAGTCGAAATTTCGAGTTAGTAAGTCAAAATTTCGAGATAGTAAGTCGAAATTTCGAGTTATTAAGTCGAAATTTCGAGATAGTAAGTCGAAATTTCGAGTTACTTAGTCGAAATTTCGAGATAACTATCAAAAGAAATAAAAGTGTACCTGGCCCTTATGCTCCTTCGTACATGTAAGGAAAGTAGCGCACTCTCTTTGAAAAGTGCTTCCAATCCAATAAGTAAGTTTTTCCTTTATCATGTTATGATGTAAAGTTGTGTATAGATGTATGCAGATAAGACGCTCGAAAATCTCTTAACCTTCAAATAGGCTTCTAAAGCTGGACGGGACTTAATTTTAGGTTGTCTTAAGAGCGGAATTTCAATGTTTGTTTGTTTATGAGTCAACACTATTTAGGTTATAACGTACCGATCAGTGACACTTCCTGTAGTAACCAGTTCAGTGTACACGAAAAGATCATCAAGAAAACACGCCTATATAATTCTGACCCCCTTGAACCCCACTTTTATATGGTAAAACTGGGGTTTACAGGGGTAGACCTTATTTTTCTTATTTCTGCTCTAAAATATAGATTGTGGGTACTCATTAGAACCGCCTCGATGAGGCGGTTCTAACGTGTACCCACAATCTATATTTTGAGCAGAAATAAGAAAAATATTTCAATTTTCATCTAAAATTTTCGTATTTTCTGTGGTAAAATTTACAATGTATTTATATAGGCGTGTTTCCGTAATGTTTCATGACCATTCTCCACGAAAAAAAAAATGCCCGCGACCCCTGATGACCAATAAGTGTCCCGACCATCGGTGCTTGGAGAAAAAGATCTGGCAACATGGTGCTTCCGTGCAGCTGAAACCAACCGAACATTTGAGTACATGTGAATCGCTTAGGAGGTCTAAGCCTGCCCAGTAAAAGTGGTGCGAGTCGGGCCGGCTCTTAATCATAGCAGTTTTCTTTGGGTGGAAGGGCTTGAGGTGTCATTTCATCTCAATGTCGAGTTAAAATCCCACAAACTCTCTGAATCAACGTCTCCAAAATGACGAAAATAGTGTTGACGAGGACGCCAAATCTCAACACAAACAAACAAACAAAACAAAAACATACGCGTATCCGACTGCACTAGCGAGATCGGTTGGGAACTCTGGTACCAAGGCTGTGATATGGGAAGTTATTCCCTAGCTCCAACCAAAGCGGTAAGCTTAGCTACACAATCCTCAGCACCTTCAGCTGTCGAAATAATATTCGAATCGGGAAGGGCATTCCAATCTCTAATGGTTCGGGGGTAGACAGATTCTTTATAAATGTCAGTTCTTGCAGTAAGGATCTGAAACGCCAATGAATGGTGCTTTCTACAGTGCCTGGAGGGAGTGACAAAAGGATTGGATGGGTAAACCGACAGACTGATGAATGAATGAATGAATAAAAGAAATGGAATGAATGAATGAATGTAGTTGTGCATTGGTAGATGGGGGTTGGGCGAACGGATGGTTGAATATAAGGAGATGGATAAATGAATGAATGAATGAATGAATGGAGTGCATGGGTAGATGTGACGAATGAATGGATGGGTGGATTAAGTGATGCGTGGGTAGATGGACGGACGAACGGATCTGAATCTTCAGACTGTTCATGGTGACACGTCAAATGACACCCATGGCGGGTGATGTACGGACGGGCTAGAGAGAGAGAGAGAGAGAGAAAGAGAGAGAGAGAGAGAGAGAGAGAGAGAGAGAGAGAGAGAGAGAGAGAGAGAGAGAGAGAGAGATGTGGTCGTTTTGGCAGAGAGAGAGAGAGAGAGAGAGAGATGTGGTCGTTTTGGCAGTCAATTGACGTAATGTGAGATCAAATATCTTTCCCAAATAGGTGGTAGCTCAGTTGACCAAACCTGACGTATAAGTCGTCAGTAGGTCGTCCAGCCAAAGGAGGATATCAGAATACTTTCCGGGACTCCACATACCCCCTTAAAACCCTTTATGTATCACAAAATATCTAACCTCAATCCATAATAAATGGCGAAACGACCCACCAAAACAGAGCGAAACGACCCACGGGCGAAACGACCCAGGGCGAAACGACTCAGGGCGAAACGACCCACGGTGACCCAGTCCTTGCGAACAAATTTCATTCCCCCACTACCCATAGAGGCTCCACATTTAATTTGGTTTCAGTCAACCCACCAGGAGAAGAAGATAGAAAATGAATCTGAGGCATCCAGGACAAAGGTCAGTAAATGACCTTGACCTTTGGAATTGATAAACTTCAATTCAGCTGACTGCAAATATCATTTCTGATGCCAAAAGCTACAATGCGATCTAGAGAACGTTATTGGCCGGACACGAAAAAAGACCCTCTCTTGGCCTTTGACTTCTAAATATGACCTTGGCCTTTGAGGTATCGATCTGGGTCCTGAGACATCATTTTTCGCTCATATTTATACTCAAGGGCAGGTAACTCCAAAGCTGTTGGTCCTATGAGGCCCAAATTGGAATTGGACGTAGATTGTGTGCCTCTCCTGGTTATCTGCAAGTTTGATAAAGATCGGATCA
Source organism: Lucinisca nassula (assembly GCA_963580285.1). NCBI lineage: Eukaryota > Metazoa > Mollusca > Bivalvia > Lucinida > Lucinidae > Lucinisca > Lucinisca nassula. The sequence goes on from OY757013.1 coordinate 143,563,814, forward strand.
GATTTGAGAAAAATTGGAGACGTCTTTTTTCCATTGCAAGCCTATGCTAATTTTTTCATCCTCAGGGGAGCGTAAATGCAAAACCGGTTGGCAGATTCGAGCCAAATTCGAACTCGTTTGTCCTTGTTTTCTGAAAGTTTCAAAAGCATCCTATTGATAGCAGCTGAAAGATGTGGAGACACCTGTTTTCGATTATCTTTATGCTCAAGGACAGGTAACTCCAAAGTCCTTGGTTCTGCGAGGCCCAAATTCGTACTCGACCTAGACTGTTTGCCTCTCCTGGTTATCTGCAAGTTTGATAAAGGTCAGATCAGAAATGGCCGAGTAAAGTTGGAGACGTCGTTTTTCCATGGTAATCCTATGATATTTCTTTTCACGCTTAATGAAAGGGTACTGCTAAACCGATTGTTAGATTCGAGCTAAATTCGAACTTGTTTGAGATATTGTTTTTGTCCTTGTTTACTTAAAGTTTCAAAAAGATCAGATCAAAAACAGCAGAGAAAAGTGGAGACACCATTTTTCGCTTATTTTATGCTCAAGGGCAGGTAACTCAAAAGCCGTTGGTCATGTGAGGCCCAAATTCGAACTGGACGAATACTGGGTGCCTCTTTTGGTTCTCTGCAAGTTTGATAAAGATCGGATCAGAAATGGCTGAGAAAAAATGGAGACGTCGTTTTTCCATTGTAAGCCAATGGTAACTTTTTTCACGCTCGGGGGAACATAACTACGAAACCGGTTGTCAGATTCGAGCCAAATTCGAACTCGTCTGAGATAGTATACTTCTTCTTTTTACTAACAGTTTAAAAAAAGATCAGACAAATAACAGCTGAGAAAAAGTGGAGACACCATTTTTCGCTTATTTTTAAGCTCAATGGCAGGTAACCAAAGCCGTTAGTCCCTGGGGCCCAAATTCGAACTGGACGTAGACTGTATGCCTCTCCTGGTTATCTGTCAGTTTGATAAAGATCGGATCAGAAAAGGATGAGAAAAGTTGGAGACGTCGTTTCCCCATTATAAGTCTATGGAAAGTGTTTGTTTCCATGACAACCACAGTTCTGATCAAAACTGGTCCAAAACCTAATACAGTCAATTCCCCCAAACCAGTGTTGCTGCACATAAAATTAGATCAATATTGGCCAGCTAGTAACTGAGATATTGAAGTTCAAAGGTGTGGACGACGGACGACGGACGCCGAAGCCTGCCTATACTATCAGCTCACCTTGTGAGTCTTCGGCTCAGGTGAGCTAAAAATATGGGTTCATTAACCCGTATATGACAATGACCCTCCCCCTATTGAATGGAGCGCTGTGTTGCAGTGGTAAAGCATCGGCTTTGGGGTCGAGAGGTAGTCGGTTCGATCCCCGCATGCGCCAAGTGTTGTTTCCTTGAGCAAGAGACTCTGTCCACATTGCTTAGTACTGGTTCTTACCCGGGAAAAGAGGACCACACGGAAGATTAGTACTAGTGCTAAATGTGTTACCCTCAATAAATAAAGTCGATTATTATTATTATTAGTTTGAAATGGTCCATTTCTAATTACAGGGGTGTCAGGTTGGTTTTGCTTGCGGTAAAATTTATAAAAAATACATGTGCTTTATGCAAACAGTGTAGGCCCAGATCAGATGCCACCTTGCCCAAGGACACACCTCGATACAGGGTGCCGGATTCGAACGCCCAACCTCTCGATCATGAGTCGAACGCGTTAACCACTGTGCTGTCGAGGCTAGCATGGCAACGGATGGTCTTATTCTCCAGATTATGCACTGTAGAAATCAACATTCATTGGTTTTCCAGAACCCTATTGCAAAAACTGACAATCGCAAAGGATCTTTTTCCCTTGAACCATAAAAGATTGGAATACCGTTCAGAATTCGATAATTTCCTCAGGATAGTGTAGCTAAGTTTACCTGTTTGGTGAGAGCTATGGACTGACTTTTCCACATCACAGGTCCTTGTGAATGAATGTCATTTGACGTGCCACCTGTAGCAATTCTGATCCTGAATACAACCACTTCGTAATTCGAGTGCGCTGTTTATTTGGAAACAATGATTCGCATAAGTTCAGAAACCATAATAGTATGAATCAGAAAGGCATTAAAGAGTATGTAACGGTAAAATGGATCGTTTGGAATTAAAAATAGTATCAGGTATCGGGACTTCGCAGGCGGAATCATTTGTCCGTGTTTGTTTTACCCAAATTGCGCTGATTAGCCGCGTTATGGTGTATCATAACCCGTGGTAAGTTGTACCATAACAAAACATCAAGTTTTCAACCATCCTCGGATTCAGTGGACATTAACACCAACTGTGGCTCAAGCTAATACATCTCTGGAAGCTCTGGAATCGCAATAACATATAAATAAAAAAAATCATGTTCATAAAAAGATGTTTTACGGTCAGAAAATATTGACCTAAATATGCTGGGGTTGGTGAAAAAACGCTAGACGAAAGAAAAAAAAAGTTTTTATTTTCGTTCGTCATGAACAGAATACTCTGCATCTGTATATATACGTAAAAGGTAATACCGTATTTCTGCAGTTATACAAAATAACCACACAAGAAGATTAGGATTTTGGCTAAAATAAATCATTTTCTTACCGAAAATACTGTTGTGACCTCATCAATTTCAGTAGCGTTCATTATACCCAGTCGCGTACGTTGTACCGCGGTAACCGGTGGGATACAGTTTTGAACCCTTTAGTCAAAATTTTATTTTGTAAAATATTAGTATTATATTAATATTATTTTCCTTATTTCTGGTCAAAACATAGATTGTGGGTACTCGTTAGAACCGCTTGTAAAGAAGAAGTAAAACAAAGATCAAGAATCGATACAATTAACTTACTCCACCCATCAAAGACACCAAAGGGAAAGAAACACAAACATTAAGCGACCCGACCATAATGGACACCTTAACAAAGGAAGGCCATAAGGACAGTTACTTTCCCACAAAATGGCCATATGGCCATCCAAAATAAAAAGACACAAGTGATACACACAGTAAGTAACAAACAACAAAATAAATAAACCGCCACAAAAGAACCGCCTTGGAACGGTCAGTGGAAAGATTTCCACTGGGGGGGGGGGGGGCTTAAATCGATTTTACGTGGCCACAATCCTCGCCCTTACTTCCGTCGCGATTTAGACAAATAAATAGTTCAGTCCGCATGAAGGCCTCCTAACTCATCAGTGCAACATCTCCGTGAACACAAAAAATCAAAGAACCACAGAGGTGAAACAATGGTGAGGACTCGACAGCAAGAAACCACTGAAATGCTGGAGCAAAAGAAAACCAACAGTTAGACTCCGATGGGCCCGACCAGAGACAGAGCATCAGGCACCAACCAACATTACCAAGAATTAGATCTCTCTAATTCTCAATAAGCCTTTACGTTGGAGCCGTCATAGAATCTGAGGCCTGACCCACCGGCGTGCAATTAAAGAGGGAAGCAAAGTTGCCAACCGTGATTGGGTGATTGGGTTAACTACCATGCATGCAGTCTGTCGTATAACATCCTAAGCCTGCCAAGGCAAAGTGGGGCGAGACGGACATTCCATGCATATAAACCAATTTGGTTTTATTGGGCGACAGGGCTTCCTCAGGCATTCTGGCAAGATGACATGTCAATCTTAACTGTGCTAATTTCAGAAGTGTATGTACACTTGCATCCCTGCCTTGTTTAGGACTTCCGTTTCTGGAATCCTGTTTATCACTTAATCTTTGAGAGGATTTAAGACAGCTTGTATGGAAGTGATTCAGTCTTTTGGCGTGCCGTTGGTAAAGTGTCCATGAAGATGATACCCAGATGATTAAATATGATTGTTTTATTAAGAAGATTAGCAGTTTAGAGCACATAACCATTTAATCTAAGCGTTGGACCTATCTATCTATCTATCTATCTATCTATCTATCTATCTATCTATCTATCTATCTATCTATCTATCTATCTATCTATCTATCTATCTATCTATCTATCTATCTATCTATCTATCTATCTATCTATCTATCTATCTATCTATCTATCTATCTATCTATCTATCTATCTATCTATCTATCTATCTATCTATCTATCTATCTATCTATCTATCTATCTATCTATCTATCTATCTATCTATCTATCTATCTATCTATCTATCTATCTATCTATCTATCTATCTATCTATCTATCTATCTATCTATCTATCTATCTATCTATCTATCTATCTATCTATCTATCTATCTATCTATCTATCTATCTATCTATCTATCTATCTATCTATCTATCTATCTATCTATCTATCTATCTATCTATCTATCTATCTATCTATCTATCTATCTATCTATCTATCTATCTATCTATCTAACTAACTATCAATCTATCTTCTAATACTGAGTCGGTCATATCTGGCCATTACCTCAGTTGATTGGGTGGCTAAATTTAGAATTTAGCTGGAAAAAAAGAGAGAGGCACTGGATGCGTCCTTAAAACTATTTACAATCTGCATAACAGAGGTATCCTAAAACGCATACCTCTGAGTCCCAATCTTACACTGTGCGGGCTTTGAACTCTTCTGCGGACTTGGCATTCACCGCAGAGGAGGGAAGACTATTCCATTGGGGAATAGTTCTAGGAAAGAACGAGTTCTTCAGGGCATCACTATAGGACTGGTATCTACGATATTGTGAGTCGTTTACTTTTGATGCCCTTGTTTGGGTCGACACTGTTACAGGGGTCAAGTACCTATCTTTATCAACAGACACTGAATCAGAGTGTATCTTGTAGAAGAAGGTTAAAGAGGACTGCTCACGACGGGCCTGCAGGGACGGCCACTCTAGCTCATTAAGCATGTCACCTACGCTACTTCTATTTCGCCATCGCCTACAGGTCCATCGAGCAGCCGTCCTCTGCACCATCTCCACCTGCTGAGTCTGAGTTTTAACATAGGGATGCCAAATGGGTGATGCATATTCAAGTTGAGGGCGAACCAATGTTTTATATGCAACATTCTTTGTCTGCCTAGGTGCAAAAGCCAAGTTCCGTCTAAGGTATCCTAAAGTCCTAGTTGCTTTAGATGTAATCTCTGAGATATGTTGACCCCAATCAAGATCGTCAGTGATGGTGATGCCATCGTCGATTCCACGTTGGCTAGCCCACATCAAACAATCGCCCACATACCGAAATAGAAGTGAATGCAATGACCATGAATCGATACAATTAACCCACAGCTCCCATCAGAGACACCAAAGGGAAAGAAACACAAACATGAAACAACTGGACCCTAATGGAAACCATGAGTTTATAGGCAGCGAAAAAATGCCTTATAGATATACAACAACAAGGAAACATCAATAGCGGAAAACCAAAAGGACAGTCACTTTCCCACAAAATTGCCAATTGGCTATCCAAAACAAAATAAAATAAGCGATACAAACACTCAAAGACAAACCATAAGAAAAATAAGTATCAAGAATCGCGAAATGAAGGTTCCTTTCGCTACATAGACCTGAAGTTTCACTTTCGCTACATTGACCAACCGCGAAGATGCAGATCAGCATCTTAAGCGCTTTTCTGAGAGTGATCTTTGGGCTATTCTTTTTAAAAAAATTTAATTTTCAGCTAACAAAAGGTACAGTTTCGGGGTAAAAGTCGCTTACTTTGACGCAAAATGTTCTGAACAAATCTTTATATTTGTATGATTTGTGTAGTTTATTCGCGGAATCCGGAAATATTGCATTGTTATATGTTTTCGCGACCCATCAAAACCGGTTTGGATTCCTGTGATTTGGCGATTCTTTAATGGGGTGGGGTCTTGCCTATCTCAGTAAGGTCCTTACTTTTCGGCAAAGCCCTTCCCTTCTAAATTCATGAATGTGGACAGATCTGGGTTGGATGTAGAAGCCAAAGCTTACCCCCAAAGCTTTGAATCAGAATCAGAATCAGAATTGTTACTGGTGACACGTCAAATGACATTCATACACCAGGACCTGTGATATGGGAAGTTAGTCCCTAGCTCTAACCAAAGATGTAAACTTAGCTACACAATCCTCAGCACCTTCAGCCGTCAAAATAATAGAATCGGGAAGGGCATTCCAATCTCTAATGGTTCGGGGGAAAAACGATTCTTTATAAATATCCGTTCTTGCAGTAAGGGTCTGAAACGTCATTGAATGGTGTTTTCTACAATGCCTAGCTGGGGGAACAAGGTCATCTGTTGGAATGCTGGCAGCACCCTTTAGACCTTTGTATAAGAGTATGAGCCTACTGTCTCTTCTCCTTTTCTTGAGAGACTCCCATCTTAATTTTCCTAGAATTCCAGTCATGCTCCCAGTTTCAAAGCAATAATTTCCAGTTACAAATCTAGCAGCTCTATTCTGAACTTTTTCAATTTCTTCATTTAGGACCACTCCGCTTGGGTCCCAGATGCAACTACCATATTCCAAGATTGGGCGAACAAGTCCCCTGTATGCTGTTTCTTTCACATCCTGAGGACACTGATGAAGATTTCGCCTCAGGAAACCAAGTGTTCTATTCGCCTTTGTACACATATTGCTAATGTGTGTATTCCATCTCAAATCGTGAGTGATTGTCACACCAAGGTATTTAATGGAATTCACATTTTCGAGGACCGTTCCCTCTAAGGTGTAAGAAGCCTCAACTTTATTAGATCTCTTCCTTGTTATCTGCATAATATTGCATTTAACTGGTTGAAATCTCATGCCCCATTTTCTGGCCCAACATCCTAATCTATCTATGTCAGCCTGAAGTTTCAGTGAGTCATCTGTATCTCTAATTTCCCGGTAACAAACACAGTCATCTGCGAACAGTCTTATCAGTGGAAATATCATTGATGTACAGGGAGAACAATAGAGGACCAAGAACGGTCCCTTGTGGGACTCCAGACAAAACTGGCGCCCATACTGAAGATTCACCATTAACAACAACACGCTGTTTTCTGTAGCAAAGGAAGGAATCTATCCATTTAAGAGTCTTCCCACCAATTCCATAACCAAATAATTTGATTAGCCACTGAGCCAAAAATGCCGATCCAAAGATGTTTCGTCTCTTGTTACAAATAAGATGTATATTGTGGTATATATATATTTTGGGTCGCTGTATCTATCTATCTATCTCTATATAATCCTCAACCCTCTTCTGAGTGTTATTAGGATGGTTGCGCATGGTGTGTTAGTAAGAGAAGTAAAAGTGTGATAGTGCAGAGTTAAAAGAATAAAAGAAAGGTGAGCATAGATGAAAGATTTTGGGTGTTAGTAAGGAGAGTTTAAAAGCAGGATAAAAACAGTATTACCTTAAGGGAGCTTGTGGTTTATCGAACTGACTCTTAACTTGAAAGAGTCAAGATCAGAAACCAGGACGAGATCAGCTGGTCAGAATCAGAATCAGAATTGTTACTGGTGACACGTCAAATGACATTCATACACCAGGACCTGTGATATGGGAAGTTAGTCCCTAGCTCTAATCAAAGATGTAAACTTAGCTGCACAATCCTCAGCACCTTCAGCCGTCAAAATAATAGAATCGGGAAGGGCATTCCAATCTCTAATGGTTCGGGGGAAAAACGATTCTTTATAAATATCCGTTCTTGCAGTAAGGGTCTGAAACATCATTGAATGGTGTTTTCTACAATGCCTAGCTGGGGGAACAAGGTCATCTGTTGGAATGCTGGCAGCACCCTTTAGACCTTTGTATAAGAGTATGAGCCTACTGTCTCTTCTCCTTTTCTTTAGAGACTCCCATCTTAATTTTCCTAGAATTCCAGTCATGCTCCCAGTTTCAAAGCAATTCCTGTGATTTGGCGGGTAGCCTGTTCCAAAGAACAACCGACATAGGGAAAAATGAATAATAATAATACGAGACAGAGGTGTGTATCTGCCTGTAAGCCAGAGACTGGTGACGCGTGTTTGTCATTTGGCGTTCGAACTGTGACGGAACTGGTATAGCGACCAAACCGTAAACGATTTTATAAAACATTGTAAGGCGCGTATCATAGCGTCTGAGCTCAAGTGACCGCCATCCAAGCTCACCCATCATGTCTGTAACACTGCTGTAGGGGGAGAAATCATTTGTGACCCCACGGGCTGCCCTACGCTGCAACATTTCAATCTTGTTGATATTTTCTTTTGTATAGGGGCTCCAAACGGCCGAGGCATATTCTACCTGTGGCCTAACCAAGGTGTTATATGCCAGCGTTTTTATTTCCTGACTTTTTGTTTTAACATTTCTTTTGACGAAGCCGAAGGTCCTGTTTGCACTGGCTGTAATATTTGATATGTGTGAATTCCAGCTAAGGTCTTTGCTGATGGTCACCCCAAGGTACTTGGCTAAGTCCACACTTTCCAGTTCCTGGCCATGCATGAAGTATTGGGTCTTAATTGGCGTTTTAGATCTAGAGACATGGAGTACCTGACACTTGCTGGGATTAAACTCCATGTCCCAGGTTCGCTCCCAATGCTGAAGTTTTTCAAGGTCAGACTGTAGAACTTGTGTATCTGCTGGGCTGGACACAGCCAAGTAAACCGCGGTATCATCAGCAAAGAGCCTAACTTGTGACTGAATATTATCCGGTAGGTCATTTATGTACAGTAGAAAGAGGAGCGGGCCCAGGACTGACCCCTGGGGTACCCCAGAGGTGACCAGTACCTCATTTGAAGACTCCCCATCTAGTACAACAGTTTGGGAACGTCCAATTAAGAAGGATTCAATCCATTTTAGTGTTTTTCCGGTTATGCCAAAATTTAAAAGTTTATACAATAATTTTAGATGGTTAACTTTATCGAAGGCCTTACTGAAGTCTAAAAGTACTAAGTCGGTTTGTTTGCCCAAAGTCAGCTGCCTTGCAAGATCTTCCACACGCTGAATAAGCTGAGTTTCGCAGGAGTGTTTTTCACGAAACCCATGTTGCAATTCATAAAGAACATTGTGCTGAGCCAGATGTTTGGAAATATTGGATGCAATTATATGCTCCATCACCTTGCATACTATGCATGTCAAGGAGATAGGCCTATAATTGGCAGGGTCAGTTTTATCACCTTTTTTAAAAAGGGGACAAACTTGAGCTTTTGTCCAATCTGCAGGTAGTTGACCAGTTTCTAGAGATTTTTCAAACAGCAGGCAGATAACAGGAGCGATTTCTACCCTCAGTTCTTTTAAAACAAGTGGTTTGATTGAATCAGGCCCTGCAGCCTTATCCGGTTTAAGGCCTGTGGTTTAAGGTTTGCCAAAAGTTTCAGGACACCATTTAGATCAATATTGATTTCCGGCATAGAAGGGCACTGAGGTTGTAAATTTTCTGGTAAATTTTCTTGAAACAGATTTAGAATTGTCTGTGTACATAACTGCCCTAGCCTGAGTGGGGATAAGCGGGTAAAAACAGATTGGAACTGGCGATTCAAAAGGTTTGCCTTAACAGTATTTTCACTATGGAGTGTTCCATCTGTATTATCTTTCAGTGTAGATATGCCCCGTGAGTCCTGTCTGCTGTTTTTGATAAGTGAAAAAAGTTTTTTGTTGAAAATCCAGAATTTTTGCCCTCCTCATCTAAACCAGCCCCAAGTTTGTCTGCCAAATAATTGTTGTATGCCTGTCTTATTTTGCCCTGTATAATGTCAAATTAAAGCCCTACCTACGCCCATAGGGGCTTGAAGAAATATATGGGCTGCATGATGCTTCCACGCAGAGCTGAATCCGGCCCGCACACTAGTACTGGTAAACCGCTTAGAGGATCTGGGGTCCAGGAACCGCGGTGCGAATCAGACCGTCCATGCTAATAAACCCGATTGGTTTCATTGGGCGACAGGGCTTGAGATGTCATTTCATTTCAATGATGGGTAAAAGTCCCACAAAATTGGAAGCAACGTCTCCAAAATAACCTTTACAGTGTTGACGGGGACGTTAAACCTCAAATCAAACAAACAAACAAAATAATGTCTATATCTATATCAATACTGCATCACCCCCTCGGGGGGATTATGTGCGGACTTTCGGATGAGTCTTTAAACCGAGCCCCGTCTCTGTATGACCTTAGCTGTTGGTGAGACGTAAAACTCAAACACTCACTCACTCATGTGGCTAGTGGACCTGGTGCAGTGTTCTGTCTAGGATTTGGGTTTGGGGGCCCTCTGGGCCCAAAGGCCTTGAAAAAGGGGGCCATTTGGTAATTTAGGGCACCCTTGAATTTGACTGTATAAAGAAATGCAAAAACTGATTGTTAAGTTAGTTAATATGTTTGTGTATATTTGAATTATAAAGAAAAAATGTGGTTTGTATAATGCTTTAATTCCAGCTAGCAGTAAACAAGCTTTTTATTTACCTTTCTGATGTTTTCTTTCTGGCGATCGCTATTGACAGCCGGCTGTCGATAGCGAGTTTGCTTCTGACAGCCGGCTGTCGATAGCGAGTTCGCTTTTGACAGCCAGCAAACTAGATCAATGAAACTGAGTATTTACAACACTGATATTGCAATATTTGATGTGTTTACTTTATATATTTTAATGAACAAGTTATTCAAGATGTTTTATTAACAGAAATGTTGCCAGATGCTGTGGTGAATTGTTCTTACAAAGTCATCACCAAGAATTAGGTGATTATTTACGTGTACATGTTTTTATTTCTCTGATACATTTTCTTTCTGAATAAGAAAATATTAAAGCCTGTCCTATTAGTCTGTTAAATTAAATACATGCAAGGTTAAAGCTAGGATTTTGTAAACAGGAGTCACAGAGGCTTTGTCCAGAAAAAGTTGTTAAAAATTGGTTGGAATGTAAAACTCTAACATGAAGTATTGTAAGACCTAATGAAAAATGATCATGGGCTTTTGTTTGTGACGAGGCTTTACATCACCATCACCGGCCCCGATAGCTCAGTTGGTAGAGTGTCCGCTCCGGGGAACGGGAGGTCACGGGTTCGATCCCGGGCCGCGACAAACCAAAGTCGTTAAAAATGGTACTAGCTGCTCCTTGCTTGGCACTCAAATTTACGGGGTAGAGCTAGCACTGGTCGACCCAGTGTCAGGATAATGTGACTGGGTGTGGTATCATGTAATGTGTCTGGGACATGATACTTCAGTGAGGCAGCACTATAAAAGTGAGCATTGAGCTCCCTGTCGCAACCAGACACCGTCGTAATATGACTGAAAAATTTTCATTTTTGGGATGCTGCTTCCAATGTTTTGGGACTGTTACCCAACAACAAGATGAAATGATGTCTCAGTGCCTTAACTGCCCAAAGAAACTGCTGGAGTTTATAACTATAAATGCCGGATTTGTCTGACTAGCACCACTTTGTCTAGGCCAGCTTAGACTTTTTTACCAGTTCTCATGTTCAGTTGGTTCCAGTTCTGTGTGGAAGCACTATGTAGCCTAAGCTATTTATCCACTTGGGCCCAAGGGGCCCTCTTCACCCCCACCAAAAGCACATTGCAGCAACAAAGCCGTCATTAGACAGCATACTGAGCATACAGTGGTTCACCTGGAACAGTGTCCTTAGGTCATACACAGGGCTGGAAAATTCTTCAAAATTTTACTTGTCCTGGATGACCAAAAGCATGTAGTTGGACGGGTTTTTTAGAAAAAATCCGTCCTTTAAAATAGCGATGGGCGGGCGGGCGTCGTCCCAGGTTTACCTTTTGGTTAACCTTTTTTTCAAAGTGATATTTTTCATCTATTCTATAGCAGATTGTTTTAATATCAGGACTGATGCATAAGTGGAGGTAGCGCTTTCATGTATTATCCATAAATGGCGCAAAAGACTAAAATTTTGGCGGAAATTGTCATTTTTCAAACTTGAGTTTTTCAGGTTTACCTTTTGGTTAACCTTTTTTTCAAATGCCAGTGTAGTGGATAGAGTGCTGGACTATGAATCCTATTGTTGACTATGAATCTGAGGGGCGTGAGTTCAAACCCCGGTGGAGACTTTTTTTTTTTGTTCTTTTTTTTTTCTTTCTTTTTTCATTCCTTTTTTTCTTTATTTTTCTTTTCTTCTCCATAAACACATATGAACAATTATTATCTTCCTCCCCTGATAGTTGCTAGTAATAATACATACATGCATGCACAGGCATGGAATTTTCTTTTTTTTTTTTTTTTCTTTCTTTTTTTGGCTCACCTGAGCACGAAGTGCTCAAGGTGAGTTGATGTCCGTCGTCCGTCAACAATTTCTTTAAACGACATCTCCTGGGATAATGGCCCGATTTCAAAATTATTTTACAGAAATGTTCATTAGGTGACCCTTTTTCAAAATTGCTAAAATCAGTGGCCACTAGAGCTAAAAATAAAGCTAAAATAGAAAAAAACTTTATTTTTTTTTCTTCGTAAAACACATAAACAAATCAACCCCCCCCCCCCACCCTGCCTCCACAAAAAGTTGTTACTGGGTCAGGATATTGCATTTGTTCTGTACATACATGCATACATAGTTTTACATACATACAGAAATGTTCATTAGGTGACCCTTTTTCAAAATCGCTAAAATCAGTGTCCACCAGAGCTAAAAATAGAAAAAAAACCTATTTTTTTTTTCTTCTTAAAACACATAAACAAATCATACCACCCCCCCCCCCCCCTCCACAAAAGTTGTTACTGGGTTAGGATATTGCATTTGTTCTGTACATACATGCATACTTAGTTTTACATACATATCCTACCCACACCACCCTACCCTAGCATACCCTACCCCACAACCCCACCCCACCCCCATCCCAAAACAACCCAAATTCACCCCCAACCCCACCCCATCCCACCACTCCCACCTTACCCGACCTCACCCCATCCCACCCACCCAAGCCCACCCCACCACCACACCCCATCCCACCCCACACCCCACCACAAATTCCACCCCGTCCCACCCGACTCCTAACCCATCCCACCCTACCCCACCCATGCCACCACCATCCTAACCGTACTGAAAAAAAAAAAACCTGTCCATAATGCCATTAGGCATTTTTCTTGTAAATTTTATTGGGACTAGACCAAATTTTTACTTGTCCTGCAAAATTTTTACTCGTCATAGCAAGGGGAGGAGAAGAATTTTCCAGCCGGGATACACATAGGTATAGGCAGGGCTATTACCAATCAAACCTTTGGACAAATATGTATCATACAAAATTTATGGTTTGAAAGTATGAGCTCTTTAACCCATTGCGTACCGGAAACCCCGAAACGGGTACCCTGGCAAACAGTGCAGGCCCTGATCAGACGCCGCAGAATATGGCGTCTATTCTGCGGCGTCTTATCAGGGCATCCACTGTTTGCTAAAAGTTCAGTCACTTTCCAAATAAATTTTGATGAAAACACAACCTGACACCACTAAATTTTGAAATGAACTCCTGCTATATATAAGGAGGAAGATTCCATTTGGTATGAAAAGGGTTAATACTTTAAATTTCTATGTCTGTGACCTTGACGTCATTGTTATGTGGTGGGTAGGAGGGGTTGGTATTGCTGAATAAAACCATGGACCTGTATTCATGTATATCACCATTCCAAATTTGAACCAGATCCATCACATGACTCTTGAAAAATCTTAGCCCTTAGGATCATGAGCATTGGTATTGCTGAAAAAATTTGGACCTGTATCTATCACCATACCAAATATGAACCAGATCCTTCACATGACTCTTAAAAATGTCTGTGACCTTGACTTTAGTCCTTAGGATAATGAGCATGGGTATTGCTGAAAATTTTTGGATCTGTATCTATCATCATACCAAACCAAGTCCATCATTTCATTTGGAAATTAACAAGTTCCTAAATCCATGACCTTGACCTTGAGGTCATGGGTATGGGTGGGGGTAATGCTGAAAACTTTTTGGACCTGTACATGCCATAATACTGATTAAAAATCAAATCGATCATATGGTTTTGTTAATATGAGCTCTTAAGCCATGGGCATGGGTGGGGTATCACCAAATTATTTTATTTGTTTGAGTCGAGATTTAATGTCCCAGTCAACACTACTTGGGTTACTTTGGACTTCTACCCGACATTGAGATGAAATGACATCTTAAGCACCGTTGCCCAATGAAACCAATAGGGTTCATATGAATGTATGGTCTGACTTGCATTACCTTGCCTGGGCAGGCTTAGATACCAGTACTCATGTGCTGTTGGTTTCAGCTCTGTGTAGAAGCAACATGCAGCCCAATCAATTTCTCCAAGCCCTAATGAGCAGTGTCTAGAGCGATGGCAGTTATGTTAAAAAAATGGGCTTGAGATGTCATTTCATCTCAGTGTTGAATAAAAGTTCCAAGGAAAAATATGAGCTCTCAAAAACATTTAAAATCTACCTAATTTCTAAATCCTTGACCTTGAGGTCATGGCAATTGGCTGGGCTATTGCTGAATAAAACTGTGGACCTGTATCTATCATCATAGAAATATGTAGCAAATCCACTATATGGTTTTGAAAATAGGATCTCTATAAAAATAACATACAAAAGTTACCAGTTCTCTCTTCCCGCCACCTCTCGTTCAAAACACGTGGCCATGTGTATAGCTCTTGTGTGTGGAGCCCAATGCTCCATGCCAGTGAGACATGGCCATTGACAAAGCCAAACCTCCAACGTCTACAGCGGAATGACAGGGCAATGATCCGACAGATCTGCAATGTCAAGCCACAGGACACTGTCACCATCAGGTCCAGTGAGTTACTTGAGCGTCTTGGCATTGAGGACCTGGACCTCATCCTGAAAGAGAGAAGGCTTCGCTGGTATGGACATGAGGAACGCTCCAACGGTGCAGTCAAGACTGCCTGTGACATACAGGTAGATGGAAAGCGGGGGCCTGGAAGGCCCAAGATGACCTGGAAGCAGCTAACAGAAAGAGATTGCAGAGAATGGAAGCTCTCTGCTATCGATCCTCATGATAGACAAACCTGGAGATCTGGGGTAAGATCTGCCATGCGTGCAGCAAGCCAGCTACCTGGAAAGGGGCCCACTTATGTGGACGTTGCCCTAGTACCTGCACGTTAATAAAAAATCCGTTGATGATTGGTCTGTGACCTTGACCTTGAGGTCACTCGCATGGGCAAGGGTATCACTGCATAAAACTATGGATCTGTATCTCTCAGCATACCAAATTTGGTTTGGAAAAGATGATTGCTTGAATGAAAATGTTTACAATCAAATTTTTACATGTAAGTTTGTGACCTTGACCCTGAGGTCATGGAACTATCATCATAAAGTTTGAAGCAAATCTATTTTATAGCTTGGAAAAAATTTAATATTGAAAATTTCTAAGTCTTTGACTTTGAGGCAATGAACATATAGGCAGGGATATCACTGCCCGATACATTTTTGGTATCTTCATGCCATATATGAAAGAAATCCATGATGTGGTTTGGAAAATATGAGCTCTTTAAAAATAACATTAAAAATTTCTCAAAATCTTTGACCTTGACCTTGTGTTGAGGTCAAATAAACTTTTATAAACTTTTTTTGTAAAATTGTTAAGTGAGTATGACATAATTCAAATCCCCAGAACCCCTATGCTGCTGGGCCTGACTTAGTGAATCAGGAGTAATTATGCCCCCGCCTATTTCTGAGAATAGTTGAAGGGCATTAAGTTTTACCCCTGTCCGTCCGGTATCAATCCTGCCAAAAATAGCCACATAAGTATACATCCGTGAGAACGAACGTCCGTCCGTCCCGACATCGTGTCCGGGCCATAACTCCTAAACCGTATGGAATATATTCATGAAACTTCACAGGTGCATTCATCACACTGAGACGATGTGTCATGAACAAAGAAGACAACTCTTGCATTTTTGGATTATCTGCCCTTGACTTAGTACCATATAGTAAACCTTGTAATATTTTTTATGAATGGCATTTTGGGGGGGCGGGGGTGGCATCCGTGTCCTATGAACACTTTTTCTAGTTTAAGTTTGCATTAACCCATATATGACAATGAAATCTTCAACCTTCTAAGTTTGGAGTGGTCCATTTTCAATTATAGGGGTGTCAGATATGTTTTGTTTGATGTAACTTGTACAGCAAGAGGCCAATGGGCCACTATGCTCACCATTGCCAGTCATGTATTTCAACATGATATGATTTTAATTTATTGATTATTAAGTCTCCCAAACAAACCCTCGCTCAAATGTGAGATGCCAAGTTCTGTAACGGATGGTCAGGTGTTTTTTCTTTGGGTACTTCAGTTTTCACCCACCTCTGATTCACGATCAGCTCGATATGAGAGAAATAATATTGAAAGGGCCGTAAAAGCAAAATAAAAAACCCTCATATCCAAATGAGCACCCATGTGGACTCTGTATCTAAAATATTAGGCCTTTTATGATCTGGAGGGGGTGGGGCATGGACCGACAGAGCCCTGGTTGGTATCACTGAATGCGTCTTATCATAAGCAACAAGAATATATGTGGTTTAGGGATCAGGATCTGCACAGCCCCACAGATATAAGGCTCTTTAAGCTGTGGAGGGGTTTGGGCCTGGCACTGACAGGCCCCAGGGAAGCCCAAGATTGTTTTCACTGAATGTGTCTTATCATTTGGACCAAGATTTTATATTGTTCAGGGGTGGGGATCTGAATGGTTTCTGAGATATGAGGCCCTTTTATGGAATGGAGGGGAGAGCAATGGCTCCTGTAGACCGCCAAGTTGGTGTGACTGAATATGACTAATGATAAGGAACAGGAATATATATGATTATGGGGTGGGGATCTCAATGGTGTCTGAGATATATGGCCTTTTATGAAGTGAAGGGGTGGGCTCTGGCCTCAGCATATTGCCCTCCCAGGTTGTGTCTTATCATAAGGAACATGAATACATGCATTAGAGGTGGGGATCAGAATGGTTTCTGAGATATATGGCATTTTATGAAGACGATGGGTGGGGCATGGGCCGGGACATGACTCGGGCGGGACCCCCAGTTTGGCATTACTGAATGCATCTTATCGTAAGGAAAAAGAAAATATATATGGGGCGGGGCTCTGAACAGTTTCTCAGATATATGGCGTTTTGTGAAGTGGTCTGTGGTGTGTGTCATGGCCTTGGAGCACCCCGGGAGACCCCTAGTTTGGTATCATTGAATATGTCTTATCATAAGTAACAAGAATTTATATGTTTGTTTTTTGGGGGGGGGGTGGTGGTTTTATGGCTCTTTCAAGATTATTTCACTCATATCGAGCCTATTATTAATCAGAGCTGGGCGAAACCCGAAGTACCCGGAGAAAAACCACATGACCTTCTGTTGCAGAACTTGGCGCCTCACATTTGACCCGAGCTAGGCTAATTTATATGGTTTAATTATGGGTGGGGATCTGAAAGGTTTCTGAGATATTGGGCCCTTTACGAACTGGAGGGGATAGGGCATGGCCCAGGCACATCCCAGGGGACCCCCAGGTTGGTGTCTGAATGTGTCTTATCATAAGGAACAAGAATATATATGGTTTAGGGGTGGAGATCTGAATGGTTTCTGAGATATATGGTGCATTCTGCCAAATATCTTGGTATCACCATCACTGACGATCTTGATTGCCATTGGAGTCAACATATCTTGGAAAAAACATCTAAAGCAACTAGGACCTTAGGATTCCTTAGACATAATTTGGCTTTTGCACCTCGGCAGACAAAGGATGTTGCATATAAAACATTGGTTCGCCCTCAACTTGAATATGCATCAACCATGTTATATCCAAACAAAAATGTATAGATTACAAAGAAAAATGACCATTTATGGTCATTTTTCTATATAATCTATACATTTTTTTGGGTCAATCTTGAAACTGTGTTACATCCAAAACCATGTTATAATGAACCATGTTATAAGGAGGTTGTGGTGTATCTGCAGGTACATGTATGTATTGTTTGTTTTTATTTTATTTTGCAGACAAATCAAACAGAGGAAGATGACTGCTGAAACCAATAGAAACACATTTTTGGTGTATTCTGCCATTCTGTGTGTGACAGTGGGCGTGTGCTATCTGAAAGCTTTAGACTGTGGGTTTTGCTTTGATGATGTATCTGCTATTATTGACAATAAAGATCTTCGGCCTAGAACACCTATCAAGAATCTGTTCTGGAATGACTTTTGGGGTACCCCTATGCACATGGTAAGATAAACTTCATAATTACCCAATCATGTTATAACAACAAGGCTATTCAATCAATACCTTGGCAAACCCCTTTGTTATATATAGATAAATATTGGGTTCATAATGGTATACACTATCCATAATACTTATTATTTTTGCTTTAAAATATAGATTTGTTGGTACTCATAAGAACCAACATAATTTATGCTTGTGGCACACATAAGAAAAAGCATCAAATTTTAATTGGAAAAATATTTTTAGTGGAAGAAAATATAATTAAGAAATGAATTTTATGTTTCTGCTGTTCATGAAAGTATGAAGGCAGTGGGTCGCAAGCAAAGTAAATGAATCCCATAAAACCTTGCTAGTGACCCACTGTCATTCATAGTTCCATGAAAAGCAGAAAAATTAAGTTTATTTTTTATATTTGCATTCTTTGCCCTTCGTCACTGGGCGAAAAAAATGCTTTAAAAGCTGAGAAACATTTGCACGCTGTTTTTCTACAAAGAGCAGAACGGCATTGACGTCAATAATGCCCATAGAGAATTATGATTTAGACCGACGTCACTTGACGTCACTGGAAATCATGTGACTTGATGCGTTTATGGAAGTATGAACTACATTGTTTTCTATAGGTTTACATTAGGCTTTACACTGGAAATACATGTATAAATATTTTCATATGGGTGTGCTATACCAATGCTAAACCTTTAAGGTATTCATGGTTTGAGCCCATTTACAAGCAAACTTGTGTTATATAAGTCATGGACGCTAATGTGTTGATCAGACCAATATGAACAGGCTTATCTGCATCTTTGTAACAAAATTCCTATATTAAATCCACCTTTGGGACTGTTCAAAAGTGGTTAAGACCACATTTGAACAGTTTGAAAGGTGGTCCCTGACCAGAGGACAGTGTGTGCAGAAAACACGAAGACAGAGTAACTGCACCCTTCTTAATAAGCTTTTTAATCAGAATTAGTCGTAATTTTAGGTGGTTTTAATAGCGGAATTTAGTGTATTTTGCAAATGGCAAGTTTTCTCATGACATGGCTTATATGAAAAATTTGTTGTCATGAATATCCTGTCAAACCGTACTTAACCCTCACAATGCTGAACCTGGTTATATTCTTTTTGGAAGCAGTATAGATCCTGATCAGCTGGCTTCTGAGAAGCCAGCTGATCAGGATCTATACTGTTTTCTATTCTGCTTCTGAATCTGTGGTAAAAAATGAAATCATGCATTACAAATGGCTGAAAATCTGTGGGTTGTGTAGCCTGCTGAAATATATTCAGCATGGTGAGTATAAATATAAGGAAAAATGTGGTTTGCTGGGATGAACATTTTCTTTCATATAGTTTGTTTTACTCAGAAGCATTGGTATTGATAGCTTTTAGAAGCACATTAATGTGGAGCACTGTGGTGCAGTGTGGTGCAGTGCTAAAGCATTGGATTTGAGATCGAGAGGTATGCAAGTGCCAAGTGTTGTTTCCTTTCAAGAGCAAGAGTACCGGCCTCGGTAGATCAGTGGGATGCACGTCGTGACTTGTGATCAGGAGGACGTGGGTTTGATACCTGCTGAGGTCGGCAACATTCTTGCATGGAGATTGATCATGAAATCTTTTCTACGGTCATTCTCTCCCTTACGCTGATTCAAGAAGGGCAGTTGTCAGTTTCTGGCGAAAGAACATGCACTGTTCTGGTTAACCGCTTACGTATAAGCTTGCCCAGGAAAAGTGTAGGTAGGTCAGCTTACCTGTCTACACTTTTCCTGGGCAAGCTTATATGTAAGCGGTTAACCAGTACAGTGCAGTATAGTGTTGACTGGGTCATTAAACTCCAATACAAACAAACAATCAAGAGCAAGAGACTTTATCCACATGCTCAGTACTGGTTTCTACCCAGGAAGAGGGAGAAAAGAAGGCAGTGTGGAAGATTAGTACTACATGTGGTTTACTAAATGTGTTATCCGCTATAAATAAAGTTGATTATTATTATTATTATTTACCGTAGTCCAAAGACAAGATTGACAGGGTGTAGCTAACACTTGCACCCACCTTTGAAATATTCTATTAACAAAACAGGTAAACCAAGTCACCAGTTATGTGAATTCATCTGTAACACAGAGCTATTATAATTTGGCCATATGGTCCGCTTACAAAAAGCATGCGACAGGCACTGTACTGAATCTTCTTGCAGATGCAACGAAATTGACATATTTTGACGAGATCTGAAGCGCCTTACCCTGTCAAATTAAGCTGTGACTACTATACGATAAGGGAGCTTATTTCACAGACTTGTTAACCTGAATACCTTAAGAATGCATTTTGGGCATTTGATTGTTTAAACTCATTATTCTGTTACTACAGAAATTATCTTTGTTTTTCTTGCTAAACAGGAGAAGAGTCACAAGTCATACAGACCACTGTGTGTTCTGACATTCAGATTCAACTACTGGTGGAATGAACTGGAGCCTATGTCTTACCATCTGCTGAATGTTGTCCTACATGCAGTTGTCTGTGTCATGTTTATGAAGTGAGTCTCTCTGATACTGTATATGATGTCTCAATAATGTTTATTGGGGGAATATAATCATAAGTGCATTCAAGTCTTACATCCAACCTTTTACAGACTTTCCGATGAGTCTTTAAACCGAGGTCCCGTCTCCGTATGACCTTAGCTGTTGGTGAGACGTAAAACTAAAACACTCACTCACTCACTTACATCCAACCTTTAAGGTCACCTGTGCATGAAATGCTCAAGGTTAGCTATTGCAATCACCGTGTGTCCATCATATGTTTGTTATGTGTCACCTCTGTGTCGCCAACATTTACCGGTACCTTAAAGGTTGTTCACTCTCTAGAGGCCCCAGTTTTGCTTCAGTTTTCATGAAAATATACCAGAATGTGTGTCTCGATGATATCTCAGTCTGCTTTGAATATGGGTCATGTATGGTTAAAAACTTGGCTACCAGGTCAAATTTCTTTTAAATCCTTCACCCTCTGGTGGCCGCATTTCTTCATGAAACTTTACCAGAATATTTATCTTGGTGAGAGCTTGGTCGCATTCAAATATGAGTTATGTAGGTTCACTAGGTCTGATTGATTTAAAACTATGTTCACTCTCTAGAAGACATAGTTTTGCTTCATTCTACATGAAACTTTACAATGTTCATTTTGATCAGATTTTAGTCAAGTTTAATTATGCCCCAAGTTGGGTCAAATACTAGGTTTATTTCTTTAAAATCTTGTTCACACCACCATTTCATTTCAGTTTTTATGAGGCAACCAGGATGTTTGTCGATGATATCTTGATCAAATTCAAATACGTGTCATGATAGGTTAAAAACTTTTGAACCATTTGAGATAGAGCCTTCATGAAATCTTTTCTGAGGTAATTCTCTCCCTTCCGTTGATTCAAGAAGGGCAGTTGTAAGTTTCTGGTAAAAGAATGTGCACTGTACTGGATACCTGCTTATGTATAAGCCTGCCCAGGAAAAGTGTGGATAGTTAAACTGGCCGGCTCAAAAATGACCTAAAATAGTGTTGACTGGGCCATTAATTAAAGTCCAATACAAACAAACAAACTCATACCAAAACTTTTGACATGTCACTTTGACCTTGACCTGTGACTTACTTTATAATAACTTTTTAACAATTTGAGACAGAGCCTTCATACTTGGCATGTAGGTTCCTTGTGACAAGAACTTTCCACCCATACAAAAAATTTTGACCTGTGACCTACCTTATCATAACGTTTGAACGTTTTGAGATAGAGCCTTCATATTTGGCATGTATGTTCCTTGTGACAAGGGTTTCCCACTCATACAAATCATTTTGACCTGTAATCTTGACCTGTGACCTACTTAAAAAAAAGAGGACCTTGACCCAGGGACATGTTCATGTTTCACAAATACACCTTGTTTGTGATTCATTTTTAAACTGTGTTATATCCAAAACCATGTTGTAATAAACAGTGTTTAACCCATTTCATACCAAATGGAATCTTCCACTTATATAGTTACAGCATAAGTCAATTTCAAAATTTAGGGGTGTCAGGTTGTGTTTTCTTCAAAATGTGTCTGGAAAATGGCTGAACATTTTGCAAACAGAGCAGGCCCTGATTAGATGACGCGTTCTGTGGCGTCTGATCTGGGCCTGCACTGTTTGGCATTTATTTGCCCATTTTGGAGTTTCCGGTACAAAATAGGAAAGAAAGAGGCTTATGTGTAATTCTGTGAAATTGTTTTTTCAGGATGTGCAATATGTTCCTATCAGAGTTACCGTCCTTTATTGCTGGACTGCTGTTTGCTATACATCCCATACATACAGAAGCTGTGAGTATCCATATTTAGGGGATAACTCTTTCATCACAAGAACACATCAGTGTGCTAAAATGGTGTCACTATCATCCCTAGAACTATTTCATTTCATATTATTATTCCTACGCTTTTAAAAAAAGCGTTCCAGATATTGTGAACGCCTCCATCCGTCTGTCACTGTCAGTCTGTCCATCTGTCTGTCACGCTATCTCCTCCTTAACCACTGGCCGGAATGCAACCATATTTGCTACATGACTTCCTTACATGGTGAGGGCATGCAAGAGGGACGTTATATATGGCTCCGCCCAAAGGGGCCATCTCAAGGGGTCAAAAGGTCACGTCTGCTAACTTAACTACACTGTAAAAGTCATGCTATTGCCCTAGCGCCTGTATTTCTTCACCAATTTCTATATAACTTCACACAAATGTTCCTTATGACAATATCAAGCGAATTCGACTTTCAAGGTTGTGGCCTCAAGGTCAGTGTCACTGTGGCTGTTTTTAGAAAAACTTTGTCATCGCTCTAGCGCCTATATTTGTACTGATTTCAATATAACTTCACACAAATGTTCCTTGTGAAAATATCTCGAGCAAGTTTGACTTTCAAGGTCATGGCCTCAAGGTCAAGGTCACTGTGGCTATTTTTTAGAAAAACTTTGTAATCGCTCTAGCGCCTACATTTCTTGACCAATTTCAATATAATTTCACACAAACGTTCCTTCGGGGATATTTTGAATGCCTCCATCCATCTGTCTGTCCCTCCTTCATGCTATCTCCTCCTTAACCACTGGCCGGAATGCAACCATATTTGCTACATGACTTCCTTACATGGTGAGGGAATGAAAGGGGGGCGTTATAGTTGGCTCCATCCAAAGGGGCCATCTCAAGGGGTCAAAAGGTCACGTCTGCTATGTGGCAAAAGCATGGGGATTTGCGATGGCTTGCCAGCGACTGCTCCCTCTAGTTTGTTTTTACATTGCCCTTATTTCTAGTCCAAATATAGATTCTTGGTGCTGGGGGGGGGGGTGGGGGGAGTTGGTTTTTACAGCTCTTTCAAGATTCAAGATTATTTCACTCAGTTCAAGCCAATCGTTAATCAGAGGTGGACCCAAAACAGAGTACCCGGAGGAAAACACCTGACCTTCCGTTGCAGGAATTGGCATCTCACATGTGACCTGAGTCAGGCTTGAACCCACTGCGGTGAGAGACCTAATGATTAAGAGTCTGTGCTCTTATCCACTAGGCAATGGAGGCATGTTTGTGGGTGCCGGTTGAGGCAGCTCTAATGAGTACCCAGTGTCTAAGGTTTTGATAAAAAACAACAACAACAAAATAATGTGTAACCCTAAGGCCTCTGAACCTCTGTCAAAGGAGAAAGAAGTTAAATCTCCGACTACTGACATGAGAAAGCCGAATTTTGTAAAAGGTTTGAAACTTTGCAGTATTAACATTAACGGTTTAAGAGGAAAGATACTTGAACTTTTAGCTTTCATTGATACTCACCAACCACATATTGTGTCTGTTCAGGAAACAAAGATTGACAGTTCAGTTATGACTTCAGAGCTTTTCCCTGAAACTTGCAAATACAGTGTCTACAGAAAAGATAGAGACACTCATGGCGGCGGGGTGATGTTGCTCATTCGCAGAGACATCTCTCATATGCCATTCATGGAACTGGAAAATGATTCAGAATCTGTTTGGGTTAAGGTTTTTGCAAACAAAACTTCCCACTTTATTGCAAGTTGGTATCGACCACATAACGACACTGTCGAAAACTTCCAGTTTTTTAAAGATCAGCTTGATCGCATTAAGTCTCAGAATAAGGGTGAAAAAATTCCCGCAGTGCATGACCTAGGTGACTTCAACTTCAGACAGATTGTTTGGCCAGATAGACTCAGCAAACAAGGCACAATGCTGAGTCCGTCAGAGGGGCAGGTGTTGGTTGACATCATGAATGATCATGGCTTGGAACAGGTTGTTGACTTCCCTACTTGAGATGGAAACACTTTGGATTTGATTCTTACAACTTTGCCAGGACAGTTTGGGGATATTCAATTCCCAGACAAACTAAGTGATCATGATATTGTCTCTGGATTTTTGAAAATCTTCATACCACCTATAAAGAAACCTCGTAGAAAGGTGTACTTATATCAAAAGGGTGACTATGAAACTATGAGGAAGGATGCCCTAAAATTGGCAAGTGAGAAATACTTAAATGGTCATTCAGACGCTCGGTCTTTCCAGGAGAACTTTGATTTGATAAAGTCTTTCATTCAAGCTTCGTCCGAAAATCATATCCCCTCCAAAACTAGCAGGTCTGTATCTTCAATTCCTTGGATCACACCAGAAATAAGAAGAAAAATTCGGAGGAGAAATAAGATTGCTGCTAAGGCAAAAAAGTTTGGAAGTGGTAAACTCAGAGCAAAATTTGAAAACTTGAGACGAGAAATAAAAAATGACATCAAAAATCAGCATGATCTGTATGTTAATAACTTGGTAGGTGATGTAAAGGCAAATCCAAGAGACTTCTACAGATATATCAATGGCCAGAAGAAAGATAGGCACGGTATCCCACCCCTTAATAAAAGAGGAGGGAACGGGGTCACTGAATCTGACTCTGAAAGGGCAGAGGAATTGGTTGGTCAATTCAATGATGCATTTAATAAAACTGAGTTCAACGAGGTTCCATTTACTGAAAGATCGGCCCCTTTCATGGAAAATATTTTTGTATCCTCGGCAGGAGTGATCAAGTTACTTAAAGGCTTGAACCCTTCTAAAGCTTTAGGGCCTGATGAGCTTCATCCTAGAGTCCTGAAGGAACTAGCAAACGAGTTAGGTCCAGTTTTTGCTCATCTTTTCCAACAATCTCTCGATACGGATGAAATTCCCAAAGAATGGCTACTAGCGAACATCTGTCCACTTTTCAAAAAAGGGGACAGGGCTCTTGCTCGAAATTATCGCCCGGTATCACTGACCTGTGTTCTATGTAAATTGCTTGAACACATAGTTTGTTCAAACATCATGGCCCACTTGGATGAACATAAACTTTTGTTAGACAGACAACATGCATTTAGGAAAAGGCATAGTTGCGAAACTCAGTTGAGCACGGTTATTAATGATTGGGCAAAAATCCGGGACAAAGGGGGGCAGGTGGACACATTTATTCTGGACTTCGAGAAGGCTTTTGACACCCCTCCGCATGAACTACTTAAATCCAAATTATTTGGTTATGGAATTGGAGGAAAGACTCTAAAATGGATAGATTCCTTCCTTTGCTACAGAAAACAGCGGGTTGTTAGTTTATACTAATTTATTTTAGTTCGATTGCGATGAAAGCTTCAAGCTTATTGAATCGCTCTCGAACACTCATTCCGGGTGTTTTCACGCGCGCGAGAGAGAGAGGCAGTGGCTTTTACACCACTGCTACCCATTTACACCTGGGTGGAGTGGGGCAGTGTCATTACGTGTCTTGCCCAAGCACACACCTCGATACCGGTGGCGGATTCGAACGCACAACCTTTCGATCATAAGTGGAACGCGCTAACCACTGCGCTATCGAGCGGGTTGTTGTTAATGGTGAATCTTCAGTATGGGCACCAGTTTTGTCTGGAGTCCCGCAAGGGACTGTTCTTGGTCCTCTATTATTCTCCCTGTACATACAAGGGACTGTTCTTGGTCCTCTATTATTCTCCCTGTACATCAATGATATCTCCAATGACATTGACTCAGAAATAAGACTGTTCGCAGACGACTTTGTTTGTTACCGGGAAATAGAGATACAGATGACTCACTGAAACTTCAGGCTGACATAGATAGATTAGGATATTGGGCCCGAAAATGGGGCATGAGATTTCAGCCAGTTAAATGCAATATTATGCAGATAACTAGGAAGAGATCTAATAAAACTGAGGCTTCTTACACTTTAGAGGGAACGGTCCTCGAAAATGTGAATTCCATTAAGTACATTGGCGTGACAATCACTCATGATTTGAGATGGAATACACACATTAGCAACATTTGTACAAAGGCGAATAGAACACTTGGTTTCCTGAGGTGAAATCTTCATCAATTTCCTCAGGATGTGAAAGAGACAGCATACAGGGGACTTGTTCGCCCAATCTTGGAATATGGTAGTTGCATCTGGGACCCAAGCGGAGTAGTCCTCAATGAAGAAATTGAAAAAGTTCAGAATAGAGCTGCTAGATTTGTAACTGGAAATTACTGCTATGAAACTGGGAGCATGACTGGAATTCTAGGAAAATTAAGATGGGAGTCTCTCAAGAAAAGGAGAAGAGACAGTAGGCTCATACTCTTATACAAAGGTCTAAAGGGTGCTGCCAGCATTCCAACAGATGACCTTGTTCCCCCAGCTAGGCACTGCAGAAAGCACCATTCAATGACGTTTCAGACCCTTACTGCAAGAACGGACATTTATAAAGAATCTTTCTTCCCCCGAACCATTAGAGATTGGAATGCCCTTCCCGATTCGATTATTTCGACGGCTGAAGGTGCTGAGGATTGTGTAGCTAAGTTTACCTCTTTGGTTAGAGCTAGGGACTAACTTCCCATATCACAGGTCCTGGTGTATGAATGTTATTTGACGTGTCACCAGTAACAATTCTGATTCTGATTCTGATCCTATATAGAGAAAAGTGGAGTTATGGAGGTATTCATTATTTTCCTTATATTTGCTCATATAGATAGATTATGGGTACTGATTCTACCAGGAACCCACAATCAATATTTGAGCTTAATAAAAACAAAACAAAACATTTTCATCTGAAAGAGTGCTTGTTCTACACATTGGAGAGACCTCATTTTGGCATTTCTTTAATGATTTGGGGCTTACATGTCTTTAAAATGTGATTCAGTAAAACAGTATCTAGGCTCTTTGCATCTATTCATATGTAGAAGGTTTGCATTACTTTTTGCATTATATTTATATTATTAATAATAAAAATCAACCTTATTTATAGAGGGTAACAAATTTAGTAAACTAATGCTAATTTTCCATGTGGCCCTCTTTCTCCTTTCCCTGGGTAGAAACCAGTACAGAGCAATGTGGATAAAGTCTCTTGCTCAAGGAAACAACACCTGATGTTAGTGGGGATCGAACCGGGTTTCCTCTCGATCGCAAGTCCGATGCTTTACGACTACACCACAGCACTCCACAGTAACCTTTGCATCACATCAGCATGTGCATGCAATGAAGACCCCCACTTAATATAGAGAGAACTGTACTTTCCAAGGGTATGCATTATTTTTCTTATTTCTGTTCCAATAAATAGGTGTAGGGTACTCGTTAGCACCACCTTAATGCAGCTGTTCTAATGAACATTAACAACCTATGTTTTCCCAATACGTAGGTTGTGGGTACTTGTAAGAACCGAAGTGGTTCTAATGAGACTTCGGTTCTAATGAGCATCCTTAAGAAGCCTCCGTGGTGTAGTGGTTACACTACTCGCCTTGTAAACCAGGGATCGCAGGATCGATCCCGGGCTTCTCCAGACTTTCGGATGAGTCTTTAAACCGAGGTCCCATCTCCGTATGACCTTAGCTGTTGGTGGGACGTAAAACTCAAACACTCACTCACTCACTCACTCTATCGAGCATCCACAACCTATGTTTGGGACATTTAGAAGCAAAACATCACAAATTTTATCAGAAAAATAACAGTTTTTGAGCCATGAAAGACTGCACATGTCACATAGATGTGTAATTGTATTGGAGAGAACAGAATCAAATGTATCCTCACGAAATCAAATGTATCGTCCCAAAAAGTGAGAAAGAGAGGAACTTGAGTGATGTGGTTACTGTGCTTGACACTTTTGGGGTTCAGAACTACTGTCAAAGTTTGTTTTACCACCTATAACTGTGCCATCCTTGGTAGTAATGTTGGATGCACGTCTGACTGATGATCAGGGGCCAGTTGTTCAAAACTAACGACATTGTTAGTTAACATATCGTTAAAACTTTGATCATTTATTATGGCAAATATGCAAAATTTTTTGCTGAAAAAATGTGAGCAGCTTTTGCATTCGCAAAAGCTGCTCACATTTTTTCAGCAAAAATACAAAAAATTTAAATATTAAACTAGCTAGAACAGTTAACAATATGACCACTAACGAGCTCGTTAAGCTAACAATGCTTTGAACAACTGGCCCCAGGACGTCACATGTTTGATACCTGCCGGGGTCTGCAGCATTCTTTTATTGAGATTGATCATAGACTCTTTTCTATAGTCGTTCTGTCCCTTCCACTGATTCAAGAAGGGCAGTTGTATTTTGTAAGTGTTTTTTTCTTCTTCTATATGTCCCAGACACGGATTGTATTGGGCACTTTAGTTTCTGATTAAAGAATACTTACTTATAAGCATGACCAGGAAGTGTGGTGAAATGTAAAGCTTTATATGACCTTTGACCTGTTTCTCAAATCCTTGGCAGGTGAGATGGTGAAGCAAAATTAACCAGCTAGGCTAGCTTCCATGTGGACACCTCCACTTGACCAGGGATAGAAGTCAAAAGTTATAAAAACCTCATATAAGGTGACACTGTGGCTTCAGTGTGACAGATTTGTTGAATATACTGGGTTTCTCTTTATATTCCTGTTTTTATGGTTTGATGTATCTTGATTTTTGAACCCGTGATAATAGCATGGCCGCATGAGGTTAGCAAGTCCATGAAATGAAAACTCCTCTAAACCTGTTTATATATATATAAAAGTAGGGTTTACATGGGAGTCATTATTTTCCTTATTTTTGCTCAAAAACATAGATTGTGGGTACTCATTAGGACCGCCTCATTGAGGCGGTTCTAATGAGCAATCACAATCTACATTTAGAGTATAAGTAAGAAAAATATCACAAATTTTCATCTGAAAAATCACCAATTTGGAGGTGTGAAAGAATGCACTCTATCACACAGATGTTATTGTAATAGTTAATATTATACTTTATGCTTCATCCTTTTCTTCAGGTGACAGGTGTGGTTGGAAGAGCTGAGTCATTATCATCAATATTTTTCCTGGGATCATTAATGGTATACTCAAAATGTACTGGGTATCACAAAAGTATTGGTAAGTATACCATCAAATGCTGTAGATATTGGCCCAGTTGTTTCAGTTTATACTAATTTATTTTAGTTCGATTACGATGAAAGCTTCAAGCTTATTGAATCGCTCTCGAACACTCATTCCGGGTGTTTTCACGCACGCGAGAGAGAGAGAGGCAGTGGCTTTTACACCACTGCTACCCATTTACACCTGGGTAAAGTGGGGCAGTGTCATTAAGTGTCTTGCCCAAGGACACACCTCGATACCGGTGGCCGGATTCGAACGCACAACCTCCCGATCATGAGTCGAACGGGCTAACCACTGCGCTATCGAGGCTGTTGTTCAAACAAACAATGACGTTAGTTAACGTATTAAGGGAATGTATGCACCTTCAGGGGAGGCAACTCCTGCAAAAGTATTTTTGTCTCCCATATCAATAGGGGTCAACTCCTAAAGGAAAGAATTTGCTCCTGAAGAGCAAATTCTTTCCTTCAGGAGAAGACCACTTTTTCAGTGGGACAGGACTTATAGAAAAGCAAACAGGAAGTCTGGAAAGTTGTCTGCCTTTGAATCATGACGAAAATCTACCGGGTTTTTCCACTCACCTTAAAACTTTAGTCATTTTATAAATACAGATATGGCATATGCAGAAGGCCATCTCACAAGAACTATAAGAGCTTCATTAATGATACTCTGTACAATCTTGCATCTCGGGATGGAAACTTCAATGCAAGCATCCCTATTTGACATTGGCCTGCATTTAATGGTTCACTGATTTTATGAACTATTGCCACAACCCTAGTTTTTAGCCTTATTTTCAGGTCCATTTCTCAAGAACAATAAGAGCTTTGTTATAATACTTGTTACAAACTAACAACAGTAATGCAGCCATCCTTATTTATTCTTGACCTACTTTTCATGGTTCATTGACTTTGCACCACATAGCCCCAGATAAGAAGGGGAGTCCAAATCTTATTTTAACCCACCGTCACGTAGTGATGAGGTGAGCTTTTGGGATCACTTTTTGTCCGTCCGCCCGTGCGTTAACAATTTCTTCAAACGACATCTCCTCCGAAACCACTGATAGGATTTTGATCAAACTTCACAGGAATGATCCTTAGGTAGTTCCCTTTCAAAGTTGTTCAAATGGTTCCGGTCCTTTTCACATCTAGGTCACAGGAGCCAAAAATAGATTTTTTTCACCGAAAACTTAAAAAATCTTCTTCTCTGAAACCACAAGGCCCAGGTCTTTGATATTTGGTATGAAGCTCCATCTAGTGGATCCCTACCAAGATTGTTCAAATTATAGTGCTGGGACCAAAAATGCCCCTGCCCCAGGGCCCTTTGGTTTTACATGGGCTTATATAGGAAAAATCTTTAAAAATCTTCTCTGAAACCGCAAGGCCCAGGTCTTTGATATCTGGTATGAAGCTTCATCTAGTTGACCCCAACCAAGATTGTTCAAATTATATTGCTGGGGCCAAAAATGCCCCCACCCCGGGGCCATTTGGTTTTACATAGGCTTATATTGGGAAAATCTTTAAAAATCTTCTTCTCTGAAACTGCAAGGCCCAGATCTTTGATATTTGGTGTGAAGCTTCATCTAGTGGACCTCTACCAAGATTGTTCAAATTATAGCCCATGGGCCAAAAATGCCCCCGCCCGAGGGGCTTTGGTTTTACATAGGTTTAAATAGGGAAAATCTTAAAAAAATCTTCTTCTCTGAAACCGCAAGGCCCAGGTCTTTGATATTTGGTGTGAAGCTTCATCTAGTGGACCTCTATCAAGATTGATCAAATTATAGCCCTGGGGCCAAAAATGCCTCCGCCCCGTGGCCCCTTGGTTTTTCGTAGGCTTATATAGGGAAAATATTTAAAAATTTTCTTCTCTGAAACCACAAGGCCTAGTTCTTTGATATTTGGTATGAAGCTTCATCTAGTGGACCTCTACCAAGATTGTTCAAATTATAGCCCTGGGGCCAAAAATGCCCCCACTTGCGGGCCCTTTTGTTTTACATTTGCTTATACAGGGAAAATCTTTAAAAATTTTAAGAAGCTTCACCTAAATTGTTCAGATTATAGCCCTAGGAAATAGAAGTTAAGGCAATGAAAACCTTTGAAAATCTTCTTGTCTGAAAGCAGAAGGCCAAGGTCTTTGATATTTGTTATGAAGCTTCATCTTGTGGATTTCTACCAAGATTGTTGAAATTATAGCCCTGGAGCCAAAAAATGGCCCGCCCCGGGGACCCCAAGGTTTATATAGACTTATATAAGGAAAACCTTTAAAAATCTTGTCTGAAACCAGAAGGCTCCGGTCTTTGATATTTGGTATGAAGCTTCACCTTTTAGACCGCTACCAAGATTATTCATATCATAGCCCGGGGCCAATTATGGCTCTCCCAGGGACCCACTTGATACCCTATGGATCAGGTGAGCGATCCAGGACCATCATAGCCCTCTTGTCTTGACAGGAGAAATTATTGACAGTGTAGACCCCAATGAGACGACATGAGCCATCACATCATGATCTACACTGCTTGCATTAAAAGCTGTACAGGTCTATTAATCTGTACATTTTTTTCGAATCCATCATTAAACCTTGTTAAATCCAAAGCTGTTTAAAAATAAAATGGGTTATAAATAGGTTTATGTTTGCTTTTCAGTGTGGCTACCTTTACTGATCACTATCTGCCTAGTAACAGTTGCTATGCTGTGTAAAGAACAAGGTATCACAGTGATAGGAGTCTGTGTGGTCTATGAAGTTTTTGTGGCGCAGAGGGTGAGGATTTTTTATGACAATCTGTTTATCTTGTAAACTCGTAACTATTGTAAAATCCTTGTACTATGACAACCTTTGGGACTGTTCAAAAGTGGTCTTTCAGACCACTTTTGAACAGTCCCAAAGATGGTCTCTTACCACAGGACACTGTATGCAGAAAACACAAAGAAAGAATAACTTTGATCTACTGAATAAGCTTTTTAAAGCCGAAATAGACTTAATTTTGGGTGGTCTCAATAGCAGAATTTCCATGTATTTCATTGTACACCTAAACCTTGTCGTAACACTGTTCCTTATAACATGGTTTTAACATGATTTACAGATGCCCTTTAATTTGGTTTTAAAGGCCCTAAAGAGGCCTCAAATTTATGCTTGAAAAGTCTGTACAAACCATGCCTATAATTCAGGGTTTGCTGACTTTGTGAACTGTTGCCTCAGCCGAAGCTTTCACCCTAATATTTAAGCCCATTTCTCCAGAACTATAAGAGTTTCATTGATGAGATTTAGTACATTCTTACAACTGGAGATGGCAACTTAAAGCAAGCACCCATTTGATCTTAACCTACATTTCATGATTCCCTGACTTTGAGAAGATTTTGTCCCCTCAGGCACTACATAACCTTCAGCGGAATTCTTGTCAAGTTATTTACGGTATCCTACTAAATATATTAATATCTGGAGTCACAGAAGAAATTTCCTGCAACTTACAAAAGATGTTGAATCAGTCGTGACCAAGAAGCCTTTATGGTTAGCCTCATTAAACTTTCACTGGCATGTATATGGGTGTTGCCTATATTAAACAGCAAAATTCTTTATGATATAAACCAGACTTTCACTAAATGCAAATGCACTTCTTCTTCATTCATTTATATTCTTTGTTAAAGTGACATTTTGAGTAACAAATGGTGCCTTCTGCAGAGAAGTAGGACTACAGGTGTACAGTCCATTCCTTACCCTGACCCTGTTCTTCCCCGGGAAGGAACTTGGCCAGCCCATTGCTTCCCCAGTGAAGAAACTGATCTTCCCCAGGGAAAGAACTGTGTCGCCCAGTTCTACCCCAGGGAAAAAACTGACGAGATGGAAGAAACGCCCTTTTACACTGCTAACAAGGATCATTATGGGATAATTTTCCTTATTTCTGTTTTCAAACATATTGTATTGGTACTATACTGTTATTAATCAAATAATTTCGTATTGGCCCAGTTACAGGTCCGAGGTCTGCTGTATTGGCACGAGGCCAAAGGCCGAGGCCAATACAGCTGACCGTGGACCTGTAACTTGGCCAATACGAAATTATTTGATTAATGACAATTTTATTAATTGCCGCATTTAAAAACATGATTTATGATTTTCGAATATTGGTTGATCTGGTGTAATACAGGATAATCAATTAATAATTGTTGGAAATGCCTTTCGAGGTGATTCTAACAAGTATCCACAATATATGTTTATAACAAGACATAAAGAGAATCAGCTGATTCTAATAAGTAACCACAACATATGAGCCCCGCCAAGCGAATTTGTGTCTTCGAGCATTCCGTCATGACACATTTT
Organism: Lucinisca nassula; assembly: GCA_963580285.1. Lineage (NCBI taxonomy): Eukaryota > Metazoa > Mollusca > Bivalvia > Lucinida > Lucinidae > Lucinisca > Lucinisca nassula. The sequence continues at coordinate 143,597,563 of OY757013.1, forward strand.
AACTGCGCATGCCCAGCCATTCAGAGGGACCAGGATTATAGCTTTCTGTCTGAAGGTACCTCTTGATTCACTGCTTTTATGAGCGAGCAGCGAAGGGTCTGGCGAGACTGCACGAATGCGCAGGCTCGCCTGAGCCTTCGCTGCTCGCATAGGCGATAAGTACCAAAATCGCTTGACGGGGCCCATATATGTTATTATTATTCTTATTACAAACATAGGTTAGAATCAAACATAGATTATGAGTTCTTGTTAGGTTGCCTCATTAACCCATAAAGCGCCAATCATGACAATTGTTGTCTGCTTTGCCGTCTGCCGGTTACCTTAAAGGTATTTTTTTTGCAAACAGTATGGACCCAGATCAGACTCCCACACTGTTTGCCTGTATGCAAAAATGTTTCTAAAAAGTTTGCAAAAAAATTCAGCAGACGACATTTTCATATGTAATTTTTCTCGGCGTCTTAAACGTTAAGGTGATTCCAACAAGTACCCACAGCATGTTTGTAAGAAGAAATAAAGAGTATGTTTTATTTCTTGTAACAAAAATCTGTTGCTGGTTCTTGCTAGAATTGCCTCGCAGTTCTAAAGTGAAGTTATTCTGACAAATACCCACAGCATATGTTTGCAACAAGAAAGAAGGAAAATGTCCTCAATACACCATAGGCCAGTTGTTCAAAACTAACAACGTTGTTAGTTAACGTTTGATCATTTAATATGGGTAATATGCTAATATTTTTGCTGAAAACAAATGTGAGCAGCTTTTGCAAATGCAATAGCTGCTCACATTTTTTCAGTAAAAAATACAATATCCTCATTACATCATGGACCAGTTGTTCAAAACTAACAATGTCTTTAGTTAACATATTGTTAAAACTTTGATCATTTAATATGGGAAATATGCTAATTTTTTTGCTGAAAAAAATGTGAGCAGCTTAGATATTGTACTCGCTAGAACAGTTAAAAATTTTACCAATAACGAGCTCGTTAAGCTAATGATACTTTGAACAACTGGACCCAATATCTGGAGCTATGAAGAGAGTACCCTGTAATTACATGTTCCTTTCAGGCCCTATTTAAAGACCTGTGGGCAATATTGATGACCATATTGAAAGGGAAACCAGCTATACCAAAATGGCTACAGGGATCCATCATTAGGTCAGCTGTGTTGGTAGGGAGCACAATGTTTCTCTTGATTGCTAGAATCAAAGTGATGGGAGCCCAGTTACCTGTCTTTACAAAGTAAGGATTTATTTAACATGTATAAAAAATTAATGAACCCATTGCATGGGGGAAACCCCTAAAGGGGTACCTTGGCAAACAGTGCAGGCCCAGATCAGATGCCGCAGAACGTGGCTTCTGATCAGGCACTGCACTATTTGCAGAATTTTCCGTCAAAACTGGAATAAAAATGAAAAAATAGACCTGACACCCTTTATATGACAAATGGACTTGTCCAGCATATAGCAATGGAAAAGTCCACTAGTATACAATGGGTTAAGAGTAAATTTAACCATCTGCCATATGTTGCTGTCATGTTTTAAAAAACAGAATTGTTTCATTTGACCTTTTGCAAATAGATACCATTTTTGGGGAGGCAACTCTTATGAAAATATGTTCATCTCACTTATCAAAAGGGATCTACTCTTAGCCCTTATCCTGCTGAATAAATTAATTTTGCCACACCCATTTCTAACCATCAATCAATCAAATTACTTGATATAATGTGTTTGTTCAAATTCACAAACTGAATGACAAACAGTGTAGATCCTGATCTGAATCTACAGTTTGCAACATTTGAGCTTATCTTGTTCAGCGGGATAAGAGTTAAAAAATGGAATTTGCTTCTGAGAAGGAAATACTTTCCTTAAAGAGTAGACCCATCATTGTAAGACTACAATGATTGGAAAGCAAACAGGAAGTGCATCATGTCAACAAGTCTGTATAATGAACACCCCAGTAATATTAAGAAAACTGGGGTTTACAGGGGTAAACATTATTTTCTTATTTCTGCTCCAAGACATAGGTTGTGGGTGCTTGTTAGAACCGCCTCAATGAGGCGGTTCTAACAAGCACCTACAACACGTGTTTTGAATATAATTAAGGATATCATCACAATTTTTAATCAGAAACTTAATTGTTTTAGAAATATGAAAGAGCGCACACGGGTGTATTATTGTAATGCCCAAAAGTTATCTTTCTTGTACAAAGTGGCAAAAAATGTGTCAGGTATCTCCTGCTTTTACCTACAGATGAACCCGTCTTGGGGATTACCTTGGGGAAGCACCAACAGTAGTCTATCAATAAGACAGGTGGTCTCTGAAGGCAGGAAAAGAAAATCAAGACTTCTTTTGAAATTCACAAGTTAACCCTTGTCCTGCTGAGCCCAGATATGCCTTACCTTTCAAACAATGTAGATCCAGATCAGATGGCTTCTGGAGAAGCCATCTGATCAGGATCTACATTGTTTGTCATTCAGATTGTGAATTTGTTGCAATAATTTGAATCAAGTAATCTGATTGGCTAATAATCAGTAGTGGGTGTGGCTTATATAAATATTCAGCAGAACAAGGGTTAATTTGTTCACATCCTTATAGGTCAATGAGAGGTTCCGTCTTTTACGATCTAATGGTGCATTGTTCTTGTTATCCTCAGTCAACTCTGTTTCACTTGTTAATCAGCAGTCAGATGCGCATCCGACTGAGCTACTGAGGCCGGCAACTTTATATAGAGAAAAGTAGGGTTAACAGGGGTATACATCAATTCCTGTTTTTGCTCAACACATTGAGTCTGGGTAAGCATTAGAACCCCATTCGGGTGGTTTTAATGAGCACCCACAATTTATATTTTACTGTTTCAGGCCTTGCAGGATTTCAGGCTTTTAGAGCTTCTTATTTTTCTTCATTTCAGGCTTTTAGATTTTGATTTTTTGTTCCTTTAGTCTGTTTAAAAAACTATTTAATCCGTATCCTGCTGAATAAATTTATTTACCCACACCCATTTCTGACTGTAAGTCAACCAAATTACTTGGTATTTTCACAAATAGTTGTGTCTTGTTCTGCAGGATAATGGTTGAAGCTGCAAAAATGGGCCTTTCCGGCAATGAAAATCGTGGTCAGTATGAGGCCATTGTTTTCACTGGAAAATGTCAGTTTTGTATCCATGAAAGAATACAATATGTCATGCATTGTGTGTTCATAGAATCAGAAAAGGTGGGTATTTGATGATAATTAATGGGTGTTTTTTGTCAATTAGCTATAAAAACTTATGTTGAGGGTATTCATTTGAACTGCCTCATTGTGGCAGTTGTAACGAGTACCCACAATTTAGGTCTTGTAGCAGAAATAAGATAAATTTGTGTACCCCTGTAAACCCCAGTTTTCCATATTCAAAGTGGGGTTTAGAGGGTTATTCATTACACCGAGTTGTCAAGGTGATGGTTCCTCTGCCTTTATTGCTCATTTCTAATCGTTCATTATAAAGCTTATTTTAATAATGAATATTGTTCTTTATTGGGGTATCAAATTCCACAAGTTATTATTAATTGACTATCCTGTATTGTTCGGAGGTCATCCGTAATAACACTGAGGTAAAAAAAATAATCATGTTTTTAATGGTGTCAAGTAATAAAATTGTCATTAATCGAGTAATTTCTTATTGGCCAAGTTACAGGTCCTCGGTCTGCTGTATTGGCCTCGGCCTCAGGCCTCGGGCAAATACAGTAGACCTCGGACCTGTAACTAGGCCAATATGAAGTTACTTGATTAATAACATTATATTATTAACCTATATCAGCCCAATAACCCTACAGTATTAATTGGCTGAGTTGCATTTGCTTTTATGACTTAAAATTTCTGTTTTCAGGTTTGACAACCCAGCATCTGTCGCCAACATCCCAGCTCGTCAGCTGACCTTCAACTACCTCCTGCCCATCAACTTCTGGTTACTCTTGTTCCCGGCTGACCTCTGCTGTGATTGGACGATGGGAACCATACCTGTGATTGAATCTATAGTAGACTATAGGAATCTAATTACATTGACATTTTATATTTTGTTTGGAAAAATAGTTTATTTTTCTCTGTGCAAACAAGGGAGAATAAACAGAGCCTTAATCATGGTAAGAATTGATATTTTCAAAACTGAGTTTATTACTATACAGTAGAACGTCGATGGCTCGAACTCGGATGGCTTGTTTAACATGGCTGAGTAGAACACTTTCTTGAGTACCTGTGGGATTTCTCTAGATAAGAAATAGTGAGGGCAAGTTTGCGATATTTTCGTTTTAACCTCGCTAATGTATGCTGTGTGTACTCATTAGAATCGCCTCTATGAGGCGATTCTAATGAGTACACACAGCATACATTCATCGTAAGAACACTGAAAAGAAGTCCAAAATTACTCAGGTCATGCCTCCTGGCAATAGCCCTCAGTTTCTCGAACTACCGTTGCCTCAAACAGATTTTAGTTGTCCCAAAGGTGTTCGAGCCATTGAAGTTCGACTGTATATGCAATAGAAAGGAAGTACTTTATTCTGCAACAAACTATTCGGTGGAAAAGCATCATATGAAAAGCTGTTAAATGATGTCACAGAGGGGTGTTGGCTTAACCCATAAAATGCCAATCAGGACAATTGTTGTCTGCTTGTTATCTGCCGGTTACCTTAAAACTCATTTTAGCAAACAATGTGGACCCAGATCAGATGAGTTCACACTGTTTGCCTGTATGCAAAAAATAATTCAAAAGTTTGCAAGAAGACATAAGCAGACATTTTCAGATGTAGATTTTCTCAGCATTTTAAGGGTTAAGATGGTGTAACATAGACTCACATCAAAAGTTTGACTATCAGACTCATTATGATAACACACCCTTGTGAAATACAGTCAAACCTGTCATAGAGGCCACCTCTATTAACCAAGCAACCTGTCTTAACCCTTATCTTGCTGAATATTCATTTAAGCCACACCCATTTCTGTCTATCAACCAATCAAATAACTTGATGTAATTTATTGCTACAAATTCATAATCTGAATGCCAAACAGTGTAGATCCTGATCAGATGGCTTCTCTGATCTGGATCTACACTGTTTGCAAAGATAGGGGTTGTCGGGAATAGCAAGATAAGGGTTAAGCAAGTATACATTTAGGTCCCGAAAAAGGCAAATGCATTAATATTTATCTGTTTTAAGCATGCACCTGTCTTAAGCAAGCAAATTTTGATCATCCCTGAGGTGCTTGCTCAACACAGGTTGGACTGTAGTATATTTCTTCGTTTATCAAAAACGACTACTATTCCGATGAAAAATTGTGATACTTTTCTTATTGATACTCCAAACATAGGTTGAGGGTGCTCATTAGAACGGCATCATTGATGCGGTTCTAACAAGTACCCACAACCTATGTCTTGGAGCAGAAATAAGCAAAATAATACCTGTGTAAACCCCAGTTTTCTATATAAAGTGGAGTTAGGAGGGGTATTCATTTCACGGACTTGCTGACATGATGTTAAATACAGTGGGTAAAGTCAAAAGTGTTAGCTGGATTTCTTGTAACTATGTCCAAAGGTTGGGAGAATTTGAAGGAAAATTTGAACAAAAGTATTAACTTTTAATGTATTAGAATCGAAACAGGTCAGCTCTACTGTTTGAATTCTTGAGTAATAGATAAGTTTGTATGTTGTAAGTAGATAAATCCCTCGGAGCTCTTGATTGTTCTGCTTTACAACTGACCTCCAAAGTGTGGTTTATTGTCGGGCCTGCTATTAGCATGGCGCGATATAGGCGCCCGGTTTTCCATCAGTTTGTTCATCCATTTGTCAAGGCGTCAACATTTGCGATCACCCTAGCATTCACCCAAAGGTTCAAGTTTATTTCTCAAGAACTATAAGAGCTTCATTAATGATACTTGGTACAAACTTGTATATGTGGATGGCAACTTAAATGCAAGATTCCTTATTTGACCTTGACCTACATTTCATGGTTCACTGACTTCGTAAAATATTGCGACCACCCTAGCGTTCACCCTAATGGTCAAGTTTATTTTTCAAGAACTATAAGAGCTTCATTAATGATACTTGGTACAAACTTGTATCTGGGGATGGTGACTTAAATGCAAGCTTCCTTATTTGACCTTGACCTACATTTTATGGTTCACTAACTTTGTGAAATATTGTGACCACCCTAGCGTTCACCCTTATGGTCAAGTTCATTTCAAAAGAACTATAAGAGCTTTATTAATGATACTTGGTACAAACTTGTATCTAGAGATGGCAATTTTAATGCCAGCATCCATATTTGACCGTGACCCAAATTTTATGGTTCACTGACTTAGTGAACTATTGCATCAACCCTAGTGTATAACCTAATGTTTAAGTTCATTTCTCAGCAGCTGTTACAGCTTCATTAATGATACTTGGTACAAGCTTGCATCTAGGAATGGCAACTTTAATGGAAGCATTAATATTTGACCTTGTCCTAGATTACATGGTCCGGTGACTTTGGGCCCCCACAGGCGCGACATAGCCTTTGGCGGAATTCTTGTAACACAACAATTCACTACTGTGATTAATTTCTTAAACAAAGATATAGGGCTCTTTACACATATATAGTTTGTCTGTCATTACTGACAATGACCAATCTTAATCATATTTGAGAAATGTTTCTATTTGTGTGTTCTAAGGTGGCTGATGAGACCGATTCTAGCTCTGAACTGTCTGTTACAAATAGAGCAACAGAGGCTAGAGGAAGACAACTCTGTTGGTGATGCCTTAGCTCTGACTTTGCGCTGTGCACGTTTCTGCTCAGCTTCACTGATTCTTTTTGCCTCATATTCATTGGTATCCCTTTTGATGAGACCTCGCCACTTTGCTCTGTCCTGTGCACTTTGTTCCCATGACTCTGTTGGAATGTTGAAGTCCCTGAGGGAGGCTTTTAGGGTGTCCTTGTAGTGCTTCTTCTGACCACCTTGGGAGGGTTTACAATTTCTAGTTCTCCATAGAGAATTTTCTTCGGCAAACCTTCCTCAGGCATTCTGGTAACATGGCCTGTCCATCTTAACTGTGCTAATTTCAAAAGAGTATGTACACTTTGCATCCCTGCCCTGTTCAGGACTTCCGTGTCTGGAATCCTGTCTTGTGGCTTAATCTTTAAGAGTTTTCTAAGACAGCTAGTATGGAAGTGAGTCTGCCTTTTGGCGTGCCGTTGGTAAACTGTCCGTGTTTCACATGCATACAATAGTGCTGGTGGAGATTGATCATGAAATCTTTTCTACGGTCATTCTCTCCCTTCCGCTGATTCAAGAAGGGCGGTTGTCAGTTTCTGGCGAAAGAATGTGCACTGTACTGGTTAACCGCTTACGTATAAGCCTGCCCAGGAAAGTGTGGACAGGTAAACTGACCGGCTCAAAAATGACCTAAATAGTGTTGACTGGGCCGTTAAACTCCATTACAAACAAACAAACAAACAATAGTGCTGGCAGCATCACAGCTCTGTAGACTTTCAGTTTTATGTCAAGTCTGTTTCTACTTCGATCCCAGACACTACCACGTAGTCGGCTAAATGCTGCACAAGCTTTGGCAATCCTGGCATTGACTTCATCATCAATGTGCACGGCTCTTGACAGTATGCTCCCAAGGTAGGTGTACATTTGATAACGAAACATATTTGAAGTAAAGAGAAATTTATAGCAAAATAGTAAGCATTTTATTTTCATATGCTGTTAAAGGAAACAATTTGTCCCAATGGGACAGGCCTGGGGCCTTCTCTTCTCATTTGATAGAAGCTAGTATAATAGAAATATGAGAGGCATAGCATGTACAAGCAAAAGACAACAAACAAACCAATGATAAAAGCTCATTAACCCTTATCTTGCTGTTCACAACAACCCCTATTTTTGCAAACAGTGTAGATCCAGATCAGATGGCTTCTGAAGAAGCCATCTGATCAGGATCTACACTGTTTGGCATTCAATTTATGAATTTGTTGCAATAAATTACATCAAGTAATTTGATTGGTTGATAGACAGAAATGGGTGTGGTTTAAATGAATATTCAGCAAGAGAAGGGTTAACTACCCATGTTTGCATTCACCATCACTCCTAGGCATGTAATGCTAATATGTTGTATACCTGCACTGGATGGTCAAGGCCTGGTGGTTCTAAGCCCCCTAAGCTTAAGGAGCTTATTAGTTGTCAGATGGTCAAAAGTATCAGCAAGTACAGTATCTATTGCTGTGGTATTTTTGCTGAAAAATTTGAGTAGCTTTTGCAGTTTTTGCAAAAGCTACTCAAAATTTTTCAACAAAACATTTTTTATTTCATTTTTCTTTTTTTTTTCAGTAAAAATATTAGCACATTTGCTAAATTAAATAATCAAAGTTTGGATAATCTGGTGACCACTAGCAACGTCTTTAAAACAACTGGGCTCATGTGTTTTCGACAGTCTGTCTGTCCCTTCGGCTGATTCCAGAGGGGCAGTTGTTAGTTTCTGGCAAAAGATTGTGAACTTGACTGGTTAAAGGTGCATTATTGAGCTACCGGGTCTCAATTTTATTTCTTGTTTTTATCTTCAATTCATACTCCTTGTTGTGTGTACAATTTTGGAACCAAATACAGCTTCAGAACTTTGTGAAAATGGTCGTTTTCATTCGTGTTGACCCTTCGCTCTGAACATGTGTTCGGAATTTCTGTTCTAAAAATAAATCTGTCACTTTGCACATACATGGCGACAGTATCGTCTCTGAGTGTTGTTACTTATGGCATGTTATATAGAGTCTTATTTTTTTCCGATTCAGGCATGGCCTAAGCAAACAAGGCCAAAAATGAACAACGCGTAACGTCATATACTATGGGGATTCTATTTTTGTCATGAACTAAAAATAGATCTAACTAGTGTTCGAAACCTAGTTAGGGAATCCCTCTCAAACTCATTTACCTGTCATCATAATTGTTCGCATTTTTGCATAAAATGCATTCATTTGTATTGTTTTAATGAAAAATACCGGCTGTATGTATTTTATTTTTGGAAGCATTTTTTACAGATAGCTCAATAATGCACCTTTAAATCACTTATGTAGAAGTCTGCCAAAGAAAAGTTGTTTAACCCTTTACCACTCACGGATTTTGTGAATTTCGCCGATTTTTCACAGTGTTGCACCTGACAGCAACTTCAACTCATAATGGATGGTCTGTTTTACACCAAACTCGGTATGAATGTTCATTGGGCAGTAGCCTTTCAATTGCAACCTTTCATGACTTGATCATTGTTGTCATGGTAAAGAGGGGGCATCTCAAAGTTGGCAAAAAGTGTACTTTCACGTGAATTTATGACCACATTTTAATCTTCACACAGCTGTCCAGGCAACAATTAAGGTGTTTGGCACTGGCCATTTTCACTGTTTGCAGCATGCTTTATCAGCATCAATTTTCAGGCATTTTTGACCCCAGACACCCTCAGATGTAAATTTTAGCGGCCGGTTGGGCCATACACCCAAAATTTTTCGGGATGTGAGGGGGACGTTGCCCCCCTTCAATCGCCCCAAGAATATTTTTAGTGGGGAGGCGCGCGAAAAAGCAGGTCACGTTTTGGCCCAACAAATCCTAAATCAAAAATAACTATCCAGGGGTAGAAATGCAGATTTTAGGTGCTTCTGGGGCTTAAAATGGGAGTGGGGGGGGCAGACACGTAAAAACATGTATCTGAGTGGGAAAGGGTTAAGTAAACTAAGCGGCTGGACATGATGTTAACCCTTATCCTGCTGAATAAATTAATAAAGTGACACCTATTTCTGACTATCAGCCAATCAAATTTCTTCAGAAGCCATCTGATCTGGATCTGCACTGTTTGTAAAGGTATAGGTTGTGGCATTCAGCAGGATCAGGGTTTATAGTATTGACTAGGCCGAAGCAAGCCCCTGTGATGTAGTGACCATACTGCTCACCTCATAAACCAGTGAACTTGTGTTTGATCCCAGGCTTCACCAGACTTTCAGATGAGTTTTAAAACTAAGGTGCCATCTCTGTATGACCTCAGCTGTTGGTGGGGCCTAATACTCCAACACACACACATACATGACTAGGCAATTAAACTCTTAACCAATCATCAAGCAAGCAGAGTCAAAACCAGTCTTCAAATAAGTAAACCAGTCTGGAATTGTATTTTTCAGTGCCTAGCCTTGTTGGTGTTGCCTTTTATACCAGCATCCAACTTGTTTTTCCCAGTTGGGTTTGTAGTAGCTGAGAGAATATTGTATACACCAAGTATGGGCTTCTGTATGTTCGTGGCTCTTGGTTTTGACATGCTGCTACAAAATAAAAAGTAAGTAACTATGGCAACTAAAATTGGAAATATTAATATTCATTTGAGTACATGTAGGTTTTGGAAAAGATGTTTCCTGCTCTCCAAAGTTAACCATATTTCATTAAACCCAGAAAAACTGCATCTGAAAATGTCATCTGTTTATGTATGTCTTCTGCTACATCTTCTTGCAAACATTCATATTTTTGCATACATACAAACACTGTGAACCCTGATCAGACTGCTAGAGGGAGAAGTCTAATCAGGATCCACACTGTTTGCAAGGACTTTAAAAGTAGCCAGCAGACAGCTAATAATGATTGTTATGATTGGTATCATTTTTTTTTTTCCTTTAGTTTTACAACCCTTTCAAGATTATTTTACAGTTTTATCTGTATTAAGTAAGCATGTAAGGGATAACCTGAATGTGCTTGCTAATACGGGAAAATATGAAACCTAAGCACCCCGTAAAGCTCACTAAAGGTATGTTGTTCCTTCAGAACAATGCTCCTGTTCACAAGGCTGTCATTGCTATGGCTGCCATTCACAATTGTGGCTTTAAATTGATTGAGCATCTGCCTTATTCACCTGATCTTCCTTCATCAGACTTTCATTTATTTCCAAACATGATCATGGCTATTTCAGGCACCCAATTTCAGTCTGATGATGACGTCATATATGCCGTGGATGACTTTCTGAACAGCCAAGAAAAGGAGTTCTATAAAAGTGCCATTGAGGCCCTTAAACACTGGTGGCAAAAGTGTATAGATACTGAAGGGAATTATGTTGAAAAATAATACAATATGTCCGACAAAATTCAAATCCTTCAATATGAGGCTCACAACATATCAATCAGCCCTTGTACATGTATGTATTGTGTATGATGCTTATATTTTTTCAGGGCATTGAAATCATTGTTATGGTTGCTTATGGGTATCTTGGTAATTACTCATGCTGGAAAAACATACCTTAGGAACATAGATTGGTAAGTAAAGTGTTTCATCACATTAACAAGTCTGTGTAATTAACACCCTTCTAAACCCCATTTTATACAGAGAAATCTGGGGTTTACAGGGAATACATTATTTCCCTTATTTCTTGTCCTAGACATAGGTTGTGGGTACTCGTTAGAACCGCCTCAATGAGGCGGTTCTAACGAGCACCCACAACCTGTTTTTGCAGTATGAATTAAGAAAATATCACGGATTTTAATCAGAAAAGTAGCCATTTCAGAGATGTGAAAAAACACACTATGTCACATGGATGTTTTATCTTAACCCTTATCTTGCTGTTCACGACAACCCCTATCTTTGCCAACAGTGTAGATCCAGATCAGATGGCTTCTGAAGAAGCCATCTTATCAGGATCTACACTGGTTGGCATTTAGTTAATGAATTTGTAGCAATAATTTACACCAAGTAATTTGATTGGTTGATAGACAGAAATGGGTGTGGCTTAAATGAATATTCAGCAAGATAAGGGTTATTATTGTGGGAGTGGCCAAACTACTCTACCTGACAACCTTATCTCTAATACCTACTTCATAAGGACATAATCTGGTATAGTAGTTGCTATAGCAGTCACAACTAAGACTGGCAGAGCATGGCAGTTCAGGTGTTGTCAATTTTTGCCAAATTGTTGAGTGCATAAGAAGATTTGGTAGATTGTCTTTTGCATGGTTTTTGCAAGCAGTCTGTATAGCAATAGACACCAACCCTTTGTGCCACAGTTGAATTCGGAAATACAGATTTCTTAGTTTAACATTTTGTTATTAAGGCAGTTGCAAATGATAGGTCATCTTTGGCAATCTTAAAAAAAACAACTATAATATTTATCAAAATGACTAGCACAACAGCAAGAAATACAGTCCAAACTCAGTTTCATCAATACATAGTTCTGTCATTGGGTGTACCATCTTTTCTGGACTGGACTAGCTAGTTTTAGCCAATTAGGCTTCATCAGTGACCCTCAAATATTTCCTAAATTCTGCAGTGATATCAATGATCCCAAAAGGAGATTAAACCTACACTATTATGAAGGGCAGGGAGACTGCCCTGAAAAAGTGTGGTTGGGTAAATTGACTGGCTTGAGTGTGTGAGTGAGATTTAGTTTTACATCCCACCAACAGCTAAGGTCATGCGGAGACGGAACCTCTGTTTAAAGACTCATCCGAAAGTCTGGAGAAGCCCAGGATCGATCCTGCGATCCCTGGTTTACAAGGCGAGTAGCGTAACCACTGCACCACGGAGGCTTCTAATGACTGGCTTGATATTACCTTAATAGTGTTGGCGAAGCCATTAAACCACTTAAGGGGAATAGGAACACCTGGCAGGTCGCTTTTCTATAAAGCCCTATCCCATTGCAAAAGGGGTCAACTCTAAAAGGAAAGAATTTGCTCCACAAAAAGAGTAGCATGCCTTTCACATTTTTGACGAGCAGACCAAATGACCATATACACCACAGCTTTGTTTTATGTTGCAGTTGAATTCACATGATCAGAAGACTTAGTTTACTTTTTTGTTAATGGATTATTCCAAAGGCAGGTGCAAATGATAGTGCTGCCCTGTCAGTCTTACCTGCGACCACTATACTAGTTGCTTGAACTGTTTTACGGGCCTCCGTGGCCTAGTGGTTAAGAGCGCTGACTCTTGATCATTAGGTCTCTCACCGGTGTGGTTCGAGCCTCGCTCGGGTCATATGTGAGACGCCAAGTTCTGCAACGGAAGGTCAGGTGGTTTTTCTCCAGGTACTCCGATTTTCGCCCACCTCTGATTAAGGATCGGCTCGATATGAGAGAAATAATCTTGAAAGGGCCGTAAAACCAAAACCAAAAAAAAAAAAAAAAAAAAAAAAAATTGAACTGTTTTTTTTTTAAATGTCATCAATGGTTCCTGGCAAAGTAACATGACTTCAGTTTTAGGCATTCACATAACCTGGTAAAGGGGTTGCCTTTTAATGCACATCTGTGTGGCAGTGACTCCTGGATACATGGCAGTTTCTACACAATCTATTTTTTTCATTAACAAGTCTGTAAAACGAACACTCTTGTAAACCCTACTTACTTAATACTAGATTTTACTAAAATGACATACACTGTAGCGTCCTTATAGCGCTGTCATCAGGATCCATCAGCTTTGAGAGCGTTATACGTGGTCCGTGTTGTATACAAATCTTGACAACCGGGTTACCCCACCCACCTTTTCTGCATGCATGATTACTGTTTATGCCAGTTTATTATGAATATTCCATATTGCGTGTATTTTCTAAGTTATATAGTATTAGATTAAATTTTTATATGATTCTATAACTCTAGCAGTCATTTGGCTTTTCATTCAAACCATTTTTGGAATTTATATTGTTGCTGCTTTTGTTTATGTATCTCCAGCCGCCATATTTATTTACATCTTCCAATAGTCGCTAAGGTATCACTAAGTAGTGAAGTAAAATGCAACATGACTATACCATAAAGTTAGTTTGAAAGAAAGGCAATTTGATGTAAGCGTAGCAAGTTTACATTGGTGTTTATGTTTGTTTATTGTTTTACCTTGCCTGATTTCCATTTCTTTGTTTTTATACAGTGAATAATAAATGAATAACCATATGCAGATGCCCGAAAAAAAAAAAAGACGTCTGCTTTGCCCAATTTTGGCTGGAAAAATATTTAGCCTCTGCAAGTGACAATTACAATGTGATTAATTGAGACCTAACTGGTACAAAGGGATTAATTAACCTTGTTTTCTCACCTAATCACACTGTTAATTACTGGCTTATCAATAAGCCTTAAGCTAGTATTCACAGTTTAATAGTGTTGACAACTTGAGTAAATAAGCAAGTTTACATGTATTGTCTTGGCTGACGATGTTTTGACTTTAGAGTTCAGAGGAAAAATGGGAAAAAATTTCGACCGTTTTCAAAACTGGGGAAAGAACGCAATATTTGGAGCCACAGACCAACAGATTTATAAAGATTTCCACCAACCAAAAGGCCCCGCAGAATTACCGCATGCAGATGTACAGACAAAAACAGCATCTGCATTGCTTTGTTTTGGCATGAAAAATATTTAGCATGTACATGTGTCAATTGCAAAGTATCCTAAACTTATGGATGTAACTGGAAAACAACACATAGGTGTGTTTAATGAAATAATTTGGCATTTGAAACCACCCTTTTCTATATTTATTTATTTTTTGAATTATTAAAAATGAAAAGTACCAAGCACTGCACCCTGCAGTAGACAGCATTCTTTTCAAAATTACGGACCAACCTTACCCATTCATGCAGGGTAATGTTTAAGAGATAGTTCAAATCAGATACGGATTAAAACTGGATTAATAATGATCTTTCAATTAATTGAGACATAACTGGTATATCTTGATTGACCTATTGTAGCACCTTGCTTAGGCAAGTATTCACAGGTTCAAAGTGTTGTCAGCTTCAGTAAATCAGCCAGTATACATGTGTTATAATTGCCGACAATTTTTGACTGTCAAGTTACACAGAAAAAGGGCAAAATGTTTGGCCAAACTGGGGTTAAAATTTAAAAAAAAAATAAAAAATGGGAGCCACAGACCAACAGCATTATAACGATTTCTGTTTTAAGCATCAGCGTTGTAATGCCTCTACAGTGTATAAGATTAGTCTCCCTTAGCTCTGTATACAAAAAAGAAAGTGTTGTGAAGAGCAAATCAGTTTTGGTACACATTTATGATTTATTGCGAATAATGCTGTCTGTGAGTATTCAAACACAGTCAGGTAAAGTTGGCATTACATGGTGTTGCATGGTTGGATGCAAAGCATGCATATATGTGCTTTGAGAACTAAGGAAAATACCTCAGACAGAATTATCAACTTAGTTTGACTTACAGGACATCAGAATACACCATATTCCGAGCGGCCTTAACAGTGAATCAGAAGAATGCTAAACTATGGAACAATGTTGGACATGCCTTGGAGAAGGATGAGAGATGGGAGGAAGCTCTGCAGTACTTTGAAAAAGCTGCCAGGTAAAGTGTGTTTTAAGCTTCATTTCCTCTGACCTAATGATGTAACTGGCACTCTTTTTCAACAGAGGACAATCTGTAGAAAATAGAGGAAAACCCATTCATACACCATCCCGAAAATATTGTTTCTGAGCAGTTCAGGTCAATCCATAACAATTGTCGTTTTTGGTTTTGGATAAACAGAGCCAAAAAGAGGAATTCCTCTGAAAAGAGGCAGAATCATACTTCTTCATCTATGAGTAAAAGGGTTGATCCTAAAGTTTTGAAGCGTTGTATCTCAAAGCACTATGTTGATATAGTACCGGTTATTTTCCCACATTTATCATATGATGTCGCTTCTGAGAATGAAATATTTTCATGTGATAAATTTGATAATCGACCAATGGATTAAATATGCATATAAGTTATATACACCCTGTAACAGTACACCTATGACGTCCTTAACAAGGTCACATTTACTAATGGTAGAATATTGATATTTTTGTGCAAAAATCTTGAATTAAATGCATTTTAAATGTCATATGATAAATAGAATCTTGCATTCTTGTTCATGTATGTATTGAATTTATTAAACTCGTTGATGACATCACGGTAACAAGTCCGTGAAATGAACACCCCTAAACTCCACTTTATTTTAATAGAGAAAACAGGAGTTTATGGGGGCAAACATTACTTTTCTCATTTCTGTTCCAAGACATAGGTTGTTGGTACTAGTTAGAACCGCCTCATTGAGGCAGTTCTAACGAGCATCCACAACCTATGTTTGCAGTATAAATAAGAAAAATATCACAGATTTTCAGCACAAAAGTGGTCATTTTTAGATGTGAAAAAACAATGCACTATGTCACATGTGTTATCGTGATGAAAGGGGTAAAATGCTTGTTGAAGCCTCACATTTTATCCCTTTTTCTCAACTCATTTAATAAATTCAATAATACATGAACACTCATGTAATATCCTCTTTATATGTAGTTTGAAAAATAATTTATTGCTTTATTATGATTTTGAGAAAGATTTCATGGCCAAGCTGTTCAAAACTCATGATGTCATTAGTTAACATTTAGATTATTTGTGACCAGTTGTTCAAATCACACAGAAACTTTAGTTAATTGACAAATTCAGTGTACCATACTTGTTCAGTGAACTTGTCACTAATAATTTTTTAAGTGTGACTGGTTTTGCAACCAAAACTGCACCAAACTACAATAGTGTCAATGGGTTTCAAAGGTTAAATTACCGAGTTCATGATAGAGCTCAGAAAATTCGGGAACCTGGGCCGAGTAGCAATATATAGGGCATTGGGAAATAATGGATTGTGATGTAATAGATCTACAATGAAAAAGTTATTTATTTATCTGATTAATTTTGCTCAAATCCTTATTAATTGCTATTTACTCTTTATAGGTGGAGTATCTTCAAATAAAACATCTACCCATCCATCCTTTTGCTTAGCATTACTTTCAAAATAGGTCAGAAGATCAGTCGATGTTAGGATTGAAGCTATAACATTTTTTGGCTGAATCATCATGAAAACTCACCTATATAATTCTGACCCCCTTGAACCCCAGTTTTATATAGTAAACTGGGATTTACAGGGGTTAACATTATTTTTCTTCTTTCTGCTCTAAAATATAGATTGTGGGTGTTTCCACAACCTATATTTTGAGCAGAAATAAGAAAAACATCACAATTTTTCATCTTTAAATTTTCAATTTTGGGTGGTAAAATTTACAATGTATTTGTAAAGGTGTGTTTTCCTAATGTTGCAGCAATTATTTTCTTGATTTATTGACTGATTCCTCAACAAATTGTCCTTGATGTGGTCTTTCAGTGTACAGCCAGATGATATTGGAGCTCATATGAATGTAGGCAGAACTTATAAGAACATGGAGATGTTTGATGAAGCTGAAAAAGCATACTTGAGAGCGAAGGATCTCTTTCCCCCTGTAGTACCAGGTAACTGTTTGTAGGCCCCTAACTTTGCTTGAGTTAGAAGGATTTATTGCTTCTATCATGCTGTTTTTCCATATGCATAAACCAGAAGCTTTTTATAACATGATTTGTCATAACATGATTTTGGATATAACATGGTTGGAGTGTGTGTTTGTGTTATAGTTTTACCTCCTACCAACAGCAAAGGTCATGGACATTAGGATAGCACACCTGTGTGACAGTGCTTACTTCCACATCTCCATAATGGTCACAGTTAAAATGTAAAACATATTACAGAATAAGTGTAAGAAGTGAATGGCTGACAATTCATGCCAGTCACTCCTCAGTAATGCTCATAATGGTTCATTGTGAAGGTTTTCTTTCGCAAATTCCTGACTAGTTTCTTCCAATAATATGGATTTCTTCAGAGGAATGTTCACAATGTTGGTGTTGGAAGATTTACACTGTTTATATACCCTCGGGGACTGGAACTGGCCTCCTTATTTGCTGATGCGCATGCATCATTGAACATTGTTTCACGGCCCTTTTCTCTCCTCAAGTGGCCGATTGCTGTGTCTTAAGACCTCTCACCCGCCCCCTGAGGGCCAGTAACGTTGCTATCGCCATTGTGGTTTATGGCCCCTTTAGGGCCTGTGGCATTGCTAACCGCCTTTTAGCTCACCTGTCATGTAGTGACAAGGTGAGCTTTTGTGATCACTTTTTGTCCGTCATCAGTGCGTCCATCCGTGCATCCGTTAACTTTTTCTTCAAACGACATCTTCTCCTAAACCACTGATCGGATTTTGACCAAACTTCACAGGAATGATCCTTAGGTGGTCCCCTTTTAAAGTTGTTCAAATGGTTCCGGTCTGTTGCACATCTAGGTCACAGGAGCCAAAAATAGATTTTTTTTCACTAAAATCTTTAAAAATCTTCTTTTCTGAAACCGCAAGGCCCAGGTCTTTGATATTTGGTATGAAGCTTCATCTAGTAGACCTCTACCAAGATTGTTCAAATTATAGCCCTGGGGCAAAAATGCTCCGCTCTGGGGCCCTTTGGTTTTACATTGCCTTATTTAGGGAAAATCTTTAAAAATGTTCTTCTCTGAAACCGCAAGGCCCAGGTCTTTGATATTTGGTATGAAGCTTCATCTAGTGGACCAATGCCAATTATAGCTCTGGGGCCAAATGGCCCCTCTCCGGGCCCTTTGGTTTTACATAGACTTATATATGGAAAATCTTTAAAAATCTTCTTCTCTGAAACCAGAAGGCCTAGGTCTTTGATTTTTGGTATGATAAATGTGTGTCGCTGAAAAACTCCAGTTTTATACATGAAACGAACATTGATCCCGACCTGACGGAGAATATTCTTAGATCATCCCTAGTTGGGTGTTTTTCTGCTGTCGTATCAACCTCCAGTTTACATTGTCTTGGATTTTTATTGGTGACACATTACCATGCCATGAAAAGACACATATATGTGTCATCGTCAGTGAGCCTTCTGCTGACTGACATGTCGCTGGCTATCTGTTTTAGATTCATTTTGTGAATGCTGACTTCAGAGCAACTGGTCCGAACAAAAAAAAAAATGACAGGCCAATATTGTTTTTAAGCTCAGCACTTTATGGAATTCCTAAATAATGCATTTTGACATACTACAATTTGAAATGTTAAAAGGACTGTGTTTCAAGTGGAGAAAATGTCTTTTTATTTCCCCGCCATTCAAAGAATGGTGGAAGGGCATATAGCTTTGCCCCTGTCAGTTTGTCTGTCCATTCGTTCGTTCATCCGTTGGTCCACCCGAAACTTAAACACAGTCAATAACTTTCTAATTTTTAGATGGATTTTGAAATTACAGTCCAACCTGTGTTAAGCAAGCACCTAAGGGATAAACAAAATGTGCTTGCTTAAGACAGGTGCTTGTTTAATACAGGTGAAATTTAACACTTTTGTCTCTTTTGGGATCTGAATGCCTGCTTGCTTAAGACAGGTTGCTTGCTTAATAGAGGTGGCCACTAAGACAGGTTTTACTGTACTTAGCAGAAATGTTAACCATCATGAGACGATGTGTCGCGTGCAAAACCCAGGTCCATACCTCCAAGGTCATGTTTGTATTTACAGGTCAAAAGTAAAAAAAAAAGTGTCTGGAACTTAAACCTGGTCAATAACTTGGCAGAAATGTTAACCGTCATGAGAAGATCTGTCTTGCACAAAACCAAAGTCTGTACCTCCAAGGTCAAGGTCGTACTTAGAGATCAAAGAACAAGAAAAGGGTCCAAAACTTAAACATGGTCAGTAACTTCCTTATTTCTGGATAGATTTTGAAATTACTTTGCAGAAATGTTGTCCATCACGAGACGATGTGTCATGCCCAGTACCCAGAATGTTAGACTCCTATTTATTTTGTAGGTAAAAGTTACACTGCAAGAGTAGCGCCCAGCCATCTCAACATATTTCTGAATCTTGCTACACTCTATTCTAGAGATTCTTCACGCTTGGAAGAAGCTGCTGCAGTAAGTAGAAAAAAGTTTTATATTTTGTTTGTTTAAGAGTCAAATGGCCCAATCAACACTGTTTAGGTCATGCTGAGCCAAACAGTTGACATAAGCACACTTTTTCTCAGCAGGCTCATACATAAGCTGTTACCGTAAAAATCCTAAAATTCGGACAATTTAAGGACTTGCTGTAGTTATCCTAAAGTTTTAACAAGTTTGTTTCATGATCAAGCAAGGAGTCCAAAAAGTGCAGACGGAATGTCAAACAGTGTAGACCCTGATCAGACTGCTAAGGAGCAGTCTGACCTGGGTCTGCAATGTTTGCTTAGGCCTGTCTGTCCCAATACTAAGGATCAATACGGTAACCCTTTTTGTACGAAATGGAATCTTCCTCCTTTAATATATATTGCAGGAATGCATTTCGAAATTAAGGGGTGACAGGTTGTGTTATCTTTAAACTCTATTTGGAAAAAAGCTGAACTTTTTGCAAATAGTGTAGGCTCTGATCAGACACTGCAGAATGCAGCATTTGATCTGGGCCTGCACTGTTTGCCAGGGTACCTGTTTTGAGGATTCTGGTACAAAATGGATTAATGAGTACAGTGCACATTCCTTCACCAACAGCCACTCTTGAATCATTGGCAGGGATAGAATGACTTCGACCATAGAATAGATTTCATAATGACTGTCTCCAATACTCAAGCAACCTGTTTTAAGCACCCCTGCATTCAGTTCCTGTTAATGGCAAATGCATTAAATCACACCTGTATTGAGCAATAACCTGTCTTAAGCAAACATATTTAGATTAGCCCTCAGTGGCATGCTTAATGCAGTCCTACTTCAATAACTTGTCATTCAAGCCGTCAAGGGTTAATCATACCGCCAGGGCCAGGAGGACACATGATGAGAATTTAGTGATTTCTTCTCAATCTTCTATAAAATACATGTACATGTTTATTCTGAATTAGAATTGTCTCAGTGAGTTCAAGCATCATGTTTGATTGAGCCACTCTAGGGTCAATGGCTTGTTTGTACCTTATATTTTGGTGCCATAACCTAGTTATTAAAGTCAAATGGGTGTTTTACCTATACTTATGGTTGGGGACAATGTTTTCCTCTGAAAACATTTCTAGTTCAACTTCATTTTGAAGTTCGATATGTAGTAGAAATGTATATTTTCACCTTGATAGTTCTGACTCTTCAAACCTGTCTCTTTGTCTTTGAATTATCTGTGTTCTGTTATATAATGTTTAAAACTGATGAATACTGGACAAGTTCAGCATATTGCTTTTGGTGTTACTTTCAGCTTTTGAAAACAGCCACAGATATGAGACCGGATTATATACAGGGTTACATCAATAGAGGAGATATCTTCATGAAACTTAAAAGGTAGGAGGGATGCACTTTTGATGGAAAATAGGCAGTGTAAGACAAATGATATGGAAATTTACCTGTCCGTTAACCCATTGCAGGTGGGAAACCCCTAAAGGGGTACCTTGGCAAACAGTGCAGGCCCAGATCAGACGCCGCAAAAGGTGGCATCTGATCAGGGCCTGCACTATTTGCTAACAGAATTTTCCGTCAAAAATAGAATAAAAATGAAAAAGTAGGCCTGACAACCCTTATATGACAAATGGACTTGTCCAACATATAGCAATTGAAAGTCCACTAGTATACAATGGGTTAAATTTTGGAAGCAAGGACTAGAAAACAGAACTGAAAATGTAGCATGTACAATTTTTTTTTTTTATTTTTTTTTAGCTCACCTGTCACGTAGTGACGAGGTGAGCTTTTGGGATCACTTTTTGTCCGTCGTGCATGCGTCCATGCGCACCAACGAAACGACATTTAGGGGGCAAAAAATTTGGACATTTTGACACTTAAGTATATATTCGTAGGTCCAAATGGGGTTTATTCCGTTATTTGGGTACTTAAGTGGCAAAAATTCGCTCTTAGGTGGCTTGCCGCTTAAGAGAATTTGCCGCTTAAGTAGTCAATATGCCGACGCCTAGCCACTTAAGTATCCGTTTGTGAGAATGTCCGTGCGTGCGTCCGTCCGTAGACAATTTCAAATAAGTATATCTCCAATACCTCATGGCCAATCTTGATCAAATTTCATGTGAAGCATCTTCAGGTAGGGGGAAAGGCTGCACAAGGTTTTTGGGCTGATCAGATTGGAATTCTGGTTGCCATGGCAACATATAGCTCCCATAGACTAATAAAGGGAAAAAATTTAAAAATCTTCTTCTCTGAAACCACAGGGCCCAGAGCTTACCGTATTCGGGCGTGTATTACCCGCAGTTTTTTCCCTCAAATTACAGGCCCAAGTTCAGGGTGCGGGTAATCCACCCGAATTATTTTTGAACCATTTTATTTTTACTTTTGTCAGCTGAAAATACGATGCATCTCGTGTTATGCTCTATCCTTTTACGATTCCCGACATAAAAAACGTTTAATTGTCCACTCAATTTTACTTACACATGAGTAATATAACGATCTCCATTATTAGCAAGCCCGATTTTGTGAGTATTATTCCTAAAACTCTGATTTTAAACGAAATAAACAAGCAAGTTCAATCGAGAGTTCAATGCGAACATCAAAGTTTTCCGGCATCAAAACCGCCGCCCACAAACCACCGCTAGTTTTTTTTTTGTGCACGCGATCGGTAAATGACGTCATCGGACCCCGGCAACCCTATACGTGTCTATTGTTTTATCTTAATGGGGCGTATCTCTCTCATAAAAAAAAAATGTTTGGAAACGGTAAAAAAATTCTCGATAGCAAAACGGTTGTGGGAAACAGCGTTTTCCGTAAGCTCCGTGTCAATACCAACAACAGCATACAGATGTGTTAACACAATGTGTTCAACTTTTCTCGCCTAGCGTCTGCTATTTGGCGCCAAAACATAACCATTTACGAGATAGTAGAATGGTCGTAGCAACTCGTCTTAGGAGCAATTAAATAATTTTCACATTGATTGCGGATTAAATTTTATGACTGGGGAATAAACGCCAATTAGAGACAATACTTAACCATACTTTCACACCTTATCGATACGCACCGCAGGGTGGCAATTATATGACAGGGATTAACAATAGTGTCATAATTGAACCATTATAAATCATCAAATAGTGTAAATCCAAATCAGACGTCTGCGGCGTCTTTCGGAGGTGTCTGATCTGGGACTGCACTGTTTGCCGATGTCCCCAAAAAGAGACGTCTGCGGCGTCTTTCTGAGGTGTCTGATCTGGGACTGCACTGTTTGCCGATGTCCGAAAAAAGGGCCGCGGACATATGTGG
This sequence comes from Lucinisca nassula, assembly GCA_963580285.1. NCBI lineage: Eukaryota > Metazoa > Mollusca > Bivalvia > Lucinida > Lucinidae > Lucinisca > Lucinisca nassula. The sequence goes on from OY757013.1 coordinate 143,620,570, forward strand.
GTTAATAAATAAATAACAATGGTGACCAGGTAAAGTTTTTTCAACATTTTAATGCAAAATACATGCTTTCTGGTGATACTCGCACGCACGTGCATTTTCCCGCCTTTTGAAGACGATCGCGCGTTCCGTTGTGTGTTACAAAAACTGGCCAAATTCTTACTTTTTCTCACTTACGCATCCACCAAAATTTCAGCAAATGTTCCATGCGGGTAATACAACAGAATAACAGTTTTCCCCCAGATTTTGGCAAAAAAGGGGGGTGCGGGTAGTACGCAAATGCGGGTAATACACACCCGAATACGGTAGATATTTAGCATGTAGCAAGGGCAAGTGGTCAACTACATAATTCCTGCCAATCATGCCCCTGGGTTCCAAATGGGCCACGCCCCAGGGCCCCTTCGCTCCCATAAGACTCATAATGGAAACAAGAGGGCCCAATGGCCCTATATCGCTCACCTGTGTACCAGAAAATCATTAGTGTAGGAGACCACTTGACATTGCTACATACTAAATATCTAAGCTCAGGCAAAGCGGTGTCCATGCGTATAAACCCTATTGGTTTCATTGGGCGACAGGGCTTGAGATGTAATTTCATCTCAATGTCGGGTAAAAAGTCCCACAAAATTGGAAGAGACATCTCCAAAATGACCTATACAGTGTTGACAGGGATGTAAAACCTCAAATCAAACAAAATCTGTGCCTTATGGTTTTGGAAAAGAAGTTTTTTTTTTAAGTTTTTTTTCCAGTATAAGTCTATAGAAGCTAATGAGCCCTGGGGCTTGGCCAATTTTGACCCAAAGGGCATGGTTGGCAGGATTTATGTAGGTGACCATTTTGTGTTGCTATATACTATATATCTAAGGTCTGTATTTCATGGTTTCAAAGATGTTTGAAGCTTTTTTCCATTATAAGTTTGTTGGAGTTAAGGGGCCACAGGATTTGGCCAATTTGGACTAAATATCCAAGTTCTGTGCTTCACAGTTTCTGAGAAGAAGATTTTTTAAGCTTTCTTCCATTTAGAGTCTATGGGAGCTAAGGGGCACCGGGGCGTGGCTCATTTGGACCCCAGGGGCATGATTAGCAGGAAATATGTAGGTGATCACTTGCCGTTGCTACATGCTAAATATCTAAGCTCTGGGCCCTATGGTTTCAGAGAAGAAGATTTTTTAGGCTTTTCTCCATTTTGAGTCTATGGGAGCTAAGGGGGTCCCAGGGTGTGGCCCATTTGGACCAGAGGGGCATGATTGGCAGGATTTATGCAGGTGACCACTTGTCATTGCCACATGCTAAATATCTAAGCTCTGGGCCCTGTGGTTTCAGAGAAGAAGATTTTTGAAGCTTTTTTCCATTATGAGTCTAGGGGAGCTAAGGGGCCCCGGGGCGTGGCCCATTTGGACCCCAGGGGCATGATTGGCAGGATTTATGTAGGTGACCACTTGCCATTGCCACATGCTAATTATCTAAGCTCTGGGCCCTGTGGTTTCAGAGAAAAAGATTTTTGAAGCATTTTTTCCATTATGAGTCTATAGGAGCTTAGGGGCCCCGGCGCGTGGCTCGTTTTGACCACAGGGGCATGATTGGCAGGAATTATGTAGGTGACCACTTGCTGTTGCTACATACTAAATATCTAAGCTCTGGGCCCGGTGGTTTCAGAGAAGAAGATTTTTGAAGCTTTTTTCTATTATGAGTCAATGGGAGCTAAGGGGCCCGCGGGCATGGCCAATTTGGACCCCAGGAGCATGATTGGCAGGAATTATGTAGGTGACCACTTGCCGTTGCTACATGCTAATTACCTAAGCTCTGGGCCCTGCGGTTTCAGAGGAGAAGATTTTTGAAGCTTTTTTCCATTTTGAGTCTATGGGAGCGAAGGGGCCCGGGGGCGTGGCCCATTAGGAACCCAGGGGCATGATTGGCAGGAATTATGTAGGTGACCACTTGCCATTGCTACATGCTAAATATCTAAGCTCTGGGCTCTGTGGTTTCAGAGAAGAAGATTTTTGAAGCTTCTTTTTCATTATGAGTCTATAGGAGCTAAAGGGCCCGGGGCGTGGCCCATTTGGAACCCAGGGGCATGATTGGCAGGAATTATGTTGGTGACCACTTGCCGTTGCTACATGCTAAATATCTAAGCTCTGGGCCCTGTGGTTTCAGAGAAGAAGATTTTTGAACCTTTTTTTCCATTGTGAGTATATAGGAGCTAAGGGGCCCAGGGGTGTGGCCAATTTTGACCCCAGGGGCATGATTGGCAGGAATTATATAGGTTACCACTTGCCATTGCTACATACTAAATATCTAAGCTCTGGGCCCTGTCGTTTCAGAGAAGAAGATTTTTGAAGCTTTTTTCCATTATGAGTCTATGGGAGCGAAGGGGCCCCGGGGCGTGGACCATTTGGAACCCAGGGGCATGATTGGCAGGAATTAAGCAGTTGACCACTTGCCCTTCCTACATGCTAAATATCTTAGCTCTGGGCCCTATGGTTTCAGAGAAGAAGATTTTTGAAGCTTTATTCTATTATGAGTCTATAGGAGCTAATGGGCCCCGGGGCGTGGTCCGTTTGGACACCAGGGACATGATTGGCAGGAAATATGTAGGTGACCACTTGCTGTTACTACATGCTAAATATATAAGCTTTGGGCCCTGTGGTTTCAGAGAAGAAGATTTTTGAAGCTTTTTTTCCATTTTGAGTCTAGGGGAGCGAAGGGGCCCCGGGGCGTGGCCCATTTGGAACCCAGGGTGATGATTGGCAGGAATTATGTAGGTGACCACCTGCCAATGCTACATGCTAAATATCTAAGCTCTGGGCCCTGTGGTTTCAGAGAAGAAGATTTTTGAAGCCTTTTTTCCATAATTAGTCTATGGGAGCGAAGGGGCCCTAGGGCGTGGCCCATTTGGCACCGAGGGGCATGATTGGCAGGAATTATGTAGTTGACCACTTGCCCTTGCTACATGCTTAATATCTAAGCTCTGGGCCCTGTGGTTTCAGAGAAGAAGATTTTAAAATGTTTTCCCATTATAAGTCTATGGGAGCTATATGTTGCCATGGCAACCAGAATTCCAATCTGATCAGCCCAAAAACCTTATGCAGCCTTTCCCCCTACCTGATGATGATTCACATGAAATTTGATCAAGATTGGCCATGGGGTATTGGAGATATACTTATTTGAAATTGTTTACGGACGGACGGACGGACGCACGGACGCACGCACGACAGACGATGGACAAAAAGTGATCCCAAAAGCTCACCTCGTCACTACGTGACAGGTGAGCTAAAAAGCTTCAAAAATCTTCTTTTCTGAAACCACAGGGCCCAGAGCTTAGATATTTAGAATGTAGCATTGGCAAGTGGTCACCAACATAATTCCTGCCAATCATGCCCCTGGGTTCCAAATGGGCCACGCCCCGGGGCCCCTTCGCTCCCATAGACTCATAATGGAAAAAAGCTTCAAAAATCTTCTTCTCTGAAACCACAGGGCCCAGAGCTTATATATTTAGCATGTAGTAAGGGCAAGTGGTCACCTACATAATTCCTGCCAATCATGCCCCTGGGGTCCAAACGGACCACGCCCCGGGGCCCCTTAGCTCCTATAGACTCATAATGGAAAAAAGCTTCAAAAATCTTCTTCTCTGAAACCACAGGGCCCATAGCTTAGATATTTAGCATGTAGCAAGGGCAAGTGGTCACCTACATAATTCCTGCCAATCATGCCCCTGGGGTCCAAACGGACCGTGCCCCGGGGCCCCTTATCTCCAATAAACTCATAATGGAAAATAAGCTTCAAAAATCTTCTTCTCTGAAACCACAGGGCCCAGAGCTTAGATATTTAGCATGCAGCAATGGTCCTCTACATAATTCTTGCCAATCATGCCCCTGGGTTCCAAATGGGCCACGCCCCGGGGCCCCTTCACTCCCATAGACTCATAATGGTAAAAAGCTTCAAAAATCTTCTTCTCTGAAACCACAGGGCCCAGAGCTTATATTTAGCATGTAGTAACGGCAAGTGGTCACCTTCATAAGTCCTGCCAATCATGCCCCTGGGGTCCAAACGGACCACGCCCCGGGGCCCCTTAGCTCCTATAGACTCATAATGGAAAAAAGCTTCAAAAATCTTCTTCTCTGAAATCACAGGGCCCAGAGCTTAGATATTTATCATGTAGCAAGGGCAAGTGGTCACCTACATAATTCCTGCCAATCATGCCCCTGGGGTCCAAATGGGGCCATGCCCCGGGCCCCTTCACTCCCATAGACTCATAATGGATAAAAGCTTCAAAAATCTTCTTCTCTGAAACCACAGGGCCCAGAGCTTATATTTAGCATGTAGTAACGGCAAGTGGTCACCTTCATAAGTCCTGCAAGTCATGCCCCTGGGGTCCAAACGGACCACGCCCCTGGGCCCCTTCGCTCCAATAGCCTCATAATGGAAAAAAAGCTTCAAAAATCTTCTTCTCTGAAACCACAGGGCCCAGAGCTTAGATATTTAGCATGTAGCTATGGCAAGTGGTCACCTTCATAATTCCTGCCAATCATGCCCCTGGGGTCCAAATTGGCCACACCCCCGGGCCCCTTAGCTCCTGTATACTAATAATGGAAAAAAAGGTTCAAAAATCTTCTTCTCTGAAACCACATGGCCCAGAGCTTAGATATTTAGCATGTAGCAATGACAAGTGGTCACCTACATAACTCCTGCCAATCATGCCCCTGGGTTCCAAATGGGCCATGCCCTGGCGCCCCTTCACTCCCATAGACTCATAATGGAAAAAAGCTTCAAAAAGCTCCTTCTTTGAAACCACAGGGCCCAGAGCTTAGATATTTAGCATGTAGCAAGGGCAAGTGGTAAACTACATAATTCCTGCCAATCATGCCCCAGGGTTCCAAATGGGCCACGCCTCGTGGTCCCTTCGCTCCCATAGACTCATAATTGAAAAAAGCTTCAAAAATCTTCTTCTCTGAAACCACAGGGCCCAGAGCTTAGATATTTAGTAGGTAGCAATGGCAAGTGCTCACCTACATTAAGTCCTGCCAATCATGCCCCTGGGGTCCAAATGGGGACACGCCCCGGGGCCCCTTAGCTCCCATAGACTCCTAATGGAGAAAAAGCTTCAAAAATCTTCTTCTCTGAAACCACAGGGTCCATAGCTTAGATATTTAGCATGTAGCAACAGTAAGTGGTCACCTACATAAATCCTGCCAATCATGCCCCTGGGGTCCAAACGGACCACGCCCCGGGGCCCCTTAGCTCCCATAGACTCATAATGGAAAAAAGCTTCAAAAATCTTCTTCTCTGAAACCACAGGGCCCATAGCTTAGATATTTAGCATGTAGCAAGGGCAAGTGGTCACCTACATAATTCCTGCCAATCATGCCCCTGGGGTCCGAACAGACCACGCCCCAGGGCCCCTTAGCTCCCATAAACTCATAATGGAAAGGAAGCTTCAAAAATCTTCTTCTCTGAAACCACAGGGCCCAGAGCTTAGATATTTAGCATGTAGCAATGGCAAGTGGTCGTCTACATAATTCTTGCCAATCATGCCCCTGGGTTCCAAATGGGCCACGCCCCAGGGTCCTTTCACTCCCATAGACTCATAAGGGAAAAAAGCTTCAAAAATCTTCTTCTCTGAAACCACAGGGCCCAGAGCTTATATTTAGCATGTAGTAACGGCAAGTGGTCACCTTCATAAGTCCTGCCAGTCATGCCCCTGGGGTCCAAACGGACCACGCCCCGGGGCCACTTAGCTCCTATAAACTCATAATGGAAAAAAGCTTCAAAAATCTTCTTCTCTGAAACCACAGGGCCCAGAGCTTAAATATTTAGCATGTAGCAAGGGCAAGTGGTCACCTACATAATTCCTGCCAATCATGCCCTGGGTTCCAAATGGGCCACGCCCTGGGGCCCCTTTCGCTCCCATAGCCTCATAATGGAAAAAAGCTTCAAAAATCTTCTTCTCTGAAACCACAGGGCCCAGAGCTTAGATATTTAGCATGTAGCTATGGCAAGTGGTCACCTCCATAATTCCTGCCAATCATGCCCCTGGGGTCCAAATTGGCCACACCCTGGGGCCCCTTAGCTTCTGTATTCTAATAATGGAAAAAAAGGTTCAAAAATCTTCTTCTCTGAAACCACATGGCCCAGAGCTTAGATATTTAGCATGTAGCAATGGCAAGTGGTCACCTACATAACTCCCGCCAATCATGCCCCTGGGTTCCAAATGGGCCATGCCCCGGTGCCCCTTCACTCCCATAGCCTCATAATGGAAAAAAGCTTCAAAAAGCTCCTTCTCTGAAACCACAGGGCCCAGAGCTTAGATATTTAGCATGTAGCAAGGGCAAGTAGTCAACTTCATATTTCCTGCCAATCATGCCCCAGGGTTCCAAATGGGCCACGCCCCGGGGCCCCTTCGCTCCCATAGAATCATAATGGAAAAAAGCTTCAAAAATCTTCTTCTCTGAAACCACAGGGCCCATAGCTTAGATATTTAGCATGTAGCAAGGGCAAGTGGTCACCTCCATAATTCCTGCCAATCATGCCCCTGGGGTCCAAATTGGCCACACCCTGGGGCCCCTTAGCTTCTGTATTCTAATAATGGAAAAAAAGGTTCAAAAATCTTCTTCTCTGAAACCACATGGCCCAGAGCTTAGATATTTAGCATGTAGCAATGGCAAGTGGTCACCTACATAACTCCCGCCAATCATGGCCCTGGGTTCCAAATGGGCCATGCCCCGGCGCCCCTTCACTCCCATAGCCTCATAATGGAAAAAAGCTTCAAAAAGCTCCTTCTCTGAAACCACAGGGCCCAGAGCTTAGATATTTAGCATGTAGCAGGGGCAAGTAGTCAACTTCATATTTCCTGCCAATCATGCCCCAGGGTTCCAAATGGGCCACGCCCCGGGGCCCCTTCGCTCCCATAGAATCATAATGGAAAAAAGCTTCAAAAATCTTCTTCTCTGAAACCACAGGGCCCATAGCTTAGATATTTAGCATGTAGCAAGGGCAAGTGGTCACCTACATAATTCCTGCCAATCATGCCCCTGGGGTCCAAACGGACCACGCCTCAGGGCCCCTTACCTCCAATAAACTCATAATGGAAAATAAGCTTCAAAAATCTTCTTCTCTGAAACCACAGGGCCCAGAGCTTAGATATTTAGCATGCAGCAATGGTCGTCTACATAATTCTTGCCAATCATGCCCCTGGGTTCCAAATGGGCCACGCCCCGGGGCCCCTTCACTCCCATAGACTCATAATGGTAAAAAGCTTCAAAAATCTTCTTCTCTGAAACCACAGGGCCCAGAGCTTATATTTAGCATGTAGTAACGGCAAGTGGTCACCTTCATAAGTCCTGCAAGTCATGCCCCTGGGGTCCAAACGGACCACGCCCGGGGCCCCTTAGCTCCTATAGACTCATAATGGAAAAAAGCTTCAAAAATCTTTTTCTCTGAAACCACAGGGCCCAGAGCTTAGATATTTATCATGTAGCAATGGCAAGTGGTCACCTACATAATTCCTGCCAATCATGCCCCTGGGGTCCAAATGGGGCCATGCCCCGGGGCCCCTTTGCTCCCATAGACTCATAATGGAAAAAAGCTTCAAAAATCTTCTTCTCTGAAACCACAGGGCCCAGAGCTTATATTTAGCATGTAGTAACGGCAAGTGGTCACCTTCATAAGTCCTGCAAGTCATGCCCCTGGGGTCCAAACGGACCACGCCCCTGGGCCCCTTCGCTCCCATAGCCTCATAATGGAAAAAAAGCTTCAAAAATCTTCTTCTCTGAAACCACAGGGCCCAGAGCTTAGATATTTAGCATGTAGCTATGGCAAGTGGTCACCTTCATAATTCCTGCCAATCAAGCCCCTGGGGTCCAAATTGGCCACACCCCGGGGCCCCTTAGCTCCTGTATACTAATAATGGAAAAAAAGGTTAAAAAATCTTCTTCTCTGAAACCACATGGCCCAGAGCTTAGATATTTAGCATGTAGCAATGGCAAGTGGTCACCTACATAACTCCTGCCAATCATGCCCCTGGGTTCCAAATGGGCCATGTCCTGGCGCCCCTTCACTCCCATAGACTCATAATGGAAAAAAGCTTCAAAAAGCTCCTTCTTTGAAACCACAGGGCCCAGAGCTTAGATATTTAGCATGTAGCAAGGGCAAGTGGTAAACTACATAATTCCTGCCAATCATGCCCCAGGGTTCCAAATGGGCCACGCCTCGGGGTCCCTTCGCTCCCATAGACTCATAATGGAAAAAAGCTTCAAAAATCTTCTTCTCTGAAACCACAGGGCCCAGAGCTTAGATATTTAGTAGGTAGCAATGGCAAGTGCTCACCTACGTAAGTCCTGCCAATCATGCCCCTGGGGTCCAAATGGGGCCACGCCCCGGGGCCCCTTAGCTCCCATAGACTCCTAATGGAGAAAAAGCTTCAAAAATCTTCTTCTCTGAAACCACAGGGCCCAGAGCTTAGATATTTAGCATGTAGCAACAGTAAGTGGTCACCTACATAAATCCTGCCAAACATGCCCCTGGGGTCCAAACGGACCACGCCCCGTGGCCCCTTAGCTCCCATAGACTCATAATGGAAAAAAGCTTCAAAAATCTTCTTCTCTGAAACCACAGGGCCCATAGCTTAGATATTTAGCATGTAGCAAGGGCAAGTGGTCACCTACATAATTCCTGCCAATCATGCCCCTGGGGTCCGAACAGACCACGCCCCAGGGCCCCTTAGCTCCCATAAACTCATAATGGAAAGGAAGCTTCAAAAATCTTCTTCTCTGAAACCACAGGGCCCTGAGCTTAGATATTTAGCATGTAGCAATGGCAAGTGGTCGTCTTCATAATTCTTGCCAATTATGCCCCTGGGTTCCAAATGGGCCACGCCCCAGGGTCGCTTCACTCCCATAGACTCATAAGGGAAAAAAGCTTCAAAATTCTTCTTCTCTGAAACCACAGGGCCCAGAGCTTATATTTAGCATGTAGTAACGGCAAGTGGTCACCTTCATAAGTCCTGCCAGTCATGCCCCTGGGGTCCAAACGGACCACGCCCCGGGGCCACTTAGCTCCTATAAACTCATAATGGAAAAAAGCTTCAAAAATCTTCTTCTCTGAAACCACATGGCCCAGAGCTTAGATATTTAGCATGTAGCAAGGGCAAGTGGTCACCTACATAATTCCTGCCAATCATGCCCTGGGTTCCAAATGGGCAACGCCCTGGGGCCCCTTCGCTCCCATAGCCTCATAATGGAAAAAAGCTTCAAAAATCTTCTTCTCTGAAACCACAAGGCCCAGAGCTTAGATATTTAGCATGTAGCTATGGCAAGTGGTCACCTCCATAATTCCTGCCAATCATGCCCCTGGGGTCCAAATTGGCCACACCCGGTCCCTTAGCTTCTGTATACTAATAATGGAAAAAAAGGTTAAAAAATCTTCTTCTCTGAAACCACATGGCCAAGAGCTTAGATATTTAGCATGTAGCAATGGCAAGTGGTCACCTACATAACTCCTGCCAATCATGCCCCTGGGTTCCAAATGGGCCATGCCCCGGCGCCCCTTCACTCCCATAGACTCATAATGGAAAAAAGCTTCAAAAAGCTCCTTCTCTGAAACCACAGGGCCCAGAGCTTAGATATTTAGCATGTAGCAAGGGCAAGTAGTCAACTTCATAATTCCTGCCAATCATGCCCCAAGGTTCCAAATGGGCCACGCCTCGGGGTCCCTTCGCTCCCATAGACTCATAATGGAAAAAAGCTTCAAAAATCTTCTTCTCTGAAACCACAGGGCCCAGAGCTTAGATATTTAGTAGGTAGCAATGGCAAGTGCTCACCTACGTAAGTCCTGCCAATCATGCCCCTGGGGTCCAAATGGGGCCACGCCCCAGGGCCCCTTAGCTCCCATAGACTCCTAATGGAGAAAAAGCTTCAAAAATTTTCTTCTCTGAAACCACAGGGCCCATAGCTTAGATATTTAGCATGTAGCAACAGTAAGTGGTCACCTACATAAATCCTGCCAATCATGCCCCTGGGGTCCAAACGGACCACGCCCCGGGGCCCCTTAGCTCCCATAGACTCATAATGGAAAAAAGCTTCAAAAATCTTCTTCTCTGAAACCACAGGGCCCAGAGCTTAGATATTTAGCATGTAGCAAGGGCAAGTGGTCAACTTCATAATTCCTGCCAATCATGCCCCAAGGTTCCAAATGGGCCACGCCCCGGGGCCCCTTCGCTCCCATAGAATCATAATGGAAAAAAGCTTCAAAAATCTTCTTCTCTGAAACCACAGGGCCCATAGCTTAGATATTTAGCATGTAGCAAGGGCAAGTGGTCACCTACATAATTCCTGCCAATCATGCCCCTGGGGTCCAAACGGACCACGCCCAGGGCCCCTTACCTCAAATAAACTCATAATGGAAAATAAGCTTCAAAAATCTTCTTCTCTGAAACCACAGGGCCCAGAGCTTAGATATTTAGCATGCAGCAATGGTCGTCTACATAATTCTTGCCAATCATGCCCCTGGGTTCCAAATGGGCCATGCCCTGGCGCCCCTTCACTCCCATAGACTCATAATGGAAAAAAGCTTCAAAAATCTTCTTCTCTGAAACCACAGGGCCCAGAGCTTATATTTAGCATGTAGTAACGGCAAGTGGTCACCTTCATAAGTCCTGCAAGTCATGCCCCTGGGGTCCAAACGGACCCCGCCCCGGGGCCCCTTAGCTCCTATAGACTCACAATGGAAAAAAGCTTCAAAAATCTTCTTCTCTGAAACCACAGGGCCCAGAGCTTAGATATTTAGCATGTAGCAATGGCAAGTTGTCACCTACATAATTCCTGCCAATCATGCCCCTGGGGTCCAAATGGGACCATGCCCCGGGGCCCCTTCACTCCCATAGACTCATAATGGAAAAAAGCTTCAAAAATCTTCTTCTCAGAAACCACAGGGCCCAGAGCTTATATTTAGCATGTAGTAACGGCAAGTGGTCACCTTCATAAGTCCTGCAAGTATGCCCCTGGGGTCCATACGGACCACGCCCCGTGGCCCCTTCGCTCCCATAGCCTCATAATGGAAAAAAAGCTTCAAAAATCTTCTTCTCTAAAACCACAGAGCCCAGAGCTTAGATATTTAGCATATAGCTATGGCAAGTGGTCACCTTCATAATTCCTGCCAATCATGCCCCTGGGGTCCAAATTGGCCACACCCCGGGGCCCCTTAGCTCCTGTATACTAATAATGGAAAAAAAGGTTCAAAAATCTTCTTCTCTGAAACCACATGGCCCAGAGCTTAGATATTTAGCATGTAGCAATGGCAAGTGGTCACCTACGTAACTCCTGCCAATCATGTCCCTGGGTTCCAAATGGGCCATGCCCTGGCGCCCCTTCACTCCCATAGACTCATAATGGAAAAAAGCTTCAAAAAGCTCCTTCTCTGAAACCACAGGGCCCAGAGCTTAGATATTTAGCATGTAGCAAGGGCAAGTGGTAAACTACATAATTCCTGCCAATCATGCCCCAGGGTTCCAAATGGGCCACGCCTCAGGGTCCCTTCGCTCCCATAGACTCATAATGGAAAAAAGCTTCAAAAATCTTCTTCTCTGAAACCACAGGGCCCAGAGCTTAGATATTTAGTAGGTAGCAATGGCAAGTGCTCACCTACATAAGTCCTGCCAATCATGCCGCTGGGGTCCAAATGGGGCCACGCCCCAGGGCCCCTTAGCTCCCATAGACTCCTAATGGAGAAAAAGCTTCAAAAATCTTCTTCTCTGAAACCACAGGGCCCATAGCTTAGATATTTAGCATGTAGCAACAGTAAGTGGTCACCTACATAAATCCTGCCAATCATGTCCGTGGGGTCCAAACGGACCACGCCCCGGGGCCCCTTAGCTCCCATAGACTCATAATGGAAAAAAGCTTCAAAAATCTTCTTCTCTGAAACCACAGGGCCCATAGCTTAGATATTTAGCATGTAGCAAGGGCAAGTGGTCACCTACATAATTCCTGCCAATCATGCCCCTGGGGTCCGAACAGACCACGCCCCAGGGCCCCTTAGCTCCCATAAACTCATAATGGAAAGGAAGCTTCAAAAATCTTCTTCTCTGAAACCACAGGGCCCAGAGCTTAGATATTTAGCATGTAGCAATGGCAAGTGGTCGTCTACATAATTCTTGCCAATCATGCCCCTGGGTTCCAAATTGGCCACGCCCCGGGGTCCCTTCACTCCCATAGACTCATAATGGAAAAAAGCTTCAAAAATCTTCTTCTCTGAAACCACAGGGCCCAGAGCTTATATTTAGCATGTAGTAACGGCAAGTGGTCACCTTCATAAGTCCTGCCAGTCATGCCCCTGGGGTCCAAACGGACCACGCCCCGGGGCCACTTAGCTCCTATAGACTCATAATGGAAAAAAGCTTCAAAAATCTTCTTCTCTGAAACCGCAGGGCCCAGAGCTTAGATATTTATCATGTAGCAAGGGCAAGTGGTCACCTACATAATTCCTGCCAATCATGCCCTGGGTTCCAAATGGGCCACGCCCTGGGGCCCCTTCGCTCCCATAGCCTCATAATGGAAAAAAGCTTCAAAAATCTTCTTCTCTGAAACCACAAGGCCCAGAGCTTAGATATTTAGCATGTAGCTATGGCAAGTGGTCACCTCCATAATTCCTGCCAATCATGCCCCTGGGGTCCAAATTGGCCACACACCGGGGCCCCTTAGCTTCTGTATACTAATAATGGAAAAAAAGGTTAAAAAATCTTCTTCTCTGAAACCACATGGCCCAGAGCTTAGATATTTAGCATGTAGCAATGGCAAGTGGTCACCTACATAACTCCTGCCAATCATGCCCCTGGGTTCCAAATGGGCCATGCCCCGGCGCCCCTTCACTCCCATAGACTCATAATGGAAAAAAGCTTCAAAAAGCGACTTCTCTGAAACCACAGGGCCCAGAGCTTAGATATTTAGCATGTAGCAGGGGCAAGTAGTCAACTTCATAATTCCTGCCAATCATGCCCCAGGGTTCCAAATGGGCCACGCCCCGGGGCCCCTTCGCTCCCATAGAATCATATTGGAAAAAAGCTTCAAAAATCTTCTTCTCTGAAACCACAGGGCCCAGAGCTTAGATATTTAGCAGGTAGCAATGGCAAGTGCTCACCCACATAAGTCCTGCCAATCATGCCCCTGGGGTCCAAATTGGGCCACGCCCCGGGGCCCCTTAGCTCCCATAGACTCCTAATGGAGAAAAAGCTTCAAAAATCTTCTTCTCTGAAACCACAGGGCCCAGAGCTTAGATATTTAGCATGTAGCAACAGTAAGTGGTCACCTACATAAATCCTGCCAATCATGCTCTGGGGTCCAAATGGGCCAGGCCCTGGGGCTCCTTAGCTCCCATAGACTCCTAATGGAAAAAAGCTTCAAAAATCTTCTTCTCTGAAACCACAGGGCCCAGGTCACCTACATGAATCCTGCCAGACATGCCCCTTGGGCCAGAATTGGCCACACCCATGGCCCATTAGCTACCATGGATGGACTTAACATGGAAAAAAACTTAAAATGGAAAAAAAACTTCAAAAATATTCCTCTGTGAAACCATAAGGCCCAGAGCTTGGGTATTTAGCATGTAGCAACATGGAGTTGTTGCCTACATGAATCCTGCCTGAGTCTTGCCCCTGGCGTTCAAATTGGCCAAATCCTGTGGCTTGTTATCTCCAATAAACTTATAATGGAAAAAAAAAGCTTTAAAAATCTTCTTCTTTGAAACCATGAAGTACGGACCTTAGATATTTAGTATATAGCAACATAAAATGGTTGCCTACGTCACCTAAATCCTGCCAACCATGCCCTTTGGGTCAAAATTGACCTATGAACTTATATTGGAAAAAAATAAAAAATCTTCTTCTCCAAAGCCATAAGGCCCAGAGCTCAGATATTTAGTATGTAGCAATGTCGAGTGGTCTCCTGCACTTATGATTTTCTGGTACACAGGTGAGCGATATAGGGCCATTGGGCCCTCTTGTTTACCAATCTAGCTAGTTTTTGCCAGTTAGGTCTAATTAGTAATCCTCAAATATTTTTGAAATTGGGCAGTGGAATCAATGATCTCAAAGGACTAGAAAATATAATACACACTGTGATGAAGGTCAGGGAGACTTTTAACAACTGCCACACATTCCCTTAACACTAGCTGTGGTGAACTTAAGTGTTCTTTAATAAAAATAATCCTTTTGAAGCATGTACTAATGTGCAAGTCTTTTCTCTGCCAGACTAACAAGTATCAGCCAATTAAGCCTCATCAGTGACCCTGATTTTTTTTTTAAATGCCTCAATTTCACAATCTCCTCATAAACCAGGGGTCATGGGTCTGATTCTGGGCTTCTCCAGACTTTTGGATGTGTCTTTAAATGCAGGTCCTGTCTCTGTATGACCTTAGCTGTTGGTGGGATGTAAAACTCAAACACATACCCATCTAGCACGAAATAGCGGGCCAACGTCAGGCTGACAGTGATACGATGTTGCCATGTCTTATCGCTGTCGGTCAGATGTTGGCCTGAATTTCTTTTCATGATGGTTTTCCCTGATGATGGCCAATTTACTAGCAACATTATTGACCTGCTTGAATTTAGGGAAGCATACTGGAATATCTCGTGGAACAATTAATTCAATGCACTGACCATGAATTGTCTTTGATGTAGGCTTGATTGTCCTGGACAGGACTTTTTTGTTTAATCCTTAACCCATTTTGTACCAAATGGAATCTTCCTCCTTATATATGACAGGAGTCCATTTCAAAATTTAGGGGTGTCAGGTTGTTTTCTTCAAAATTTATTTGGAAAATGGCTGGACTTTTTTTTTGCAAACAGTGCAGCCCCTGATCAGATGCCGCATTCTGCGACGTCTGATCTGGGCCTGCACTGTTTGCCAATTACCCTTTTAGGGGTTTCTGATACAAAAAGGGTTAAATTCTTGTACATGTACTTCAAGCAAACAGTGTAGCTAGATGCAGCTATTTATTGCATCGTCTGGAGCCTTTTGCTTATATGGATTTTAGCAATTCAACACTAAAACAGGTTTAATAATTAAACTTGTTTCTATTTAAGAAATAGATTAGCTCTAGCAGTGATTTGTTGAGTAACAAATCACAGTTTGGAGGTCAGTTGTTAAGAAGATAAAATCACAAGCGCATAGCAAAAGTGATTTATCTACTTACAACTGACTGACAAACTGTGATTTATGACTGAACAAATAACATAGAGCTGATCTATTTTGATTCTAACACACTAAAATAGCTAGTCACTTTGTTGTTTCTTTCAAATTCTCCCAGTCTATTGCTATTGTTAGAAGAATTCGCACCAATATTACTGACTGTATTACATCCCTTTATGTCTTTTTATGAGGTTTTTCATGCAAGTAAATAATTTTACACACATTTACTACACCATCAATTCCTTGAGTGAAGTCATTAAGGGCATATGCGGGTAAATACTTCCCACATTGAAAACTGTTTCAGAGTCTGTATATGTTTAGTTTCATATATGGGCTTACCACATTTGAAGTAAAACACATATGTCACCGTGCTGAATCTTAAGTAATCTGAACTTTAAGGAGATAACCCCAAGCTGTTTTCCAAGAAATATCAGAAAACAACCATGTTAGTAAATAATATGTCAAAAATGACTTTTGCCTAGCTTTCGAACATTTAATTTAGTCAGAATGATATAGTAAAAGATACTGCTGCTTTTCCTTAGCCTATTTTTCAAGTCCATAAAATGTTCTGCGAAACCAATTTTTGTCATCAACCAAAATTTCTTTAAAAATAATTCATTGTCTGTAATATTTTGGACCATACAGAAAAATGCTACATTGAATTTTTCATAAAACAGGATTTTTTTTCTAGGAAATGTTATCAGAGAATAGAAAATTAAAAGAAAAGTAGGGGTCACCGTGCTAATTTCTGTTTTATTGAACAAACCGTTCCCCTACCCCCAGTTAAATGGTAAAAATACATATAAATTCTAAGAAAAAAGGGCGCATCACTGTCAGGTAACATGGATTTTATTTTTAAATACTAGCTGGCCATAATATGCATCACGGCAAATCATTTAAACATTGATATTTGCCATTTTGTCTATGGATTAACGATTTTGGATTAACGCTTTGGTACTACGACCTAAACTACTTAAGTAAGTCTGTAACTATTTCGGTCGATCTCACCTGGAGTAAATGTCAAAAAAATCAAAGTTTTAATAAATGCAAAGTTGCTGTTTTCATGAAGTTTATAGCCAAGCTGAACATGTTTAATAATAAAATGAGCCCAAAACAACACCTGATCCACGAACTTCAACCATTTCCTCACCCAACAACGGTAAAACATTGGCTCTGACATAACTTTCATATTTGATGATCATACAAAAATTGCGAATTACCCGCATATGTCTTTAAACGGCAGCTTTTCATGTTACGCTCTTTTTTGCAGTGATTTATTGCAGAATAAATCACAGTTTCTCACTGTTGTCTATATAGGCATGCTTTGTTAGAATGAAGCCTTAACCCAGTAAATGGGCCCATTACAGGTTTTACTCTTTTTTTTTGGCACAAAGTGCCAAGAATAGCATGGCTATATATAACTTTACCTAGATTTCAAACAAATACTATTTACATGGTTTTGCTTCATTTGTCAGTGATAGTCATATGCACATTTACAGTTTAACTCAGATTGATTAGCAACTGAGGTCAATTGACAAACAGTCAACCAAAATAGGAACAAAAAGAAGAAAAATATTGATGTAAATAATTCTGTTGCTGTTGTATTATAGGCCTGCAGATGCCTTAATCATGTATGAGACGGCCTTGAAATATGAACCAGATAATGCTGATGTACATTATAATGTAAGTATATTAGTTTTAATGCCATTCTCGGTAGCTTCGTCTGATGCACATCTTATTAGTGATCAGGAGGTTGCTGGTTTGATACATGCTATGGGGTGGGTAGGAGAGGCAAAGGTGTTGTACATCTTGCATCACTGGAGAATCTGACTGACTTACAGTTGGGCAAGTTCTGCTGTCCATATAGCAGGTAAGAGTAGAGAGGATTGTTATTATTTCTTCTGTTTCTACACTTCCATTCATTTTCCTGTTTCTCCTCTGTCCCTCTATTTCATCTCCTCTACTATTTCTTCCATCTCTTCTTTCTCTGGGAGACGACATAAAATGACCAACAAGGGTTGACATGTTAAACCCAAAACAATCAATCAGTAGATACCTGTTAGGGTTGGCAACATTCTTTTTAGGAGACTGATCATGTCATCTTTTCTATGGTCATTCTCTCCCTTCCTCTGATTCAAGAAGGGAAGTTGTCAGTTTCTGGTAAAAGACTGCCCTGTACTGATTAACCACTGGCATAAAAGCCTGCCCATGCCCAGGAAAAGTGTGGACAGCTAAACTGACCAGACCAATACAACCTAAGTAATATTTACTGTGCCATTTAACTCATAAACAACCAAACAAATATTGGTTTTAATTTAACCTATTTTTTTATGGGAACCCAACAATGGGACATTGACAAACATTGCAAACAGAGCAGCCCCAGATCAGATGCTGCAAAATGCAGCAACTTATCTGGGCCTTCACTGTTTGAAAAAAAAAAAGAAAAAAAGAAACAGCCATTTTCTAAATAAAATGTATTTCTAAAATAGCTCAATGTGACATCACTATATTTTAAAATGGCTTCCTTTGTATATGTTAAGGAGTTTATTGCGGTCGAAATGGATTAAATGCAAATAATAGATCGTGGGTACTCAAAAGAACTGCTTTGCCAAGGTGGTTCTAACAGGTGCCCACAAAGTATGTTTTAAGAAGAATTATGAAAATTACTGGAATTTTAATCAGAAAATTTTCATTTTTTTGGTGGGAAAATTTTCAGTATATTCAAAAAGGCTTGTTTTCATAATGTGTACCTTAAAAAATTCCCTTCATTTCTTAAATGAACCTCTTTTATCCATAATTCCAGATGAGTGAGTACCATATTACCCTAAATAGTTGGATATCTTAACCTCTTTTAACTTTTTACCCGATGATGTGTCTAAAAAGAGTGACATCTAAAAATAGCTGGATGAGTGACAATGTAGATCCTGATGAGACAGTGTGTTCAGTGGCTTCTCATCAGGATCTACACTGTTTACTCAGGCCTGTCTGTTCCAATATGTGGGGTGGATATAGTATTGATAAGGAGACCCAAATGAGAGTAGACCCAAAGTGTCCTGGGAGGCAATATTTTTATGCTCCTGCCACCTGCATGATGCCGGGGCATATAGTTTATCGGTTTTCCTTACGTTCATCTGTACGTGTGTGGGTACGTACGTGATCCTGTAACCCCAGATTAAGGTTTTTGTGACAGGTAGAGCCTGAACGTTTCAGAACTCATATTTTCCTAACCATTTGATTAAATTGGTTCATATTTAGTATGATGATAGCTATAGGTCCAAAGTTTTATTCTGCGATACCCCTACCCATGCCTGTGACCTCAAGGTCAAGGTCACAGACTTAGAAATTTTCAATATCAAAGACGGCCCCCGCCCATTGGGGCTTGAAGAAATAGATGGGCTGCATGATGCTTCCACGCAGAGCTGAAACCGACCGCACACATTCTGGTAAACTGCTTAGAGGATCTAAGCCTGCCCAGACAAAGCGAGTCGGACTGTCCATGCTTATAAACCCTATTGGTTTCATTGGATGACAGGGCAACGTCTCAAAAATGACCTATACAGTGTTGAAGGGGACGTTAAACCTCAAATCAAACAAACAAAAATCAAAGACTGAGGTTAAGGTTTTTATACCCCCACAAATGAAATTTGGGGGGGTATATAGGAGTGAGCTTGTCGGTCGGTCGGTCTGTCAGTCGGTCGGTCTGTCGGTCGGTCGGTCTGTTGACTTGGTTTCCAGACGATAACTCAAAAACCGCTTCACCGATTTTTATAATTTTTGGTACACTGATGTAACATCATAAAATACAGGTCAAGTTCGATTTCCACAACAATTCGTCAATTTTCGACATAGTTATGGCCCCTTTCAAGTGAAAAAATTGCAAAATGGCGCTGATGTACTATCAAGGCAGTTTTTGTGGGGGTATTCATCACCTTTAGTGATAGCTCTAGTTGTAATAGGTAGAGCCTGAACATTTTAGGACTCATATTGTCCAAACCATTTGATGGAATTGGTTCATATTTGGTATGATGATAGAAATAGGTCCAAAGATTTATTCAGCGATACCCTCACCCATGCCTATGACCTCAAGGTCAAGATCATGGACATAGAAAATTTTCAATGTTAAAGACACTTGTTAAGGTATTTGTACCAGGTAGAACCTGAAATTTTATTATGGATTTGGTTCATATTTAGTATGATGATAGATATAGGTCCAATGTCTTATTCAGCAATACCCCCACCCATGCCTATGACCTCAAGGTCAAGGTCACAGACTTAAAAAATTTTAATGTTAAAGATTTTAAAGAACTCAAATTTTCCAAATCATATTATGGATTCGGCTTATATTTGCTATGATGATAGATACAGGTCCAAATGTTTATTTGGCAATACCCCCACCCAAGCACAGACTTAGAAATTTTTAATTAGATATTTTAAGAGTTAATATTTGCCAACTCGTATGATGAATTTAGTTTATATTTGGTATGATGATAGATACCTGTCCAAAGTGATATTCAGAATACCCCCACCCATGCACATGCCCTAAAAGTCAAGGTCAAAGGCAAATAATTTTTTTCTTTAAATTTATTAAGAGCTCATACTCACCAAACCATATGGATTTGCTTCATATTAGGTATGATGATAGTTACAGGTCCAAAGTTGCATATACCCCACCCCTGACCCCAAGGTCAAGGTCACAGACTTAGTCTTATGATGCTTTTAAAGTTTTAAGGCTCATATTTTCCAAACCATATGGATTGGCTTCATATTTGGAATGGTGATAGATACAGGTCTCGAGTTTCATTCAGCCATACCACTGACCCTGCCCATGACCTCAAGGTCACAGACTTAGAAAATTTATAATGTTAAAGTTTCTTAGAGCTCATATTTTCCAAACTATTTAAAGGATTGAGTTCAAATTGGGTATGATGGTAGTTATTTGTCCAATGGTTTAATCAGCAATATCCCCATCTATGGGTAGGACACTTTTGCAGGTGAGCTATGCTGTCCAGTGACAGATGTTGTTGCAACATGTTTTTTCGGGGCGAGGTGGGCCCCTGTACTGGGGCATCTGTGTCGTCTTGACACATTTGTAGTTGAAAGGGGCACCTTGCTTGCAGATGGCCACATTCCCCTTAAACCATTGCATGCGGGAAACACCTTAAGGGGTATCTTGGCAAACAGTGCAGGCCCAGATCAGATGCCGCAGAATGTGGCGTCTGATCAGGGCCTGCACTATTTGCTGACAGAATTTTTCATAAAAAATAGAACGAAAAAGAAAAAAATTTCCTACCACTCCTAATATGACAAATGGACTTGTCCAACATATAGCAATGGAAGAGTCCACTGGCATACAATGGGTTAAAGGATACTGAGACGTGTGTCATATTATATCAACTGCTATACTTTCAGCTTGGTGTGGTATACATGGAGATGGGAAGCAAAGAAAAGGCTGCAGTCTGTTTTGATAATGCTGTTTTTCATGATCCTGAT
This sequence comes from Lucinisca nassula, assembly GCA_963580285.1. Lineage (NCBI taxonomy): Eukaryota > Metazoa > Mollusca > Bivalvia > Lucinida > Lucinidae > Lucinisca > Lucinisca nassula. Next base: position 143,641,233 of record OY757013.1, read on the forward strand.
CATTGGGTAAGTTTATTCATTTCTTTCTTTAAACCAGGGGTCGTAGGATCGATTCCAGGCTTCTCCAGACTTTGGATGTGTCTTTGAACCGAGGTCCCGTCTCCCTATGACCTTAGCTGTTGATTTTGTATTGGAGTTTAACAGCCCAGTCAACACTGTTTAGGTCATTTTTAGCTTGTCTGTTTTTTGAAAAAAAAATTTCGAGCTATTGTCATCACTCCGGCGTCTGCGTTGTCGTTGTCGTCTGGCGTCGTCGTTCCAAAAAAACTTAACCTTGGCTATAACTTAAAAGTATTAGACCTAGCCTCATGAAACTTCATACACACACTCATCATCACAAGAGCTACATTTTGACCAAGGACCATAACAACATTGTTGATTTTGGCTGAATTATCTCCCCTTTTCCAATTTTTTTCTGAAACACATTTTTTGCTCTCATTTTAATACTATTCACAACAGAGCCTTCAAACTTCACATGAATGTTCCTTGGGACAAGACCTTTTCAGTGATACCACACTTTTTGATCTGTGACCTTGACCTTTGAACTTTGACCTATTTTTCGAAAATTTAACCGAAAACCTTAACCTTGACCATATTTCCAACAGTATTTGGCCTACCTTCATGAAACTTCATATACATACTCACCATCACAAGAGCTACATTCCCTACAAGTTTTATAACTCCATCTTGCAATTTTATTGCTCTTGTTTGACTTAGAACTTTGGTTTCTAAAAGAAACTGCAGACGAGCGTTGGCACCCGCATGCGGTGCTCTTGTTGAAACAGTCAGTTCACCTATCCACACTTTTCTTGGGCAGGCTTATAAGTAAGCAGTTAACCACACTGTGCACAGTCTTTCTCTGAAATGGACAACTGCCTTTTTTGAATCAGTGGAAGGGAGAGAATGACCATAGAAAACATTTCATAATCAATCTCCACAAAAGAATGTTGCCAACCCGGGCAGGTATCGAACCGGTGTCCTCCTGATCACCGGTCAGACGTGCTCCCGACTTGGCAACCAAGGCCAGCCTAAGCTGTTGGTGAAACATAAAACTCAAACACTCACTTACTCCTTTCTTTCTCTGATCTGAAGGATGGTGCAGTTTGTAGCATTCATCCTTGCAGTTTATGTCAATGGAGCATTCTCTGACACCAATGCTCCTCAGTTTGTGTTTAGTGTGAGTATGGAGCAGGGAGGGGGTTGTCTGCACTGGAGGTGGGTGAGATTATAAGATTCTTGCACACCAGACAAGGAAATCCGTGATTTTACCCTGGGATAGAAATTTATGTTCTGACCCTGGTGTTTCGACCCAGGCAACTAACATAAATGCGCTTTAATTCTATTCAACTGCCGGAACTACTTCCGCACTACTTTTATTTTGTAAACAATACACATGTGCGAGCTGTCAAAACTAACCTGAGGTGTTGTGCAAGAAAAAGAATCCAATATGGGGTTCTGTTGTAGATGGGCTACGCCGAGGTTCCGCTCAGCACGGTCATCCCGAGGGTTGGAAACGCCCATCTACAACAGAACCCCATATCAGATTCTTATAATCTTATGTGGGTGTGAGGGATGGATTGAAAAAACCGTCCCGAGGAACACTGTCCGGCATCACGAGGCTTGCTGAGTGATGCCGGACAGTGATCTCGAGGGTTGGACTTTTCTCTCTACCCCTCACACCCATATTGGATTCTTTTTCTTGCATACCTTCTATTTCTATTGCAAATTTTTAATGCTGCTGTCACTTCGGTTACCGCCGTCTGCCATTTTGTGATGACACAACAGGAATGTTTAGTGACATCACGCATGATGCCGCCACACATGAGGTTGTAATCAACCAGTGCATTTATCAAACACGCGATTATATTCGATTTGGGGTCGGAACACCAGGGTCAGAACATAAATTTCTATCCCAGGGTAAAATCACGGATTTCCTTGTCTGGTGTGCAAGAACAACCAACCCACTGTTAACGTGTTACTTTCCCAGTCATTTGTAGAAATGGAATATTTACCCATTCTTACTCAGAAGTCTGTAAAAAAGTGATAAAGGTAAACAGAGCAGACGCAGATCAGGTGCCGTATAATGCGGCATCTGATCTGATCAAGGTCTGCACTGGTTGCTATAAACAGGATCTTCTGTCAAAAACAAAAGAAAGTGAAAAGAAAATATAGACCTGGGCCCAGTTGTTCAAAGCATCATTAGCTTAACAAGCTCATTAGTGGTCATATTGTCAACTGTTCCAGCAAGTTTAATATGTAAAATTTTGGTATTTTTGCTGAAAAAATGTGAGCAGTTTTTGCATCTGCAAAAGCTGCTCACATTTTTTCAGCAAAAATATTAGCTTATTTAATGATCAAAGTTTTAACGATACGTTAACTAACAACATTGTTAGTTTTGAACAACTGGCCCCTGACCTCTTTAATGACAAATGGACTAGTCCAACATATAACTGTGGAAGAGTCCACTTCTATACAATGGGTTAAAGACAGGTTCTGACAATTTATTGCATGAAAAAGGGATTTGAATAAAAAAAGAAGAAGCAAATTTTGACATTGAGCAAGACCTGGTGGTTCAGTTAGTTGCATGCCTTAACTTATGACATTAGGCCAGTTGTTCAAATCATCTTTTAAATTAGCTTAAGGGGAATGGATAAACCTTCAGGGGAGGCAACTCCTGCAAAAGTATTTTTGTCTCCCTTGTCAATAGGGGTCAACTCTCAAAGGAAAGAAGTTGCTCCTGAGCAGCAAATTCTTTCCTTTAAGAGTAGACCCCTTTCTCAGTGGGACAGGGCTTATAGAAGCGATTAGGAAGTCCCGAAAGTTGTCTCCCTTTGAAAAATGGCTAAAAAATCTGCCAGGTGTTCCCATTCCCCTTAACCAGTTCATAAGTGGCCAAAGTGTTAACTGTTCTAGTATGTACAATATTTAATAGAGTTGTATATTTTGCTGAACAAATCTTTGTTAATGTGATTAAAGTTTGTGAACTCAAAAGCTACTCACATTTTTTACGGCATTTTTTTTTTACATACTTGCCATAATAAATGAGTGAAGTCTTAACCCTTGTACTGCTGAATATTTTAATCTGCCACACCCACTACCGATTATCAACCAATCAGATTGCTTGATGCAAATTATTACAACAAATTCACAATCTGAATGACAAACAATGTAGATCCTGATCAGATGGCTTCTTCAGAAGCCATCTGATCTGGATCTACATTGTTTAAAAGAAAAGGCATATCCGGGCTCAGCAGAACAAGGGTTAACAATACCCTAACTAACAACATTGTTAACAAATTAGTTAAATGTAGGAATGGGGGTGTCCGAATACTTTGGATAAATACTGTAACTGTATAATTTCAGCAATCCTTATACAACTCTGCAGTAATGATACAGGAATATCACATCACAGAAAGGTGGCAGGTGGCTCTGGATAGGTATGTACTCAAGCATTGTTTTTATGTCCCTGGCAGCCAAAGCAGGGACATATTGTTTTTGCCCTTTCTGTTTGTTGGTAGATAGCTATGCTGGACTCTTTGATTGCATGGGGCGGGTCAGGCTTCAGACTCAATGATGACTTCAGCATAAATCTTTGTTAAAAGAGGCCTGAGGCCTAATGCTATGTCTGTCACTGGGCCCTTCTTGATTTTCTTTAACTCTGTCCAACAGTTTAAGGGGGATCGGCTAGCAGCCCTCATCTTTGCTTCATCTCAGTGTTTGAATTTGATTTATGTTTATTGTTGGGAACAACACACTAACCTAGGGCTAAGATTCGGCCGGATAAAGATATTTAAGCACCCCCCCCCCCCCCCCCCCCCCCCTGCTGACCGTTCTAAGGCGGTAGTTTTGGTGTTGGTCGGTTTTTATTTTTATTTTTGTTGTATGTCTGCAAATTTGTTGTGATTTGTTGTTTAGTGTTTTCTAATGGTCTGATCGTGTGGGGAAGAGATGGGTGATTGTTCCATTTCATATCACTCGTAATTTTTTTTTCTTGTTTTGTGTATGTTTCCTCTTCCTCTTGGTGTCAAAATTGGAAGCAACGTCTCCAAAATGACCTTTACAGTGTTGACGGGGACATTAAACCTCAAATCAAACAAACAAACTTCAAAGAAAAAAATGACCCTGCCCAGGGACATGTTCATGTTTCACAAACACATCTTGTTTGTTTTTCTGTCAGCTTTTATTGCCCTTTCAGGACTGTTTCTCTTATATGAGCCATTTTGCTAATTAGAGGTGGGCAAAATCCAGAGTTCCCATGGAACAATTCTGTGTAATGAACACCCCTGTAAAACTTCACTTTATATAGTGAAAACAGGGGTTTAGGGTGTATTCCTTATTTTTCTTATTTGTGGTCAAAAACATAGATCCTGGGTACCCGTTAAAATGGTTCTACCAAGCACCTTACAACCTATATTTGGACTATAAAAACATAGAACATTTTCATCCATAGAAAGGCTATTTTCAGCATACAGGTGTACTGTCATAATGTTTGATCAGGTTGTATGGAACTTTCCTGACTGTTGCTCTTAAATGAGCCATTCATTAAGAAGAGGTGGACAAAATCCACAGTGCCCATAGAGAAAACCGCTTTATCCTTTAAGGGGAATGGGAACACCCGGTAGATTTTTCCGCCATTTTTCAAAGGGAGACAACTTTCAGGACTCTCTGTTTGCTTTTCTATAAGCTCTACCCCACGGTAAAAGGGGTCTACTCTTAAAGGAAAGAATTTGCTCCTCAGGAGCAAATTCTTTTCTTTAAGAGTTTACCCCTATCGACATGGGAGAGAAAAATACTTTTGCAGGAGTTGCTTCCGCTGAAGGTGTTCCCATTCCCCTTAAGTGCCCATAAATTGCTGATTCACTCTATGATTTATGTCCCCCCACCGGAGGGGAGGGGGACATATTGTTTTTGGTGCAGATCCCGTATGCGTCGGTGTCAGCGTTGGCATCAGCATAGCCTGTTTGAACCACTATATCTCCTGAACCTATGGATTGATTCTGGCCAAACTGGCATTGTTACATCATTAGTATGGAGAAAAACAGTCATTAGGTTACGATGACCTTGACCTCATTTTCAAGGACACAGGCCCCCCAAAAACAGTCATTTTTGGGTTAAAAATGGCTTGTTTGCACTCTATCTCATTAACGAATTGATAAATTCTAGGCAAACTTTGTACAGTATATTATTACAACATACTGCAGATTTGATTAGATTTTGGTGACCTTGGCCTTTTTTTCAAGATCACAGGCCCCCAAAAAACTGTCAATTTTGGGCCAAAAATGGCTTGTCTGCACTATAGCTCATTAACAAAATTGATTAATTATAGCCCCGCTTTGAAAAAGTGGGGGCTATATTGGATTTGGCTTGTCCGGATTTCCGTCTGTCTGTCTGTCTGTAATATTTGATAGTGGGTACCTTGTGACCGCAACTCCTCTTACAGTTCTAGGTCAATCCTTTTGAAACTTTACAGGTGTTTTCATATAGGTCTGAAGATGTGCATATTCTTTTTTCATTATCCTTAAATAATTTTTTTCACTTATTTCACCTTTTTTAACTTAGACAATTTTTGAGATCTACTAATGTTAAAATGTATAGGGAGAAGCTACCTTGTGACCGCAACTCCTCTTACAGTTCTAGGTCAATCCTTTTGAAACTTTACAGGTGTTTTCATATAGGTCTGAAAATGTGCATATTCTTTTTTCATTATCCTTAAATAATTTTTTTCACTTATTTCACCTTTTTTAACTGAGACAATTTTTGAGATCTACTAATGTTAAAATGTATAGGGAGTAGCTACCTTGTGACCGCAACTCCTCTTACAGTTCTAGGTCAATCCTTTTGAAACTTTACAGGTGTTTTCATATAGGTCTGAAGATGTGCATATTCTTTTTTCATTATCCTTAAATAATTTTTTTTCACTTATTTCACCTTTTTTAACTTAGACAATTTTTGAGATCTACTTATGTTAAAATGTATAGGGAGTAGCTACCTTGTGACCGCAACTCCTCTTACAGTTCTAAGTCAATCCTTTTGAAACTTTACAGGTGTTTTCATATAGGTCTGAAGATGTGCATATTCTTTTTTCATTATCCTAAAATTATTTTTTTCCACTTATTTCACTTTTTTAACTAAGACAATTTTTGAGATCTTCTAATGTTAAAATGTATAGGGAGTAGCTACCTTGTGAACACAACTCCTCTTACAGTTCTAGGCCGATCCTTTGAAACTTTTCAGGTGTTTTCAACGAGGTCTTAAGATGTGCATGTGGTTTTTTCATTATCCAAAACTTATTTTTTAACTTAGACTGTTTTTCAGATCTAATAATGCGAAAAGTCTATAAGGCGTAGGTACCTTGTTAGGGATTTAACCCTCTCACAAGTCTTTACCTTTAATTCATGAGTCTTTCTCCTCTGACAGGGCTATAGCGGGGCTATAGTCAGATCCTCTGACAGTTCTAGTTTTAGTAAACTTGGTACAATGTATCATTAAAACATATCACAGATTTGATTAGATTTTGGTGACCTTGACCTTTTTTCAAGGTCACAGGCCCTTAAAAATAGTCAATTTTGGGCCAAAAATGGCTTGTCTGCACTCTGTCTCATTAACAAATTGAATATTTTTTTGTCAAACTAGGTACACTCTATCATTACAGCATACCACAGAATGGATTAGACTTTGGTGACCTTGACCTTTTTTTCAAGGTTACATGCTTCCAAAAGCAGAAAATTTTGGGCTCAAAATGGCTTGTCTCCACTATTTCTCATTAACAAATTGATTAATTTTAGTCAAACTTGGTTAAATATGTTATTACAACATACCACAGATTTGATTAGATTTTGGTGACCTTGATCTGTTTTTCAATGTCACAGGCCCCCTAACCCCCCAACTTCCAAAATTTTGGACCAAAAATGGCTTGTCTGCACTCTAAGGTCAAGGGCTCCCAAAACTTGATTTGGGGCCAAAAAATGGCGTATCTGTACGCTATATCTTTTAAGAATTGATGCATGTTGGTCAAACTTGGTAGAATATTTAATTACAGTCTACCAAATTTGATTAGATTCTGGTGATCTGACCTTTTTAATGACTGTTTTTTCATTGTCACAGGCTCCTGAAAAATGGTCAAAAATGGCTTGTTTGCAGCTTACATTTTGGTGACCTTAACCTAGTTATTAAAATCAAATGGGTATATAAGATATTTTTATGCTAGGGGGACATTGTTTTCCTCTGAAAACATTTCTAAACTCCGTTCAGAAAATCTGAATCATCAATTTTTTCGTTTCTCGCTTTTTATACTCATTTTAGCCCATATATCACTGTGAGAAAGTTTTAGACCTGACCCTCCGCCGACTTCTCCAGTAAGTCACATGCCTCTGTGACAGCCAGGAAAGGCTGTGATTATATGGAGAAAACTGCAAAATCTAAATTATCTTTCACAGACTTAAGACATTCTGACAGGTTTGACACACCCCTTTAAACTATATATAGAAGTGGTCACTGTTCTTGTATATTACAAGGGCGTCTATGTTTTATTTGCACGGTCACTCTATGGAAAATCATTAGCTGTGACACCCTATCTGATATCGGTATACAGTCAAACCTGTGAACAAAGGCCAGCTGTGGGACAAGACAAATTTGACCTTTATTCACAGGTGACCTTTGTTCGGAGATTTGGCAATTACCATCAGGCCGATAGTGCCCAAAATTCTTAAATTTATTGATGAAATTGCTATCTGTCACTGGATGAAGAGCTTCAGAAGAAGCATATCTTTTTAACCAATTATTGTTTTCCAGTGAATTTACATGTTTATTTGTTGCAAAATTAATACAGTACATGCATTTTTAAATGAATAAACAAAGTTTAAAATAATCTGTAACGTTGACGTTTATAATGTATCCTGTCATAAAATTTTACCCACTGTAATCTTATATTTCTGTGAAAAGTCACTTATCTTTGACTGTTTTAAAGTACTTTCCTGTTTCTTTTCATTCAACAGGTTATTCAAATGCATTGATTTTTGTAAAATAGCACCTTTGCTGTGATGATAAAACATGGCATAATGACAAAAGTTAGGTCAAACTCATGATCAATAATGGAAGCAACCATGTTGATACACAAAATCATATGAGCGTCACATGAGCCCCGCCAAGCGAATTTGGGTTTTCGAGCATTCCGTCATGACAAGTTTTAACTGTGCATGCCCAGCCATTCAGAGGGGCCAGGGATATGGCTTTCTGTCTGAAGGTTCCTCTTGATTCACTGCGTGTATGGCCGAGCAGCGAAGGTTCTGGCGAGACTGCACGGATGCGCAGGCTCGCCTGAACCTTCGCTGCTCGCATAGGCGATAAGTACCAAAATCGCTTGGCGGGGCCCACATGATGGAGTGTTCATTTAGCATTATAAACAATAAGGTCAAACTACTTACGGGTGAAACTTGCAAAAAGTGCAACTATCAAACGGTCCTCGAATTTTAAAAAAAAATGTTTAGACAATTTTTCTTCACTTTTCAAACAAACTATCTACAGTTCTTGTGTAAAACACAATGCAATGAATTTATTCAATTCAATTCCCTCACTCACAAGCCGTAACATGTTTGACCAGATCGGCAGGATTAAGGACCGCAATACCAATCAAGCAGGCCAATTATATGCCAATCAATGACGATAATTACCTCGAAGCTAAAATCATGAGCGTGACGGACTCAATTATAGACCATTATTCAAGGACAGCAACTCAGTTTGGGACTGAATAACGTGGCCGTTGACCGTAGTGAACAGTGGACCGCTATTCCCAGGTAATTTATTAGGGAATTTGGATGGGAAGGGTTGAAAATGACCGTTGTAATAAGGGGACCGTTATTCAGAGGTGACTGTAAGCACTGGTTCAACTGTAATTCATTTTGACCACTGTTGACAGCACATCACGCTAGTGGTTTCCCATTTCCAGCCAGCCTCTATCTAGCCATTCGAATGTTAAGTGTGTCATAATTGCATATCTATTTATAAAGTGCATCATATGGATTTGAATATTTATGATTTTACCTGACAATCATCATCAAATGGACTTAGTCTGTGGTCTCATTTCTTTGTTTTGCAATTTTCTCCAAATAATCACCGCCTTTCCTGACTGTCGCAGAGGCATGCAACTTGCAGGAGAAGTCGGCGGAGGGTCAGGTCTAAAACTTTTCCACAGTGATGTATGGGCTAAAATGAGTATTAAAAGGAAGAAACGAAAAAATGGATGATTAAAAATTTCTGAACGGAGTTTAGTTCTCATTTACATTGAAATTTATTAACTGTTTTTCCCCGGAATCAAAGATTCGGGGACATGTAGGTCTGACTGCCCATCTGTTTGTCTGTCCTAAAAACTAACATTGAGCATAACTTTTGGATGATAATTAATAAGGCTTTCATATTTTACATGTATATACCTTGTCACAAGACCTTTCCAGTGGTACAATAATTTTTACCTTATGACCTAGACCTTGACATTTGACCAACTTTTTAAAAAAATTTAACATTGGCTACAACTTTTGGTTAATAAGTGATTAAGACTTTCGTATTTCACATGCGCATTCTTTGTCTCAAGACCTCTCCATAATTTTTAACCATATGACCATGACATTTGACACACTTTTTATAAATTTTAACATTGGCCATAACTTTCAATTGGTAAGTGTTTGGGCTTTCATATTACACATATGCATTCCTCTTCACAAGACCTTTCCACTGGTTTCATAATTTGTTACCCTGTGACCATGACATTTGCGGCCCCTGCCCATCGGGGCTTGAAGAAATAGATTGGCTGCATGGTGCTTTCACGCAGAGCTAAAACCAACCGCATATGAGTACTGGTAAACCACTTAGAGGAATGAAGCCTGCCCAGGCAAAGCAGTGCGAGTCGAACTGTCCATGCTTATAAACCCTATTGGTTTCATTGGGCGACAGGGCTTGAGATGTCATTTCATCTCAATGTGGGGTAAAACTCCCACAGAATTGGAAGCAATGTCTCCAAAATGACCTATACAGTGTTGGCAGGGACATTAAACCTCAAATCAAAAAAACAAACTAATAAAAACCTTGACGTTTAACCTACTTTTTAAAAACTTAAACATTGGCCATGACTTTCGGGACTTTCATATTTAATATATATATTCCTTGTCACAAGACCATTTTAGTGATACCATAAGTTTTTACCTTATGACCTTGACATTTGAAGTACTTTTTACAAACTTTTACATTGGCCATAGATTTCAATTGGTAAGTGATAGGAATTTCATATTTCACATATGCATTCCTTGTCACAAGAACTTTCCAGTGGTTTTGACCTTGTGACTTTGACCTTGATCTTTGATGTACTGTTTAAAACTTTATTATTGACCACAACTTTTGATTGGTAAGTAATAGGCCATTCATATTTAACATGTGCATTCCTTGTCACAAAACCTTTCCGGTGATATCATAATTTTTGACCTTATAATCTGGACCTTGATATTTGACCAACTTTTAAAAAAACTTTAATATTAGCTTTACCTTTTGAGTGGTAAGTGGTAGGGTTTTCATATTTCACACGAACATTCCTTGTCACAAGACCTTGCCAGTGGTACCAAAAAGTTTGACCTTGTGACCTACTTTTTAAAAACTTTAACATTGGCCATACCTTTTGATTGGTTAGTGATAAGGCTTACATATTACAAATGCGCTGTCCAGGGGCATCAGTTGTTCACATACACATCTTGTTAGATCAGAAATATCTTGTGTTTTATACTCATCAGTTATTATGTAATCATCTATTTGAATTATTTAAACTGATATTAACTGATATGCTAAACCAGTTTCCTCCTACATGTATTTGTAGCCCTGCTTTGAAAAAGTGGGGGCTATATTGGATTTGCCTTGTCCTTCTGTGATTCCGTAATTCCGTTATTTATGATAACTCAAAAACTGTTTGAGGTATTTTCATGAAACTTCAAACAAATGTAAAGCACTATGAGACGATGTGCAGAGCACATGAACCATAATACTGGATTGCCTACTTTTGGAGTAATTGCCCTTTTAACATTGAAAAATGGCACTTGGAATAAACTCAGTACAGTAATAATTCGTGCCTGAAAACATTTTTTTTCTTGTATTTTTCTTTTCTGATAGCACTATAGCGGGGCTAAAGTCAGATCCTCTGACAGTTCTAATTTCAACTACAAACATAAGTAAAATCTATTGTATTCTAGACCATGTAATAAAAGGCAACATTATAAATATTTGTAGCAGTTTGGAACATGTCAACAATTCCGGGTAATGAATACCCCTCTAAACCCCACTTTATATAGAGAAAAGTGAGGTTCATTACGAAAACACGCTTATACAAATACAGTGTAAATTTTACCACCTAAAGATTGAAAATTTTGAGATGAATATTTGCCATATTTTTCTTATAGCTTTTCAAAACATAGATTGCGGGTACTCATCGAGGCAGTTCTATCGAGTACCCACAATCTATGTTTTAGAGCAGAAATAAGAAAAATAAGGTTCACCCCTGTAAACCCCAGTTTTACAATATAAAAGTCGCGTTCAAGGGGGGTCAAAATTATATAGGCATGTTTTCATGATGTATGAGGGTATTAATTATTTTTGCTTAAAACATAGCTTGTGGGTACTTGTTACAGCTGCCTCAATGAAGCAGTTCTAAGAAGCACCCATAATTTATGTTTGAACTAGAAGTTAAACAATGTTTGTTTGTTTGTACTGGAGTTTAACGGCCCAGTCAACACTATTTAGGTCATTTTTGAGCCGGTCAGTTTACCTATCAACACTCTCCTGGGCAGGCTTATACGTAAGCGGTTAACCAGTTCAGTGCACATTCTTTCGCCAGAAACTGACAACTGCCCTTCTTGAATCAGTGGAAGGGAGAGAATGACTGAAGTTAAACAAAATAACAAAATTTGATCTGAAAAATGCTTGTTCTAGAGATATGAAATCCACAGTTGTGTTGTTGTTATGACTTGCATAAGCTAATGACCAACTGCAAACTTTTAGCTGTGTCCCACCACTAGTGTCCATTGCAGATCTTGGCTTCTCGCTTGTGGCCCAAGAGAAGCTTGAACATACAGTGGTGAAGTATAGTATCATTGTCACAAATACTTTAAGCAAAGCACAATATAGGAGTCTTTTTTGGTCCATCAGGGGCCAGTTGTTCAAAACTAACGATGTCGTTAGTTAACAAATTGTCAAAACTTGGATCATTTAATATGGTAAATGTACTAATATTTTTGCTGAAAAAATTTGAGTAGCTTTTGCATAATGCAAAAGCTACTCACATTTTTTCAGCAAAAATACCAAAATTGAGATACTGTACTTGCTAGAACAGTTATCAATATGACCACTAACAAGCTGGTTAAGCTAACCAGGCTTTGAACAATTGGGCCCTGTTTGTCAATCCTTCAACATTTGCGTCTACTGTAGCATGTGTAGGTGCTGATTTGACACGTCATTCTGCAGCCTCTGATCGAGCCCCCCCCCCCACTGTTTGCCATTGCCCTGTTTTGGGGTTTCCTGTCATAAATTAAACAGAAATATTCGGACTATATTCTCTCTTCTAGGTTGCATCATCTTTTAAAAATCAACAGCAATGATTCTAGAGTGCCATTTACACTGGCTATGTTAGCTATGGATATGCAAGACTATTTAGCAGCAGAGAAATACTTCAAGAGATCTGTTGAGGTAGGGACAGTTTTAGCCTCCATCATGTTATTAACCCATTGTATACTGGCGGACTCTTCCATTGCTATATGACGGACAAGTCCTTTTGTCATATAAGGGGTGTCGGGTGTTTTTAGCTCACCTGTCACGTAGTGACAAGGTGAGCTTTTGTGATCACATTTTGTCCTTCGTCCGTCGTCAGTGCGTCCGTGCGTCCGTCCGTGCGTGCGTAAACAATTTCTTGTCCGCACCATAGCATCTTCACATATGATTTGATTTTAACCAGACTTGCACACAACTTGTACCACCATGAGATCTAGGTTCCTTTCTTGAACCAGCCATATCCCATCTTGTGTTACGGAGTTACGGCCCCTGAAAGGGCAAAAATTGCCTATTTTGGTCTTGTCCGCAGGATAGCATCTTCATTTATGATTTGATTTTAACCAGACTTGCACACAACTTGTACCACCATGAGATCTGGGTTCCTTTCTTGAACCAGCCATATCCCATCATGTGTTACGGAGTTACGACCCCTGAAAGGGCAAAAATTGCCTATTTTGGTCTTGTCTGCATGGTAGATGTTTCATTTATGATTTGATTTTAACTAAACTTGCACACAATTTGTACCACCACAAAATCTCGGTCAAGTTCGAATATGGGTTATGTCAGGTCAAAAAGTAGGTCAGTAGGTCAAATCAGAAAAAAAACCTTGTGAAGACACGGGAGGCCACAGTTTTGGTCCAATCATCATCAAACTTGCCCAGAATGATCATCTTGACAATATCTCAGTCAAGTTCAAATATGGGTGTTGTCGGATCAAAAAGTAGGTCAGTAGGTCAAATCATAGAAAAACCTTCTGAACACACTAGAGGCCACAATTTATGTCCGATCATCATGAAACTTGCTCAGAATGATCATCTTGATAATAACTTGGTCACATTCGAATATGAGTCATGCCGGGTCAAAAAGTAGGTCAGTAGGTCAAATCATAGAAAAACCTTGTGAATACACTAGAGGCCGCAGTTTTGGTCCAATCATTATCAAACCTGCCCAGAATGATCATCTTGACAATATCTCGGTCAAGTTTGAATACAGGTCATGTCGGGTCAAAAAGTAGGTCAGTAGGTCAAATCATAGAAAAACCTTTTGAACACACTATAGGCCACAGTTTTGGTCCAATCATCATCAGACTTGCCCAGAATGATCATTTTGACAATATCCTGGTCAAGTTGGAATATGGGTTATGTCGGGTCACAAAGTAGGTCAGTAGGTCAAATCATAGAAAAACCTTGTGAATACACTAGAGGCCACAGTTTTTGTCTGATCATCATGAAATTTGCTCCAAATGATTATCTTGACAATTTCTCAGGCAAGTTCGAATATGGGTCATGTAGGGTCAAAAAGTAGGCCAGTAGGTCAAATCAGAGAAAAACCTTGTGAACACACTAGAGGCCACAGTTTTGGTCCGGTCATCATCAAACTTGCTCAGAATGATAGTCTTGACAATATCCGGGTCAAGTTTGAATACGGGTCATGTCGGGTCAAAAAGTAGGTCAGTAGGTCAAATCATAGAAAAAGCTTGTGAACACACTAGAGGCCACAGTCTTGGTCCGATCATCATCAAACTTGCCCAGAATGATCATCTTGACAATATCTCAGTCAAGTTTAAATATGGGTCATGTTGGGTCAAAAAGTAGGTCAGTAGGTCAAATCATAGAAAACCCCTCTGAACACACTGGCGGCTACAGTTTTGGTCTGATCATCATCAAACTTGCTCAAAATGATCAGTTGACAATATCTCTGTTAATTTCGAATATGGGTCATGTCTGGTCAATATGTAGGTCAGATTGTTGAAAAACCTTGTGAACACACTAGAGGCCCAAGTTTCGGTCCGATCATCATCAAACTTGCTGAGAATGATCATCTTGACAATATATGTGTCAAGTTTGAATATGGGTTATGTCGGGTCAAAAAGTAGGTTAGCAGGTCAAATCATAGAAAAACGTTTTGAACACTCTAAGAGGCCACAGTTTCAGTCAAATCATCATAAAACTTGCTCAGAATGATCATCTGGACAATATCTCAGTTAAGTTTGAATATGGGTCATGTCAAATCAAAAAGTAAATCAGTAGGTTATTTTGTCATAACTTTTGAACCGTTTGAGATAGAGCCTTCAAATTTGGCATGTAGGTTCCTTCTGACAAGGGCTTCACACTCATAAAGATTTGACCTGTGACCTTGACCTCTGACCTCCTTTATCATACCTTTTGAACCATATGAGATAGAGCCTTCATATTTGGCATGCATGTTCCTTGTGACAATGTTTTCTCAGCCATTCAAAACTTTTGACCCATGACCTGCTGATGAACAAGATGGCCACAAGAGCTAAAAATAGAATGCACTCGAGACAGTGACACACAGGTGAGCGAACCAGGGCCCTCTGGGCCCTCTTGTTTTCGTTTTTATTCTATTTTCGACAGAAAATTCTATTAGCAAATAGTGCACATTCTGCAGCATCTGATCTGGGCCTCCACTATTTGCCAAGGTACCCCTTTAGGGGTTTCCCGCATGGAATGGGTTAAGTCAATTAATTTTTTAGCTCACCTGTCACGTAGTGACAAAGTGAGCTTTTGTGATCACATTTCGTCCGTTGTGTGTGCGTGTGTAAACAATTTCTTGTCCGCAGGATAGAATCTTCATTTATGATTTGATTTTAACAAGACTTGCACTCAACTTGTACCACCATGAGATCTGGGTTCCTTTCTTGAACCAGCCATATCCCATCATGTTACGGCCCCTGAAAGGGCAAAAATTGCCTACTTTGGTCTTGTCTGCATGATAGCTGTTTCATTTATGATTTGATTTTAACTAAACTTGCACACAATGTGTACCACCACAAAATCTTGGTTCCTTTCTTGAACCAGCCATATCCCATTATGGCTCCTGAAAGGTATTGTCTGCACAATAGCCGTTTCATTTATCATTTGATTTTAACTAAACTTACACAAAATTTGTACCACCACAAGATCTTGGTTCCTTTCTTGATACAGGCATATCACATCAAGGGTGCCAGAGTTATGGCTCCTGAAAGGACAAAAATTGGCTGTTTCGGTCTTGTCTGCATGATAGTTGTTTTGTTTATGATATAATTTTAACCAAATTTACACACAACCTGAAGCACCATAGGATCTTGGTTCCTTTGTTGAACCACCCATATCCCATCATCTGTTCCAGAGTTATGGCCCCTGAAAGGGCACAAATTGCCAACTTTGTTCTTATTAGCTCACCTGTCATGTAATGATGAGGTGAGATTTTTTGATCACTTTTCGTCCATCGTGCGTGCGTGTGTAAACAATTTCTTCAAACGGCATCTCTTCCTAAAGCACTGATCGGATTGTGACCACACTTCACAGGAATGATCCTTAGGTGGTCCCCTTTCAAAGTTGTTCAAATGGTTCTGGTCTGTTGCATATCAAGGTCATGGAAGCCAAAAATAGATTGTTTTTAATGAAAACTTAAAAATCTTCTCCTGAAAACACAAGGCCCATGTCTTTGATATTTGGTGTGTAGCTTCATCTAGTGGACCTCTACCAAGATTGTTCAAATTATAGCCCTGTGGCCAAAAATGCCCCCACCCCAGGACCCTTTGGTTTTACACAGACTTACATAGGGAAAAGCTTTAAAATCTTGTCTGAAACCAGAAGGATCAGGTGTTTGATATTTGGTATGAAGCTTAATCTTGTTGACCTTTATCAAGATTGTTCAAATTATAGCCCTGGGGCCAAAAATGCCCCCGCCCCGGGGCCCTTTGGTTGTAAGCTTCGTCTTGTGGACCTCTATCAAGATTGTTCAAATTATAGCCATGGGACCAAAAATGCCCCAACCCCAGGGCTCTTTGGTTTTACATTGACTTACATAGGAAAAATCTTAAAAATTCTTCTCTGAAACATCAAGGCCATGTCTATGATATTTGGTATGTAGCTTCATCTAGTAGACCTTTACCAAGATTGATGGGTCCAAAAATGCCCCGCCCGGCAACCTTTGGTTTTACATAGGCTTACATAGGGAAAACCTGTAAAAATCTTCTTGTCTGAGACCAGAAGGCTCAGGTGTTTGATATTTGGTATGAAGCTTCATCTTGTGGACCTCTATCAAGATTGTTCAAATTATAGCCCCGGGGCCAAAAATTTCCCCACCCTGGGGCCCTTTGGTTTTACATTGACTTATATAGAGAAAACCTTTGAAAGTCTTCATGTCTGAAACCAGAAGGCTCAGTTCCTTGATATTTGGTATGAAGGTTTTTCTAGTGAATCTCTACCAAGGTTGTTCAAATAATAGACCTGGGGCCAAAAATGGCTCCACCCCCCCTGGGCCCACTTGTTTTACATAGACTTATATAAGGAAAACCTTTTAAAAATCTTCTTGCCTGAAACCAGAAAGCTCAGGTCTTTGATATTTGGTATGAAGCTTTGTGTAGTAGACCTCTACCAAGATGGCTCAAATTATAGAGCCCTGGGGCCAAAAGTGGGCCCAGCCCAGTGCCCACTGGTTTTACATAGACTTATATAGGGAAAACCTTTAAAAATCTCTTCCTGTTTGAAACCAGAAGGCTCAGGTCTTTGATATTTGGTATGAAGCTGAATCTAGTCGACCTCTACCAAAATTGTTCAAATTATAGCCCTGGGGCCAAAAATGACCCCGCCTCGGGGCCCACAGGTTTAATATATAGACATATATAAGGAAAACCTTTAAAAATCTTCTTGTTTGAAACCAGAAGGCTCCAGTCCTTGATATTTGGTATGAAGCTTCACCTTTTAGACCTCTTTCAAGATTATGCAAATTATAGCCCTGGGGCCAATAATTCCCCTCCCCGGGGCCCACGCGTACAGTATGGATCAGCCAAGCGATCCAGGGCCATCATGGCCCTCTTGTTTGTTTTGTTTGAGTTGAAGTTTTACGTCCCCATCAACACTATTAAGGTCATTTTGGAGTGGTTGCTTCCGATTTTGTGGGACTTTTACCCGACATTGAGATGAAATGACATCTCAAGCCCTACCGCCCAGAGAAACCGCTAGGGTTTAAGGAGCGGTCCGACTCACATCACTTTTCCTGGGCAGGCTTAGACCTAAGCTGTTTACCAGTACTTAAGTTCCAAATAGGAAGCAACATCTCCAAAATGACCTTACTAGTGTTGACCGGGATGTAAAACCTCAACTCAAACAAACAAACAAACAAGGCATCGATTTTGAATACACATTACAACAGCCTATTTGAGGCCCAGTCAACACTTTTTAGTTATATCAAGCCGGTCATTTTATCTAACCAAATTTTCCTGAGCAGGCTTATACATAAGTAGTTAACAAGTACAGTGCACATTGTTTTGCCAGAAACTGACACCTGCCCTTCTTGAATCAGCATAAGGGAGACAAAAGATTTCATGATCAACCAACCTGTTAGGTATTGAGTGAGTGAGTGAGTTTTAGTTTTACGTCCCACCAACAGCTAAGGTCATACGGAGACGGGACCTCGGTTTAAAGACTCATCCGAAAGTCTGGAGAAGCCCGGGGTCGATCCTGCGATCCCTGGTTTACAAGGCGAGTAGCGTAACCACTGCACCACGGAGGCTTCTCTGTTAGGTATTGAACCTGTGACCTCGTGATCACCAGTCAGATGCACATCCAGATGAGCGCCTGAGGCTGGCACTGGGTTGGGTGTAGTAAACACTAAGAAAGAATATTTGAAACCTTTTAAATGTGTTGTTGAAAAAAGAAAGTTTTATAGTCGTAAATTTAGTAAATTAAGGGAATGGGAACACCTGGCAGATTTTTCCGCCATTTCGCAAAGGGACACAATTTTCGGAACTTCCTGTTAGCTTTTCTATAAGCCCTGTCTCACTGAAAAAGGAGTCTACTCTTATAGGAAAGAATTTGCTCCTCAGGAGCAAATTCTTTTTCTTTTCTTTAAGAGTTGACCCCTATTGACATGGGAGACAAAAATACTTTTGCAGGAGTTACCTCCCCTGAAGGTGCATCCATTTCTCTTAAGATACACATGGCATATTTTTTTCATTTTGATAACACATTAGTGTGCTAAAATGGCATGTTTCTTTTCACTTGAACCAGCATTTTTAAGGAGAAAAAAAAAAAGATATTTTTCTTTGATTTAGTCCAAATACAGGTTGTGGGTGCTCATTACAACAGCCTCGATAAGGGGCTTCTAACGAGTCCTCGCAATCTATAATTTAGAGCAAAGGTAAGGAAAATAATGAATACCCCAGTTTTCACTATACATGTATAAAGATGGGTTAAGAGGGCTGTTCAATTCACAGATTTGTTAACCCGATGTGCTAGTTTTTCATGAAAGACAATTTTTATAAGACCTTTCATTTCCTTTGCAATATGTTTATAATGTGGACTTGATTTTTACTTTTCAGATTGAGCCAGCATTTAGAAGTGGCCTATTTAATATTGCCTTGATGTTAGTCAACAACCTGAAGAAACCTTTAGAAGCTGTGCCATATCTTAAAACATTGCTGGAGGTAAAGTAACCCATTTGTCAGATCTGCTGAATAAAGTCGTAGATGGGCCACCAGGAGCAAAAAATATACCGTTAGACAAACCGTATTCACCCTAATTACCACACATGCACTTATAAGCACACACCAAAGCTATTTTTGAAAAGGAAATGCATAAGCACACACTTTACAGTAACCTCCCCTTAACACTTTCACAGTTAATCTATAAAAACTTACCGTTATTTCTTCAACAGTGAAGGCAATGCTTAATTATCCTTTTCCGTTCCATTAAATATCAGTATGCATTATCTTGGAAGCTATTGTTTTTGTATCAAGAGTGCGCTAATTAGGTACATTAGAACTTTGATTGCTCGAACACCGATGGCTCGTTTACCATGGCTGGGTCGAACTCGTACATGAGCCCCTAGGGAATTCATCAAGATAAGAAATGGTGGGGGATCATTAAGGAGATTTTAGTCTTTTATCTTGGAAATGTATGCTGTGTGTACTCATTTGAATCGCCTCGTTGAGGCGATTATAATAAGTACACACAGCATACATTTTCATTATATAACATCGAAAGATGTTCATAAGTATCTCGTTATGCTTCCCGACAGTCACCCTCACTGGCTCGAACTACCACTGTCTCACGTAAATTTTCATGGTCCCAAAGGGGTTCAAGCCATCGAAGTTCGACTGTAGATTTTTCACCATGATTTTTTGACATGATTTTGAAAAAAACTAAGCACACGGTGCGGTAATTAGAGCAATACGGTAGTCAAACTTCAGTGGTTGGGACACTTTTAGGAGTGTCAAAATTAGTTCAAGACAGGGTTAGCTTGAGCCTCTGAGGGAAAACCATAGCACCAGGCATAGACAAAACAGGGATATCTTTCTTATTTTCCATAAAATAGGTATGTAGGGTGTAGCCATTAGAAGCACCTCATCGAGGTGCTTCTTATGAGTACACACAACATACCTTTGTCAAGATAAAATGAGCCAGCGCACGACAAAACCTACAATAAGACATGTGCACCCAACGAAGACTCAGATCAGCCTGCACATCCGCGCAGTCTGATCAGAGTCGTCGTTGTGCACTCTAAGGATAGCTAAGGACCCAATGCTACTTCATGCAGCAAGAAAAGTCTCTGGTTAGACTATATGGATGTGCAGGCTGATCTTAGTCTTCAATGTGCGCACATGTCTTATTGTAGGGTTTTGTCGTGCAATGGCTCAAATAAGAAAACCAGCTTTTGCATCTATGCAAGGCCCTTGAACAATGAAGAACAGAGATTTTCTAAAGAACATAGAATTGAACAAAAAATAGATCATTCCGATAAAAACTTGGTTTGATTTAAGAAATAGATCAGCTCTATCTGTGATTTGTTGAGTAATAAATCACAGTCTGGAGGTCAGTTGTAAAGTAGATCAAATCACGATCATGTAGCAAGCGTGATTTGTCTACTTACAATTGACCTCCAAACTGTGATTTATAACTCAACAAATCACAAACTAGAGCTGATCTATTTTGATTCATTCTAACAGGCTGAAAATCAGCAATAATGCTGTTGTTTCCTTCAAAATCTCAGAACTTTTCGCCATTGTTAGAAGAAAGCCCGCTAAAATTATCGACTGAAACACATGCATTTATATCCTTTTCTAAGGTTATCGATGCGAGAATATGACATTACACCGTCTAACATCAAGGAAATCGACTAGTGACGCCATAAATTGGCAGTTTTTAATGAGGTCGATAGTCACGCTCTTCCTTGCCGTGATTTGTTGTAGAATAAAACACAAATATTTTCCATTGCCTATATAGACACACTGTGTTAGAATTTAGAGCAATAACCAAAATTGAACACCTAACATAGCTGTGCAATCCTAAATTATTTCAAATATATCATCATCTGCTATTTTGGGAAAATTTTCTTTGGAACTCAAGAACGAGTTTGAAACAGCCCTGGTAAATTAGCCATTAGCCCTTTTTGTACCAAATGGAATCTGCCTCCTTATATATGACAGGAGTCTATTTCAAAATTTAGGGGTGTCAGGTTGCTTTCTTCTTCAGATTTTATTTTGAAAATGACTGAATTTTCAGCAAACAGTGGAGGCCTTGATCAGACGCTGCGTTATGCGGCATCTTATATACCATCTTATCAGTGTCTTTGACGATTGATCAAGTACATAGTCCCAGATAAGAGGGAGTATCCACATATTATTTCTGTTTCTGCATGAAAACATACATTGTGGGTACTCATTAGAAGCGCCTTGCCGAGGTGCTTCTAATGAGTACACACAATGTATGTTTTACCAGTACCCATGTGCGGTCAGTTTCAGCATTGTGTGGAAGCACCATTTCTCCAAGCCCTGATTGGCCGGGGCCCTAATTCTCCTTGTTACTCTACCTTTTCTGGGAGAAAGAATCACCCCAAGCAAGAGGATTTTTTTTCCTTAAGAGTACCCCTTCTGAGAAGAGATGTTAATCAGTTTATGCAAGAGTAACCTGCCTTGGTAGTGAATTAATTT
Organism: Lucinisca nassula; assembly: GCA_963580285.1. Lineage (NCBI taxonomy): Eukaryota > Metazoa > Mollusca > Bivalvia > Lucinida > Lucinidae > Lucinisca > Lucinisca nassula. The sequence goes on from OY757013.1 coordinate 143,662,969, forward strand.
CCTCTAACTCAATTTTTCAGCATCACCCAGATCATACAAAAGGTATCATGCTGTGGGGAGAACTCAATGTGAATCTCCTGAAGAATTTAACAGAGGCAGAAAAGGTACTGTATTGTTATGCATGCTATAGCTACCATGACATCATGTTAACCCTTATCCTGCTGTTCTCAACAACTCCTACCTATGCAAACGGTGTAGATCCAAATCATATGGCTTTTGAAGAAGCCATCTGATCTGGATATACACTGTCATGCAGTTTGTGAATTGGACAAATAGATTATATCAGGTAATGTGATTGGTTGATAATCAGCAAGGGAGTGGGTATTATTATTGTTCTTATTTCTGCTTAAGAAACATAGATTGTCGGTACTCAGTAGTGGTGTTCAAATTTTCAGTATATTTGAATAGGGGTGTTTTCAAAATGGATGGGCCTCTGTGGCCTTTTTGTTATGATTGCTGACTCAAAACATTTGGTTGCACACTGCTGTGGATTTGGGCTTCACTCAACTCACATGTGAGATCCAAAGTACTGCAACTGAAGGTCCTGATGGTTTGTCCCCTGGGTACTCCATTTTTCACCCACCTTTGATTAATGACCTGGATCATTTGTTAAAAAGTAACAATGTGTTTGGTTAACCTATCATTTAAAAGTTTGATCATTAAATATGGCAAATATACTGTGCTAATATTTTTGCAGAAAAAATATGAGCAGCCTGCTCACATTTTTCATAAAAAAAAAAGCATTGTATTTAATACCTATGTTATTTGCTAGAATATCGTAAAAATCCTAAAAATTGAGACACCTGTAACACTAAGTCTTGCTTATTTCTCCTAAAATTTAAACAACTTTGTTCTCCGATCCAGTAATGAGTCCAAAAATACAGATGAAATGCCAAACAGTGTTGACAAACAGTGAAGACCTTGGGACTACACTGTTTGCTTAGGCCTATCTGTCCCAATACTTAGGATCATTACAGTAGTTAAGAAATAGACCACTAAGGAGCTTGTTAAGCTAATGATGCTTTGAACAACCAGATCCTGTTCAGTATAAGTGAAATAATCAATCTTGCAAGGGCCAATGGAAAACGAAAAAGAAAAAAAACGAAGAAGGAATGTCTTCAACCTTGGAATTTGGATGTCCGTTGTTGCAAATATGACTTAAGTCAAAGTCATTGACAGAATGGCAGCCAGACCAAACTTAGATCCTGACATTTTGTCTAAGCTAGATCTAGGTTGTTTGCATACACATCTTTATCAGTCTATGAGGCTGATTCATTTGTTTGTTTGTATTGGAGTTTAATGGCCCAGTCAAGACTATTTAGGCCATTTTTGAGCCATTCAGTTTACTTATCCACACTTTTCCAGGTCAGTCTTATACATGCATAAGCCGTTAACCAGTACAGTGCACATTCTTTTGCCAGAATTTGACAACTGCCCTTCTTGGATCGGCGGAAGGGAGAGAATGACCTTCTTGAATAGAATGACAGTAAAAAAAGATTTCATGATCAATCAGCATGAAAGAATGTTGCCAACCCCGGCAGGTGTCCAACCCGAATTTTTCTTTTCACCAGTCAGACATGCATCCGACTGAGCTACCGAGGCTGACTCCGGCTATGGGGTTTAAATATAATGAAAATCTTTGAACACCCTATTAAAGCATGGCTTACAATGGTGTACAGGACCAGACAAATGCTTTGCCCAGTTACCTGGGGCAGGTCCAAATGTGGCTTGGCAATTGAGTTTTAGGTTTATTTTTTCGTTATTGGACACAAAATTACTAACAGTCTGACTTAAGATCAGCTTCAATACCTGCTGGGGTCTTTCATGGAGATTGATCATGAAATATTTTCTACGGTCATTCTCTCCCTTCCGCTGAGCCTTAGTTGTCGGATTCTGGCAAATGAATGTGCACTGTACTGCTGAGGCGTTATCTATACTTTAAAATTCTTATTTTGTTGTCACAACTTCAATAATTTTTTACTGGCAAAAGGTTGCAGATAAGTGATTGTTCTTGTGACTGACCACCGCAAAGCACACTGTTGGTTGCTGGACAGCTTAGTATGTAAACAAGCTTTTATCAGCTCACCTGAGCCGAAGGTCCCGTCCGTCGTCATCGTTGTTGTCTGTCTGTATGTCCCTACACAATTTCTTTAAACGATATCTCCTAAACCACTGACCAGTTTTTGACCAAACGTAGCAGAATGATCTTTGGGTGGTCCTCTCTCAAAGTTGTTCAAAGACTTCCATTCCCTGCAGAACTCTGGTTGCCATGGCATTAAAAAGGGAAAAAAAAAACTTCAAAAATTTTTTAGTCTGAAGCCAGAAGGCCCAGGTATTTGATAATGGGTATGAAGCTTCATCTAGTAGAAGCTACAGAAGCTACCAAGATTGTTCAAATTGTAGCCCTGGGGCCAAAAATGCCCCCGCCCTGGGGCCCACTGGTTTTACATAGGCTTATATTGTGAAACCTTTAAAAGTCTTCTTGTCTGAAATCAGAGAGCCCAGGTCTTTTATATTTAGTATGAAACTTCATCTAGTCCACCTTTACCAAGATTGTTCAAGCTATAGCCCAGGGGGCAAAAATGCCTCCTTGCCAGGGCCACTGGTTTTACATAGGCTTATTTAGAGAAAACCTTTAAAAATTTCTTGTCTGAAACCAGAAGGCCCAGGTCTCTGATATTGGGTATGAAGCTTCACCTAGTGGACAACTACCAAGATTGTTCAAATTATAGCCCTGGTGCCAAAAATGGCCCACTGGTTTTACAGAAGCTTACATAGGGAAAACCTTTGAGAATCTTTGTGTCTTAAACCACAAGGCCCAGGTCTTTGATATTTGGTATGAAGCTTCCTCTAATGGACCTCTACCAAGATTGTTCAAATTATAGCCCTGGGGCCAAAAAAGGTCCCACTCCGGGCCCACATGTTTAACATAGGCTGATATAGGGAAATAATCAAAAATCTTCTTGTCTGAAACAAGAAGGCACACTTCTTTGATACCATGGGATCATTTTTGTGATTTTCTCACAATATTGGGTCTTCTGGTGCAAATTAATGAGTCAATCATAAACTGTATGTTGCACAATCGAAATTACTCCAAAAAATATTTTGTTTTATGTGTTTACCTGTAACAGTCCTTAAGTTTTAAGCACATTCAGCTTTATTATTTATCGGGGAGGTGGCCATGTTTTTAGTCCAGTCCCTACTTGATTTCTATAGGCCATAATTACCGGACAATAGAGCTTGGCTTACGCTAAATACCAGGCTGAAATACAGTAAGATATCACAGCATGTGGTAACTGTTCAAGAGTTTTTATCTGATATAAATGAATTTAACTGCATTCATTAAAAATTAAACAAATACTCTAAGCTGGCAAAGACAAAGGAAATATATCAGACAAAAGTATCATTTTCAATCTTTTAGTCCTGGGCCCCTAACATTTTGGCTGGGCCCCTAAATTTGAAATGTTAGGGGCCAAGCTGGCCCCCTGTGAAAAAATGTTAGTCATTATCCCTGGACCCATATGTAAATCTCTTAGCTCAGGTGAGCAATATAGGACCATCATGGTCCTCTTGTTCTTACTATGCAATGTATCATAGCATGTACAAATGATGCCCGCCAAGCTACACCACTCCAGAAAGCTTTACGGTATATACATGTAATGCTTTGCCATATTTTTACAGCTCCACCAAGTAAATGATATATATGTTACCTGCCCACTGAATCAGAAACATCTCCCTGTAATTAAGAAATTTTCTGCCAGTAAAGGCATTTTGGGGCAATCCAAATGCATTTTTGGTTTGCCAAAAAATGCCTTTATTATGGCAAATACATATGGACTTCCTTCTTTATTTCAGAGTTTCAGAAAAGTGATGGGAATGGAACCTAATAATATAGACGCAAAGCATAACCTCTGTGTAGTATATGTTGAGAGAGGATATTTATTAGAAGCAGAGAAGTGTTTGGCACATGTTCATACCTTAGCACCTAAAGAAGAATATATTCTTAACCATCTAAAGATAGTTCGAGCTAAAATTCATGAGTATATGCAAAAAAAGAAGGCCGCTGAAGGAGCAAAAACTGCTGAAAATTGGAAAGGTCAAGAAAGTCAAAAGATGCAAGGTGAAGGTCAGAAATCTGAAAGTCAAGGTCAGGGAAACAAGTGAAGGTGAAGGCCAGTGAAGTAAGGAAGTAGATAGGAAAGCGAAAAATGAGTGGAGTCGAGAGCTAGAATAGTCCAAAGTTGGGGTTATGCATAAAGAATATAAAGTGAAAGTCGGGATTAAAATCATACTCGTATCAGATCCCAGAGAAGTTGTTCAAATTCCAGAGATTATTTTTTGGAAGTCTCAAAGTAGCTGTGATATTTGTTTACCTTAACCCCTTTTATAACACCCTTTGTTTGGATGTCAAACATGTAAAGATTATATCGTATTTTTTTCTATATAATCTATACATTATTGTTTGGATATAACACAGTTGTTTGATTAGCATGGTGTCGGCTACGGACCCCATCACTAGTGTTATAAAGAGGTTGGGTTTATTTTCATTAATTACTGTTGAGAAAGAGTTTGTTAGGTGTTGTTAGTTGTTGTAAGAAATACCAGCAAGAAGAAAGAGCAAATGCAAGTGTTCATAGAAAACATGGTAGACTAACCAGTCTTTTGGTTGTTTGTCATTCAACCCAAAGTTACTCTTGGTTAAGAGTTAAGTTGCTATTGTCCATACTATTGTCACTGACCAATTAAGTTGAACCACTTAAATAGAATGAGATCTGTGTGTGGCATAATCCCTGTCGGGGACCGCTTCAATTTGTCTATCTTACCCAGGAGTTGGCCAGTCTTTCGAGGGTAATCAAGATGATCAGCTTATGGTGAGATGGATACCATTCGGTAGCTAAGTGGTTGCATATTGCGGTGCTGGATATCATTTTGGCCATGCAGAACAAATAGTGAAGAGGACGAAAGATGAGAGGTTAAAATAATTGAGAAGATCTCAAATCAGGAAAAAAACACTAACCAATGAAACTGTTGAATGCTAGATTTCCTTATAAATCATACTAGATAGCCTCACAAAGGCTAAAAATATGATAATAGCCGTAATGCTGAAACTGCTGGGAAAGTTGATGCAGGTCATGAACCTTAGCTTAAGTTGATTCTTACTGCTGATAGTTCTTTTGTGACTTTTATAGTACTTTTATGTTTTTGTACACCCTTTAGAAAAAAAGGTATGTTAAGCCCCCTGCCATCCATTCGTCCATTAGTCTGTAAACTTTTCCTTTCCAGATAACTTCTACATTATACATACTATCAAGCTGAAACTTGATATTAGTTAGACCATGATGTGGAGCAGCACATATTGTTTCAAGGTTATGGTCCACCAGATATTAACAGAGTTATGCCCCATTGAAAATTGCTGTAAATGTTCCTTTTTCCGGTTAACTCTTCATACAGTTAACAATGTCGGGTAAAAGTCCTACAGAATTGGAAGCAGCGTCTTCAAAATAACCTAAATAGTGTTGATGGGGGGATTAAACCTCAAATCCAATGACAACAACATTCAATCAAGCCAAAACTTAATATATAGTTAGACCATGATCTGGAGCAGTTCATTCTGTTTCAAGGTTACTGTCCATGTTTCCAGCTAAGTCCTCCAACAGTTTAGATTAAATGAAGCCAAAACTTGATATATATTTAGACCATAATGTGGAGCACTGTATATTGTCTCTAGGTTACGATCCACCAAATAGTAACAGAGGTTATACCCCTTCAAAAATTTCTGTAAACATTTGGTCTTGCTGACTCCTCCTAAAGATAACATTCAGTCAACTGAAACTTGATACATAGTTAGAACATGATGTGGAGCAGCACAAATTGGGTCCACCAAATATTAGCAGAATTATGTCGCATTGAAAATTTCTGTTATTGTCTTGTTATGCCCCCAACTTTGAAAAAGTTGGAAGGGCATATTGGTTCTGGTTCGTTCGTCCGTCCGTTACGCTTTTGATGCATAGCATAACTAAAGAACCGTGTATGCTAGGGTTTTGAAATTTCATATATGGATTCCTCATGGAAAATTAGCTGACGCGTATTTTTTTTCTCGTCAGGATTATGCCCCCTTCAAGAGTTATTGCCCTTTGAAATTTTTGTAATAAAATCTTGTCAGCAAGATATCTCAAAAACAATTGGAGCTAGAGCCTTGAAAGTTGGTGAATATATTGGTGGTGATGAGTAGATGAACCGATTAACTTTTGACAAAATTGCGAAAAATACTTTGTGAGTTATGGCCCTTTGTCATTTTGGTAATTTGTGCCCATTGTAATGTATGCTAAAAGTGATGCATAGCATAACTTTAGAACATTGTATGCTAGGGTTTTGAAATTTCATATATGGATTCCTCATGGAAAATTAGCTAACGCGTATATTTTTCTTGTCTGGATTATGCCCCTTTCAAGAGTTATTGCCCTTTGAATTTTTTTTAGTAAAATCTTGTCAGCAAGATATCTCAAAAAGTATTGGAGCTAGAGCTTTGAAAGTTGGTGAATGGATTGGTGGTGATGAGTAGATGAACTGATTAACTTATGAAAAAATTCCGAAAAATGCTTTGTGAGTTATGGCCCTTTGTCATTTTGGTAATTTGTGCCCTTTGTAATGTATGCTAAAAGTGATGCATGGCATAACTTTAGAACCGTGTATTCTATAGTTTTGAAATTTCATATATGCATTCCTGATGGAATATAAGCTGAAACATATTTTTTTCTCGTCAGGATTATGACCCTTTCAAGAGTTATTGCCCTTTGAATTTTTTTTGATAAAATCTTGTCAGCAAGATATCTCAAAAACTATTGGAGCTAGAGCCTTGAATGTTGGTGAATATATTGGTGGTGATGAGTAGATGAACTGATTAACTTTTGACAAAATTCTGAAAAATACTTTATGAGTTATGGCCCTTTGTCATTTTGGTAATTTGTGCCCATTGTAATGAATGCTAAAAGTGATGCATAGCATCACTTTAGAACTGTGTATGCTATGGTTTTGAAATTTCATATATGCATTCCTAATGGAAAATAAGCTGATGCGTATTTTATTTCTCAACCAGATTATGCCCCTTTCAAGAGTTATTGCCCTTTGAAATTTTTTTAAAAAAGTCTTGTCAGCAAGATATCTCAAAAGCTATTGGAGCTAGAGCCTTGAAAGTTGGTGAACATATTGGTGGTGATGAGTAGATGGACTGATTAACTTTTGACAAAATTCTGAAAAACACTTTGTGAGTTATGCTACCCTACCCTACCCCACGCTTCCCCACTCAAACCCACCAACCCCACCCCACCACACTATACCCCACCCCACCCCACCAAGCCCCACCCTACAACACCACACCACACCCTGCCCCACCCCACACACACTTGCATGCAGTCATGCACAAATCCTTTGTTGACTAGGAATATTTTTTTTGGTCTTTTTCTTCATAAACACATAACACAGAAATTATACCCCTACACAAAAGTTGATAGTGGGTGGTGATATGCCATTTGTCCTGTACGTACATAAATACATGCATGCATATATTCCTACCCTGCCCTACTCCACACCACCCCACCCCACCCCATCACATGACACCCTACCCCACAACACCCAACCCCACAACAACACACCTCAACCCGGCCCACTCCAATTACACATGCATGCATGCACACACTCATGCATTTACACTCAAACATGCATGCTCATACACAATCACTCATTTATGCTTGCACACCCACATACAAACACACATGCATGTATGCACACACATACACTGATGCTTGCATGCATACACGCAGGTACTCACACATGCATGCATGGATGTACACAAATATGCATGCATGCACACTTATGGACTCACACAATGTCATGCACACACACACATGCATGCACATGCAGGCATGCACACTTATGCACTCACACATGCACACACACACACAAACACACACACACATGCATAAATACATGCATGCATATATCCCTACCCTACCTCACCCCACCCCACCGACCCCACCACATGACACCCTACCCCACAACACCCCATCCCACGACAACACACCTCAACCAGGCCCACACCAATTACACATGCATGCATGCACACACACATGCATTTACACTCAAACATGTATGCTCATACACAATCACTCATTTATGCTTGCACACCCACATACAAACGCACATGCATGCATGCACCTACACACACTGATGCTTGCATGCATACATGCAGGTACTCACACATGCATGCACACTTATGGACTCACACAGGCACACATACACATGCATGCACATGCAGGCATGCACACTTATGCACTTACACATGCACACACACACATGCATATGAAGGCATGCACTCACGCATTAATGCATGCCATAAGAAAACATGCATGCACACATGCACTCAGGCATGCACACATGCAATGCACTCACACATGCATGCGCTCATGCATGTACACATGCATACACTCACACACACGCATATACACATATATGCTTTCATGCATGCATGTATGCCCATATGCAAACATGCATGCACTCACGCATGCATGCACTCACACATGCATGCACTCATGCACAAACATACACATGCATGCACACACTTACATATTTTCATGCATGTATGTATACCCACATGCAAACATACATGCACACATGCATGTGCTCACAGATGCATACATGCACCCATACATGCTTACACACATGCATGCACTCATGCGTGAAGACACACATGCATGCATGCATACACATGCATGGTTTTATGTATGCATGCAAACATGCAAGCACACATGCACTTATACATGCATACACAAATGCATGTATTCACAGTTGCATGCGTGTACATACATGCATGCATGCACTCATGCATGAACACACACATGCATCCATGCACACACATGCATGCATCCATGCACACACACATGCATGCATGCATCCATGCACACACATGCATGCATCCATGCACACACATGCATGCATGCACATGCATGCATGCACATGCATGCCTGCATCCATGTATGCATGCCCTCTCACATGCAAACATGCATGTACTCATGCATGCATATACACATGCATGCATATATATACACACATACACACACACACGCGCACGAGTGCATGCATGTATATTTTCATTAATCATTTAGGAATTGAAACTTCAATGCAAGTATCCATTTCTGACCTTGACCTACATTTTATGGTTCACTGACTTTGTAAAATAGTGTGACAACCCTAACTTTCACCCTGATGTAAGAGTCTGTTTTTAAGAGTTTCGTTGATGATACTTTGTACATGCTTGCAACTAGGAGTGAAATTTTTATACAGGCATCCATGTTTGACTTTGACCTAGATTTCATGGTTTGGTGACTTTGTGCCCCCACAGGCGCTACATAGCCTTTGGCGGAATTCTTCTTGTATGTTTTTGAGTCTTTAACAATATTTGTTGAATATTTTGCCATCTAGAGACTAGCAAAGGTTGGGGGCATTGTGTTTTACAAACACCATTTCTAGTTTCTGGTTAGCTCCTCCTATAGTAAACATCAAACTTCAGACTAAGCTGAGACTTTATAAATAGTGACACCATCATGTAGAGCAGTGCATATTATTTCTAGGTTATTGTCCACCAAATAGTAGCAGAATTATGCCACTTTGAAAATTGATGTAAACTTGCTTTAGGCTAGCCCCTCCTACAGTTTACATCCATTCCAGCTGATACTTGATTTACAGTTAGACCATGATGTGGAGCAGAGCATATTGCTTTAAGTACACAGTTCACCACATATTAACCCTTGTCCTGCTAATCCCGGATATGCCTTATCTTTGAAACAATGTAGATCCAGATCAGATGGCTTCTGACGAAGCCATCTGATCAGGATCTACATTGTTTGCCATTCAGATTGTGAATTTGTTGCAATAATTTGCATCAAGTAATCTGATTGGTTGATAATCGGTAGTGGGTGTGGCATATATGAATATTCAGCAGGACAAGGGTTAACAGAGTTATGCTCCTTAGACCTTTGAAAACTTTAGGTAACTTTTCATTTCCAGCTAATTAAACTCCTACAATTTACATCTGATCAAGCTGAAACTTCTTGATTTATATCAACACATATTGTTTTGAGGTTACAGTCCATCAAATATCAGCAGTAAAGGCCCATTGAAAATTTCATAAACAAACTCTTTCTTTAGTTTGCATTAGATCAAGCTGAAACATTGTAAAAAAGTTATAGCATGATGTAGAGCAGCACATACCAATTGAGGGTTACAATCTGCCAAATGTTAGAGTTATTCCTCTTTCACATTTCATTTCTAGCTAATTACTCCTATTCACCTTATTTGCACTATCTGCTGGTTCCTAGTCTGAAGGTTATCAGTGTTGGAAAAACAGGTAACCAGCCCCCCTGACCTTTCAAGGTCAGGGGGGGTCTGGTTGCCTGTTTTTCCAATATAGACAATGTGCAAGCTGGGAGCCAGCAAATAATGCAAATATGGTGAATAGTTACCATCCCATCAAGCTAAATTGTGATTTGTAGTTAGACCATGATATGAAGCAGTGTATTTTGTTCAGGGGTTACAATTCTCCAATTATTAGGAGAATTATGTCCATCTGTCCTTCCATGAACATTTCTTTTAGGGCTAACCCCTTCTACTTTTTGTGAGTATATTTGTTGCAGCGGATTACTTGTCAAAGGGCTATAGTGCCCTGCTTGTGGAGCTCATTTTCCTCTGAGGTGTCTTATGAAACTTGTTGAAATTTCTATTATATAATAATAGTCTTTGTAGTGATGTTACCACTGCTCGAGGAGAACATAGAGTCCTTTTTGATGACAGGTTTCTGAAGCTTTGGTGAACCCATTTCCATTTGGGGACTTTATGAATTTTGTTGATTTTCACAGTGTTGCCTAGGACAGCAACTTCTTATAACCAATATTTCATAATGAATTGTCTGTTTTACATCAAACTCGGCAGGACAGTTCACTGGTCAGTAGCCTTTTAAATGGAACCTTTTTAGGCTAAATCATTGTTGCCATGGTAATGAGGGGGCATCTCAAAGTTGTCAAAAAGTGTGATTTCACATGTATGTTTGACTGAATTTTACTCTTCACACTGCTGTCAAGGCAACAATTAAGGGGTTTGGCCTGGTCATTTTCACCGTCTGCAGCATGTTTTGCCAGCGTCAATTTAGAGGCATTTTTGACCCCAGACATCCTCAGATTTCATTTCAACGGCTGGCTTGGTCATACCCTAATTTTTTTCGGCGGTGAGGGGGGCGCAAAACAAAACATCACGAAAACACGCCTTTATAAATTTGACCCCCTTAAACCCCACTTTTATATAGTACAACTTGGGTTTGCAGGGGTATGCATTATTTTTCTTATTTCTGCCCCAAAACATAGATTGTGGATACTCGTTAGAACCGCCTCGTTGAGGCGGTTCTAACGAGTATCCACAATCTATGTATTGAGCAGAACTAAGAAAAATATCACAATTTTTCATCTGAAAATCATCAATTTGCGGTGGTAAAATTTACAATGTATTTGTAGAGGCATGTTTTCGTAATGAAAAAACAAAAACAAAAAAAAAACTTAACCCACTCCCCCACCAAAAAAAAAAAAATCTGTCAAAGATATTCATCTGAAAAATGTTAGTTCTGGAGATATGGCATATACCATTTTAGCATATGGGTGTGCTGTCGTAATGTTATGCCATTGGTAGACTGATCTTCGATGTTGATCTTTCCTTGGCATCTTCTTTGATAGTTTAATATGCAATTTTTTCGTGGCCTAGTGGATAAGAGCGCTGACTCATAGTCATTAGGTCTCTCACCGCCGTAGGTTCGAGCCTCGCTCGGGCCACGTGTGAGACGCCAAGTTCTGCAATGGTAGGTCAGGTGGTTTTTCTCTGGGTACTCTGGTTTTCGCCCACCTCTGATTAACGATCGGCCTCGATATGAGTGAAATAATCTTGAAAGGGCCGTAAAACCCAAACCCCCCCCCCCCCAAACAAAATGCAATTTTACTTTTCTTTTTTTATGCCCATGCTGTTCTAAAGATGGTGGAAAGGATGAAATTCTTTCCTCGAGGTGTAGATTTATATATTTTGAGAGACACGCCAGCAAAGAAATGAAGTCACAAGGGTTGTTTCTCTTGTTAATTGGTTGTGAAATCTCCAGAAATTATCATTTTCTCTTAACTCTTATCCTGCTGAACATAAATTCCTTTACAAACAATGTAGATCCAGATCAGATGGAGAAGCTTTCTCATTAGGATCAACACTGTCATGGAGTAACAGCTTTTAGTTGGAAGAATGCATTTTATTGAGTAATTTGATTGGTTGATAGTCAGTAATGGGTGTGGCTAAATTAATTTATTCAGCAGGATAAGGGTTAAATAAGTGTTCTTAATTATCAAGCTACTCAGCCTCCTTGTACCATATCTCAAACCATTTTGACCATTAATTTCTATTTGAAAGTTAAAAGGGTGGAACTTTGAAATTTGTCTTCATTTCAGTTTATATGCTGGACTTCGAAAAGAACAAATCTATAATTGGTTTTTCATTACGTCATACATCTGCACGCGAGTAGCTTATGCTCGATCTACCATGAAACAATGTCCTGACGGCCATAGAGAACCAATTCTCGAACCACTATGATATCACGATTTACGGACAGGAATGTATCCAGACCAATGAAAATTCACCTTCTCTATTTTATTATTCACAATAGCGAGGAAATATTCAGATAAAGGTGTCATATCTCAGTTTATCACAGATAGAAGCTGGCTTCCGTATACTCCAAATTTTCACACTTTTTCAGCTCCGGAAAATATTCTGATCACCCTCTCTCCTACATTTGATTGGTTTTTGGTATTATGATGCTGCAATTTGTACACATTGAACTTATAATGCAGTTTATAAACATCAATAAAATATTCAGGGTTCCAGTCAGACAGCGCTGAGCTCCTTGAATATCAGAGAAATCAGGGGGTATGGGTAATAATTCTTCATTTATTGCACACAATTTGACAGCATAACTTTTTTCTTCCACAAGTACTAGAAGAACATGCGTATTTAATAGAAAAATAGCATGTGACCTAATGTCACAGGTTAAGGTAACACTGTAGCTTTTTTTCTGACGAATCTCCTGTAATCCCGTTTGTGTAATATATTTCTGCAGCCTGCAGGTGCAATCCAGAATGAGGCCAGAAATTGACAACTGTCATCAGAGATTGTGTTTGTAGAAGTGTATAATATGTCACAAAAAGTAAACATAAAGTTTCTTTCTCCTGCGAAAAAAATGCAATTTATCTTCAATTTGGTTCGAGAATTGGTACTGTTCGAGATGTGGAACAAGGAGGCAAAGTATCAAGCTACAGAATGGTTACTGTTTCTTTTGTGCTTATTGCTCAAATATTAGTTTGCATATCAGTTGTTGATACATGTAGTTGCAAAGTGTTTTTTTTTAGGTTTATAAACAATTTATCAATGTATACCTTTAGTATTTATGAGTAGAGTATTTAATTGTCAATGTTACCTTTTTTTGTGTGATTTGTTATGCTCAAACTGTTTATGTCAGGTTAACAAGTTCTTAAAATGAAGACCCTTGTAAACCCAACTTTGTATAGAGAGAACTGGGGTTTACCGGGGTATACATTATTTTTTGTCGCGCCTGCTATTAGCATGGCACCATATAGGCGCCCGGTTTTCCGTCCGTTCGTTCGTTTGTCCGTTTGTCAAGGCGTCAACATTTGCGACCACCCTAGCGTTCACCCTGAGGTTCAAGTTTATTTCTCAAGAACTATAAGAGCTTCATAAATGATTCTTGGTACAAACTTGTGTCTGGGGATGACAACTTACATGCAAGCATCCATATTTGACCTTGACCTACATTTCATGGTTCACTGACTTTGTAAAATATTGCGACCACCCTAGCATTCACCCTAAGGTTCAAGTTTATTTCTCAAGAACTATAAGAGCTTCATTAATGATACTTGGTACAAACTTGTATCTGGGGATGGCAACTTCAATGCAAGCATCCATATTTGACCTTGACCTAAATTTCATGGTTCACTGACTTTGTAAAATATTGCGACCACCCTAGCGTTCACCCTACTGGTCAAGTTAATTTCTCAAGAACCATAAGAGCTTCATTAATGATACTTGGAACAAACTTATATCTTGTGATGGCAACTTAAATGCAAGCATCCATATTTATACCCCCGCAAACGAAGTTTGAAGGGGGTATATAGGAGACAGCTTGTCGTCTGTCGTCGTCTGTCGTCGGTCCGTTACAAAAAACTTTAACATTGCTCATAACTTCCTTATTCTTTAACCGATTTCTTTAATATTCACACACCACACACCTTGCCACTAGTACTTAAGATTGATATACACAAACCTGACCTTGACCTTTACGTTGACCTTCCTCAAGGTCAAATACTTGTAAAAATTTGTCGTCTGTCGTCGGTCCGTTACAAAAAACTTTAACATTGCTCATAACTTCCTTATTCTTTGACCGATTTCTTTAATATTCACACACCACACACCTTGCCACTAGTACTTAAGATTGATTTACACAAACCTGACCTTGACCTTTACGTTGACCTTCCTCAAGGTCAAATACTTGTAAAAATTGGTCTGTAGCGGGGGTATAATTGGCGCCCGCTAGGCGGCAGCTCTAGTTGACCTTGACCTACATTTCATGGTTCACTGACTTTGTAAAATATTGCTTTCACCCTAGCGTTCACCCTAATGGTTAAGTTCATTTCTCAAGAATTATTTGAACTTCATTAATGATACTTAGTAGAAGCCTTTTATGCAAGCATCTATGTTTGATATTGGCCTTGATGTCATGGTTCGGTGACTTTGCACCCTGACAGGCGCGACATAGCCTTCGGCGGAATTCTTGTCTTATTTCTGCTCAAGAAATAGGCGGTACGTGCTTGTTAGAACTGTCTCCACGAGGTGGCTCTAATAAGGAGTTACAACCTTTGTTTTGAGTACAAAAAAAGAATAATATAACAGACTTTTAGCAGAAAGTTAACCGTATATTAGATATTCATTAGCAAAATACACATATTCAAATACACTGCAAATTTTACCGCCGAAAAATGAAATTTTTCAGATGAAAATTGTGACAGTTTTCTTATATGCCCAAAATATAGATTGTGAGTACAAGTTAGAACCGCCTCATCGAGTTCTAACAAGAACCCATAACCTATATTTTAGAGCAGAAATAGGAAAAATAAGGTATACCCCTGTAAACCCCAGTTTTACTATATAAAAGCTGGGTTGAAGAGGGTCAAAATTTTATAGGCGTGTTTTCGTGATGAAAGAATGTATTACCGGTATGTCGCATGGATTTGTTATTGTAAAAAAATTTTCTTTGCTGTAGTACACATCTTAACCCATCTGTGATGCTCATTATAGGAACATCACATGTATTTGTTTGGTTGGAGTTCAACAGCCCACGAAACACTGTTTAGGTCAAATTGAGCCAATCAGTTTACCTAACCTAACTTTTCCTGGACAGGCTTATACAAAGGTTGATTAACCAGTACAGTGCACATTTTTTCTGAAAACTGACCTTGAATCAATGTAAGGGAGGAAGTGAGACTAGAAAAAAATCATGATCAATCTCCACTAAAGCATTTTACTAAACCATCGCTTCTGACAAATACCCACGGTATTTGTTTTTTTTAGTATCACAGTATTCTGGAATACAGTGAAATTCAGCTATTCAGACCACCAAAAGCTAAGACTAATGCTGCTTTTAAAAGCTTATTTTGAAGAGTGCACTTAATATTTCTTTTTGTTTTTGACCACAGTGTCCTCTGGTCAGGGACCACCTTTGGGACTGTTCAAAAGTGGTCTTAAGACCACTTTTGAACCGTCACAAATGTGGTCTTAATAGAGGAATTATACTGTATTCTCATTAATCCATGTATCTTTAGCTGTCAGAGGATTTATTCAGTCAACATTGTAATGAGTTTTGCTGTTATGTAAAATGTCAGTATTGAAAGGGTAGCTCTTAAAAACATATTTTTTTCCTTATATAAAAGGGGTGGCCTGTCTAATGATCTCCAATAAACATTTCCTTCGGACCATAGTGCTCATCAAAGGCTTATCTTATCTAAGTGATTATGAGGTGATTATGAGGAGATTTCTTGTTTAATAGGGGGCTCAATAAGGTTACTTGAGTGTTAGTATAATTTACTGAGATTGTTTCCAACGACATATTGTTTAAATAACTTCTTTTTTATTGTCGCGCCTGCTATTAGCATGGCGCGATATAGGTGCCCGGTTTTCCGTCCGTTCGTTCGTCCATTTGTCAAGGCGTCAACATTTGCGACCACCCTAGCATTCACCCTAATGGTCAAGTTTAATTCTCAAGAACTATAAGAGCTTCATTAATGATACTTGGTACAAACTTGTGTCTGGGGATGGCAACTTACATGCAAGCATCCATATTTGACCTTGACCTACATTTCATGGTTCACTGACTTTGTAAAATATTGGGACCACCCTAGCGTTCACCCTAATGGTCAAGTTTATTTCTCAAGAACTATAAGAGCTTCATTAATGATACTTGGTACAAACTTGTGTCTGGGGATGACAACTTACATGCAAGCGTCCATATTTGACCTTGACATACATTTCATGGTTCACTGACTTTGTAAAATATTGCGACCACCCTAGCGTTCACCCTAATGGTCAAGTTTATTTCTCAAGAATTATAAGAGCTTATTTAATGATATTGGGTACAATATTGAATCATGGGGTTGGTAACTTAAATGCAAGCATCCATATTTGACCTTGACCTAAATTTCATGGTTTACTGACTTTGTAAAATGTTGCGACCACCCTTGCGTTTACCCTATTGGTTAAGTTCATTTCTCAAGAATTATTAGAGCTTCATTAATGATACTAAGTACAAGCTTGCATTTAAGAATGGAAACTTTTATGCAAGCATCTATGTTTGACCTTGACTACCTACATACCTATATATACACAGGCGCGACATAGCCTTCGGCGGAATTCTTGTTTTAAAATAAAGTAAAGAAAAACACTAATATCCATTGTTTCCTTTACTCAAAAGTGCAAAGAAGTAAACAAACAAGGTAAATGAATTGATTAACCTCAAAATTTATTCAATCAGTTTACCTTTATTAATTTATATTTATTTATTTTTTTATTTATTTATTTTATTTTGGTTGAAAGTATGTGATACACAAATCATATAATGTCTAAAACATTAGCATTTTATAGTTGTCGCGCATGCTATTAGCATGGCACGATATAGGCGCCCGGTTTTTCGTCCGTTCGTTTGTTCTTTTGTTCGTCCGTTTGTCAAGGCATCAACATTTGCGACCACCCTAGCGTTCACCCTAATGGTCAAGTTTATTTCTCAAGAACTATAAGAGCTTCATTAATGATACTTGGTACAAACTTGTATCTGGGGATGGTAACTTAAATGCAAGCATCCATATTTGACCTTGATCTATATTTCATGGTTCACTGACTTTATAAAATATTGCGACCACCCTAGCGTTCACCCTAATGGTCAATTTTATTTCTCAAGAACTTTTAGAGCTTCATTAATGATATTTGGTTCAAACTTGAATCTGGGGATGGCAACTTAAATGCAAGCATCCATATTTGACCTTGACTAAAATTTCATGGTTCACTGACTTTGTAAAATATTGCAACC
Source organism: Lucinisca nassula (assembly GCA_963580285.1). Classification (NCBI taxonomy): domain Eukaryota; kingdom Metazoa; phylum Mollusca; class Bivalvia; order Lucinida; family Lucinidae; genus Lucinisca; species Lucinisca nassula. The sequence continues at coordinate 143,680,691 of OY757013.1, forward strand.
ACCCTAGCGTTCACCCTAATGGTTAAGTTCATTTCTCAAGAATTATTACGGCTTCATTAATGATACTTAGTACAAGCTTGCATTTAAGAATGGAAACTTTTATGCAAGCATATATGTTTGACCTTGACCTACATATCAAAGTTGGGTGACTTTGCGCCTCCACAGGCGTGACATAGCCTTCGGCGGAATTCTTGTTTCAGTCAAGATGGAACTATAAAATGTTTGTTTTAGATTTTATTTTTCACCTTTTCAAGTTTAAAACTAAAATAACAAACACAATTAAATTTATTTTTCTTATTTATATTGCAAACATAGGTTGTGGGTGCTCGTTAGAGCCGCCTCATTGAGGTGGTTCAAACGAGTACCCACAACCTATGTCTCAATTAGACTATTCTAACAAGCACCCGCAACCTATGACTTGGAGCAGAAATAATGAAAATAATGTATGCACCCTTAAACCCCCATTTTCTCTATAGAAAGTGGGGTTTAGGGGATGCTCCTATTCCCTCAAAAACATATATTGTGTGTCCTCGTTAGCAGTTCTAAGAGCAGTCACACTGTAAAAACAAATTGTGGGTACTCGTCTGAACCGCTTTGCCGAGATGGTTCTAATGAGTACCCACAATATATGTTTAGAGCAGAAATAATAAAGTTATCAGGATTTTATCTGAAAAAAAATCATTTTTTGTGAAAATTTACCAATATATTTGAATTGGCATTTTCTGTGATGATTATAAATAATGGCTACTAAATATAAAATCGGAAAAAAGTGCTGTTGTTTCCTCCATACAAATCAAAATAAGGACTTAGGTGTAAATGAATAGATGTCATTTGTTAAAGTCATATCCCTAGGTAATTTATTACCCTCTCTTGGTCCCCTACCTGTATGACAGCCTGAATACCCCAAGTGTATTTTATCTCAATGCTGGATTCTTTAATAAACAGTCATTAGGATGTTATGTAATCAAAAAATGTGTCTTTAAGATACGGAGATGCATCATCATGGAGACACGTCATTATGCCTAGATCAAAATCTTGCCATAGGTTATTCTATGTTGTCCTGTTTATCCATGTGTTAGCTTTGATATTTTCTTTTATTAGTCTTCTCTACAGCTCTGTTTGCTTGTTTGTTTGTTTTCCTTGAGGTAAGACATCCTGTCAACACTATTTAGGTCATTTTGGAGATGTTGCTTCCAATTTTATGGAACTTTAACCTGATATTGAGGTGAAATGACATCTCAATCCCTGCCACCCAGTGACCATTGGGTTAAAATGCATGGTTGGGTTGACTCGCACCACGTAGCCTAGGCATGCTTAGACCCTCTAAGTGGTTTACCAGTACTCATGTGAGTTCGGTTTCAGCTCTGTGTGGAAGCATCATGCAGCCCTGTCTTCTGCAGCTTTGTAGAAATCCATCAAATCAAAGACAAGGGCTGTATTTACTTGTATGTCAAAGACAGAGGCTAACTGTATTTAATGCCGAGACCACTTTTGAACAGTTCCATAGGTGGTCACTTTTTAGGGGAGACACTTTGTGAAGAAAATATACAGAATAACTGAAATCTTCTCAGTAAGCTTTTGAAAGCAGATTTAGTCTTAGTTTTAGGTGGTCTTAATAGCAGAATTTTATTGTATGTTTTAGTAACTAAGAGTTATTGCTTTGATGCAGTATTTATTAACAAGAAATTTGTAGAATGGCTACGTTGTGATTGCTGTTGGTGTTCAAGAAATGGATCTAAAGGCACAAAATTTATATTGTCCGGCCAAGCGTGGAAAGTAGGTCAGGGGCAGTAAAAGTCAACAGTGTTACGCAATGTGGTTTATCATGGCAGATTGTGTATGAAGTTTCATTAGCCTTAGCCTCCGTGTGAGAAACTCTGCTAAATATACATTGTTGACGATGACAATTACATTGATGCCGGAAAGTGATCCATTGCAACATTTAAGTAAATTGATGCATTTTAAAGAGAGACAACTCATTCAAAATACTTTGTCTCCCTTAAAGGTGCGCATTATTGAGCTACCGGGTCTCAATTTTTTTTTCTGGTTTTTATCTTCAATGCATTCTCCTTTGTCATGTGTACACTTTTGGAGCAAAATACAGCTTCAGAACTTTGTGAAAATGGTCACTTTCATTCCTGTTTACCCTTCGCTCTGAACATGTGTTTGGAATTTCTGTTCTAAAAATAAATCTGTCACTTTACACATGCATGGCACGGTATCGTCTCTGAGTGTCGTTTCTTATGGGATGGTATTCAGCATCATATTTTTTTACGATTCAGGCATGGCCTAAGCAAACCAGGCCAAAAATGAACGTCGCACAACGTCATATATGGGGATTCTATTTTTGTCACGAACTAAAAATAGATCTAACTAGTGTTCGAAACCTAGTTAGGGAATCCCTCTCAAACTCGTTTACCTGTCATCATAATTGTTCGCATTTTTGCATAAAATGCATTCATTTGTATTGTTTTAAAGAAAAATACCGGCTATATGTATTTTATTTTTGGAAGCTTTTTTTCCAGATAGCTCAATAATGCACCTTTAAATTATCAGCATAGCCCCAGATGAGAGGGAGTATATATCCACATATTATTTTTTCTTATTTCTGCACAAAAAAACATATGTTGTGGGTACTCACTAGAAGCGCATCGTCCAGACACTTCTAATGAGTACCCATAACATATACTTTCATGCAGAAATAAGAAATATATCACTACTGATAAAGCTTATCTGGAGCTATAACTATCAGTTAAAAAAGCAGTGGCTCCTTGGGAGGAAATCGTGGGTCCTGTTACAGAACCTCAACCTCTCGTTACTTCACTTTTTTTACAAAAAAAAAGACTTCAGTTTGATTCTATTCCGCTCATCAAAATAAATCTTGTGAATCTTGTGAAAAAAAGGTTGTACCTCAAAACACATCAGAAAAGATAGTTTTGGGCTCAAATAGTCTGGAGATACAAGGTTTCAGAACAGTCCTATGAGCAAATTACAAAATTTCATATGGTGAAGCCAAACAGATTGCTCCATTTTTTCTCATCAGCTTCAGTCATTTTATTGTGACAACATGTCATGACTACTCGTATTATACTTTTTATGTTAAATAAAATACTTTTATAATTGTGTCTGATATATCAATGAAGTACTGGGGCCGGTTGTTCAAAACTAATGGCATCGTTAGTTAACATCTCATTAAAACTTCGATCATTTAGTATGGCAAATATGCTAATATTTTTGCTAAAAAAAAGTGAGCAGTTTTTGCAGTCAACAATTTGACCACTAACAAGCTCTTTAAGCTAGCAATGCTTTGAACAATTGGACCCTGGTAAGAAATATCATATTTTCATATTTTTTCATCACGAAAACACGCCTATATAATTTTGACCCCCTTGAACCCCACTTTTATATAGTAAAACTGGGTTTTCCGGGTGCACTAAGAAAGAATGTTGCCTACCTATTTTTTGTCTGTATTAGCCGGTCAGTTTACCTATCGACACTTTTCCTGGGCAGACTTATACGTAAGCAGTTTACCAGTACAGTGCACATTCTTTCGCCAGAAACTGACAACTGCCTTTCTTGAATCAGCAGAAGGGAGAGAATGACCCTAGAAAAGATTTCATGAGCAATCTCCACGAAAGAATGTTGCCGAACATCAGACATGCATATGACTGAGCTACCCTGGCCGGCATTGCCTTCCTATGCAGGTATAACCAGTGAAGACATGCATCTGACTGAGATACTGAGGCTGGCATTGTCTACCTATGCAGGTATAACCAGTGAAGACATGCATCTGACTGAGATACTGAGGCTGGCATTGTCTACCTATGCAGGTATAACCAGTGAAGACATGCATCTGACTGAGATACTGAGGCTGGCATTGTCTACCTATGCAGGTATAACCAGTGAAGACATGCATCTGACCGAGATACTGAGGCTGGCTATCTGCAACATATCTGCAACCATGGATGCATGCTACATCACAAAAATATGCCTATATAATTTTGAACCCCTGAACCCCCACCTTTATATAGTAAAATTGCAGTTTGCAGGGGTAAACCTTATTTTTCTTATTTCTGCTCTAAAATATAGATTGTGGGTACTCGTTAGAACCCCCTCAATGAGGCGGTTCTAAAGAGTACCTACAATCTGTATTTTGAGCAGAAATAAGAAAAATATCACAACTTTTCTTCTTAAAATCTTCGTTTTTTCAGCGGTAAAGTTTATATTGTATTGGTATAGGCGTGTTTTCCAAATGAACCATGGATGCACCTAAGAATTGAAGATGGAAGAGTCCACTCCAGAAACTCAGGGGTGAAATGTTTCAGAATATAAGATTTTACATGGGTGTGAGGGTTAGATGGAAAAATCTGTCCCGAGGGTCACTGTCCGGCATCTTGAGGCTCATCGGAGTCTAACTGTTGGTTTTCTTTTGCTCCAGCATTTCAGTGGTTTCTTGCTGTCGAGTCCTCACCGTTGTCTCACCTCTGTGGTTCTTTGATTTCTGTGTTCACGGAGATGTTGCACTGATGAGTTAGGAGGCCTTCATGCGGACTGAACAAATTATTTGTCTAAATCGCGACGGAAGTAAGGGCGAGGATTGTGGCCACGTAAAATCGATTTAAGCCCCCCAGTGGAAATCTTCCACTGACCGTTCCAAGGCGGCTCTTCTGTGGCGATTTATTTATGTTGTTGTTTGTTACTTACTGTGTGTATCACTTGTGTCTTTTAATTTTGGATGGCCATATGGCCATTTTGTGGGAAAGTAACTGTCCATATGGCCTTCCTTTGTTTAGGTTTCCATTATGGTCTGGTCACTTAATGTTTGTATTTCTTTCCCTTTGGTGTCTTTTATGGATGGAGTAAGTTAATTGTATCAATTCCTGATCTTTGTTTTACTTCTACTTTGCCAAGTGATGCTGGCCAGTGATCCCGAGGGACGGATTTTTCTAGCCACCCTTCACACCTATGTAGGATTCTTTTTTTTTTCTTTGCATACCTTCCATTTCTGAGCGTGGATATTTAATACTGCAGTCACTTCGGTTGCCGTTGCCGACGTCCGCCATATTGTAATGACACTACGGTGATGTTTAGTCACATCCCGTAACGTGCTGTGATGTCAACCGGCCCATATGAGGTCGTATTCAAGAAGTGCCTTTATCAAACAAGCGAGAATATTTGATTTTGGGTAAGAACACCAGGGTTAGAAAAGAATTTCTATCCCAAGCTTAAACTATGCATTTCCTTATCTGGTGTGCAAGAAAGAACTATCCGAGTTAGGTGTGTTATAGTAATGTATAAATATGTCTCTTCACTTGAAGCAAAAAAAAAATCAAAACAAGACAAAAATGCACCTCTTTTATATACAGCTACGCAACTACCGGTATAGCAAATTAAACATGCATAATACACATTTTTATGTCTGAAAGAATAAAATATTTTTATCTGCTAAATAGTCTTTTCTTCTTTTTTTTCATTGGAGGTATAGATTATTTCCTTATATCTGTGCTAACAGTATGTGGGGACTCTTTAGAAACATCCCAATGAGGCAGTTCTAATGAGCACTGCACTATTTGTTTAAGCAGAAATAAGAAAAATATGACAAATTTTAATCTGAATACGGTATGTCATTTTCAGAATTGGCTATGTAACACAAGTGTGTAAACCTAATGGAATCTGATTGATATATTGCAGTCTATGTCTGTGCTCACAATTAGAGGAGAACTGTATTCAAAATGTCATTTAGGGAGGTAAATTGGTGGTTTTGTGGTTGAAAATTTTGTTTGAAGGCATTGTGTCAGTGGTGCTGTAAAATAAAATTTTTTTACTTTAAAACTTAGATTTACCCAAGGGGAAATGACAATTTAAAATACAGTCCCGCATTCTAATGCACTTACTGCCGCCGCCCATCGGGGCTTGGAGAAATAGATGGGCTGCATGATGCTTCCACGCAGAGCTGAAACCGACCACACACGAGTACTGGTAAACCACTTAGAGGATCTAAGCCTGCCCAGGCAAAGCAGTGCGAGTCAGCCCATCCATGCTTATTAACCCTATTGGTTTCCTTGGGCGGCAGGGCTTGAGATGTCATTTCATCTCAATGTCGGGCAAAAGTCCCACAAAATTGGAAGCAACATCTCCAAAATGACCTATACAGTGTTGACAGGGACGTTAAACCTCAAATCAAACAAACAAATCTAATCTACTTATTCTGACAGTTGTTTTTTGACAGAAGTGTACTTTTGTTCAAAGCAGTGTGCACTGTGAGTTGTTTAACCCTTGTCCCGCTGAGCCCGAATATGCATTATTTTTCAAACAATGTAGATCCAGATCAGATGGCTTCTGAAGATCTACATTGTTTGGCATTCAGATTGTGAAATGTTGCAATAATTACATCATGTTATCTGACTGGTTGATAATCGGTAGTGGGTGTGGCAGATTAAAATATTCAGCAGGACAAGGGTTAAAACAGAATGCCAGCCATTATAAAAATTAGATTACCTGATGTTGCCAAATTTCCAACAGTATATCGTAGGATATACCATTGTAAATTTTTGATGTTATGGTCATTACGATAACTCACCCGTACGACATAGTACATTTTTCACATCTCCAAAATGGCTACTTTTCTGATGAAAATCCTTGATATTTTTGTTATAAATGTTCAAAACATAGGTTGAGGGTGCTCTTTAGAACCGCCTCAATGAGGCGGTTCTAACGAGTACCCACAACCTATGTCTTGGAGCAGAAATAAGAAAAATAATGTTTAACCCGTAAACCCCAGTTTTTATACCCCGCCACACGATAGTGGCGGGGTATTATGTTATACCCTCCGGTGTCCGTCCATCTGTCTGTCCATCCGTCTGTCCGCACTTTGTTTCCAATCGATAACTTGAGTATTTTTTCACGGATTTTGTTCAAATTTTGCATACATATTGGTATCGGGGATGAGTGGTTTGGGATTGTTAATGGGCAAAATCCGTTAATTTTTAGCAGAGTTATTGCCCTTTTCAGTATCTGAAAAATGGTTTTTGGCCTCTAATTCCCTTACTATATGGAATATCTGGATGAAACTTCACAGATATATAGAGGACTAAACGGTTCATATTGTGGCCAAGGACTGCTACTCTGGCTGTTCCAGTTCTTGAGTTATCTGCCCTTGACATATTTAAAAAATGCATTTTAGACTGTAGTTCGTTTATCATTTACAATATCTTGCTGAAACTTCATAGATATGTAGTAGATGAATTGTAATATACTGTGGCAAAGGAACATGACTCTGGCTTTCCCAGCGATTGAGTTATCTGCCTTTGAAATATCTGAAAAATGGTCACATTAAGACATTACACTTGCGGATCATATCTCTGCTATCCCCTTTCTAGTTATTTAGCCTTGATATATTTTCAAATAAGTTACATTGCTTAGCAGTGGCGGGGTATAATGCAGTGTCTGCGGTGCTTTTATCTATATATAAAGTGGGGTTTAGGGGGTCTTCATTTCATGGATTTGTTCGCGTGATGTATGCAAATGTAACACATTCACATATGCATTAAAATGTTCTTTTATGATAGAAATTGAACACCATACTTGTGTTTGCCCCTATCTCCTTTTCTACTCGAGAAAATCAGGCTCTGAGGATATAAGATGTTTACATGTTCCAATTCACTGGCATGCCCATAAATTTGAAACTGCAAGTTATTAGTATTTTAGAAGTAATGGACAAAACAATTTTATCACATATCATCATGTTATCACGTTAATCAAAAATCCGTTGATGATGATGATGATGATGATTATCAAGTCCATGTCACTTATGCTCTTGTAAACTACACTTATCCCTACACAAAGAGTGTTAACTAGGGTATTAACCCTTATCCTGCTGAATATATTAATTTAAAGCCGCACCCATTATATCAGAATTCTTGATATATTATATTCATATAATTCATAAACTGCATGACAGTGTATATCCTGATCAGATGGCCATCTGATCTGGATTTACACTGTTTTCAAAGATAGGGTTGTTGTGAAGAGCAGGATAAGGACTAATTCTGATACCAAAGTAGCTGAAACTTTTTTACTACAATGAGCAAGATAGCCACCAGAGCTAAAAATAGAAAAATGTCCACAGTTTGCTTTAAATACAAACTCCTAAATATTTGGGTCAATTTGATTCAAACATCACAGAAATGTTGCCTTGGTGACTTCCTACTACAATTAGCTATAACGGTTCTGCTGATGAACAAGATGGCTGTCAGAGCTAAAAATAGAAAAACCTTAAAAAAAAAACTCCACCTATACCCTTCTGTCAGTTTCAATAAAATTTTATAGGAATGTTGTTTAGATTACCCACTGCCAAAATAGCTAAATGTGTTCGGCTCTGCATCACGTGAACAAGTCCGTGAAATTAAGACCCCCCAAACCCCACTTTATATAGAGAAAACTGGGGTTTACGGGGGTAAACCTTATTTTCCTTATTTCTGCTCCAAGACATAGGTTGTGGGTATTCGTTAGAACCGCCTCAATGAGGCGGTTCTAAGGAGCATCCAAAACCTATGTTTGGAGTATAAATAAAATAATTATCACAATTTTTATGCCCCCGCATCATATGATGCTGGGGGCATATAGTTTTTCGGTTTTCTGTACGTGCGTACATGTGTACGTCCGTCTGAACGTGTGTGTGTACGTACGTATGTACGTGTACGTACGTACGTACGTACGTGATCCTGTAACCTCAGGTTAAAGTTTTTGTAACAGGTAGAGCCTGAACCTTTAGACCTCATATTTTCCTAACCATTTGATGGAACTGGTTCATCTTTGGTATGATGATAGATATAGGTCCAAAGTTTTATTAAGCAATACCCCCACCCATGCCTGTGACCTCAAGGTCAAGGTCACATACTTAGAAATTTTCAATGTTAAAGACTCAGGTTAAGGTTTTTGTAACAGGTAGACTTGAACATTTTAGAACTCATATTTTCCAAACCATTTGATGGAATTGGTTCATATTTGGTATGATTATAGATATAGGTCCAAAGTTTTATTCAGCGATACCCCCACCCATGCCCATGGCCTCAAGGTCAAGGTCATGGACTTAGAAATTTTCCATGTTAAAGACTCCAGTTAAGGTATTTGTACCTGGTAGAACCTGAACTTTTATGATGGCTTTGGTTCATATGATGATAGATATAGGCACAGTGTTTTATTCAGCAATACCCCCACCCATGCCTATGACCTCAAGGTCAAGGTCACAGACTTAAAATTTTTTAATTATCCCCTCGCACAACATAGCTCTAGCGTCTATATTTCTTCACTGATTTCAATATAACTTCACACAAATGTTCCTTATAAAAATATCTCGAGCTATTTCAAATTTCAAGGTCAAGGTCACTGTGGCTATTTTTAGAAAAACTTTGATATCGCTCTAGCGCTTACATTTCTTCACCGAATTCAATATAACTTCACACAAATGTTCCTTATGACAATATCTCGAGCCATTTCAACTTTCAAGGTCAAGGTCACTGTGGCTATTTTTAGAAAAACTTTGTCATCGATTTAGCGCCTGCATTTCTTCACTGGTTTCAAAATAACTTCACACAAATGTTTCTTTTGACAATACCTCGAAATAGTTTGACTTTCAAGGTCAAGGTCACTGTGGCTTTTTTTAGAAAAACTTTGTCATTGCTCTTGCGCTTACATTTTTCCATCAATTTCAATATAACTTCTCACAAATGTTCCTGATGACAAGGTCACACAATTAGAAAATTTTGTTGCAACATGGATTTTCGGGGTGAGGCGGGGCCTTGGCGGGGGCATCTGTGTCGTCTGGACACATTTCTAGTTCATCAGAAAAATTGCATTTTTTTTTAGGTTTGAAAAATGCACTATATCACACGGATGTGTTATCGTAATGGATTATCGTAATGGCCACCAGATACTAAAGAACAAACATACCATTAAGCGACAACTCCTACTATACATGGGCCAATTTCATTCAAGCTTAATAGGAATGTTAACTGGCCTCCATGGTCTAGTGGATAAGAGCATTGACACTTTAATCATTACGTCTCTAACTGCTGTGGTTAGAGCCTGGCTCGTGTCACTTATGATAACAGGTTCTGCAAAGGAAGGTCAGGTGTTTTTCTCAGGTACTCCAGTTTTTGCCCACCTCTAATTCTAACGATCAGCTTGATATGAGTGAAATAATCTTGAAAGGGCCGTATAACCAAACGAAAAAAAAAATAAATAGGAATGTTGCTTAGGTGATCCTCTACCAAAATAGTTAAAACGGTTCTGAACTGATAAACAAAGTGGCTTTGACAGAGCTAAAAATAGAAAGTCTTAAGCCAGTTTTATTCAAACTTTGCAAAAATGTTGCCCAAGTGACCATCTATCTAAGTGCAATATATATGGTTCATGGAATGGCTGTCACCCACGTGACTTTCAGAAGCTATGTGACATCTTGAAATCAGGTGATCGATTCAGGGCCATCTTGGCCCTCTTGTTTTATGTGACTTTTACAAAAAAAGAATATAATAAATAAATAAAAAATAAGCCGCCCAATAATGCGACATCAGATTCTGGCCAACCTTATTATCTACGGTCTTTTTTTTGGATGCTAGGCATATATGGGTTAAAACCATATCGGCATCGTAGGTACCTAAACTTGAGATCGCAATTAGAAATGGGCCCCGTCAAGCGATTTTTGTACTTATCGCCTATGCGAGCAGCGAAGGTTCAGGCGAGCCTGCGCATCCGCGCAGTCTCGTCAGAACCTTCGCTGCTCGCTCATACAAGCAGTGAATGAAGAGGAAGCTTCAGACAGAAAGCCATATCCCTGGCCCCTCTGAATGGCTGGGCATGCGCAGTTAAAATTTGTCATGACGGAATGCTCGAAGACACAAATTCGCTTGGCAGGGCTCAAATATAATTTATACCAATAAAAAGTAGCAAGAAATCAAATCAAATTTTACCACTGCACGTGACTATCAGTGCTGCACTAGTATTTTCAACAGTGATGTCAGGGAAATATTACCGGGGGTCGCTCTGGGCGTGGCTTGCTGTCGACCAGTCAGTATTCATGAATATCTCATGAATATTAATGAGGTATAATCAAATGATTTCTTTCTTGTCCTTTTTTTGTCGCGCCTGCTATTAGTATGGCGCGATATAGGCGCCCGGTTTTCCGTCCGTCCGTCCGTCCGTTTGTCAAGGCGTCAACATTTGCGACCCTAGCGTTCACCCTGAGGTTCAAGTTTATTTCTCAAGAACTATAAGAGCTTCATTTATGATACTTGGTACAATTTTGTATCACGGTATGACAACTTACATGCAAGCAACCATATTTGACATTGACCTACATTTCATGGGTCACCGACTTCGTAAGATATTGCGACCACCCTAGCGTTCACCCTAAGGTTCAAGTTTATTTCTCAAGAACTATAAGATGAAAGCATCCATATTTGACCTTGACCTACATTTCATGGTTCACTGACTTTCTAAAATATTGCGACAACCCTAGCGTTCACCCTTATGGTCAAGTTTATTTCTCAAGAACTATTATGGCTTCATTAATGATACTTCATGCAAACTTGTGTCTGGGGATTGCAACTTACATGCAAGCATCCATATTTCATCATGACCTACATTTCATGGTTCACTGACTTTCTAAAATATTTCGACCACCCTAGCGTTCACCCTAATGGTCAAGTTTATTTCTCAAGAACTATAAGAGCTTCTTTAATGACATTTGGTACAAACTTGAATCTGTGGATGGCAACTTCAATGCAAGCATCCATATTTGACCTTGACCTACATTTTATGGTTCACTGACTTTGGAAAATATTGCGACCACCCTAGCGTTCACCTTAATGGTCAAGTTTATTTCTCAAGAACTATAAGAGCTTCTTTAATGATATTTGGTACAAACTTGAATCTGTGGATGGCAACTTCAATGCAAGCATCCATATTTGACTTTGACCTAAATTTCATGGTTCACTGACTTTGTAAAATATTGCGACCACCCTAGCGTTCACCCTACTGGTCAAATTAATTTCTCAAGAACCATAAGAGCTTCATTAATGATACTTGGTACAAACTTTTATCTCGGGATGGCAACTTATATGCAGGCATCCATATTTGACCTTGACCTACATTTCATGGTTCACTGACTTTGTAAAATATTACCACCACCCTAGCCTTCACCCAAATGGTCAAGTTCATTTCTCAAGAATTATTTGAACTTCATTAATTATACTTAGTACAAGCCTTTTATGCAAGCATCTATGTTTGATCTTGGCCTACATGTCATGGTTTGGTGACTTTGTGCCCCCACAGGCCCGACATAGCCTTCGGCGGAATTCTTGTTTAAAAATATTTTTCATTTTTAGCTTACCTGGACCCCAAAGCTCCAGGGAAGCTTATAGTATAGTAGTCAGTCCACCTTTGACCAGTTATATCTCTGCAACCTGCAGGCTGATCTCAGTTATTTCTCACCCATAGCATGCCTATTGTGGGGGATTGATGACAAATGCTTTTTATCGAAATCAAATAAAAACTTTGGTTGCTGTGGCAACCACAAGATCCCGTAGACTTACAATGGGAAACTGATTGTCGTTATTGTGAGCGCTGTAGAGGCCACAGTTTTGGTCCAATCATCATCAACGTTGGTCAGAATGATCACCATGACAATATCTGGGTAAAATTGGAATATGGGTCATGTCAATTTAAAAAGAAGGTCAGTAGGTCTAATCTTAGGAAAACCTTGTGAGCACTCTAGATGCCAAAGTTTTGGTCCAATCATCACAAAACCTGGTCAAAATAGTCATGTTGATAATATCTGGGTCAAGTTTGGATTTTAGTCCAATCCTAATCAAACTTGGTCAGAATGATTATCTTGACAATATCTGGGTAAGTTCAAATATGGATCACGTCGGGTCAAAAATAGGCCAGTATGTCAAATCATACAAAAACCTTATGAACACTGTAGAGGCCATAGTCTTGATTCAATCATCATCAAACTTGGACAGAATGATAATCTTGACAATATCTGGTTCAAGTTTGAATATGGGTTTTGTGAGGTCAATAAGTAGGTCACTGCAGTAGAACAGATCATAGAAAAAACCTTGATAACATGATGATAGGAGTCCAGATTTATGGCCCAATTATCATCAAACTTTGTCAGGATGATCATTAAAACAATATATCGATCAAATGAGAATATGGGTCATGTTTTGTTTGCTTGATTTGAGGTTTAAGGTCCCCGTCAACACTGTATAGGTCATTTTGGAGACGTTGCTTCTAATTTTGTGGGACTTTTACCAGACATTGATATGAAATGACATCTCAAGCCCTGTCGCTCAGTGAAAACAATAGGGTTTACAAGCATGGATGGTCAGACTCGCACTGCTTTGCCTGGGCAGGCTTAGATCCTCTATGCGGTTTACCAGTATTTGTGTGCAGTTGGTTTCAGCTCTGCTTGGAAGCATCATGCCGCCCATCTATTTCTTCAAGCCCATATGGGCGGGGACGTAATATGGGTCATATGAGGTCAAAAAGTAAGTCATTAGGTCAAGTCATAGAAGAACGTTCTGAGCACTCTCGAGGCAATCATCATCTTACCTGCAAAGAATGGTCATCTTGACAATTATTGGGTCAAGTTCGAATATGGGTCATGCAGGGTCAAAATGTTGATCAGTAGGTCAAATCGTACAAAAACATTGTGAGCACTGTAGAAGCCACGGTTTTGGTCTTATTATCATCTTGGTCAGGATGATCATCTTGACAATATCTGGGTCAACTTCGAATATGGGTCATGTCATTATGGAATCTCAAAACTTGCATATAAGTTAGTTATTGTTTTTGTTTTGTTTGATTTGAGGTTTAATGTCCCCGTCAACACTGTATAGGTCATTTTGGAGATGTTGCTTCCAATTTTGTGGGACTTTTACCCGACACTGAGATGAAATGACATCTCAAGCCCTGTCGTCCAATGAAACCAATAGGGTTTATAAGCATGGACGTTCCAACTCGCAGCGCTTTTCCTGGGCAGCATTAGATCCTCTAAGCTGTTTACCAGTACTCGTGTGCGGTGGGATTCAGCTCTGTGTTGAAGCATCATGCAGTCCATCTATTTCTTCAAGCCCCGATGGGCGGGGGCCGAAGTTAGTTATTTATAAAAGCTTGGAGGAGTCCGTAAAAAAACTGCCGATGTCAGCCTATTACTCGTAGAGTTATGCCTCATTCTTTGCTGAAAATATCTATTTTGGACTAGGGCTGGCTAATCGACGCTGAAAAGATAATCGATTATCAGTCCTGTCATTGCGATCTATAATCGATTAGTAGTCGCCAAGGGTTTAGTCAGAATTTTACCTGTCTGGCTTTCTGTCTGAGCATGACTCCTACCATAAGTTGCACTTTACCATATGTATACTTGAACAGACAGGCCTGAGCAAACAGTGTAGACCCAGATGAGACGCCACAGAATGCGGCGTCTCATCAGGGTCTGCACTGTTTGCCACTCATCAAGCTATTTTAGGCATAACTTTGGGTAGTAAATTGTACCTATCAAGTAATCGATTAAAGCAAATCAGAAATGATAATCATTTTTGTGAAATTTATCGATCGAATAATCGATTATACGATCAATCGTGTCAGCCTTAGTTTGGACCCTGTCATCAACATAAGCCTTCAGCTTTAATCAGGTTTTCCTGAAACTAACACGTAAATCTATTTGTTTGTTTTGGAGTTTAACGGCCCAGTCAACACTATTTTAGGTCATTTTTGAGCCGGTCAGTTTACCTAACCACACTTTTCCTGGGAATGCTTATACTTAAGCGGTTAACCAGTACAGTGCGCACTCTTTTGCCAGAAACTGACAACTGCCCTTCTTGAATCAGCGGAAGGGAGAGAATGACCATAGAAAATATTTCGTGATCAATCTCTACGTTAGAATGTTGCCGACCCCGGCAGGTATCGAACCCACGTCCTCCTGATCACCAGTCAGATGTGCATCCGACTGAGCTTCCGAGGCCGGCAACACGTAAGTAGGCTGGAGATTACAGCTTGGATAAGTTCGAAAACATGCAAGTGGGGCAGTCTATCATAGACTGACGTCCCTTTGATGACTGAAAACGTCCATTTTAGCTAACCTGTGCTCAGGGTGAGCTATTGTGATCAGTGAATGTCTACCGTGCGTCGTCTGTCAACAGTTTGCTTTAAATATGAACTCCTCAACCATTCAAACTTCACAGGAATGTTGCCCAGGTACAAAAGTAGGTGAAATCGTTCTGCTCCAATAAACAAGATGGCCACCAGAGCTAAAAATAGAAATATCTTTGAAAGACGACTCCTCCTGTAACTTTGGGCCAATTTCATTCAAACTTCATAGGAATATTGCTTAGATGACATTCTCCCAAATCAGCTGAAACGTTTTTGTTCCGATAAGCAAAATGGTCGCCGGTGATAAAAATAGAAATTTGCTTCAAGCGCGAACTCCTAAACCATTGGGCCAAGACATTGTAGACATTGGATTCCCCGACAATGCAGGTTGACCTTTATATTTTAATGCAACAAAAAGTACAAACTTTCACAAGATGGAAAAAAGCGGGCCCATAACAAGTAAAAGCTTCCATACACAAAAGAGACTCCATGGGCAGAGATCTGGCACAGGATTGCTATCACATTTATACAAGCCCATATTTGCTGCCATATTTGTACAGGCTAATACAAAATATCAATCTACAAACTCTCTACCACGACGGACCACTGCCTATCGGATATATCCCCATGAGCCTTCAGCTTTGGTGAGCTAAGAACTTGCCTTGCCGTTACCGAAACGGGCAATCTTCAATAAGTGCTTTATAATAATTATAGTGTAAGAGAGTTGTCTGCTTAACTTCTCTATCAGTTTTCAAGCTTTGCATTTGATAAGATGTCGCTAGCATTTTGAAGTTGTACATGGTAAAAAAGTACTTTTTGACAAAATTACAGCATTTGGTACTTTGACATTTCAGACAATGCACTGCAGACTGCCAATTAGAATATTGCCAAAGACAGTTAATTGTTAACCAAGGCGAACATATTCGAACTCTGTATATTTTCTAATACGGTGTACGTTTAGTTAACCCATTATGCCTTGAATGGAATCTGCTACCTTATATAAGCACAAGATCATTTCAAAATTTAGGGCTGTCAGGTTGTGTTTTCTTCTAAATTTATTTGGAAAATAGCTAAACTGTTTGCACACAGCGTAGGCCCCGATCAGACATCGCATAAGGCGGCATTTGAGCTGGACCTGCACTGTCAGCCAATTACCCGTTTTGGGGTTTCCGGTACAAAATGAGCTTTTTGCAGTAAGCCAAAATTCACTCTTCTAATCACTATGATGCGATAACAATCGCCCCCGAAACCGTTTGAGATATTACTTTGCAGACATCACGAAATTACGCCTATATAATTTTGAACCCCATTTTTATATCGTAAAACTGGGGTTTACAAGGGTAACCCCTATTTTTCTTATTTCTGCTCTAAATATAGATTGTGGATACTCGTTAGAACCGCCTCGATAAGGCGGTTCTAACGAGTACCCAAATCTATATTTTGAGCAGAAATATGGAAAATATCACAATTTTTCCTCCTAAAATGTTAGCTTTTTGGGAGAAAAATTTACATTGTATTCGTATAGGCGTGTTTTCGTAATGAAAGTTAGGTAAAATGAGACAAAAGAACCATAATTCTGAACAGCGAAAACACATTACATGTCAACACGAAAACAAACCTATATAATTTTGACACCCTTGAACCCCACTTTTATATACTAAAACAGGGCTTTACAGGGGTAATCTTTATTTTTCTTATTTCTGCTCTAAAATATAGATTGCGGGAGCTCCATGATGAGGCGGTTCTAACGAGTACCCAAAATATATTTTTTGAGCAGAAATAAGCAAAATATCACAATTTTTCTTCTTAAAATTTTAGAGTTTTGGCGGTAAAATTTACAATGTATTTGTATAGACGTGTTTTCGTAATGACTTCGTCGTTCTCTAACTTGAACACCGTAAGAATATTATTTATAAAATTTTACAGAAATGTTAAGATGCCAATCACAACAATTGTCGTCTGTTTTGTTGTTTGCTGGTTACTTTAAAAGTCATTGTTGAAAACAGAGTGGACCAAGATCAGATCACTTCTATGTATAGTAGTCTGATCAGGGTCCACACTGATTGCCAATTTGCAAAAAAAAAATATTTTTAAAAAAGCATGTGGGACAACTGTAATCCGCCTATTATCTGTGTCCGATTTAAACCGCGCGACAAATTGATAGGGCACGTAAATCTAAGACATGATTTAAAACATACTAGGCTAGATAGCGAAAATGTGATTGAAAATTATGAAAATTCAATCTTTTATCTTAATTTCGATTATAATTTTATATTTTTAAATAGAATTTTAACTGGTCAATTTTGAAATGAAAATAAGACCCTTCGTCTCGTGAACCTCTCGTTTACTTCAATAGAAAATTAGCAAAAGCTCACGAGGGTGTCTGTTTTTATACTGTTACCAGTGCTTCAGCTGAAGTGCACGACCCGCCGGATGCTTTTAGCTTATGAGTGTTACCATATATGGGTATGGCGGCCATTTTGGTCATGTGACCTGGACCTAAAACGGTTCCCCCAATAAATGCGCCTTATCGTAAGGAGCAAAAATATATCTTATACTTTAGTACTGTATTCTGAATCGTTTGCAGGATAAAATGCATTCTCACTTTTCCAATACAAAAGCATATGTGTCAAAGTTTGACCTAGGCACAAAGAAGGTCAAGGTCAACCCAGGGTCACCATTTTAGCAATTTGTGATGGGCCTACGTCCCAGATGCTATTTATCAAGTTTCGTGGAAATCTGCCCAGTGGTTCTGGAGAAGACTATTTTTGAAGGGTTTTTACCATATATGGCTTGGCGGCCATTTTGGTTATGTGACCTGGACCCCATAAGCAATTTTTGGTTTCCCCCATCCCATAGGGGCTCCATATGAAATTTGACTTCAATCGGCCCAACGGTTTCCGAGGAGAAGCAGTTCGAAAATTTTCACATTTTTCGCCTCAGCGAGGCTATACTAAATAGAATATAATATTTCGCAAGTTCATTGGTTAGATCTCATTGATATCTATCAGTATGCCAAAAATTGTTTAAATGTTCAAAGCGGTTAAGTCACTATCACCAATTTTCACAAACGGGTTACGGTCGGACAGACAGACAGCCCATATATGGCTTGGCGGCCGTTTTGGTCACGTGACCTGGACCCCAAGAGCAAATTTTGGTTTCCCCCATCTCATAGAGGCTCCATATGAAATTTGACTTCAATCGGCCCAACGGTTTCCGAGGAGAAGCAGTTCGAAAATTTTCACATTTTTGCCTCGGCGAGGCTATACTAAATGGAATGTAATATTTCTCAAGTTCATTGGTTAGATCTCATTGATATCTATCAGTATGCCAAAAATTGTTTAAATATTCAAAGCGGTTAAGTCACTAACACCAATTTTCACAAACGGGTTACGGACGGACAGACTGACACGGTGATTTTAGGGCACTCTTAGAAAATCAACCGACTTCAGTCGGTCGCTTTTTCTGCGGGTCGTGCAATAATTAAATTATTATACTGTAATAATTAAATAATAAAATACGCTGTTAAAAATGTGGTTGAAAATTCTAGAAGAAAAGTGTTTTTTCTCTCCAACAGTATTAAATAATTGAGGATCAAATAAAAACAAAGTTGGTCATTTTCAGGTTGTTTTCTTGCCATTTTCAGTACTTTGAGTCGTCTCTCCTCATTGTATCTATTTATAGCTATTGGTTCTCAAATTACGCGATTATCGGATTAAATCGGAAATTTCCGGCTTTTAGGTAGTTTAAGACGAATGGCAAAGTGGGATTTGAATTCACCCTGCTGAAAACGGTTTTGATCATGAACTCTTTTCTGCACTCAAAATGACTTCCGCTGTTGCAAGAAGAGCAGTTGAAAGTTTCTGACGAAAGAATGTGCCTGCTTATTCATCGTTTATACTTTTTTTCGGTGAAGCGAGTTTTGTATGTTTGATTGAGGTTTGATGTCCACGTCAACACTGTGTAGGTCATTTTGGAGACGTTGCTTCCAATTTTGTGGGACTTTTACCCGACATTGAGATGAAATGACATCTAGAGCCCTATCACCTAATGAAACCAAAGGAGTTTATAAGCATAGACGGTCCGATTCGCACCACCTTTTCTGGGCAGGCTTAGAATTTTCTAAGCGGTTTACAAGTACTGGTGTGCGGTCGGTTTCAGCTCTGCGTGGAAGCATCATGCAGTCCATCTATTTCTTCAAGCCCCGATGGGCGGGGGCCTAAATGGAAAGAGAGAAAGAAATCAACGGTAAGTCTGGTACGGAAATGATCCGTCATCACGAAAACACGTTAACGTAGTTTTTACCCCTTTGAACCCCCTTTTATATAGAAAAACTGGGGTTTAGAGGGGTAAACCTTAATTTTTCTTATTTCTGCTCTAGAATATAGATTGTGTGTACTCGATTATTACTCGATTAACGAGTACCCACAATCTATATTTGGATCAGAAAAAGAAAACAATCACAATTTTTCATCTTAAACTTTTCATTTTTTCGGCGATAAAGCTTGCAATGTATTTGTACAAGCGTGTTTTCGTAACGAATATATGAGAAAATAACACCTGTTTCTTGTGTTTAGAGTGTTGGCCAGTTGAGCTGACTGGTTTGAGATAACACTTCAGTCATCAAGACTTTTTTTCGCCATGAAGGACAGCGCTATATTCCTCGTTCTGCTGTCCTTTATTGCAGGTATACGACTTACGTAAATGTAATTTTATTTCATTCATTTCTACCCTTATATTCCTTGCGTCCCATGAAATTGACCGGGAAAAACTATAGACCCAGATTAGATGCTGCAGAAGGCGGCGTCTGATCAGGGTCTACACTGTTTGCTTGAAATACAGACTATTTTGTAATACTTACAACGAAAGAACCCTGGTTCCCATGATATGGGAAATGGGCCTTTCTTTAAAACATGTTTTTGTGTGTTGTCTAAGATTTCACACTGGGCTATAGTTCAGAACAAACGCATTCTGAGGCCTGTGTTTCTGTGATTTTTGGAGGATTGCATTTCAAATTTGAAGGTAAGGAAAACATTGAGATTTTGCTCTTAGATATCGGCTTCAAAGACTGTCATAATAGTATTAAAGGATCTGCCGCAAACAGACGTGTACTTTTTCTCAAAATGTGACGACATTCGCCCTCAAAATAATGCCACTAATTGGCAAACCATTGTAAATATATTGTGTCATTCTATTTTTATGCCGTTAGCTGTCAAAAAGGGGTTACAGGCTGTCGTTTGCTTTCGCTCATAATCGTATAAATAGTGCATCGCGGTTAGTTTAAGGAAGGTGTAATATTAACTGGCGGACAAAATCTTGCATTCTAATATACTTGCATTGTAGAATAGAATAGAATAGAATAGAATTTATTTATCCACAATATGGGTAAAAGGCAAATGACATACACAACAAAAAGATTTGAAACAGACATGCATACAAACACAAATCCACACACACAGCCACAAACATTAATGAATTACAAATTTAATACAACCATGGTTAGAAACAAATGGTTTGGAATTTAAAACTCATATAATTTGACAATCCTGAATAAATTTTGCCACAGCTTTAATGACACTCATATCTGCACTTTTCATCAACCCCAAAAAGGTAACTGTATGATCACTACTCGACCTAAAGTCTGTTGTTTGTATAGTTTCAAACAGTTGTAATCTTGCCGTCTCATACTTTTTACAGTGACATAAAAATGAACAGCGTCTTGTTTTGCTTGTTTGATTTGGGGTTTAACGTCCCCGTCAACACTGTAAAGGTCATTTTGGAGACGACGTTGCTTCCAATTTTGTGGGACTTCTACCCGACATTGAGATGAAATGACTTCTCAAGCCCTGTCGCCCAATGAAACCAATAGGGTTTATTAGCATGGACGGTCTGCCTCGCACAGCGGTTCCTGGACAGGCTTAGATCCTCTAAGCGGTTTACCAGTACTAGTGTGCGGGCCGGATTCAGCTCTACGTGGAAGCATCATGCAGCCCATATATTTCTTCAAGTCCCTATGGGCGGGGGCCAGAACATCGTCTTCAATGACATTACATCTCATACATAATCTTTGCTCCGGTGTTCCCCACAGTATCTACCATGTTCTATTCTAAGTCTATGGACACTTATCCTAAATGAAGTCAGAGGTTGTAATACACGGTACGTCATAACGTTACCTTTCATTTGTTGGCATTTGGTTTTACGCAGGGACTGCGCTTGTCGTTTTGTGCATATAGCAAAACCAGCGAAGAAATGTAGCTTGAAAAATGATCGTATTTCTGGTAAGGATTGGTGGAATCTTTTCCAAACTTTGACTGGCAAGGACAAAACTGACCTTATTCCTTCATTGAATCACCAAGGTAAACTAGTTACCGAGCCAACTGAAAAGGCGCCGGCCTCGTTGGCTCAGTCGGATGCGCGTCTGACTGGTGATCAGGAGGACGCGGGTTCGACTCCCGCCGGGGTCGGCAACATTCTTTCGTGGAGATTGATCATGAAATCTTTTCTACGGTCATTCTCTCCCTTCCGCTGATTCAAGAAGGGCAGTTGTCAGTTTCTGGCGAAAGACTGTGCACTGTACTGGATAACCGCTTACGTATAAGCCTGCCCAGGAAAGTGTGGATAGGTAAACTGACCGGCTCAAAAATGACCTAAATAGTGTTGACTGGACTCCAATACAAACAAACAAACTGAAAAGGCTAATATATTCAATACAGGTCTATTTCCAGTATTGATGGTAATATTTGCCCAAACTACAGATACTATGTCATCAATTACCGCCCAGCAAGAGCATATTTTTTTCATCACGTGAACAAGTCCGTGAAATGAATACCCCACTTTACATAGAGAAAACTGAGGTTTACGGGAGTATACAGTATTTTTTCTTATGTTTGCTTCAAGACATAGGTTGTGGCTACTCGTTAGAACCGCCTCAATGAGGCGGTTCTAACGAGCACCCATGACATATGTTCGCAGCATAAATAAGAAAAATACGTGAAATGACGCCATTTTGGAGATGTGGAAAGTGCACTATATTGTACGGGTGTGTTGTCGTAATGTCAATTTACTGGAAATGCATGTGGAAACAGACCATATTAATAATAAAGTTCTAAAGGAATGTGTACAACACTTATCTGTCCCATTCAACATCACTTTATCAAATATTCAACAACGCCTGATATATAGAATCAAAGCACTGAGAGTGCTGATGGAGCGTAGCTTTGATAATTTGATTTAGCGTCTGATTGGTATTTTAAATCAGGCTCATATTGATCCAATGAACATAGCTGTTTGAAGCTATTCTGGGCCAGAAGTCGTGTTAAAGCAACTAGACCTATATTGAAATTAACTCACGCTAAGGTGTAGACCCCGCAACAACCATCACGAAAACACGCCTGTACAAATACATTGTCAATTTTTTGGCAAAAAATGAAAATTTTAAGATACAAAATTGTGATATTTTCTTATCTCTGCTCAAAACATTGATTGCGGGGACTTGATTGAACCGCCTTGACGAGGCAGTTTTATCAAGAACCCACAATCAATGTTTTTGAGCAATACAGCAACCATGCAGGACTACAGTTTACTTGAAGATTTCTGCTCAGCTATAGTTCGTGCAATAACTGCGGCTTGCGCAATTGTTTGGCGGCTTTAAAGTTATTTTATGTAATCAGATTTTGAAAAATTACCTTGGGGAGGTTATTTATCTTGCATTAGACATTCTTCTTGGTTACGTCTTGATGATGTTTATCTTCATGTGAAAAATCATCATACTTTTCCCAGCAGTTTATAAGTTATACATCCGTAATCAGTCTTTAAAAATTGCCTCGGTGAGGCTGTTTATAAAGCTATCTGGCATTAGACAATACCATTAGCTTGATCTGGTCAATTTACATCTGCATGCAAAATATTATAAAAATATACCCGTCGGGTTGAAAGTTATACGACCGTGTCAGTGTGTGAATTTTTTACCTTTCCCAGGCTAAAATAAAGAAATTGGGCATTCAGGAATCGCGTTGGTTAGATCTGCACATTATCTATCTGTATGCTAACAGTTGTCAAAAATATTCCAAGTAGATTAGAAGTTACACTTCGAAATAATTTTTCAGTTTGCCTAGGCGAGGCCGTTTGTAAAGTAATTTGGCATAAGACAATTTTGCGGGTTATGTATTGTCAATATCAACCTGTATGTCGAAAATGATCAAAGCCGGGTATAGATGTTATACTCCGTATTCATTTTTTTTATATTATTTTGCCTCGGCGAGGCCATTCATAAAGTAATCTTGCATAAAACAGCCTCATGGGTTAGGTATTGTCAATATCAATCCGAATGCCAAAAATGATCGGAATATTCCGAGAGGTTTGAACATTATACTCTGTTAACAGTTTTCTAAATATATATTGCATCGGTGAGGCCATTTATGGAGTGATCTTGCATACGACAGTTTCTTGGGTTAGTTATTGTCAATATCAATCCATAGGAATATTTGAAGAGGTTTAGACATTATACTCCGTTATTATTATATAAAAATAAATTGCCTCGACGAGGCCATTTGTGAAATGATCTGGCATTAAGGCAATTTCTTTGGTTAGATATTGTAAATACAGCACAGCACACAGTCTTTTACCGGAAACCAACAACTGCCCTTCTTGAATCAGCGCGAAAGGGATAGAATCACCGTGGAACAGATTTCACGATCAATCTCCTGGAAAGAATGTTGCCGAACCCGGCAGGTATCGAACTTGCGTCTGAGCTGATAATTTGCTTTATTTATGGTCACATGCCTAGGACGCAGACAGGTCGCTTTAAAAAAGTAACATGCCCCCCCCCCCCCCCCCGCACACACACATTAACCCATGCTCTGAGTCTGAGTATATGTCTAGCAGCCTTTTTAGGGACAAACAAAGCAGACCCAGATCAGACGCTACAACAAGTGGCGTCTCATCTGTGTCTAAACTGCAAAATTTACTCCTTATAATATAAGCCTTGACGTGCACCTGTCCAAACTCATTCCAACTGTCTTATTTTGGTAATACATTATTGATCCACACTGCGTACTTTTAACCCATTTTAAACGAATGGAATCCTCAACACATTATTTCAGTATGGAATGAGTTCATTTTAAAATCAGGGATGTCAGGTTGTGGCTTCCACGAAATGTTTGGCAAAAATGGCTGAACCTTTTTGTAAGTATGCAGTGAAGGGCATAATGAGATTCCGCGTTCTGTGGTATCTGATCTGGGTTTGTCCTGTTTGCAAGTTGCCAGGTTTGGGATTTTATGGTACAAATGGGCTGTAAACTGGGTTATATAAACTGAACTATAAAACGATTAGACTGCTACACAGTTCATCTATTAAAATATTCATCTATTCCGTTTGAAATAGGTGGTCTGTGAAGCAGTCTATAAGAAGATACCGCATGGCGTAATAATCTACCACGTTAACACGGGGTACTTTGTTCTCACTGGTGATTGGGTCATATGCAGTAACACCGAAAGTAGTGCCGAAATCACTTCTCATCTCACTGGAGCTACGCTGCAACAGCTACGCTCCAAAAAGGGTAAATCATACGGTTAAACTCCTGTCCATAAGAAAGACGGTAAAACCCTAGTTGAAAATCATAGACCGACCTCATTCCTAAGTACGGAACCCTGGAAGGGACATGCAATTTATTTGAGTATCGTACCTAAGCCTATAGGTAAATCACTATAGAAATTAGTACATAAGCATTTGCATAATTTTCTGCTGGAAAATAACACTATCACTTCATTTCAGTCAGGGTTCACAAAAAGTGATACGACTGTTAAGCAACTTGTGGATATATACAATGCATTGGACGAAGGCATAGTTAGAGCAATATTTTTGTCGATTTTTAAGGAAGTGCAGACCTTTATAACAATATTAATCGGTTTGTTTTCTGATTTGTGCTATCCTAGAACCTGTAACCATGACAACTGGCATCATTTCCATTTCTTTCCTATAACAGCTCTTATTCCCCTTTCATCTGTCCTTAGTCACTTGACAATTAGGGTAGATTTTATGTGCACATTGGTCTTAACGTATTTTTCTGTTCTCTTATGTGTTCTGTCCGTATCATTACAAAAACACGCCTATTCAAATATACTGAAAATTTTACCACCAAAAAGATGAAATTTTTCAGGTTTTTTTTTTTTCAGGTTTTTCCAATTTCTGCTCAAAAATTAGATTGGGGGGTACTCCTAAGAACCGGCGGTTCTAACGATTACCAATTTATGTGTTTGAGCAGAAATAAGAAAAATAATATACATGTATACCCCTGTAAACCCCAGTTTTACTGTAAAAAAGTGGGGTTTAAGGGGGTAAAAATTATATTGGCGTGTTCTCATGATGTTTTTTTTTTCATGTTTACAATTCCTTTTCGAAAGTTTTCATTCCATCCTTCTTTCTCTACTCTTTCTTTCATTCTTTTTATATTGTCTAGTGAGTCTCGCATCTGGTCTCTTGAAGTCTTTGATTTTTATTATTATCATTTTTGTTTCATTATCAGTCGCACAAAACTGAAAAGTATTTTATGATATAAATTTATACATGTCATTCATACAAAGAAATGATTCGCATAAGCGCTTCGCTTGTTTTCAAATCCTATTTTCAAATACCTGAACATCCAGAGTTTCTATATGTACTGTTGTAACTTGCCTTTTTCTTGAAAATGAATAAATATTGTTGAAACCAATAAGTGCATAAGAATGGGTAAAATGAACTGGGTACTTACTCGTAAACCGTTGGTTACGGACGCCATGGCGTCACCGTATTATACGAAATTCCGATCGGAAAACCGCCGATTCACCTCCGCAAATGACAGTTTTGAATACGAGGTCTGTTCAAATATGAATGCAAGTAGAACGTTTTCTCATGCACTAATGCGAAAATCACCTGGAAATAAATATCACAGCGTAGAAAAACATTTTACCTATACATTGATACCAAACCTGTTAAAATCCGTCCACTTAAGCCATGTATATCGTTCGATAAACACTAACTACTCTTGTATACTATTACAAAACATGGTTGGAAGAAGGTCAGAGTACGCCGTTGAAATACGGTCCTATATTAAGAATCGTTGTATTCTTGGTATGCGGTGCAAAGACATTTTTGATGAAATATGTTCGGTTTATGGGCATAATGAAATGTCTTTTCCGACAGTTTTTCGTTGGTGTAAGAAATTCAGCTGTGGGCTAGGCTCAACAGAAGATGCACCACATGATCGTCGGCCGAAAAGAGCAACATCTGCCAAGATGGCTGCTAGAGTGAAAAAAATAGTTGCTACCGATGCACGATACACCACTAGGCAAATAGTTAGTATGGTTGGCATCTCATTAGGAGCAGCTCATACAATTCTGAAACGGGACTGGAAAATGAGAAAGATCTGTGCTAGATGGATTCCCCATGTGTTGACAGATGAGTAGAAAAAGACACGCGTTCAGTGCGCCAAGAAGTTGCTTAAAAAGTTTCCAAACTACAATGCACGGTCTTTCGCTAATGTCGTCACAGGTTACGAGACATGGGTTCACGTTTTTGAGCCAAAACGAAAGATTCAGAACAAAATATGGGCAACAAAGTATTGCAAAAGACCATGCATTGCAAAGCGGACCATGAGCGTCAGAAGGTAATGTATGCCATATTCTTTTCAAATCCAGGCCCTGCTTTTCAGGTTGCTGTGCCTAAAGGCAAATCTGTAAATGCGAAGTTTTACAAGAATAAAGTTCTTCGAAAATTGAAGAAATATTTCAAAGAACGAAGACCCGCAACTGGTTTGGCCAATGTCAAATTGCTACATGACAATGCGTCATCGTACAAGGCGTTCATTGTGCAAGACTATCTGAAGCAGGAAAAGGTTGTTAAACTCTCTCACCCCCCGTATTCCCCTGACCTTGCCCCGTGTGACTTTTTAGCTCACCGTCACGTAGTGACAAGGTGAGCTTTTGAGATCACTTTTTGTCCGTCTTGCGTCCGTGCGTGCGTGCGTGCGAGCGTAAACAATTTCTTCAAACGACATCTCCTCCTAAACCACTGATCGGATTTTTACCAAACTTCACAGGAATGATCCTTAGGTGGTCCCCTTTCAAAGTTGTTCAAATGGTTCCGGCCCGTTGCACATCTAGGTCACAGGAGCCAAAAATAGATTTTTTTCACTGAAAACTTAAAAAATCTTCTTCTCTGAAACCACAAAGCCAAGGTCTTTGATATTTGGTTTGAAGCTTCATCTAGTGGACCCCTACCAAGATTTTTCAAATTATAGTGCTGGGGCACAAAATGTCCCCGCCCCAGGGCCCTTTGGTTTTACATAGGCTTATATATGGAAAATCTTTAAAAATCTTCTTCTCTGAAACCACAAGGCCCAGGTCTTTGATATTTGGTATGAAGCTTCATCTAGTGGACCCCTACCAAGATCAGGGTTATAATGTGGAAATAAAATGATTTTAAAAGTGACCTTTTTTCTTCAAGTTATTCTCTTTTTTATGTCCCCGCTCCAAAAGGAACATAGCTACAAGCAGCCATGCAACGTATAGGCAACATCGTATCAAAGCGACGTTGATGCGACATTGCTTAGACGTCATGTTGCGCTTAGATAATGTCTGTAAGATTTTTATATGTTGGGAAAGCACAGAATGTACCGAGCCAGTTTTGATTATTTTTTTTTCATGAAAAATTAGCAGACACGTTTTTCTTTCTTTTACATTTTTTTCTACGTCGAATCTGGTTAAACTCCTTTCTCACCTCTAGGGCCTTGTCAACAAGATATTTAGACAACTGTTTGATCTACCACTACCATTTTTATCATGGTGGATATACCTCATTAACCAACTTTCCTCAATACTTTCAGTACTTTGATTATTCCTTACATCACGTGAACAAGTCCGTGAAATGAAGACCCCCCTATACCCCACTTTGTATAGAGAAAACTGGGGATTACGGGGGTAAACACCATTTTCCGTATTTCTGCTCCAAGACATAGGTTGTGGGTACTCGTTAGAACCGCCTCAATGAGGCGGTTCTAACGAGCACCCACAACCTTTGTTTGGAGTATAAATAAGAAAAATATCTCAAATTTTCATCATAAAATTACCTTTTTGAGATATGGAAAACATGCACTATATCACACGGATGTGTTATCGTAATGTTTTTGCTGCACAAAGAATGTATAGGACTTTGAAATTCAAGATAATTCAATAACTCCAAATCCGAGTTTCAGAAAAAAAACAAAAAAAAAACACTACCACTGTTCCAGATAGGTCGAAAGGGCACAGAAGTATTTTCTTGAAATAAAACCCGAATTATTGCTCATTTTCACCACTACACTTTGATTCCAGCAAAAAGTGTCCTAATATGCTATTTAAGGGGAATGGGAACACCTAGCATATTTATCCGCCATTTTTCAAAGGGAGACAACTTTCGGGACTTCCTGTTCGCTTTTCTATAAGCGCCGTCCCGCAGAAAAAGGGGTCTACTCTTAAAGGAAAGAATTTGCTCCTTAGGAGCAAATTCTTTCCTTTAAGAGTTGACCCCTATTGACATTGGAGACAAAAGTACTTTTGCAGGAGTTGCCTCCCCGGAAGGTGTTCCTATTCCCCTTAAATGACTTATTTCTAACTTTTATTCATAGACTCGGGAAAATCAGACGTTTTACTGTATATTTTGATTATTGAAACAGGGGCCTAAAACGATCGGCAAATGGTATAGCACAGGAGATGACTTTCATTTAAGCTGCATGCTTACCGTGGTAACAGGACACTTCGGCCCCAAAACCACCTCGGCCCCTAGACAACTCGGCCCCAAAACCACCTCGGCCCCACATAAAATTGAAACCCTAGACGGGTCGGCGCCTGGACACCTCGGCCCCTAGACACGTCGGCCCATATACCTAGACACTTTGGCCCCACTTTGCTGCTCACGAGGCTTCCACTTAAATAGGAGATCGGGTTGGATGCCCGATAAGGTTTTTGATTTATTTTATTGCTGACAGGGGGCCGCGAATATTTGAACCTATATTATATAGATTTAATAATATTATAACGTTACTAAATAGAAAATCCATATGCCCATTTAAGAAGAATGGAAGATACATTTGAAAATTCCCCTCTTTTATTTCAATATATAATTCTAATTGCATTGCGGCATTCTTTAAAGCTTAATATAATGACAGGCCCATTTTTTTCTACCCCTCAATGTAGATTTGTACAGCCACTAACATTTTTAACCCCACAACACAAAATTTACGGAATAAACCTCATACTAGGTATCAACTGTACAGGTTTAAAACCCCACTATGTATCTGGCGTCTGTATGAGCATGGCTCGAGTCATATGTGAGACGCCAAGTTCTTCAACGGTAGGTCAAGTGGTTTTTCTCCGGGTACTCCGGTTTTCGCCCACCTCTGCCGCTGATCAACGATCGGCTCGATATGAGTGAAATAATTTTCATAGGGCCGTAAAACAAAATAAAAAAATCATTCCTCGGTTTCGTCAATCATGGTGATGATGGGGGATAATCTTATTTTTGTTAATATATTTATTTATTTATTTATTTATTTATTTATTCAAATATTTATTTATTTATCCGGCCTCGATAGCTAAGTCGGCTGCACGCCTGACTGGTGATCAGGAGGACGCAGGTTCGATACCTACCGGGGTCGACAACATTCTTTCGTGGAGTTTGATTATGAAATATTTTCTACTGTCATTCTCTCCCTTCCGCTGATTCAAGAAGGGCAGTTGTCACTTTCTGGCGACAAAATGTACACTGTACTGGTTAACCGCTTACGTATAAGCCTGCCCAGGAAAAGTGTGGATAGGTAAACTGACCGGCCCAAAAATGACCTAAATAGTGTTGACTGGGCCGTTAAACTATGGGGCGCCGTGATACTATTTAATCCGTATTTATAGATATCCATAATTATTTATGGATATCCATAATTCGAATTATGGATATCCATAATTATTTATGGATATCCATAAATCGAACTGAATTAATTATATCCATAAATCGAATAATTGATATCCATTATTCGATTTATTGATATCCATAAATCGAATTATGGATATCCATTATTCGGCTGATTTATGGATATCCATAAATCGAATTATGGATATCCATAAATCGATTTATGGATATCATTAATTGTGATCGAAATATGGATATCCATAAATCGAATTATGGATATCCTTAATTCGAATTATGGATATACATTATTCGGCTGATTTATGGATATCCATAAATCGAACTATGGATAGCCATTATTCAACTCTGCAAATAAACCTAATGAATATTGCATGCTCCCTTTGCAAAAAAAAACTTTACTACTCGCGTCAGGTTTCCGATTTAGGTGTGTAATAAAAGCCGGGATGGAAGTGGAGGTAATGTAGGGTAGGCTTAGTGGTGGCCTGTGGTAAAGGAGAGATATGTTTTGTCGTCCCCTTCAATACTATTTAGGTCATTTTGGAGACGGTGCATCCAATTATATTGGGCATAAAGCCTTCATTGAGATGAAATGACATCTCAATCCCGCCGGCTTCGGTAGCTCAGTCGGATGTGCGTCTGACTGGTGATCCGTAGGACGCGGGTTCGATACCTGCCGGGGTCGGCAACATTCTTTTGTGGCGACTGATCAAGAAAAACTTTCTACGGTCATTCTCTCCCTTTCGCTGATTCAAAAAGGCCAGTTGTCAGTTTCTGGCGAAAGAATGTGCACTGTACTGGTTAACTGCTTACGTATAAGCCTGTCCAGAATAAAATGTGGATAGGTAAACTGACCGGTCCAAAAATGACCTAAATTAGTGTTGACTGGGCCGTTAAACTCAAATAAAAACAAACAAACAAACATCTCAATTCCTGTCGCCCATTGACTCGCACGACTTTGTTTGGACAGGCTTAAACCTTCTAAACGGTTTTCCAGTATTCTTAGCTCATACAGCCAAATCTATTTCTCCAAGCCCCAATTTAATGGGCGGGGGCAAGGAGGTATATCTGAATCTGCCTGGTACTCCATACATCTCAAGTAGAGTATTATATAGAGGATCTTACATGAGTGTTCATGTATTATTGAATTTATTAAACGAGTTGAGGAAAATGGATAAAATGCGAGGCTTTGCCGAGCATTTTATCCCTTTTCCTGAACGAGTTTAATAAATTCAATAATACATGGACACGAATGCAAGATTCTATTTATCATATGACATTTAAAACGCATTTTATTGACGACTGTTTACAAAAATGTCAATATTCCGCCATTAGTAAACGCGACGTCGTGAAGGACGTCGTACATGTAACGTTACGGAACGTATCTAGCTAATTTGCATATTTTATCCACTAGTGGATTATCGACATGGCGTTATTACACTCTCAGACGCGACGTCATATGATAAATGGATAATATGTTAACACAATATACAGTGAAATTCTGCTATTAAGCCCACCTCTGGTCAGGGGCCACCTTTGGAGCTGTTCAAAAGTGGTCTTAATATAGGAATTTTACTGTATAACGACCAAGTGCATTTTTCTCCAGAAAGCATGTACGGATTGCCTGTTTGAATCATTATAATCTTACGTCCGACGTCCAGTGTCCTTAGGTGCGCATAGAAGTGATTCCAAAGGGACAGGATGCGTTGGCCGGAATTTCCCGATCTTACGTCTGGTTCCGATATTTAAATGCACACGTGGCGGGCGTTCAGCGTATGGCGTCCATTGCTTTGGAAGCCTTACGGGCTGAAAAGGCTACACGGCAGAGAGGTCCCTTTGACTGGCCATCATCTTCCAGCGATGATGAAGACCTTGAAGATTTTTACATTAAACAATCACGTGTCTAAGGGAGAAATCATTTAACCAAAAGCTTTGGCGGTGATTTATGGATATCCATAATTCGAATTATGGATATTCATAAATCGATCTGAATTATGGATATCCATAAATCGAATTATGAATATCCATAATTCGATTTATGGATATCCATAAATCAGCCAAATAATGGATATCCATAAATCGATTTATGGATATCCATAAATCGAATTGTGGATATCCATAAATCGAATTATGGATATCCATAAATCGAATTATGGATATCCTTTATTCGGCTGATTTATGGATATCCATAAATCGAATTATGGATATCCATAATTCGATTTATGGATATCTTTAAATACGGATTAAATAGTAAAACGGCACCCCATATTAAACTGCAATACAAACAAACAATTTATTTATTTATTAGGTAATTATCAGTGTTCAGGTTCACTGAACTAGAACTATCCTCGTAACTTAACCAATTAATATAATGTTTGCATGCAATTCAAAATCTGCATGAAAAAAAAACGATGCGGATCCGGTTCAGAGGGCAGAAGCAATCTGATCAGGACCTACACTGTTTACAAAGATAAGGATTATCGTGTTCAGCGCGATAAGGGTTAATGAATTTCAGGTTAGTACACTATTTAGCATTGAACAAACAAGAAGTTTTACGAGAACAATTATTGAATTAAATTAGTGAAGCTCAATAAATAACCAGGCGTTACTAATCTTTTTTTTCCCCCAATAAACAGATCATTGTTATCAATTTTCACACATTTGATAGTCATTTTAGCTCATGTTTAAAGACGGACAGTAACGAGTATATTGTATACTTTATCTATTTATTTATTTGGAAGAGTCTATTTGCAGTCAACTGCAAATAGCCAAAAAACGTTAAAATGGCTATTTGCAGTCAACTGCAAATAGCCAGAAAACGTTAAAATGGCTATTTGCAGTCAACTGCAGATAGCCAAAAAACGTTAAAATGGCTATTTGCAGTCAACTGCAAAGAGCCAAAAAACGTTAAAATGGCTATTTGCAGTCATTTTATATTCCTGCCATTTACACGTGCGCCCATCGAAATTCAGATCAGTCTGCGCATCCGCGCTGTCTATTCATAGTCTTCGTTGTGTGTTTTTTGCATCAGGTTAATAAGTCCATGAAATTATGGCTCCTCTAAACCCCACTTTATATAGAGAAAAGCGGGGTTTAAGGGGTAATTATTACCATTCCTTATTTTGGTGCAAACACAGATACTGGGTACACGTTAGAACCGCCTCATTGAGTCTGTTCTAACGAACACATTCAATCTATGTTTAGACTAGAAATAAGGAAAATATACATAATCTTCATTCAAATAAGACAGGATCGGACAGCTGATCCTTATGGCAGGTAATATAAGGTGGAGTGGACGGTTTGAACAATTTTTGGCTGACAGTTGCCCAAGGAACGTTTCTATGAAATTATTTCAAAATCAATCTAGCTATTTAGGAACTTAAAGTCATTTTAAGGGTTATATATTTTTTCTGGATCGGAAAATTGTCAGAGTGGCACTCATTGAACACTCCTTCAAAATTGTTTTCTTTTTTGATGAAGAAGTCATCGCCGACTTGTATGTCACTAGCTGGGCACCTGTCAGGACCTAGTGCACCAGACGAAAATGAACGGGCTCATTCTGACTAACTAACAATAACTCATGGTGACAAGTGGAGAAGTGGTTATCCATCCATTTGACAGTACAGAGCTGACTTGTATGTCACTATCTGGGCACCTTGTGGACATTGAGGGTCAGGTCCTAATGCACCAGCCGGAGATGAACACGCACTGTCTAACTAAGGGTGGGGGTGGATCCCTTTGATGATACAGAGCTGACTTTGTATGTCACTATCTGGGTATCTTGTGGTCACATTGAGGGTCAGGTCCTAGTAACAGGCTCAGTTTAACAAACAATGACCCATGGTGTCTGTGTAGGCCGGTGGGGCGATCCCTTTGACCCTACAGAGCTGACTTGTATGTCACTATCTGGGCACCTTGTGACATTGAGGGTCAGGTCCTACTGCACCAGACAGAGATGAACGGGCTCACTCTTACTAACAATGACGCATGGTGTGTGTGTGTGATGGGGGGGGGGTGGGGGGGGGGAGAACCCTCAAGTTGACGATAAAGAGCTGGCCTGTATGTCACTATCTGGGTACCTTTTGGACATTGAGGGTCAGGTCCTAGTGCACCAGACGGAGAAGAACACACTCAGTCTAACTAACAATGTTGACAAGGGGTGGCCCTTTGTAAAGGTACCACTATATTCATAAAATACCCCTCCTGACCAAGGTATTACCATTCTGAACAAGTTTGATGCTGATTGGACCAAAAACTGTGGCCTCTAGAGGTTTAACAAGGTTTTTCTATGGTTTTACCTACTGACCTACTTTTTGGCCCCACATGACCCATATTCGAATTTGACCTAGATATTGTCAAGATGATCATTCTGAGCAAGGTTGATGATGATTAGAATAATTGCGGACTCTAGAGTGTTAACAAAGTTTTTCTATGATGTGACCTACTGACCTTCTTTTGACCCACATGACCCATATTCGAACATAACCTAGATATTGTCGAGTCGATTGTTCTGAGAAAGGTTGATGATGAGAGGACCAAAAGTGTGGCCTCTAGAGTGCAATGTTTTTCTATGATTTGACTTTCTGACCTACTTTTTGACCCGACTTGACCCATATTCGAACCTAACCTAGATATTATTATGATGATCATTCTGGGCAAGTCGAATGATACTAGGACCAAAACTGTGGCCTCTAGAGTGTTAACAATGTTTTTCTATGATTTGATCTACTGACCTACTTTTTGACCCAACAGGACCCATATTGGAACCTAACCTAGATATTGTTATGATGATCATTCTGAGCAAGACTGGTGATGATTGGACCAAAATTGTAGCCTCTATAGTGTTAAAAAGGTTTCTGAACATGCGATCAACGAAGACTCTGATCAGATTGCGCGGATGCGCAAGCTGATCTGAGTCTTCGCTGGTCGCTCAAACCTTCGTGCAGATGTTGTCATGCGCTGGTTCAGTTTATTTTGACGTCATGTGGGGTTGTTTGTAAATGCACTCAATTTGATAAGGTTGGTTTGTTCGTTCGTTCGTTTAGGTTAAGGCTTTTTATGTCTGCCATGGTCAAGCGGACAGAACTCCATAGCTCCACAACAAGACATATGTTAAGTGCTTCTGGGCTGCAAATCGTGGCAGTTTGTCCAACAAGAGTAAATAATAGCGTTGAGCTGCCGGTGCCCGACCATAGAAAAATGAAGCACTGCCTGTTTTTTTTTGGAATTTAAAAGGCTGATCGAAAAATGAGCCGAAAATGTGTAGAAATCAGTGCCAATACGACTGCAAATCGTGATTTCTATACTTTGCTCATGAGCGATAAGTGATTCAATAGTGCTCTTTCTTTTTGCCGCTTGATATTGGCCATTTGACTAAGGCTGCAAATGGAGCATGCCTATGCACCATAGTGCAGTTTATATTTTACTTTTGGTCCTTTGAGATCAGCGTGAATATTCTGAGAAATCAGAAATAAATTATTAGTTTAGACTCAAATTCTAGACAGGTTTTTAATTATTTGGACCTCATTTTGATTTACATCAGTCTTTGAATCGACTGCCTATTCGAAATTCGCAAAATTGCAGTATGCTTCCTCTGGCTTTCGTTGCCGGATCATTACAGGGTCACCGATGAGGCTTTATTAGCCGAAACTACGTAGTATGACCCATCTTCTTTCTTATGAATATTTTCATTGCTCTTAAGGGAACTCATTTTTGATTTTTATTTCCATGCAGGAACACACACGGCTTAAAGTAAAGAGGAAGAAGACTGGTCGCAAGTCTTGCTTTCAACACTGAGACAACATATGATATAAGATAATAATGGTTATGATAATGATAATAGTAATAGTAAAAGATGACAATCATAATAATAATGATAAAGACATACTATTTACATGCTGAAAAGGATGGTGAAGATTATACTAAGAAAAGACAGGCTTAAAATATGATTAGTATAATCAGAATGAGAACCGTACGAGAACATAGTTTTTCATGGAAGTTAACAGTTTTACATGATCAAGTTGATTCTTAACATACTATTTACATGTTGAAAAGGAAGGTGAAGATTATACAAAGACAAGACAGGTTTTATGTACAGTGTCAGAGGAGAGATCTGAAGAGAAGATTATATGGAAAGGGAAAGAAGAGACCCTTAATTTGCTATCTTCTTCTTCTTCAAATCCAGCTTTGATGTGTTTTTTTTTTCCAAGATTTTTTTTTTTTTTTTTGTGTGGACATTGCTGAGGGTAAACATTTGTTAATACAATAGATACTTAAAAACAAAAGACCAAACATGTGGCAAAAATAGTTTGATGTAATTTTGGAACCAGGGACCAAATTCTTATCAAACAAACTAGCAAACAATATCATTACTCATGTATAAAGGTGTTGTCTTTGGTCAGCTGTAACACTTGATGTGAAAACTGTTGATCCTTTGAAGATTTTTTCTTTTGTATTCAGACGTGTGTGAAGTTAGGCTGATTATACCAATTGTTATTAAAATCATCTGTAGACAGATGGTTAATATGTTTGGTTGGACAAAATATCCTAAATTGATTTGTAAACATAGCTGACAAACAAGCTGCTTATGCAAGTGGCTGATTAATTAATTTATTGAAATTTTCAAATAATAGATCTTAGAACACAAAGGGATGTATAAAGTTTGGATAGGTATTTATAGAAACATGATTGATTCCCTCTGGTGTGTGTCAAAACTGTTAATAGCTTAATTGCTTTTAATACTCTGTTGCTAAATGGTCCCTGGTTTCCACGAGAAGAAGAGAAATAAACAGAGGAAAAAAAGCCAAAAAATAAACAAAACAAACACACTCACATACAAAAAAGTTGGAAAGTTTTAGCTTTCACACCAATTAAACCTTGTACTGCTGAATATTTAAACATACCACACCTACTACTGATTATCAGCCAATCAAATTACTTGATGTAATTTATTGCTACAATTTCATAAACTGTATGCCAAACAGTGTAGATCCTGATCAGATGACTTCTTCAGAAGCCATCTGATCTGGATCTACATTGTTTGAAAGACAAGGCATATCCGGTCTCAGCAGGACAAGGGTTAAGCAATCATACTAGCCGCATTGACCATCAAACAGACACATACCGGTATAGAGATTCATTCAATGACATCAAATATGGATGTTTGTGTACATATATACAGCTACTGATTATTTAGAGGATTGGCCTGCAGGTTTTAGTGATTGCCCCTCTCTTCGTTATTTCACCGTACTACAGCTTCATATACCCTTGAATTAAGCAAGTTATATTTTTAATTCCTAAATGCCCTATTCTGTTGATTTACTTTCCCATTTTTACGATGAAAGTGGTACACGATTCAAGCTCGCCCCACTGGAAAGCGGGGGAGGTCAGTAACCAATCGAAAGTAGAAAGTTTAGCCCACTAACATCCTTGCATCTAGGTATAGATATAATGAATATAGTAAAATTAAGGTTCCTTTTGATTTGTTTTCCCAATTTTATGATGATAGTGGTACGCGATTCAAGCTCGCCCCGCTGAAAGCGGGGGAGGTCAGTAACCAATCGAAATAAGGAAGTTTTGTCCACTATCATCCCTGCATCTTGGTATTGATATAATGAATATGGTAAAATTAAGGTTTTCCCACTTTTATGATGATAGAGGTACGCGATTCAAGCTCGCCCTGCTGAAAGCGGGGGAGGTCAGTAACCAATCAAAATCAGTAAGTTTTATCCTCTATCATCCCTGCTTCTTGGTTTAGATAATAGATTGGTAGTTTGTATTTTTAATGTATGTAAAAACTGCTTCCCTTATTTCAAATGAATATTTTTTGTTTGGATTCAGTAGCAGTTTTCCACTTAAATTAGTATCTGCTAACCCCTGTATACTGTTGATGGTTTCATAAAGCATTTTCCTGTGTTCATTATGTTGGGAACAGTGGAGAAAATAATGAGCTGTGTCCACTATATCCCCACAATGAGGACATAGAGGGTCCATCTCATTATGATATTGGTTATTTGCTTTAAGTCCATTGTGCCCTAGCCTTAATCGGGTATATGTTCTATCCATTTGCCTACTATTTGAGTACTGGGTGATCTTCGTTGGAAGCGTGCTGTCAAGTTCCCAACGCTGACCATGCCCATATTGTGCCCACTGTGATGCCCATTTCTTCCTTACTTTACGTTTAATAATTGAATATACTTCATTTTTGCTGAGCTTTATATCTAGCGGTTTGCCTGTTTTTGACCCTAACTTAGCTGCCTTATCCGCTAATTCATTGCCCTCAATATTGCAATGTGATGGGCACCATTCCAATATAATATTGAGATTTTTATTGATAATTTTATCAATAAGTTATTCAATTTCTAGGAGGATATCTGGTCTAGAATTACATGTTCCAGAAGTAAGAGTCTGTATCGCACTTAAGGAGTCTGTCAGTATTACTG
Organism: Lucinisca nassula; assembly: GCA_963580285.1. Taxonomy (NCBI): domain Eukaryota; kingdom Metazoa; phylum Mollusca; class Bivalvia; order Lucinida; family Lucinidae; genus Lucinisca; species Lucinisca nassula. The sequence goes on from OY757013.1 coordinate 143,719,220, forward strand.
ACTTTAGTGGTTGGTTCTCTTCGACCCATTTAAGGGCTTCCCTTATTGCAATTAATTCTGCAGTGAAGACAGTAAGATTCCCATTTAATTTATATTGTTTCGTAATCCTTAACTCTGGTATAGTAAAAGCACATCCTGTGAGAGAATTTTCTTCATCTTTACTTCCATCTGAATAAATTTGCAATACAGAATTGTACTTTTCTCGAATGTGTATTTTAGCCTTGCATTCGACAGCCTTAATATTATCTGTCTTTTTATTAATTTCGCCTGACAGTGTAGCTTTTGGTTTGATTGACCTGAGAGCGAATTTACTTCTATATATTGGTTCTTGTATTTGAATATCTGGTATATTGTTTTCTTTTTTAAGATCTTCCACAGCAATGACATAAGGTATCTTTTTCTTTACTCGCTTTAATTCAGTTTCGTAGACAGAGTGTCCAAAAAGTTCATTCAGTGGTAATTTGTTACCATGTGGAATTGACCTTGCCCAATATTTTAGTATCATCTCTTCTCTTCTGAGATTTAGCGGTAAGACATTACATTCAACTTCTACAGATACATTTGATGTTGATTTGTATGCCCCAGTTATGATTCTAAGAGCTACGGATTGTATTCGGTTTAACCTGTTCAGCTGAGATGAGCTTGCTGTTGTTGCATAGGCTTGACAACCATAGTCTAGTTTGCTTCTGATTAAGGTTTTGTACAACATCAGTAGAGTTTTTTTATCAGCACCATATTTGGTTCCAGAAATGTACCGCATTAGATTGAGATCTTTTTTGCACCTTTCTAAGAGTGAATCAAAATGAGAATTCCAGTTTAGGTTGCTATCAAAGGTTATCCCTAATAATTTTGCCGATTCCATGACATTTGCTCACAAGACAATTGCCCACAAGACAGTTGCTCACAAGACAATTGCTCACAAGACAATTGCCCACAACCTTAATGGAAAATAGGACAATTGCTCACAACACGTTTTTCATTATCTTATTTTGAAAGTCTTTTATTTATATTTTCTATGGTTTATGGGAACCGTTTCTTCCTGAAAGTATTATGTAACAGTCAATCAGCTAGATTTCAACTAGTTAGTGATAACTAAAACATCAGTAGTTCGATGAAATGGTCAACTAATCACTTAACCAGAATCAGCAGTAGTCAGCTTAAACTATCAATATTATATATTAAGCAGCTTGCTTTTGATTTGATTGATTGATTTGAGGTTTAATGTCCCCATCAGCACTATAAAGGTCATTTTGGAGACATTGCTTCCAATTTTGTGGGATTTTTACCCGACATTGAGATGAAATGACATCTAAAGCCATGTCGCCCAATTAAACCAAGAAGGTTTATAAGCATGGACGGTCCGACTCGCACTGCTTTGCCTGAGCAGGCTTTGATCAACTAAGCGGTTTACCAGTACTCTTGTGCGGGACGGTTTCAGCTCTACGTGGAAGCATCATGCAGCCCATCAATTTATTCAAGCCCTGATGGGTGGGGGCCGTTAAGCAGCTTGATAGATTACTCATCATTAATCAAAATTAACCATTATTTATTTATTTATTTATTTATTATTTGTTTCCAAAGTTTTATTAAAAAAAATCATACGATCTCCTTAATCAATTAAATGTGAGCTTTTTTTACATGTATCACCTAAAATTGGTGATATGATTCAATTTAATTACTTAATGGTATGGATAAACTATTAATGTTTCAATTATCACTAACTAGTTTAAATCCAATTATCACTAATGAGTTGAAATCCAAAGGAATAAATAGTTCCCATAATTGTAGATGATATAAAAATAAAATCATGAAAAAAAATGTGTTGTGAGCAATTGTCCTATTTTCCATTAAGGTTGTGGGCAATTGTCTTGTGAGCAATTGTCTTGTGAGCAACTGTCTTGTGGGCAATTGTCTTGTGAGCAAATGTCCGCGCACCAATTTTGCCTGCTTTTGTATTCAATGGTTTTGTTCCCAATTTTTAATTTAGGGATGTCTTCAGATGGTATTTTTCCATAGTTAAAGACTACACACTCAGTTTTTTCTGCAAATATTTTTATCCCCCATTCCTCTGCCCATGATTCAATCTGATCTAGGATTCTTTGGCACAGAACAGCTAAGTGTCTGAGGCTTTTAGCTGTTCTCCATGCCGCAGAATCATCGACATATTGTATGAGATCTGCATCAAATTCCTTAAGTACATCATATTGAGTGTTCATTAGAACATTGAAAAGAATAGGACTTAGTACGCTACCTTGTGGGGATCCATTCTCTAATTTTCTGATTTCTGAAAGGTCTTGCCCTACCCTTACTTGTATTCGTCTGTCACTTAAGAAATCCTTAATCCATGCTAACATTCTACCTTTAATTTTAAATTTTACTAGTTGGGATAGAACCCCATTAGTCCACATCAAATCGAAGGCCTTTTCAAGATCTAGGAATAGGCACATTAGAGCCCTGTCCTGCATTTTAGCTTTTAGTATAGAGGATTGCAGTTTCATGATTTGGTCTAAAGTTGATCGATTTTTTCTGTATCCAGACTGCGTTGGTGCCAAAAGATTATTGTTTTCTAAATGAGAGGTTAGACTGTTTGTAATCATTGTTTCCATAATTTTGCAAATTGTTGATGTTAGAGAAATAGGTCTGTACGATCCTGCCTCATTTGGTGGTTTATTTGGTTTTAAAATTGGAATAATGGTCCCAAGTTTCCATTCATCCGGAAGTTTACCAACTGTCCACGATTTATTTATAAGACTTAATAACTGCCATTTTGCTTTCTCAGACAAGTTTTTCAGCATATCATAATGCACTGTGTCTGCCCCTGGAGATGTACTCTTTTTCTTGTTTAATGCGGTTTGGAGTTCTTTTATTGAGAACAGTTCATTATAAGCTTCATTGTTGACAGCACCAATGTTTTCTTTCACAGAGTTTATGACTTCTGGTTCGACTCTTAATTTCCTAGCCCTAAAATTTGGGTTCAGTTGTTCATCGCTGCTTATGTTTTGATAGTGGTCAGCCAACTTGTTGGCTTTATCTATATTTTCATGACCTCTGCCATTGGGTTGCTTGAGCACTTCAACTGGTTTGAATGGTTTTCCATTGAATTTCGCTATAACATGCCATATATATTTACTGCTCACCTCATGATTCAATTTAGAAATGTATTCTTGCCATTTTGCTACTCTAGTTCTATCAAGAAATTTTGTGCTTTCGGCCCTAGCTGTTTTGTAGAGTTCTTTGAGATGAAAAGTACCATATGTCCTCCATTTTTTGTATGCCTTATGTTTAGCCTTAACAATTTGTGTGCATTCCGGGGTCCACCAGGGCAAGTGCCGGTGTTTTTTTCTCTGATTTTGAGCTGTTTTTGGTATTGTTTCATTGCATACAGATAAAAGTTCTGATACAAAATTTTCGTTGGATTCGTTTATTGTTATTTCATCATAGCTTATGTTGATTTTTTTGTCAGTTCACGAAAAAGAGTCCAGTCAGCTTCAGATAATTTCCAGCGGGGTATTTGATGTTACGAAATACTCTTGTAGTTCTTATTAAGTATTGTGACAACGGGAAGATGGTCACTGCCTAGAGGGTCATCATGTACATACCACTGATGACCCTGACATGTACGCTTAGTAGCTAAAGTAAGATCAAGGGCAGAAGTGTGCCCTGTTGAAACATCAATGTGAGTTGCCTCGCCACTGTTTAGAATTATTAAATTGTTGTCATCGATGAAGTTTAAAATTTCCTTACTTTTGCTGTTTTCAGGACCAGTGAATGGGTCATCCCAGAGGCTGTCCCTTAAGTTGAAATCTCCTACCATTATGAAATTTTGGCTTACATGCCCTATTAGGTACTCGTAATCTTGTTTGGATATGAACTGTTTTCCATTAGTATAGAAATTAATTATATCAAGCTGAGAATGTGTACCAAAATTTCTTACAATTGCTGCCTCTACATTGTCATTTTGTTGCTGGTATTTGATTTCTTCAGAATCTAAGCCCTCCTTCACAAAAATTGCTACCCCACCCCCACTTTGATTGTCCTTACGTCTATAGGAAGTTGGTGCCTTGTACCCATTTAAGAAGAGAAGATTCTGGTTTGATTTATTCCAAGTTTCTTGTATACATATAATTTCTGGGAGCTCTTCAAAAGAAAGAAGGAAATTGTAAAATTCTGCCTTTTTGTGTTGCATGGAAAACCCACAGAGGCTGCGGGCATTCCATTGAACAATGGTTAGTTTCTGACGTAAATTGCCTGAAATCATTACGGGTTATTTAGTTTATTTTGGACCTAGTTTGAGCGGTTTTACCTCACTGAGGCCCTTACTATTCCTACATTAAGGTCTGAACCATGTCCATTCAGTTTTTTGTTTTCTAAAGTTTTGGCCGATTTTCTTACTCTAATAATCTTTCTTTGAGAATGTGGTGTTAAACCTTTACTGATTTTATTTTCTGTTTTCCGGAGTGTTTTTGCAGCTTTTGACCCCTTGCTGGTTTTCGTAACAGTTACATCTGCATATGATTTTGCCTGTCTTAGAGGGATAACAGACTGTTTGTTGATGGTGTCAACGCTACCTTTGGTTTCTTTTTCATTGCCCTGGCATAAATTAATTTCTTGTTCAGCCTCACTCGATAAATCTTTTGCATCAGGTTTGGGAACTGTTTCTGTTTCCCCTTTGTTCGAATTTTCTTTAAATTGATTAGATTGACTGGTTTGTTCAAACAATTCCGGCTGGTCCACGAGTACATCAATGAAAGCATTGCGTTCATTATCGTTTGATATGTCAGCAATTTTGTTCAGGTTTTTTGGATCAAGTATGACCTTAAGGATAGTTCGCAGTTGCTGTTTCATAACAAGATTGCCATTTGTAACATTTCCCCTAGGAACTTGATTGATTTGAAAATTGCCCATTGATACTTGTTCAGCTTTATCCTTTCTTTCTTTGCACTGGTTTGCTCCTAGCGGCCCTAAATGGGTTTCATTCAATTTCTGTTTGTTTGCTTCATTAAGACCATTATCTGACATATTTTGGTTAACTTCTGCTTGATGAGTAGTTTTCATTCTTCTCTGTTCCCATTCCTGCTTTATGACCTTATTTTTGTCCTCAATATTAGTTTTATATTTCAAATATACTGGGCAAAACCTGTAGTCTGCGGAGTGGCTTCCATTACAGTTGGCGCAATTTCTCGCAGCAGGAATGTGTCTTACTTTACAATCAGTAACACTGTGGTACCAGCCTCCACAATGTATACAGGCAATGAAATTAGACCTACAGATACTGGCATAGTGTCCAAATTTCTGGCAACAAGAACATCTGATTATGTTATATAAAACTGGATTTACTGATACATTATGAGTGCCACAGTTAATCTCTAACGGAGCAAGTTCTGTATTAAAGTGTAATATTGCTTTTCCTGTTGCCTTACCAAACCTGTTGAGCAGTTTTTTAATTCCTCATTTGATAAGGTTGAAATTTTAATTAACAATTTATAATTTTGAATATCATCAAAATGCCCTGAAGGTCCAAGTATATTAATATAACAACAATTGAGTGCTGCCACTTCAGGCAGCATCGTAACATATACGTACACCGGCATTTCGTATATCGATAAAACTTCACGAAAGCGCGCCTATATTATTTTGACCACATTAAACCCCAGTTTTATAAAGTAAAACGTGGGTTTACAAGGTTATACATTATTATTTCCTTATTTCTGCTGAAAAACATAGAAGGCAAAGAGGTGCGAGTCGAATCGTCCATGCTAATAAACTATATTGGTTTCATTGGGCGGCAGGGCTTGAGATGTCATTTCATCTCAATGTCGGGTAAAAGTCCCACTAAATTGGAAGCAAGCTCTCTCCAAAATGGCCTTTACAGTGTTGATGGGGACGGTATACCTCAAATCAATCAATTTTAACTGAAAATTTTATTGCTTTGGTTGTAAAATTTTCAATATATTTGAATAGGTGTGTTTTCGTAATTTAAGCTCAAGACGAGATGGAGATACAAGTGTTCGATAATATTGTATTTAAAATTCCAAGAAATAAATGTTGTTGATATTATTAAGAATCGTCAAGACTGGGCGATTTTATTACATGTATTCACGAGAATCGCCACAAATACACGTAGAATATCCTAACATGTTTAAGTGATCAAGATTGATCAAGAACATGCGCGAAAGTTTTACGCCCGCCAATAACTAAGGTCATTTCGAGACAGTACCTTGTTTTAAAGACTCATCCGAGTGTGGAGAAGACAGCGATGAACCTACGTACGACCCATGGTTTGTGAGGCGAGTACCATGACCACTATATCACGATGACTTCTAAGACAGGAACGGTAGTCGGTAATCTTAGCACTGTCAACACTGGTGGGTCGATTATGTCGCCGGGGACTTCTTTATCTTTATACTGAATCGCTATACCCTCAAATTCCTGTACTTTAAGCAGACAATATAGATTCTGATCAAACGCCGCTATCTGTGGCATCTGATCTGGATCCACACTGTTTGCCAAACCCGACACAGGAGTCTAGCTCATATCAGTTCTACAGGTAACCCTCTTTACACAACACTCTTACCTCACAGGGATAAGAATAGTGGGGCCATGAATATCCGTTACTTGGATTTCACAACTCAGTGATAGTCATGTGAACATCATAAACGCGAAAAGCCACTGCGCTAAGTAGAGTTTGGTCGACTCCCCCACCCCCACCCCCACCTCACTCCCAATCCCCCTCCTAAGAACGAACAAACAAAAAAAAAACACCATCAGGAATCAGTGAAGCTGCATGCAAAACAAAAAGTCATAAACAGTGAGATTTCAATATTTATTTTGTATTGTTGGGATCACGGCCCCGCCCATCGGGGCTTGGAGAAATAGATGGGCTGCACGATGCTTCCACGCAGAGCTGAAACCGACCGCTCATGGGTACTGATAAACCGCTTAAATAATCTAAGCCTGCCCAAGCAAGGCGGTCCGAAACGGACCGTCCATGCTTATAAACCCTATTGGTTTCATTGGACGACAGGGCTTGAGATGTCATTTCATCTCAATGTCGGGTAAAAGTCCCACAAAATTGGAAGCAACGTCTCCAAAATGACCTATACAGTGTTGACGGGGACGCTAAACCTCAAATCAAACAAACAAAACAAAAAATTGTTGGGATCAATAAACAATAAAGCAACGCTTACACTTTTCTCAAGACCGCAACAGTATCCAGATACAGTCTAACATCGATAACTCAACCACACGTATATCTCGTTTACCATGGCTAATTTTGGCCCCGTCAAGCGATTTTGGTACATATCGCCTATGCGAGCAGCGAAGGTTCAGGCGAGCCTGCGCATCCGCGCAGTCTCGCCAGAACCTTCGCTGCTCGCTCATACAAGCAGTGAATCAAGAGGACCTTCAGACAGAGAGCCATATTCATTGCTCCTGTGAATGGCTGGGCATGCGTAGTTAAAATTTTGTCATGACGGAATGCTCGAAGACACAAATTCGCTTGGCGGGGCTCATTTTATCTCGTTCTGGGGTCCCAGTAGAAGTATTCTAACAGCTCCAGAGATTCATATATATGACTTTTTTTCTGGTTCTAATTTGAAAAGGTATGTTGTGTGTATTCACTGGAATCGCCCCAATGGGGCGATTCTAATGAGCACACACAGCATTCTTTTATTCTACAAAGGGTCAAACAGATATTCCTATGTCTGTCCCATTACGCGTCATAACGTGGTGCCATGATCAACCCGTTTGAGCTACGCCTGCCTCGAACAAATTTTCAAGGTCTGTAAGATGGCCCCCGCCCATAGGGGCTTGAAGAAATATATTTGCTGCATGATGCTTCTACGCAGAGCTGAATCCAGCCCGCACACTAGTACTGGTAAACCGCTTAGAGGATCTAAGCCTGTCCAGGAACCGCGGTGCGAGGCGGACCGTCCATGCTAATAAACCCTATTGGTTTCATTGGGCGACAGGGCTTGAGATGTCATTTCATTTCAATGTCGGGTAAAAGTCCCACAAAATTGGAAGTAACTGCTCAAAAATGACCTTTACAGTGTTGACGGGGACGTTAAACCTCAAATCAACCAACCAACCAACCAAGGTCCGTAAGATATTCGATCTACATGTATCTAAGTTCGACTGTACATAGTAAATCATAATAATCAATAATCAATGTCACCACCATTTTTGAATATGGGTAATTCTGTTTGTTTGATTTGAAGTTTAACGTCCCCGTACGGCTTTGTTATAGTGATGTGTCCAGAATGTATGTTTGGACAATCAATAAATAAACCGGTATAGAGTAATGTACTTATTTCTTTTCCAAGACATAGGTTGTAGTTACTCATAAGAACCGCCTCAATGAGGCTGTTCTAACGAACACCCACAACCTATATTCGGAGTATTAATAACAACAATATCACAATTTTTCATCAGAAAATCAAACATTTTGGAGACATGAAAGAATGCACTTTTTACACCCATCCCAGCAGGCACTCAACGTTGAACTAACGTTGAAACAACGTTGAAAACGTTGTTTCAACGTTAGTTCAACGTTGAGTCAATTGTGCCTTCAGGGATGTGCTATCGTAATGCGTTAGAAAGGCTTTAGGGAAGGTTTTCGTTTTGGTCACAAGAATGGCATTGATGATGAGATTCTAAAGAGCACACAGCACACATTTATTTAATAGAAAATGCAAATACATGTATTGTCTTTAACATGTCCCTGATTCTGCACAATAAGTAACCCTCGGTGCTTCGAATTACCCCTATGTTCCCATGCAAATTTGCTAGAGATAGCGGTTGCTATAGCCATTAGAATTCTACTGAATTTTATCAGGTGCCCCCTATATTAATTGCATTTAACACCTTGACCTGAAAAAGAAATGCTAACTCAGGATAAGTGAGCTTTATCAGGTCAACGTTGCATTGCATTCTATGAACTGGAATGCTGAAAAAAAATGACAAAAATGTAAGAGTGTACATGGGGATTAACTGATAAATAGAATACCAGATTCCTGTCTTTTGATATCAAGTTTATCATGTTCGGCTTCGAAAACGCAAACAGAATCGCTCGGCAAGCCTCGCGATTCTACAAGCGTTCTCGAAGCCTTGCGTGATAAACTTGATATCAAAAGACACGAACCTGCTTTCTCTATTTAGTATGTCCATGTAAAATTGCGCCCTATCTTTCGAAATAGCTTTTCATTGAATGGTTTAAAATACTGCTGTAGTCTTGTTCTTGTCGCCGTAGACATAGCAGGATGTGGGCGTCCTTTTCGACTGGGTAAACAGTCATCATTCCCATCCGTTTTTAAACAATAAAAGCGTTTTTCGGAATTGTAAACAAAATGTTTTTCAGTGATATAAGGTTTTATACCAAGGAACTTTTCCACCTTCTGCAATTCTTGTGCTGGATTTCTAACAATGTTATCCCCGTCCACAATATGTATGTTTTCAAGTCCGTATGTAGCAATCCACGGATCCAGTCGGTCGATAAACCTCGAAAAGGAAAACAAGTTCGACTGATCTAGAGAATAGGGCCTGTTAAAGTCCAAGATGGATGCTACCATGCTGTCGAAATTGTACTGATCATCATTTTCTAGGCCCCTTTCTACTCTTTGCATATATACAGACATTGCCCTTTCTACAGGTTCTTTGACTATTGCCAGTAACTTAGCATTAGGTATGACTTTAAAAGCTTGTGCAGCCGTTCCCTCAACTGCAAGCTTGTTTATTCTTAAAGTACCTGGCGGTGTACATGGCTTATCTTTGGTATACTCTTTTACACTTGTAGTTGTGTTTTTATTAAACAGCATATAGTTTGCTTCTTTTGTTTTGAATATTTGTGGGTGAATTGCCAGATATAAATTTAAAGCCACAGTTCCACATTTTTCAAACCCTATTGTTAGAATATCGGGGAGTTTCTTGCAACCTAGCAGTTTCACATACTTCTTGTCAATATTTATAGCATCCACATTCTTATCTGTTTCGAAATGTTCGGTGTTACGTATTAGCGTATCTGTATGATTCGAATGCACATATTCCTTGTTTTCGTCTTTCATGACATTAATGGGTACTTCCACTGTTGTAATCTCCAGGTCACTGTTATAATCGTCATCACGAGTCCATGACACGGTCGATTTAACATCAGTTTTAGTTCCGTGTAGCAAACTGAAAGCATTCTGAATATGGGAAAGTCTCTTCCAAAATAGCAAGAAGATTACAAGTAATACGTATATTGGGAGAAAACTTCGTATTGAAGTAAGCATTGTTTCCAGTTAAATGAGGACAAATACCACACAATAGAAGATGTTATCGGCATGACAATCTCGTACATGTACACATCTTAACATTACGCCTTGGGGAATCACTGAAATTTAATTGAGATGGCGCAATTCAACGACCACAATATGACGTGTGGGAACATAGAAGACTCTGATCAGACTGTGCGAACAGCAAAGTCTGATCAGCGTCTTCGCTGTTTCAATGGTATTTCTTTAGAGGTTGGTTAGCAATTTAGCCGCTTACTGCGCAGGCTGATTGATATGAATTTTCAGACTCATCACGTGAACAAGTCTGTGAAATGAATACCCCCTAAACTCCACTTTATATATAGAGAGAAACTGGGCTATACGGGGGTGTACATTATTTTTCTTATTTCTTCTCCAAGACATAGGTTGTGGGTATGTGCATTCAAATCATGATTGTGCAGTCAAATCCTAATCAAAGTACTGAAAGTACTGAGGAAAGTTGATTTATGAGGAATAATTATTATATGACAATGTTAGTCGTAGATCAAGCAGTTATCTAGATATTTTGTTGAAAAAAAAATATAGAGACTAACTTCCCATATCACAGGTCCTGGTGTATGAATGACATTTGACGTGTCACCAGTAACAATTCTGATTCTTGTTCTGATTTGACAAGGTCCAAGTGGGTTAAAAAATTCGACAAAGAAAAAATGATTCATCGATTGTTTTGAGTTTAACGACAGGTCAACCCTAGTGGATCATTTTGTCTTCTCCAAGAGAAAGGGGAAAAGAGATAGAAGAGACAGAAGAGGAGATGATTTGTTTGTTTGTTTGAGGTTTAACGTCCCCATCGACACTGTAAAGGTCATTTTGGAGACGTTGCTTCCAACTTGTGGGACTTTTACCCGACATTGAGATGAAATGACATCTCAAGCCCTGCCGCCCAATGAAACCAATAGGGTTCATAAGCATGGACTCGCACCGCTTTGCCTGGGCAGGCTTAGATCCTCTAAGCAGTTTATCAGTACTCGTGTGCGGGTCGGTTTCAGCTCTGCGTGGAAGCATCCTGCAGCCCATATATTTCTTCAAGCCCCGATGGGCAGGGCCGTTGTAGTGAAGATCAAAGTGAGGGACAGAGGAGAAAGTGGAAAATGAATGGAAGTGTATAAACAGAAGAAATATCAACACATCAACAATATCATCCCTGCTGCTAGGTCAGTAGGTCAATGTACCGTAAGTTTGGGCCCTTATATCTCAGAAACTATTTGATAGAAACAACTCCCATTTTAAACCATGTTGTTTGGCACGCATGGACACGTTTTGGCACCATTTTCATGCGTCTACGTTAAAGTGACCAAAATGAGAATTTAGCAGCCACCACAGGTAACAACAATCAACATGAACACTCCCTCACTCTACCGTTACCTGCTGCAAGGACAGCAGGTGTTGCCCAACTGTAAGTCAATATCAGCTGGACTCCCCAGTGACACAAGCTACACATCGCCATTCAGTTCTATGATTTTACTTACTTACCTACTTTCAAGCCTGACATAACCCATTTTTATCCCCACGTTTTTCAAAAAAGTGGGGATATTGCAATCGCCTCCGTCCGCCTGTCTGTCTGTCTGTCCGGCTATCTCCTCCTAAACCGTTAGCCGGAATTCAACCAAATTTGGTATGCGAGTTGCTTACATGAATGGCTTGCGCAAGAGCACATTTTTTTTTGTCCCCGCCCCCAGGGGCCCTGGGGAGGGGTCAAAAGGTCAAATTTTGACCTACTGTGGAGAAAACGTGGGGATTTGCGATGGCTTGCCATCGACTGCGCGCTCTAGTCGAACTTGACGTAGGTTTTGTCGAGATGATCATTCTGAGCACGTTTGATGAGGATTGGACTCAAATTGCGGCCTCTAGAGTGTTAACAGGGTTTTTCTATTATTTGACGTTTTGACCTACTTTTTGACCGACATGACCCATATTCAAACCCTACCGAGATTTGTCATGATAATCATTCTGATCATGATTGGACTAAACCTGTGGCCTCTAGAGTGTTAACAAGAAAAATTTACGGACGACGGACGACGCATGACGACGCCGGGACATCTCAAAGTCACAAAAGCTCTTGGCCTTATGGTTTCCGAGAAGAAGGTGTTAGAAGTTTTTTCCAGTATAAGTCAATAGTAGCTAATGAGCCCTGGGGCGTGGCCAATTTTGTCCCAAAGGGCATGTTTGGCAGGATCATCGGAGTCTAACTGTTGGTTTTCTTTTGCTCCAGCATTTCAGTGGTTTCTTGCTGTCGAGTCCTCACCGTTGTCTCACCTCTGTGGTTCTTTGATTTCTGTGTTCACGGAGATGTTGCACTGATGAGTTAGGAGGCCTTCATGCGGACTGAACAAAATTTTTTTGTCTAAATCGCGACGGAAGTAAGGGCGAGGATTGTGGCCACGTAAAATCGATTTAAGCCCCCCAGTGGAAATCTTCCACTGACCGTTCCAAGGCGGCTCTTCTGTGGCGATTTAGTTATGTTGTTGTTTGTTACTTGCTGTGTGTGTCACTTGTGTCTTTTAATTTTGGATGGCCATGTGGCCATTTTGTGGGAAAGTAACTGTCCATATGGCCTTCCTTTGTTTAGGTTTCCATTATGGTCTGGTCGCTTGGTGTTTGTATTTCTTTCCCTTTGGTGTCTTTTATGGATGGAGTAAGTTAATTGTATCAATTCCTGATCTTTGTTTTACTTCTACTTTATGTAGGCGACCATTTTATGTTGCTATATACTAAATATCTAAGGTCTGTACTTCATGGTTTCAGAGAAGAAGATTTTGAAGCTTTTTTTCCATTATAATTTTATTGGTGTTAAGGGGCCACATGATTTGGCCAATTTGGATCCTAGTGGCATGATTGGCAGGATATATGTAGGCGACTACTCGACGTTGCTACTTGCTAAATACCTCAGCTCTGGGCCTTATGGTTTTAGGGAAGAAGATTTTTTATTTTATTTTTTTTGTTTTTAATTTTAAGTTTTTGTTTTCCATTTTAAGTCTATGATAGCTACTAGGCCCATGGGCGTAGCCAATTTTGACCCAAGGGGCACTGGCAACACTGTATCATTTCGCTATCGTACAAGCACCTGCAGTAGCAGAATATCATTTCTTTTAGTGTAATTTGTTTCTTTTTCTTCCAGTTTGTATTGATACATTATTTTTCTTACTTCTAGTCAAAACATATATTGTGGGTCCTTCTTAGAGCCGCCTCGCCGAGGCGGTTCTAACGAGTTCCTACAATTTTATGTTTTGAGCAGGAGTTTGAAAAATATAAAATTTAGTATCTGAAAACTTCCACTTTTTGGTGACAAAAGTTTCACTATATGTGTGATATAAACGTACATGTCAAAATTCAAATTCTGTAAATATGAGCCAGTCCATGTTGTTATGATAAATCTTTCTTTAATAAGGGTCACATAGGAAAATAGGAAACGCTTTATGCATGATCAGTACATGGTATTTGAGCAGATCTTCGCAAAGACAATTTTTCTCATGGTGTGGTTCATTATACAATTGTGTTTGTATAAAGGCGTGTGGAGACCGAATGTAGGACGATTTGGCCAGCGGACGATTTGGCCCGGACGATTTGGCCTAGGACAATTCGGCCTAGGACAATTTGGCCAGCCAAAAATATTGGGTAGGACAATTTGGCCAGATTAATGTAATGAATAGTTTAAACTGAAAATTTAATGTTTTAGGTTTGATTTTGATATACAGTAGTGCTTGAATATGTGGAAGGAACATTTTAAAGAAGAGTTTAAACATTTCGATTTTTTGTTGTTGTTGTTTTTAAACTTTTATAACTTTTGGCCTGAGATATTCTTTATGTGCAATTAATAGAAATGGTTAACTATAATCCTCCCCAAACACAAAAATACAATGAAATAAAATAAATAATTAAATAAATAAACAAATAAATAAATTTAATGGTTTTGTTTAAATTGGCTGGAAAACAAGATTAATTACATTTTCTTGTTGTATTCATGGTTAATTGGTTAACTGATTTGCTGACTGGTCTTGGTTCCTTGCTTTCTTAATTAGCTATTCCACACTTATTTTGTTGGTTTTGTTTGTTTGTTTGTGTATGCATTGGAATACAGGATCAATTAGCATATTTTCTTGCTTGCATGGTTAATTGGCTGATGTGATTTTTTGACTGGTCTAATGAGTACCCACAACCTATGTTTTGGAGCAGAAATAAGAAAAATAATGTATACCCTCATAAACCCCATAATTTTCTCTATATAAAGTTCATTTTACGGACTTGTTCACGTGATGCCTGCCTGTTTCAAGAATGTGCACTGCACTGGTTAACCACTTACACTTAGGGAAACTGATCTGCTCAATATGACCTAAATAGTGTTGTCTGGGCTCAGATACTATAAATGAGCAGAAAATATGTAATGGTGTATGATAAAAATATGTTGTCAAATGAAGAAACTGCTCAAACTATGCAATTTCCTCTTCTGTCAACATTTGATTGTCACTCATCAAAGCCATTTTTTGCGTACTATTTATTTTTAACATGCATTAATGACCTTATTTATTTACTAACTGGTTCAAAGAGCTTAGATTGCCTGCCCCCTCCCCCCCCCCCCACCCCTACTCTATGTCCTGCTCCAGTTGTGTTAATTCTGTATTTTCTTTCTTTCTTTCCTTTTTTCTTTTTTGTCTGTTTGTTATCATAACCTGTGAACTTATATGTATTTGATCTGTATTTTTTTCATTGCACTTCTTTTTAGGTGCATGTATTATGCTAAATTTTATGACAAAAGATTTTTCAAATGAAATGTTTTGTCATATCTTCAATGTTTGTTTCTTTATCTGATCTAAATCTTTCTATCTCTCATTTCTTCTATTATCATCTTTTATATTCTGTCCTGATATTAACTTTATTTTCCCTTATTTTTTCTATTCTGTTTGATCAAATTTTGCTAAATCTTATCTTCATGTATTTATTGCCTAAAGATACTGAAAATGTCATATTCCTATTTTATGATCACATGTAAATTATCTACTGCCATATGTAACTTAAACATATTGATATTTACATAGGAAAGGAACTAAATAAGCTACTGCTTTCGTTCTGATCCCAAACTTTTGTATTGACTCTGTTTATTTGCTTGAATGTTCAAATGTCTTTTGGAAATGAATATGTTTAAACTAAAGCCAAGAAATGACAGATACAATCACTGAAAAAAAACATGAAATATTTGATGAAAATAATATGTAGCCAAATGAAAAAAATGCCATTGAACTGATTAATAGAATGAGAATTGGTAAAACCACTAGGAGAAATCAGTTTGGCCAAATTGTCCTACCCGGTATCTTTGGCTGGCCAAATTGTCCTAGGCCGTATTGTCCTATGTCAAATCGTCCGGGCCAACTCGTCCCCTGGCCAAATCGTGCGCCCACCGTGGAGACCGCCGGGGGCTGTAATGTTGACCGCATATCTATTGTAATCCTATTGAAAGATATTATAATCCTATTGATGACATTTATTAATTCAACCCTTGAGGTGCTAAGAAAAACTGCATCTGAAAATGTCGTCTGCGTATCTCATCTATTTCACATTTTTGCAGTCTAAAAGAATGTTTAGGCATACAGGCAAACAGTGTGGACCCCGATCAGATTGTTCCCAGCAGTTTGATCTGGATCCACACTGTTTACAACAATGACTTTTTAATGTAATCAGCACACAGCAACTCAGATGACAATTCTTGTGATTGGCATCTTAAGGGGTTAAAACAGTCGAGAAACATATAATGACACAACGTCTGCCCTTACAAATGAAAACAAAGGCTTTAAATTTTCAGTGAAAATTGATATCACTCAGTATATGCAGCCCATACATTATTTTTCAAAAAATGGTTTTCTGCATTCTATTCACAAATTCATAACAAACACTGCAGATCCTGATCAGATGACTTCCTGATCTGGATCGACATTGTTTGCAAAGGAAGCGTTTGTCTTAAAAAGCATTATAAGTGTTAAATACCACAACAATTACAATTTGCAAAGAATGACATTACTCCATTTACTGTATTTATTCAGTTCACTTCTTCATGACAAATACTGTAGATCCTGATCAGATGGCTTCCTGATCTGAATATATATTGTTTGCAAAGGTAGGGTTGACTTGTCCAGCATGATAATAGTTAAATAGCACACCACGCCCGTTCATTTCATAGTGAGTGTTTGCCACTACGTTGCATCGACGTTACTTAAACGTTACCCGCACATTGAGTGCCTGGTGTATACCATGCAGCGCATTCCATTTCTCCAAGCCCTGATGGGCGGGGACGGATCATCTGTTTGTTTGAATTGAGGTTTAACGTCCCCGTCAACACCATTTAGGTCATTTTGGAGGCGGTGCTTCCAATTTTGTAGGAATTTTATCCGGCGACATTGAGATGAAATGACAACTCAAGTCCTGCCGACCAATGAAACCAAAAGGCTTATATGCATTGGACGGTCTCATTCAGTGAGTAACTTCTGTCCCTAAGAAACGGGGGAAAGAGATAGAAGAGATAGCAGAGATGAATATGAGAGACGGAGGAGTAAGAGGATAACGAATGGAAGTGTAGAAACAGAAGAAATAACATCATCAGAAGAAATAGCATCATCCCCTCACTACCATTATCTTAACCAACTGTAAGCCAATATCAGATGGACGCCCAAGTGACGCAAGACACACGTCACCTTTGCCTCACATGGGCTTTACAAATTAGATATTTCATTTAAATAAGCAGAGAACATTGCTAAACAGTGAAACCAAAATGGAAACAATAAGTGATTTAAAACTATAGGTGTCATATGTTCACACAAAATATAGACTCTATATAGCCATTTTATAGTCCCCGGCCAACGCGGCTTGGAGAAATAGATTGGCCGCATGATGCTTCCATCCAGAGCAGAAACTGCCTGCACATGAGTACTGGTAAAACCACTAGGAAGAACTAAGCCTGCTAAGGCCAAGTGGTGCGAGTCTGTGCGTTCTAGGCCCTATAGGTGTCATAGGCTTGAGATGTCTTTACGTCTCCATCTGTGGAAAAAGTCGAACAAAAATGGAAGTAACGTCTCTAAAATGTCCTAAATAGTGTTGCAGAGCACGTAAAACATCAAATTAAACAAACATAGTCATAACGGTGAGAGTCTTAATGATTAAGAGTCAGAGCTCTAATTAACTACTAGGCCGCAGAGGCATGGGCTGCATGATGCTTCCACGCAGAGCTGAATCCGACCCGCACACAAGTACTGGTAAACCGCTTAGAGGATCTAAGCCTGTCCAGGAACCGCGGTGCGAGGCGGACCGTCCATGCTAATAAACCCTATTGGTTTCATTGGGCGACAGGGTTTGAGATGTCATTTCATCTCAATGTCGGGTAAAAGTCCCACAAAATTGGAAGCAACGTCTCCAAAATGACCTTTACAGTGTTGACGGGGACGTCAAACCTCAAATCAAACAAACAAAGGCCGCAGAAGCCCGTTCCATTTTAAAATATTTTGAACATCTCCAGGTGGCCTTTCTAACGCTAATAGAATGACTGCAAATAGCCATTTTAACGTTTTATGGCTATTTGCAGTTGACTGCAAATAGCCATTTTAACGTTTTTTTGGCTATCTGCAGTTGACTGCAAATAGCCATTTTAACGTTTTCTGGCTATTTGCAGTTGACTGCAAATAGCCATTTTAACGTTTTTTGGCTATTTGCAGTTGACTGCAAATAGTCATTTCAACGTTTTTGGCTATTTGCAGTTGACTGCAAATAGCCACTCCGTATTTATTTATTAGTCACATTTCTGGCACTCAAATTACTTGTTCCATGTATACTATATTTATATATTAGTGGCACACAGTGTGGATCTGGATGTGCACTGCATCACGCGAACAAGTCCGTGAAATGAAGACCCCTCTACACCCCACTTTATATAGAGAAAACTGGGGTTTACGGGGGTGTACATTATTTTTCTTATTTTTACTCCAAGACATAGGCTGTGGGTATTCGTTAGAACCGCCTCATTGAGGCGGTTCTAACGAGCACCCTCAACCTATGTTTTGAACATGTATGACAAAACTATCAAGGATTTTCATCAGAAAAGTAGCCATTTTGGAGATTTGAAAAATGCACTGTGTTGCACGGGTGAGTTATCGTAATGGTGTACAAAGTCTCCACTGCTCGTATTTTTGCAAGAATTGCTCAGTCTGTTTCCAATGTTATCAATTTTCACATAATTTAGAAATTCCTATTTGATTGTCATTTCAGGTCATATTTAAAGACGGACAGTAACAAGTATACTTTATTTATTTATTTATTTATTTATTTATTTAATTATTTACTTATTTATTTATTTATTTATTTATTTATTTATTTATTTATTAGTCACATTTCTGACTATCAGCCCCTCAAGTTACTTGATACATATATATTGTTGTCATTTAAAATTCGCAAACTGAATGACAGTGTAGATCCAGATCAGATGGATCTGGATGTACACTGAGTGCAAAGCCTTCATGGCCCGTATTTTTGTAGAAAAGGCTCATTGACTATCAGTATCAAATATTCACAATTAGAACAACCCGCCAAACCCCACTTATAATGATGCTGACTCAAGCTCAACCTCACGGTTGAATGGGGATTAACTGTTCTTCAGAGTGTCTTCTTGTTGTAATAGTCAAAGTTAACCTGAAACTGTCGTGTATGCGTTGTTATATTTATTATAAACGTCCCATTAGTTATTTTTTGTATATGAAATATAAATAGCAATAAAATAATTTGATCTTTTTTCCTAACAACTTAATAGAAGATTCCGTGAAAGCAAAATTATGTAACGAAAAGCTGATAAAAATTATATTTCTTACTTCTGCTCGAAAACATAGATCTTTGATACTGGTTCACTCGTTCTCAAGCAGATGGTTTATCGCATAGACATGTTAACTTATATGAAAGGGATCTAAGAAATGACTATTTTGTATAAACATAGATTATTATTAAACTAATTGTGATTAAAGGTTGGCACAGATGCATTCTGATCAGTCCTGCTCATTGAGACGGTTCTAACCAGTACACATAACCTGTATCTTGGAGCAGAAATAAGAATTACGAAAACACGCCTATATAAATGCATTTTAAACTTTACCGCAGAAAACAACGAACATTATAAGATAACAAATGTGATCTTTTGTATTGTTTAGAGCAGAAATAAGAAAAGTAAGGTTTACCCCCGTAAACCCAAGTTTTACTATATAAAAGTAAGGGGTTCAAGGGGGTCAAATTATAAAGGCGTGTCTTCGTGATGTAAATAATGTATGCCCCTATAAGCCCCATTTTCCCCATATAAACTGGAGTTTAGAGGGGTGTTCATTACACGGGCTTGTTAACATGATGTTTTGTCTGTTAGATTTGACGTTTAACGCTCCTATCAACATTGTCTCGGTCATTTGGGATACGTAACTTCCAATTTTGTGGGAATTTTTTCACGACATTGAGATGAAATGACATTTCAAGCCCCGCAGCCCAATGAAACCAATATGGTTTACAGGTAAGAAAGGTCCGACTCCCACCACTTTAGAACCTCTAAGCGATTTACCGGTACTCATGCCACAGACTGTCGGTTTCTTGAAGTCCCGATGGGCGGGGTCGTTTAACATGATATAAATGCCCTTACTCTAACAGATTTCAAAAGTGGGGCCGAGGTGTCTTTGGGGCCGAGATGTCTAGGGGCCGAGGTGACAGTGGGGCCGAGGTGTCTAGGGCCGAGGTGACTAGGACCGAGGTGTCTAGGGCCGACTTGGTTTTGGGCCGACCTGTCTAGGGGCCGAGGTGGTAGTGGGGCCGAAGTGTCTGAAAATCCTTGCCGTCAAATCCTGTATTAGCGATGTTGTATGTATTTATTTCTCACTTGGATTCAATAAATACTGTTTAAACCAAATGGTATAGCAATTTTTTGTCCTAGAAATATGAATAAATATCAGCACATTTGTGAATAAATGCGGTATCTTATTACCCCCCAGCAAAACTAGTGTACTTTATGAAACTCAAACCTAATGTCTTTTTTTTTTCTTTATATTGTTGCAGGTTCATTGGACAGAGTAGGGTACGTCTCACTGAGACGGTTCTAACGGGTACACATTAGTTTTGTTTGTAGCAACAAAAGGAAAACAACAACAACAACAAAAAAGAAAAACATCGATTTGAATCACGCAGATAAATTAAAATCTTACATGGGTATGTTTTCCTCGCGCTCGAAATTGCAACCAGCCTATATCCCTTCGATTCTTATTGCATTTTGTTCTTTTTTGTTCATTTATAGTTTCTTCTGCCAGCTGCCCCGATGGGTATGTGAGTCATGGTACCCACTGCTATCACTTCAGTACGGACCAGGAAACATGGGCAGATGCCATGGTAAGATATTTGCTATAAAACGGGTCCTTTTGAGGCTTTAAATGAATTTACCTCGTTCTGAGTAGGTTGAACTTTTCAGAAGCTTTATACAGTAGAACTTCGATGGCTCGAACACCGATGGCTCGTTTACCATGGATGTGTCTAACTCATTCTTGAGCCCCTAGCGAAATCCTCTACATAAGAAATAGTGGGGGTAATTAAGGAGATTTTAGTCTTTTATCTTGCAAATGTATACTGTGTGTACTCATTAGAATCGCCTCGATGAGGCGATTCTAATGAGTACACACAGCATACATTTTCATTATAGAACACCGAGAAGATGTCTAAAAGTATCTCGTTATGCCTCCCGCTAGTAACCTCAGTGGCTCGAACTACCCCTGTCTCGAACAGATTTTCGAGGTCCCAAAGGTGTTCGAGCCATTGAAGTTCGACTGTATACAGCAAAACTCCTACATTAAGACCACCTTTGGGACTGTTCAAAGGGACGACTATTCTTATGTTGTTGTGATCAGTTTCTAAGCCTTTTTGGGGTCCATTTAGGGGATAACTGTTTTCAAAATTGTGATTTGGGGAGGTAAATCGGAGGTTTTACGGTCGGAAATTTCGTTTTACGGCGACGCGTCAGCGGAGCCGTAAAACGTAATTTGCGACCGTAAAACCGACGATTTACCTCCCCAAATCACAATTTTGCAATACAGTTATCCCCATTCTAATGCACTTCTACGGTTGTTTTGTTAACAACTGTATTATTTTGCACAAAACGGCTAGCGCTGTTAGCAGCGTAAAACCAAATGCCAGCCAATGATAAGCGACGTTACACGATGACGTCGGATTTCCGACAGTATATCGCAGAATATACTGTCGCAAATTTTTGACGTTATCCAATCAGACGTCGCGTTACATACGCAAGTCAAGTCAAGTCAAGTCAAGTAATGTTTATTTAAAGTCGGTTTGATTACAAACATGGCAACACAAGCTTAAAGCTTTTTCTACCGACAAACAAATGTAAATATTAACAACTAGATCTATCACAGGTGCATGTAGTTAAAGCATAATCTGTACAAGTATAAACAATCACAGACCTGAAAAATTAAAATATTAAATATGATATCAAATCCAAATTAAAACTAATATTAGAGACTATTAGATATTTCAAAGTTCGTAATGAAAAGACCAACTTTAGAATTTCATCTAAAACACCATGGGGACTTAGAAAAAAGTAATTTTTACTCAGGAGCAAGTGCCAACACATCATGTAATGCAATTTGATACGGTTGAAAAGGGTACGACCAGCATCTGCATTCATGCTGCGTCAGAAAAGCTCCCGCGTAAAAATCATGATTTTGAAAGACATGAAAATATTACTAGATCTATAAGACATGAGAACATTTCTATAACAACACATATATTACAAGAGAAAATATTAAAACATGCAGGGTAATAGGTAAAGTTTTGTTAAAGAAAAATACTAATATTTTAGGAATAAGATTTTACTATAAAGTTGTGTGTATTGCACTTATTTAGGTTTGTTGGAATGTGTTCTATATCCACCTTTGATAAGAGTCCTTAGGCCGAAAAGGTATACGAAAATTTTGTGGAGAGCCAGATGATCCTCCATTTTCGAAAAAACGAAAACTTTACCTAAGGGCGGGGAAGCACAAAAATGGAATAAAGCAACAAAAATAGGATAAACAAAACAGAAACAAACCAAAGTATCTAAGGAACAGGCAGGCAAGCCCATAGAACTCTAGAGGCAGCCAGAAAGCACAAGCCAGGCAGAGGACCTTACCGGCATAGAGCACACCTGCATTGAGCACCATTCCACCCCTTTATAAAGGACTTGAAGGTTTTGAGATCTGCTATATTTCTGGCTTCCTCCGGAAGAGAGTTCCAAAGCTTCGCTGCCTGGAAATGGAAACTGTTTTGTCCAAACCTGGCTGTGTTTGACCTTGGTACTTCCAGTAAGTTTGTGTACCTGAAATTGTATGAACTGGGTTTTAAGGATACAAAGTCACTCAAGTAAGTTGGTGAAATACCATAAACAATTTTAAATGTTTCAATTGCTAGACATCTTAGTCTAGACAGATGAAGAGTGGTAGTACCTGCTCTGTTCAACAGAGCTTCATATGGTGAATTAAAATCTTGAAAGATAAATTTTAGGGCTCTAAAATGAACCTTCTCTAGCTTATCTGAATTTGTTTTAGAGCAGAAATGCGCAAGTGCATTAGAATGTTTGCTAGTCGACCCATAGTTACTAAGCGCATTAGCTTTACGGCGATGGTAGCAACAGTACAAAATCCAGGTAACCCGGTAACGGTTATGGCATCAATGGGATTAACTGGACACGTGTTAGGGTAGGTAAGGCAAACAGTGTAGACACCGTGGGGGCGGGGGCAAGCAGAGAAGATCCAGACCAGACGTATTCTGTGGCGTCTGATTTGGGTCTTCACTGGTCGATTGAAATATAGGAATTTTAAGGTTAAACGAAGCAGTTTGATTCTCCGTTAAGGTATATTTTGTTCCTCAGACAAGCTACCGTTGATTGAAACGAATTTTGCAGTTTTATTAGCAATTATTGCTACGTATTGAATCAGCGGAAGGGAGAGAATGACCGTAAAAAAGATTTCTTGATCAATCTCCAGGAAAGAATATTGCCGACACCGGCAGGTAACGAACTCGCGTCCTCCTGATCACTAGTCAGACGCACTGGGCTACCGAGACGGGCAGTTGGTTGTTAATGTTAAGTTATAGTTATGGCACTGTAGTCCTAGGATAAGTGTTGATGGGGACGTTAAACTTCAAATCAAACAAACAAACATAGTCCTAGGATAAGTAGAAGCATGGCTTTCTTGTTGTAGTCGCAGATAAGATTGACAGGGCGGAGCTATTCGAGTATTGTCCGTGAATATTATATCAAGTTCGCTGAGTCTTCAAGAAGATTCGGTAGAGAGCCTTCTGCATGCGTTTTTGCAAACAGACCACATGGTCATATAAGCACAGTTTTGTTTTGTTTCACACTATCGTGTGACTTGGTTTACCTTTTTGTTGTGGTGCAGTGGTATAGTCTTTCAAAACGCAGTGAGACTTGACTGCACTTTTAATTTTGGACTCGTCCGTGTTTCAGGTAAGTCGCCTGTAGTGGATATTTTTTACACTGGGCGATAGTTACCGTTAATCTGGGGCGTCGTGTTACCAGATTGACGACCAGGCGAGACACTTTAGTAGCACGTCTTCCATCTTGGAGATCTAGGGTTCGAATCTTGGGCAGATGTTGGTTTTTTTTATTTATTTATTTTTTTTTTACTTTTCTTAAACATTTTTTCGAGTGTGTGTGAATTCGGGTTTAACGTCGCTTTCAACAATTTTTCAGTCATATCACGACGGTGTCTGGTTGCGACAGGGAGCTCAATGCTCACGTTTATAGTGCTGCCTCACTGAAGTATCATGTCCCAGACACATTACATGATACCACACCCAGTCACATTATCCTGACACTGGATCGACCAGTCCTAGCTCTACCCCGTAAATCTGAGTGCCAAACGAGGAGCAGCTAGTACCATTTTTAACGACTTTGGTATGTCGCGGCCCGGGATCGAACCCGAGACCTCCTGTTCCCCGGAGTAACATTTTTTCGAACCTATAAAATTGGAGCACATGAGATGTTTGTTTGTTTGTTTGATTGATTTGAGGTTTATTGTCCCCGTCAAGTTTGGAGAAGTTGCTTCCAGTTTTGTGGGGTTTTTACCCGACACTGAGATGAAACGACATCTCAAGCTCTGCCACCCAATAAAATTAAACGGGTTTAATAAGTATGGACGGTCCAACCCGCACCACTTTGCCTGGGCAGGTTCGGACTTACTAAGCGGTTCACCATTGCTCATGAGTCGTCAGTTTCAGATCCGCTTGGAAGCATCGTGCAGCTCGATCTATTTCTCAAAGCCCCGATGGGCGAAGCCATCACATTAGATTCATTTTATTATATTCGTTTTATTGAAAAGATGGAAAGAGCACAAGCGAATCGTTGCAGCTCGGATTCAAGAAGTATTATCAAAAATGCTACTATGATTGAACGTACGTTCGTAGCCGTCAGTGAAGGCAAATGTGCTGTTGAAATGAATCTGAAATTTGAATTGGGCTTTTACGGTCAAGGCAACACTATTTAGGCCATTTTTGAGCCGGTCAGTTTACTAATCCACACATATCCTTGGCAAGCTTATACGTAAGCGGTTAACCAGTACAATGCACATTTTCCCCCAGAAACTAACAACTGCCCTTCTTGAATCAGGAGATAGGAGGGAATGGCCATTGAAAAGATTTCATGATCAATCTCCATGGGAAATAATGTTGCTGACCCCGGCAGGTATCGAGCCCGAACCCTCGTCTAAAAGAGCAAGAGACTTTATCCACATTGCTTAGCACTGGTTTCTATACAGGAAGAGTTTGAAAAAAAAGGCCACGTGGAAGATTAGTACAATAGAGTCGATTTTTATTATTATTATCATTAGAATATTCTTAAGGCAGGTGCAAACGATAGATCCGCCCTATCAATCTTATTATAGGCTCATCAAAACATTCTGAAAATCTCCAAATGCGATTTCTTACGAAATGGCTTAGTGTCACTTTTGATTTTGAACCTTATGAACTACTTATGAACAGAACATGAAGCTCCGCTGATCTTAGCTGCGTCTCCAAAACACGTCCTGTGGGCTACGGAGATTGTAAACGTCACAAGATGAGTAAATTGGCTCATGCCCACTTCCACTGTGTCAGAGTTCACTTTGTCATCGCCATATTTATTGTTGGTGGGACTATAACCCATTTTGTACCAAACGGAATCTTCCACCTTATATATAGCGGGAGTCCATTTCAAAATTTAAGGTTTTTGCGGCGTCTGATCTGGGCCTGCACTGTTTGCCAATTACCTGTTCTGGGGTTTCTGGTACAAAAAGGATAACGGGAGTTTCTTTATTGCCTTTCTGTTTTCATTTATTTAAAACTGACACCCAATAGAGTATGAATATCAATGTCGGTTGCGCCTCGATTGATTCCTCATGTCAGCGTGATATTTTTGGCTCGCCTGGACGGAGTCCAGGAACGAAGTCCAGGAAGTGCTTTTGCACTATCCCCGGCATCGGCGTCGGCGTTACCGTTGGAGTCGGCGCCCACATTTACGTTCACGTTATTTTCCAAAACATATCATTACGATAACACATCCGTGTAACATAGTGCATTTTTCAAACCTAAAAAAAAAGGCAATTTTGCTGATGAAAATTTGTGATAATTTTCTTATTTATACTCCAAACATAGGTTTTGGGTGCTCGTTAGAACCGCCTCATTGAGGCGGTTCTAACGAGTACCCACAACCTATGTCTCGGAGCAGAAATAAGCAAAATAATGTTTACCCCCCGTAAACCCCAGTTTTCTCTATATATAGTGGGGTTTAGGGGGGTCTTTATTTCACGGACTTGTTCACGTGATGTGGTGGATTTGTTTCATGTTTGATACGGTGATAGATATAGGTCAAAAATTTTATTCAGCAATACCCCCGCCCATGCCAATGACCTTAAGGTCAATGTCATGGATTTAGAATTTTTCGTTTCTGTTTTTTATTATTATTATTTATATTATTATTTATCTATTTATTTTTTTATTTTATTTTTTCAAAATGTTTATGTTAAAAGTTTTTAACTGCTCATATTTTCCTTACCATAGGGTGAATTTGATTCATAATTGGTATGATGATAGAATATATGTACGTAGTTTTATTCGGCAATGTCTCCGCTTATGCCCATGACCTCAAGCTCAAGGCCATAGACTTAGAAAAATTTTAATGTTAAGTTTTTTAACAACTCATATTTTCCAAACCTTAGGATAGATTTAGGGGATAACTGTATTCAAAATTGTCATTTGGGGAGGTAAATCGGTGGTTTTACGGTCGGAAATTTCGTTTTACGGCGACGCGTCAGCGGAGCCGTAAAACGTAATTTGCGACCGTAAAACCACCGATTTACCTCCCCAAATGACAATTTTCAATACAGTTATCCCCATTCTAATGCACTTATTCGGTTGTTTTGTTAAAAATTGTACTATTTTGCACAAAGCGGCAGGAGTTGTGAGCTGCGTCAAACCAAATGTAAGCCAATGAAAAACGACGTTACGTGGTGACGTCGGATTTCCGACAGTATATCGTGGAATATACTGTCGCAAATTTTTGACGTTATCCAATCAGACGTCGCGTTACATACGTAAGTGCATAAGAATTGGTTAATATTTAATAGGTCAAAAGTTTTATTCAGCTATACCCCAACCTATGCACATGACCACAAGGTCAGGGTCATGGACTTAGAATTTTTATGTTAGGGTTATTTAACAGGTCATTTTTTCCAAACTATATGATGGAATTGGTACATATTTGATGTGATGATAGACATAGCTCCGTATTTTATTCAGCCATACCCTCCCCCCCATGACCACAAGGTCAAGTTCACAGACTTAGAAATTTTTATGTTAAGGTTTTCAGAGCTCATTCTTTTTTCCTACTGTAACAGCTCTTGTTTGCTATACCCCTCTCAGGAATGAAATATTCACATGATATCAATCTACATTTTATTTCAGATTATGTGCCGCTTAGATGGAGCTACCCTTGCTGAAATTGACGATGCAGCAGAGAATACATTTTTACAGTCAAAAGCTCACCAACTAAGAGGTACACCTGATAGTACTTACAATATCAAATTTTAGTCTGTTTATTTGCATTTATCGTCCATGCCAGCACCATTTAGATAATTTTGGAGACGTTGCTTTCGATTTTGTGGGACTTTTACCCAACATTGAGATATAATGACATCCTAAAGAAGTCGTCGGGTTTGATTTGTTTGTTTGATTTGAGGTTTAACGTCTGCGTCAACACAATTTTGGTCATTTTGGAGACGTTGCTTCCAATTCTGTGGGACTTTTACCCGACATTGAGATAAAATGACATCTCAGTCCCTGCCACCCATTGAAACCAATAGGGTTTATAAGCATGGACGGGCCTACTCGCAGCAATTTTCCTGGGCAGGCTTAGACCTCCTAAGGGAATTACCAGTACTCGTGTGCGGTCGGTATCAGCTCTGCGTGGAAGCATCGTGCAGCCCAATCTATTTCCCCAAGCCCCGATGGGCGGGGGCGGCCGTTAGGGTTAATACTGATTAGGCATCACTTCGCCCGGGCAGGCTTAAATAGGGATTAAGTAGTAGAATGGCACCCCATAGAGATGTCATTTCATCTCAGTTTCGGATAAAAGTTCAGCTAAATCGGAAGTAACGGCTCCAAAACGACCTAAATAATGTTGATTGGGAGGTAAAACCTCACACAAACAAACACACAAACAAACAAAATGACGTTTCACCAGATAATGTTTGACATCATAAAACCTTGACGCCCTTTTCTGTCGTGATTTGTTGCACAATAAATCGCAGTTCTTTTCCATTACGCTTTGTTAGATTTTATTTATTTATCAGTTTATTTATTTATTTACAGGCGAGTTTTGGGTAGGCGGCGCGGACAGACTCGAAGAAGGAGTATGGAAGTGGATGACCTCCGGCACACCGATTGCGTCATCATTACGTAACTGGTTTCCAGGGGAACCTAATAACCTTGCTGGTGACGAAGACTGCCTTGTACTTAACTATATTAAGCATTGGGATGACCGGCCTTGTCATTTTGTTAGAAAATATATATGCGAAATAATTAGCAGGTAATGTTTTAGGGAATAAGAGTCGAGACATAAGAAAACCTGTTTTTGACATGTGCGAACTACAAAGAAGCTGATCAGTATCTTTTTATTCGCTGTTTGGATAGAAGAATATGCCTTCAGTTTTTTGTTTATTAGACTGGCCCCCGTCTAACGGACAGTTGATCACTGTACAGGCCCGTACACAGATTTTATGGGGGGGGGGGGGGGGGGAATCTTAAGAAAATCTTGATTTGGGGACCAAAGTTAGGGTGTAAACTTGATCTCAAAAATGTGTGTGTGTGTGTGTGTAAACTTGCATCCCACCACCTTGCGTACGGGCCTGCTGTAACATGTTTTATCAGCTCACCTGTCACGTAGTGACAAGGTGAGCTTTTGTGATCACTTTTCGTCCGTCGTCCGTGCGTGTGTGCGTGTGTGCGTAAACAATTTCTTCAAACGACATCTCCTAAACCACTGATCGGATTTTGACCAAACTTCACGGGAATGTTCCTTAGGTGGTCCCCTTTCAAAGTTGTTCAAATGGTTCTGGTCCGTTGCATATCTAGGTCACAGGAGCCAAAAATAGATTTTTTTTTCTCCGAAAAACTTAAAAAATCTTCTTCTCTGAAACCACAAGGCCCACGTCTTTGATATTTGGTATGCAGCTTCATCTAGTGGACCCCGACCAAGATTGTTCAAATTATAGTGCTGGGGCAAAAATGCCCCCGCCCCGGGTCCCTTTGGTTTTACATAGGATTATATAGGGAAAATCTTTAAAAATCTTCTTCTCTGAAACCGCAAGGCCTAGGTCTTTAATATTTGGTATGAAGCTTCATCTAGTGGACCCCTACCAAGATTGTTCAAATTATGGTGCTGGGGCAAAAATGCCCCCGCCCCGGGGCCCTTTGGTTTTACATGGGCTTATATAGGGAAAATCTTTAAAAATCTTCTCTGAAACCGCAAGGCCCAGGTCTTTGATATTTGGTATAAAGCTTCATCTAGTGGACCCCTACCTAGATTGTTCAAATGATAGTGCTGGGGCCAAAAATGCCCCGCCACATGGCCCTTTGGTTTTACATGGGCTGTATAGGGAAAATCTTTAAAAAATCTTTTTCTCTGAAACCGAATGGCCCAGGTCTTTGCTATTTGGTACGAAGCTTCATCTAGTGGACCCCTACCAAGATTGTTTGAATTATAGTGCTGGAGCCCAAAATGCCCCCATCCTGGGGCCCTTTGGTTTTACATGGGCTTATGTAGGGAGAAACTTTAATAATCTTCTTCTCTGAAACCGCAAAACCCAGGTCTTTGATATTTAGTATAAAGCTTCACCTAGTAGACCTCTATCAAGATTTTTCAAATTATAGCCCTGGGTCCAAAAAATGCCCCCATCCCTAGACACTTTGGTTTTACCCAAACTTATAAAGGGAAATCTTTAAAAATCTTTTCTCTGAAACTGCAAGGCCCATGTCTTTGACATTTGATATTGAGCTTCATCTAGTGAGCCTATACCAAGATTGTTCAAATTATAGCCCTCGGGCCAAAAATGCCCCCGCCCCGGGGCCCTTTGGTTTTACATGGGCTTATATAGGGAAAATCTTGAAAAATCTTCTTCTGTGAAACCACACAGCCTACGTCTTTGATGTTTGGTGTGAAATTTCATCTAGTAGACCTCTATCAAAATTGTTCAAATTATAGCCCTGGGGCCAAAAATGCCCCCGCCCCGAAACCCTTTGGTTTTACATTGGCTTATATAGGGAAATCGTTAAAAATCTTCTTCTCTGAAACTGCAAGGCCCATGTCTTTGACATTTGGTATGGAGCTTCATCTAGTGGACCTCTACCAAGATTATTCAAATTATAGCCCTCGGGCCGCAAATGCCCCCGCCCCGGGGCCCTTTGGATTTACATAGATTTATATAGAGATAATCTTTGAAAATCTTCTTCTCTGAAACAGCAAGGCCCATGTCTTTGATATTTGGTGTAAAGCTTCATCTAGTGGACCGCTATCAAGGTTGTTTAATTATAGCCCTGAGGCCAAAAAAACCCCGCCCCGGGGCCATTTGGTTTTACATTGGCTTATGTAGGGAATATCTTTAAAAAATCTTCTTCTCTGAAGCCCCAAGGCCCAGGTCTTTGATATTTGGTGTGTAGCTTCATCTAGTGGACCTTTGCCAAGATTGTTCAAATTACTGCCTTTGTTGATATTTTGTATGAAGCTTCACCTTTTTAGACCTCCCTCAACATTATGCACATTATAGCCCTGAGTTCAAAAATGGCCCTCCCTGGGTCCCACTTGTTACTCTATGGATCAGGTGAGCGATCCAGGGCCATGTTGGCCTTCTTGTTTTTATGTAAAATATCTTTCATTAGCTAAGGGTTTTGCCAGTATGTGCAGAAAAATGGTCAGGGAGCAGTATGCGTACGTTTTATTTTAGTTAGGATTTTTTAATACATAGCCGGGGAGCCCGGTTAAGTTTCTAGATATATATTTGTTTTTGCTTTACGTCCCTTTCAAGATTACCCCGCATATCGAGCCGATCGTTAATCAGAGGTGGGTGAAAACCGATGTACCCAGAGAGAAAAACAACACCTGACCTTCCCGTCTTACTTGTCGAACCACAGCAGTGAGAAACCTAATGATTAAGCATCAGCGCTCTTATCCACCAGGTCACGGAGACCCGTCCAGTCCTATTATCCGAGTATAAAATCTAATTCTCTTGCTTATTCAAGGGTGACAACCTGCGTCATGGAAGTCGTATCCATTTCAGTAGCGGCAATATCGGTGTAAAGATAGTAGATATAGAGGATCTTACATGAGTGCTCATGTATTATTGAATTTATTAAACGAGTTGAGGAAAAGGGATAAAATGCGAGGCTTTGCCGAGCATTTTATCCCTTTTTCTCAACGAGTTTAATAAATTTAATAATACATGAGCACGAATGCAAGATTCTATTTATCATATGACATTAAAAGCGTATTTTATTCACGATTGTTTACAAAAATGTCAACATTCCGTCGTTAGTAAATGCGACGTCATTAAGGACGTCGTACATGTAACGTTACGGGACGTATCTAGCTAATTTGCATATTTAATCCACTAGTGGATTATCGAAAATAATACATGACGTTATTACACTCTCAGACGCGACGTCATATGATAAATGTACATTACGAGTCTTCAGAAAACATACATCAGCTGGTAATGAACAATATTTGCATCCTATCGGTAAGATAATTTTACCTAGAAACATTGAAAAGGCTTCGATAGCTTCGCCACAAGATTTGATTCGGCGTTGTAAACACTGGTAGTTCCGACATCATTGAAAAATCAGCTTGTGTCGATTTATTTAAAGAAACAGCCCCATCTCTGAAACAGATTTCAGTATGTTTGATTCTTTTATGACCTAATGCGCCTACTTGTTGTGACAAATGCCGCCTTTTATGTAGTAAACGCCGGCAAACCTACTGATGGTTACGACGTCACTGCTCTGACGTAGGTTGTTCCCCCTGTAATTAGACATTCTAACACAGCGCGCCAATATAGGCAATGCAAAATAACTGTTTTATTCTGCAACAAATCACAGCTCGGAAGAGCGTGACGTGTGACGTCATTAAAAACCGCAAATTTATGACGTCACTAGTCGATTTACTTGACGTTAGACGGTGTAACGTCATTTTCTCGCATCGAAAACGTTAGAAAAGGATATAAATGCATGTGTTTCAGTCGATAATTTTAGCGGGATTTCTTCTTAAAATGGCGAAAAGTTGTGACATTTTGAAGAAAACAACAACATTATTGCCGATTTTGAGCGTGTTAGAATCGAAATAGATCAGCTCTAGCCAGTGATTTGTTGGTTAATAAATCACAGTTTGTCGGTCAGTTGTAAGTAGACAAATCACGCGCGCTACGCGCTCGTGATTTGTCTACTTTACAACTGACCTCCAAACTGTGATTTATTACACAACAAATCACAGTTAGAGATAAAAAAATTTGATACTTTTCTTATTTATGCTCAAAATATAGATTGTGGGTACAGTTAGAACCGCCTCATCGAGACGGTTCTACCGAGTACCCACAATTTTTATTTTAGAGCAGAAAGAAGAAAAATATGGTTTACCCCTGCAAACCCCAGTTTTACTTAAAATAAAAGTGGGGTTCATGGGGTCAGAATTATATAGG
The DNA here is from genome assembly GCA_963580285.1 of Lucinisca nassula. NCBI lineage: Eukaryota > Metazoa > Mollusca > Bivalvia > Lucinida > Lucinidae > Lucinisca > Lucinisca nassula. Next base: position 143,751,810 of record OY757013.1, read on the forward strand.
CGCGTTTTCGTGGTGGCCAACGGATATCCTTTTTCAAGTTTTGGAATAGGAGCTAAGTCCGGAGAATAGGCTGGGTGTGGTAATAGCTCGTACCCATTCCGCTCAATAGCATTCACTGCAATTTTGCAAGTGTGAACTCTGTCCTGTTGTCCTGTTGGAGCCCAAAATACAGTTGCCATCACCTTGTCAGCAGAGGGTTGTGTTTTGAACTTCTTTGGCCTCGGAGACCTCGGCCCCACCCACTGGCGACTTTGCGTTTTATTCTCTGGCTCATAATAATGGACCCAGGTCTCATCTACAGTCACCAGACGTGAAAGAAAATCAGCTTACTTTGACCTGAACCGCCTCAACAATGCGCTGCCTACTGATGCTTTGGTTGCCATTTGCTCGCCGCTAAGGGATTTTGGGACCCAACGCGTGAAAGAAAATAATCTTCCTTTGACCTAAACCACTTCAACCATGCTCTGCATACTGATGCTCTGGTTGCCATTTGCTCGTCGTTAAGGGATTTAGGGACCCAATGGGTGCAGTAAGGGTGCAATTTTGCCCTAATGCCATAAACATGTATTGGAATAAGGATTGAAAATCTTCATTACGATGACATTCCCGTGCGACATAGTGCATTCTTTCAGAGCTCCAAAATAGCTATTTTTCCGATGAAAATTTGTGATAATTTTCTTATTTAAACTCGAAACATAGGTTGTGGGTGTTCGTTAGAACCGCCTCATTGAGGCGGTTCTAACGAATACCCACAACCTATGTCTTGGAGCAGAAATAAGGAAAATAATTTATATCCCCTTACACCCCTGTTTTCTCCATATAGTGTGGGGTTTAGGGGGTGTTCATTTCACGGACTTGGTCACGTGATGTGGTTGTCTCGGTCAGCTTGAAATGGTATAGACTGGTTACTTATTGACTTGCCCTCGCATATGCTAAACTACTGTATACCTTTCTTGAGTACCCATTTTCCTACTTATTGCACACTGATCTGATAGTTCGATTTTATTCATTATTTTAACCCTTATCCTGCTGAATGAATAAAATTAGTCACGCCATTTCTGACTTTCCGCTAATCAAATTACTAACTTGATATAATGTATTCATACATGACAAAAAGCATAGACCCTGATCAGAAGCCATCTGATCAGGATTTATGTTTGCAAAGGTAGGGATTGTCGTGTTCAGGATACGGATAAATGAATCATTTTTATTACTTAACCTTTTATTTGGATTCCAAATGGTGAAGTATCGAAAGTTTCTCCGCTATGCGATTCGGTTAACACTTTATGCAAGGTAATGGCTGAAATAATGTCTCCGAAAGTGCCTTCTTTTCTGGTGAAAGTTTTAGATAATTCTACAATAAAGTAACAAACCTATGGTAAGACCACCTTTAGAACTGTTTGAAAGTAGTCTTTAAGTCCACTTTTGAACAGTCCCAATGGCGTGCCCTTGTTAGGAGACACGGGGTGTAAATAACACAAATAAAGAATAACTGAAATATGTTCTATAAAAGGGTTATCCTTTGGAAGCAAGGAATACACCACAGAACTGGAAAATATGAAGTGTTCATGTTTTCTGGACCAGACTAGCTAGTTTCGGTCAATTAGGCCTCATCAGTGACCCTCAAATATTTTCAATTTCCACATTGGAATCAATGATCCCAAAGGACAAGAAAATATAAACTACACTTTGAAACCCTCCAAATAAGTTATCTAAAGCAGATTTAGCCTTAATTCTAAGTGGTCTTAACCCTTTTTGTACCAAATGGAATCTTCCTCCTTATATATAGCAGGAGTCCATTTCAAAATTTAGGGATGTCAGGTGGTGTTTTCATCAAAATTTATTTGAAAAAAAAAAAAGATGACTGAGCTTTTAGCAAACAGTGGAGGCCCTGATCAGACGCCGCGTTCTGCGGCGTCTGATCTGGGCCTTCACTGTTTGCCACGGTACAGGTTTAGGGGTTTCGAGTCTGAAAAGGGTTAATAGAGGAATTTACTGTATTTATGTTAAAAATGGATTGTAATTCCTCGTTATAACCACCTCATTGAACCCACTACATATGTTCAGAGAAATAATTAGTAAATTTTATATCTTTGTAATCCCAACTTTTCTATATATAAAATGGGACTTACAGTAGTACTTCGCACAGACATATATGCCCAGCGGATCATTTTCTGGAACATTGGCAAACGGTGTAGACTCAGATCCGATCTGGGTCTACACTGTTTGCTTACAAAGCATTCTTCATTTTTGTAAAATTTGCCACAAACTACCCCTATAATTGGAAATGTACCACTCCGAACTTACTAGATGGAAGATATAGTATATATGGATCAAAACTACAAATAGCATGGCGCGATATTTTCTCTTTGTATTTACTTTATCCAGATCTCTAAAATGTATGTCTTCTTTTTTCAGCGGATATCCAGAAATTATTGGATGAGGTTCCAAACAGCTGTCAAAGTTAAGGATTGGGAATAAATTATTGAAATTTATGTATACTTTTCATAGTACTCTTGTTTTCTTTTGTAACCACTTGTGTTCCAACACACGCATATATTCTTCTTTAACATCCATGATCCTGGGAGGTAATGATTCTTCCCATTAACAAGCCTGTGAAAGAATTTGCACCACTCTACATCAGGAAAAGTAGTGTCTATATGGAAATACGTTAGTTTTGCATACCAGAAAAGAGTGAGTGAGTGAGTTTTACGTCTCACCAACAGCTAAGGTCATATGGAGACGGGACCTCGGTTTAAAGACTCATCAGAAAGTCTTGAGAAGCTCGGGATCGATCCTCGCGGCGATCCCTGGGTTACAAGGCGAGTAGCGTGACCACTACACCACGGAGGCTTCTATACCTGTTCATCACGAAACCATGCCTATTCAAGAATATTGAAAATTTTACCACCAAATATGAAAATTGTCGGATAAAAAATCTGATATTTTTCATATTTTTGCTCAAATCATAGATTGTGAGAGCTCGTTAGAACTGTGTCGGCGAGGCGGTTCTTAGAAGTACGCATAATATATGTTTTTGAGCAGAAATATGCCTGTAAACCCCAGCGTTTCGATATAAGAGGTGATCTTTAAGAGGGTCAAAATTATAAAGGCGTGTTCCCGTGATGTAAGGTGTGCTAGACAAACTGCCACTGAAAATTACATTAAGGGAAATCGATACACCTGACAAAATTTTCCGCCATTTTTCAAAGGGAGACAATTTTCGGGACTTCCTGTTCGCTTTTGTTTATAAGGTGTTCCACTGAAAAGGGGGTCTACCCTTAAAGGAAAGAATTTGCTCCTCAGGAGCAAATTCTTTCCTTTAAGAGTTGATCCCTATTGATATGGAAGACAAAATAGTTTTACAGTAGTTGCTTCCCCTGAAGGTGTACACCTTCCCCTTAAATGCATTAAAAGCACAGTTTGATTTAGCAAAGTGAAGTTGGTTTGTTTTTCGTTTTTAGTTTTTCGATATTCACTTTCTGGTGAAAAAAGGTGAAGTTGGTTTGTTTTTCGTTTTTCGTTTTTCGATATTCACTTTATGGCGAAGATAGGTGAAGTTAGTTTGTTTTTCGTTATTCGTTTTTCGTTATTCGATATGAAGCCGCATATCGTATTTTAACATTCGAAATCCTATTTTTTGAAATTCGAATAGGGACCGAATATCGTATTTTGATATTCAAAATCCTATTTTGACATTCGGATTGGGGAAGAATATCGTATTTTGATATTCAAAAACCTATTTTGACATTCGGATTGGGGCAGGATATCGTATTTTGATATTCAAAATCCTATTTTGACATTCGAATTGGGACCGAATATCGTATTTTGATATTCAAAATCCTATTTTGACATTCGAATTGGGGCAGAATATAGTATTTTGATATTCAAAATCCTATTTTGACATTCGAAATGGCCCCGAATATCGTATTTTGATATTCAAAATCCTATTTTGACATTCGAAATGGCCCCGAATATCGTATTTTGATATTCAAAATCCTATTTTGACATTCGAATTGGGACTGAATATCGTATTTTGATATTCAAAATCCTATTTTGACATTCGGATTGGGGCAGAATATAGTATTTTGATATTCAAAATCCTATTTTGACGTTCGGATTAGGGCAGAATATAGTATTTTGATATTCAAAATCCTATTTTGACATTCGAATTGGCCCCGAATATCGTATTTTGATATTCAAAATGCTATTTTGACATTCGAATTGGGACTGAATATCGTATATTGATATTCAAAATCCTATTTTGACATTCGGATTGGGGCAGAATATAGTATTTTGATATTCAAAATCCTATTTTGACATTCGGATTGGGGCAGAATATAGTATTTTGATATTCAAAATCCTATTTTGATATTCGGATTGGGGCAGAATATCGTATTTTGATATTCAAAATCCTATTTTGACATTCGAATTGACCCAGAATATTGTATTTTGATATTCAAAATCCTATTTTGACATTCGAATCGGGACTGAATATCGTATTTTGATATTCAAAATCCTATTTTGACATTCGAAATGGCCCCGAATATCGTATTTTGATATTCAAAATCCTATTTTGACATTCGAAATGGCCCCGAATATCGTATTTTGATATTCAAAATCCTATATTCTGCCCCAATCCGAATGTCATAATAGGATTTTGAATATCAAAATACTATATTCTGCCCCAATCCGAATGTCAAAATAGGATTTTGAATATCAAAATACGATATTCAGTCCCAATTCGAATGTCAAAATAGGATTTTGAATATCGAAATACAATATTCTGGGCCAATTCGAATGTCAAAATAGGATTTTGAATATCAAAATACTATATTCTGCCCCAATCCGACTGTCAAAATAGGATTTTGAATATCAAAATACTATATTCTGTCCCAATCCGAATGTCAAAATAGGATTTTGAATATCAAAATACGATATTCAGTCCCAATTCGAATGTCAAAATAGGATTTTGAATATCAAAATACGATATTCTGCCCCAATTCGAATGTCAAAATAGGACTTTGAATATCAAAATACGATATTCGGTCCCAATTCGAATGTCAAAATAGGATTTTGAATATCAAAATTCGATATTTGGGGCCATTTCGAATGTCAAAATAGGATTTTGAATATCAAAATACTATATTCTGCCCCAATTCGAATGTCAAAATAGGATTTTGAATATCAAAATACGATATTCGGTCCCAATTCGAATGTCACTTGAATATCAAAATACGATATTCTGCCCCAATCCGAATGTCAAAATAGGATTTTGAATATCAAAATACTATATTCTGCCCCAAGTCGAATGTCAAAATAGGATTTTGAATATCAAAATACGATATTCGGTCCAAATTCGAATGTCGAAATAGGATTTTGAATATCAAAATACGATATTCGGGGCCATTTCGAATGTCAAAATAGGATTTTAAATATCAAAATACTACATTCTGCCCCAATTCGAATGTCAAAATAGGATTTTGAATATCAAAATACGATATTCGGTCCCAATTCGAATGTCAAAATAGGATTTTGAATATCAAAATGCGATATTCTGCCCCAATCCGAATGTCAAAATAGGATTTTGAATATAAAAATACTATATTCTGCCCCAAACCGAATGTCAAAATAGGATTTTGAATATCAAAATGCGATATTCTGCCCCAATCCGAATGTCAAAATAGGATTTTGAATATCAAAATGCTATATTTTGCCCCAATTCGAATGTCAAAATAGGATTTTGAATATCAAAATGCGATATTCTGCCCCAATCCGAATGTCAAAATAGGATTTTGAATATCAAAATACTATATTTTGCCCCAATTCGAATGTCAAAATAGGATTTTGAATATCAAAATACGATATTCGGTCCCAATTCGAATGTCAAAATAGGATTTTGAATATCAAAATACGATATTCGGGGCCAATTCGAATGTCAAAATAGGATTTTGAATATCAAAATACTATAGTCTGCCCCAATTCGAATGTCAAAATAGGATTTTGAATATCAAAATACGATATTCGGTCCCAATTCGAATGTCAAAATAGGATTTTGAATATCAAAATACGATATTCTGCCCCAATCTGAATGTCAAAATATGATTTTGTATATCAAAATACTATATTCTGCCCCAATTCGAATGTCAAAATAGGATTTTGAATATTAAAATACGATATCCTGCCCCAATCCGAATGTCAAAATAGGATTTTGAATATCAAAATACGATATTCTTCCCCAATCCGAATGTCAAAATAGGATTTCGAATGTCAAAATGCGATATTCGGTCCCTATTCGAATTTGAAAAAATAGGATTTCGTATGTTAAAATACGATATGCGGCTTCAAATCGAATAACGAAAAACGAATAACGAAAAACAAACTAACTTCACCTATCATCGCCATAAAGTGAATATCGAAAAACGAAAAACGAAAAACAAACCAACTTCACCTTTTTTCACCAGAAAGTGAATATCGAAAAACGAAAAACGAAAAACAAACCAACTTCACCTTGCTGTTTGATTTCTTGTTTTTTTTTTTTATTTTCGGTTTGGATTATTTCTTGGATACCATGCCCACAATTACTTTTTTATCTCGCATTACGATAACACCCGCGTACCTTATTCTTTCATGCCTCCAGATTGGTCACTTTTCTGATAAAAAATGATATTTTCTTATCTATACTGCAAACATTGGTTGCGAGAGCTTATCGAGGCGGTTCTAACGAGTACCCACAACCTATGTCTTGGCGCAGAAATACGCAAAATAATGTATACTCCTGTAAACCCCAGTTTTCATTAAATAAGGTGGTGTATAGAGAGGTGTTCATTTCACGGACTTGTTTACCTGATAGGTTTGGATTATTTCTTGGATACCTTGACCACGCTTACCATTTATCTCGCGTTACGATAACACCAGTGTGACAAAGTGCATTCTTTCATGTCTCCCAATGGTCACTTTTCCGATGAAAAATAGTGATATTTTTAATTTTAGTGCCAACATAGCTTGCGAGTGCTCGTTAGACGGTTCAAATTAGTACCAACAAGGTATTCTTGGAGCAGAAATAAGACCATGTAACCCCAGTTCTCTCTATATAAGGCGTTAAAATACATGTAGCTGTGAGTCTACTAACATTCTGAAAAAAAAAAAAAAAAAATGGCCGGAAGGTAGAAGAAACTTTTTTATTATTTTATTTTTTCTCCCGATAAAAAAAAAAAAAAAATGGGTCGGGCCTGTATGTTTTATGTGTTTTTGTTTTTGTACATGTTTTTCTAATAAAATTGTTGAGACTTGTACAGTATATCATAATTCATTTTAGATGCTCAAAAAAGTCAGCTCTGTATTTTGGAAGGTACTGAATGCCAAAAATTACAAAAATGTACTTAAAACAGGAATGTGATGTTATGTGCACTTATCGTTATAAGGCGTGCAGGTAAAGACGGACGACGAAATTGTAACTGAAAACAATCGACAAGTACAGCTCATTTTCACGACGCATGGTTGGCAAAGCAATAACAAAAAGTGTGAGAGGTGTTCCGGTTTACCGAAAGAAACGGTTGTTGTCTACGCCCACGATATAGTGGTGACTTTTGCTCCGGAAGCATTTTGGGAAAGGTCACGACTGGTTGAATGATTTCCTGTTGACTGGTCATTATATTTGCTGTCACAATTATTGAAACCCGGTTATTACCGGAATGCTGCCTTAAGTTTGCGCATGCATGAGTGCCCTCACGCTTGCAAAATAAACATATTTCCGTGGTTTACATGATGTTGAGTTTGCTCTCATAATACAGCACATCTAGTTAGTTTTGTATTCATATTTTCGTTAACCTAGAAGGCGAAATGAAAGGATAGCCTAGAGTGCGAAATGAATAGGCATGTAGTTCAAGTAGTTGTAATTGGTTGTGAAAGATCGGTAACTTTATTTGTATGTTACAATGAAGAGGGCATTTGGAAATCCTTATCTGTAATCTGTGTCTGCTATACACTTACATATTAAATGGCACGTTATTACAACAAACACATGATAAGTTTTGTCATTTTACTTTCCAGTCCAAGTAATGCTCTGAGCGTAGACTCAAGCTTTTTGTAAAAGTTAATACTTGTAATTAAATCACATGCAAAATAAAGAATATTTCATTAGTCGTTTCCTCGGCTAAGCCTCGGCATCCTTCAACTCGAAAACTCTTCTGTCGAATCACTCATGAAAAATTTACATCACTTGAACAAGTCCGTGAAATGAACACCCCCCTAAACCCAACTTTATATAGAGAAAACTGGGGTTTATTGGGGTATACATTATTTTTCTTATTTCTGCTCCAAGACATAGGTTGTGGGTACGCGTTAGAATCGCCTCAATGAGGCGGTTCTAACGAGCACCCACAACCTATATTTTGCGCATTTATAACAAAAATATCGCGGATTTTCGTCAGAAAAATAGCCATTTTTGGGATGTGAAAAAATGCACTATGTCGCACGGGTGAGTTATCGTAATGTTATTAAATCCTCTTACTAATAAGCGGATATTCTAGGTATTCATTAGAGGACCAGAATCTAAATTCTAAGTAAACATCAAGCATTATGGGGAAACACGCATCTTAATGCCATGAATGAAAGCCTCGTTTGAACATGGCCGAGGAAAGAGTATACCACCATAGGTAGGTAAGATATTAAGTCTCCCAGACGAAGTGGGCAGACGAACTGGTTTTGCTGCGTTCTTCTTCTTCTTCGACGGATTGGTCTGATATTTTGAGATATGGTAGATATGAATATGAAGATGTGCAAATAGGTTTCAAAATTAAAACCCGCGGACCCAAAACGTCCCCTGGGAGCAGGCAAAAATACGTCCACATTTTGTCCGGAAGAGTTCTCAGTAACCACTCGATGAATATTTCTGAAATTTTTGGATATGGTAAATATCAATATAGAGTTTTGCAAGAGGGCTTCAAAGGATCCCCCGGGAGGCACCGGGGCCGTGCCCCATCCCCCCCGACCCTAAAACATATATACTTTTGTACCTTATGGTAAGACACCCCACCCCCTTAACTTAAAAAAGTCCCAATATCCCAGAAACATTTCAGACACCCACCGCAACCCATATATAGTCTTGTTCCTTATGATAAGACACATTCAGAGGCGCATTCAGAGACGACAACCTGGGGGGTCCACCGGGATGAACCGGGGCCATGGCCCACCACTCCACTTCATGAAAGGCCTATTATCTCAGAAACCATTTTGGTCCCACCCCTAAAACATATATACTTCCGTATTCAATGCCACCAGCTTTGGGGTCCCCTGGGGTGCGCCGGGGCCATGCCCCACCCCACCCCCTTAACTTAAAAAAAAGCCTTAATATCTCAGAAACCTTTCAGACTCCCACCGTAAACCATATATATTCTTGTTCCTTATAATAAGACACATTCAGTGGCACCAACCTCGGGGTCCCCCGTGTAGTGCCGAGGCGAAGCCCCACCCCTCTTATCCATAAAAAGGTCATATATCTCAGAAGCCGTTCAGATCCCCACCCCTTAGCTATTCTTGTTTCTTATTATAAGACGCATTCAATGACACCTGTCTGTCGGTCCCCGGATGCGCTGGGGCCATGCCCCACCCCTCCATATCATAAAAGGCCATATATCTCAGAAACCGTTTAGATCCCCAGCCATAAACCATATACATGTATATTCTTGTTCCTTACAGTGACACCAACCTGTAGGTCCCCGGATGCGCTGGGTCCATGCCCCACCCCTCCACTTCATAAAAGGCCATATACATCAGAAGCTGTTTAGATCCCCACCCCTATACAATATGTATTCTTATTCCCTATGGTAAGACGCATTCAAAAACACCGACTTGGATGTCTGGAAGGGTCAGCAGGGCCATTCCCCACCTTTCCACCTTTAAACTAATTAAAAGGCCCCGTATCCCAGAAAAAGTTTAGATTCCCACACCTAAACCATTTATGTTCTAGGTCCTTGCGTTGAGACACGTTCAGTAACACCTCTGCTGGGCATTCCTAGGGACCCCCGGGGCCATGCCCCACCCATCCACTGCTTAAAATATACCGGCCCCGATAGCTCAGTTGGTAGAGTGTCCGCTCCGGGGAACGGGAGGTCTCGGGTTCGATCCCGGGCCGCGACATACCAAAGTCGTTAAAAATGGTACTAGCTGCTCCTCGTTTGGCACTCAGATTTACGGGGTAGAGCTAGGACTGGTCGATCCAGTGTCAGGATAATGTGACTGGGTGTGGTATCATGTAATGTGTCTGGTGCATGATACTTCAGTGAGGCAGCAATCTAAACGTGAGCATTGAGCTCCCTGTCACAACCAGACACCGTCGTGATATGACTGAAAAATTGTTGAAAGCGACGTTAAACCCGAATTCACACACACACACACACACACACACACACACACACACACACACACACACACACACACACACACACACACACACACTGCTTAAAATACCTTATATCTCAGGAACCGTTTAGATTCCCACCCTTAAACCAATTATATTCTGGTTTCTTACGATATGACGCATTCAGTGACACCAACCAGGGCTCTGTTGGGTCCATGCCCAACCCCATTCACTTCACAAAGGGCCCAACAGACAAACATTCGCTGGCGTCACTTTCTTCAAATTCTCGTATGATCTCTTCCATACATGTATATGTACTGGCAAGTTACTTTTTGTTAGTGCCTAGGACACAAGTCTTTTCTACTGTCCTTAGGGTTATGTAAAGCTTTTTTCATGCTGTATTCGGATAATGACAGAGTTATGGGTGGAGAACACGAGAACCGCTGATTCATTTCCGAAGGTATCGTGAACTTTATAAACATGACCTGAATTTGATTGACGATAGAGGCTTGCAAAGTCTATCACTATTTTTGACCTAAGGTAATAGGTAAATTCAGTGCTTATAACATGTAAAGCACCCAGTGTTTGTGTGTAACACGCTTCACTAATGCGAAAGCAATTCTGGAGTATTCAGTTTCATCAGGATAGCAAACATATAAGTAATAATATTTATTCTTAGTGAAATTGATGCATATTAGAAACAAATAAAAATGAATTTTTTACATTGTGAACACATGATATTTTCGCATTTTGAAAAACAACATGGCCATGTTATTTTCACAAAGGCCGGGCTACTTTTTTGGTTTGTGGAATTCCAATACAGATTTATTGGCTTACAAAATAATTATAATAAAATACAGTTTTTGAGAAATACCAAAAATATTTCATCTCGTATATTAAAACATCAGAATTTTCAACATACTCGATGGAATATGTTTCATATTCACATCAAAACAGTAAATACCCTATATTTATTATGTAGCTAGGAGTGGCCTATTGGGTAAGAGTGCGGAATCTTGATCATTACGTCTCTCACCTCGCTCGGGCCACATGACTTGTGAGGCGCTTTATTCTGCAAACGGAATCTCGGTTTTCGCCAACTACATGTATGATAAACGGTTGGCTCGAAATAAGTGAAATAGTTCGGACATGTATTTGTATACATGAAACATGTAGCTTTAAATTTTTAATGATTTGAAACCCGAGCAACAATCGTTCTGGGGCCAGTTGTTCAAAGCATCGTTAGCATAACGAGCTCGTAAATGGTCAAATTGTTATCTGTTCTAGCAAGTGCAATATCAAAATTCTGGTATTTTGCTGTAAAAATGTGAGCAGCTTTTGCAGACGCAAAAGCTGCTCAAATTTTTTCAGCAAAAAAAAAAAAAAAAAAAAAAAAAAATAGCATTTTTGCCATATTTAACAATCGAAGTTTTAACGAGACGTTAACTATCGATGTCGTTTGTTTTGAACAACTGGCCCCAAATATCATTCGAAATGATCACCCAAGGAATATTCTCAATATCCAGCCGCCAGTTTAGGAGGAGAAATCGTTTATATTTTTTTTCTATTTCATCTTGTTCAGCACACTAACTTAACCCTTATCTTGCTGAATATTGATTTAAGCCACACCCATTTCTGTCTATCAACCAATCAAATTACTTAATTTAATTTATTGCTACAAATTCATAAACTGAATGCCAAACAGTGTAGATCCTGATCAGATGGCTTCTTCAGAAGCCATCTGATCTGGATCTACACTGTTTTCAAAGATAGGGGTTGTCGTGAACAGCAAGATAAGAGTTAATACTGCATGTTTTCTCGTAGGTCTTCGTATTTTTTTTTTTGCCGTCGCGTGAAAAATCATGCATATAGTCTGACTAATGTGTGTGTGTGTGTGTGTTTGTGTGTGTGTGTGTGTGTGTGTGTGTGTGTGTGTGTGTGTGTGTGTGTGTGTGTGTGTGTGTGTGTGTGTGTGTGAATTCGGGTTTAACGTCGCTTTCAACATATTTTCAGTCATATCACGACGGTGTCTGGTTGCGACACGGAGCTCAATGCTCACTTTTATAGTGCTGCATCACTGAAGTATCATGATCCTGTCACATTATCCTGACACTGGGTCGACCAGTCCTAGCTCTACCCCGTAAATCTGAGTGCCAAGCGAGGAGCAGCTAGTACCATTTTTAACGACTTTGGTATGTCGCGGCCCGGGATCGAACCCGTGACCTCCCGTTCCCCGGAGCGGACACTCTACCAACTAAGCTATCGGGGCCGGTATATAGTCTGATTAAAAGATTCGGATTTAATGCATATTTTGAAGCTAAAACTCCTAGGGTCAGTTGTTTAAAGCATCGTTAGCTTAATGAGCTCGTTAGTGGTCAACCTGCCGATTGCTCTGGTAAGTAAAATAAATAATACAGTGGTATTTTTGCTGAATAAAATGTGAGTAGCCTTGGCAAATGCAGAAGCTGCTCACATTATTCCAGCCAAAAAAATATCATTATATTTGCCCTATTTTATAATCAAAGTTTTTCCGACATCGTTAGTTTTGAACAACTGCGACCCTGAACGCTAAATACTTATGGATAACAATGAAAGGATTATTGCGCTGATAATGCTGACTGTGGTCCGTGGTTGGGATATAAAAGGACAAGAGCAAGATAATGCTGACTGTTGCCCGTCGTTGGGATAGCGAAAAACATGAGCAAGACAATGCTGACTATTGTCCGTTGTTGGGAAACCGAAGGTCACAAGCAAAATAATGCTGAAATTTGTCCGTGGATGGGATAGCATAGGATACGAACAGGATAATGCTGACTAGTGTCCGTCGTTGGGATATTAAAGGGCGCGAGCAAAATAATGCTGACTATTGTCCGTCGTTGGGATATCAAAGGGCACGAGCAAAATAATGCTGACTATAGTCCGTCGTTGGAATATCAAAGGACACGAGCAAAATAATGCTGACTAGTGTCCGCCGTTGGGATATCAAAGGGCACGAGCAAAATAATCATGCTGACTATTGTCCGACGTTGGGATATCATAGGACACGAGCAAAATAATGCTGACTATTGTCCGTCAGTGGGATATCAAAGGTCACGAGCAAAAGCAAAATAATCTTTCATGACACTAGAAATTGGCTGCAAAATATCATCACTCTAACAAGTTCATTTAGTTTTTGTTTGATTTGATGTTTAACGTCCCCGTCATCACTATATAGGCCATTTTGGGGACGTTGCTTCCAATTTTGTGGGACTTTTCCCGACATTGAGATGAAATGACATCTCAAGCCCTGTCGCCCAATGAAACCAATAGAGTTTATAAGCATGGATGGTCCGACTCGCACCGCTTTTCCTGGATCCACTAAGCAGTTTACCAGTACTCGTGTGCGGTCGGATTCAGCTCTGCATGGAAGCATTATGCAGCCAATTTATATCTTCAAGCCCCGATGGGCGGGGCCACAGGTTCATTCAGTAAAAACCCTTTTAAATCCCGCTGTATATAAAGAAAAGTGGGGTTTACGAGGTTTGTGATAATTACCTTACTAGGGCTTAAACATAAATTGCAGGGTTTAGCGAGAACGTGGTGTATTTGCTAGAAAGCTGATAAAATTTCGCTTTTAAAGTGAAAAGAGTATCTCTTCTAACACAAATAATTGAATCTCAAACTTGTCAAAGAAAGCAAAGAAAAATGTTGACCAGCGACAAATCATTTAAACATATTGTGACAATTTGTTTTGGATTTATATTCAACTTCTGTGTGGCTGCTATACACGCGCCGACACCGCCACCCTCCACGACTCTGCAACAATGCGCAGCAAACTTGGCCTGCAGCATCGACTACAACAACATATTCCAGGCCAAACTCGACAATGTCTCGCATTACACAGAACTGGAGATAGCTCTGTTCAGACATCAAGTAAATGATATTCTGCAGCCATTACAAACACAGCTGCAGACGCTGGAAACCAACACAACACTGGAGATAACGGCACTCAACAATCAGATGGCATCGGTTCTGAAGGAACTTGCTTATGACAGGTATTTTTTCTTTCTTTCTTTAGTTATGTTTCAACACTACGTTTACTTGGAATGAACGCCACTGTAAACCCCATGCTATATTTAAAGCAAAGTTGGGTTTACAGGGGTTTATGTTATTTTTCTATAATATCCTAGCGTAAAAAATAGTCCATGGGTACTCGTTAGAATCGCCCTCGTGAATTTGTTTGTTTGTTTGAGTTGAGGTTTTACGTCCCCGTCAACACTATTAAGGTCATTTTGGAGACGTTGCTTCCGATTTTGTGGGACTTTTACCCGACTCTGAGATGAAATGACACCTCAAACCTTACCGCTCATAGAAACCGCTAGGGTTTAAGGAGCGGTCCGACTCGCAACCCTCGTTATGGAGCAGAAATATCAAAATATATCAACTTTCCATGAGATAAAGTGTCATGTTTTGGGGGTCGATTGCTTATAAATTGACCGTTTGTTTATTGATCGACATAGAGTTACTAACTACAGAAGCTTCCCGCTTGCTATTGTTCACGTGGCTATTGCTCACCCTGTACAAAATCCTGAGCTACACAGCAATGCATGTCTCCTAGCGTTGACGTCAGAGGATAGGTTTATTGCAAAAACTGGACTGGGACATTGGCAACCAATGTAGCCCAATTTTTCCAATCACACTCAAGAACAATCAACCTACCATGTGCTATCAGCGATTCTAAAGAGTACTCAGAACATACCTTTTCAAGATAGAATGGGCCCCGTCAAGCGATTTTGATACTTATCGCCTATGCGAGCAGCGAAGGTTCAGGCGAGCCTGCGCATCCGCGCAGTCTCGCCAGAACCTTCGCTGCTCGCTCATACAAGCAGTGAATCAAGAGGAACCTTCAGACAGAAAGCCATATCCCTGGCCCCTCTGAATGGCTGGGCATTCGCAGTTAAAATTTGTCATGACGGAATGCTCGAAGACACAAATTCGCTTGGCGGGGCTCGAATAAGGAAAACCTCCCTGAACTAATAGTATCCAAATATACAGATATCTGGTGGTATTGGATGAATTCTCCAGGGACCAAAGAATCAGTTTGAATGATCCGTGGTAAATGAGCTATCCGTGTTCGAATTTTTGAAGTTCGACTGTAAAAAGCAACATCTTTAAAGTGACCTAAACAGTCTTGACGGGGACGTTGAACCGCAACCGGCAAATGTTAATGCAATGAAATAACCATGGATGATCGCTGTTATTGCATAACTTACGAATCCGACCGCTTATTTTGACGAGAACGCCCAAAAGTGCCATATAAATTCCATATAAACGCTTCAAATATGACAGGCAAACCAAAATGGCGGCCAGTTCAGAATGTTGTTTACAAGAAAAGATTAGACTGACGTCATCATAGAACCCTAAAACGCTACCCAAGAATCAGTTTGAATGATCCGTGGTAAATGAGCTATCCGTGTTCGAATTTTCGAAGTTCGACTGTAAAAAGCAACATCCTTATAGTGACCTAAATAGTCTTGACGGGGACGTTGAACCGCAACACACACACACACACACACACACACACACACACACACACACACACACACACACACACACACACACACACACACACACACACACACACACACACACACACACACACACACACACACCACATGGGTGGGTTTTCCTAGTGCAATTTCAACGGAAGTGGCTAACACTAAAACATAAGACAGTTTTCTTTTTTAATGTGGACGGATACACCTTCAGGGGAAAACTCTTGTCAGACATATTTTCCTCCCTCACTATAGGGATCAACACTTCAAGGAAAGAATTTGCTCATGAGGAGTGGAAAAGACATTCCTTGAAGAGCTGAATCCGCTTTTTACAGCGGTTGAGTTAATAGGAAAGCCAACAAGTCGGATTTGTTTTTCTTGCACACCAGATAAGGAAATCCGTTGTTTTCGTTTGGGATAGAAAATCTATTCTTACGCTAGTGTTCTTACACAGGCAAACGACATAAGTATGGTGCACGAAAAAAATAAATAAAATAAAAAAAAAAAAATAAAACGTTAAATAAAGTAAATCGAATTGTTTTCAGTGGTGTTGTGCAAGAAAAATGATCTAATATGGGGTCGGGATGTAGATGGGCGTTTCTTGCACACCAGATAAGGAAATCCATAGTTTTAGCTTGGGGTAGAAATTCTGTTCTAACCCTGGTGTTCTTACCCAAAATCGAATATTATCGCGTGTTTGATAAATGCACTGGTTGAATACGATCTCATATGCGCTCTCGTTAAGGTTGACGTCACAGCACGTTACGTGACGACACTAAACATCACTGTAGTGCCATCACAATATGGCGGACGTCGCAACCGAAGTGACTGCAGTATTAAAATCTGACGCTCAGAAATGGAATGTATGCAAGAAAAAGAACTTGATGGAGTACTTGGAATAGATAACCACCAGAAAACACTAGTTTATGAATATAAAACTAATTGCATAAACCATTGTACCATTGAAACTATTCATTTTATTGTTGTAGAAAGAGGACTATCTAATGTTGTTAAAACTTGCGTTCAATCCCTTTTAACTTTTTGCAATAAAATATCTGTAATCTTAAAGAATCCAAAGAATCCTACATGGGTGTAAGGGGTGGATATAAAAACCCGTCGCTTGGGATCATTGTCCGGCATCACTAGGCAAGCCTCGTGATGCCGGACAGTGACCTTCGGGACGGCTTTTTCCACCCACTCCTCACACCCATGTAAGATTCTTATATTCCAATCCTCGCGATGATATTACTGAGCGTAACCTCGGCATCCGCTCAGCAAGGACGGCCCTCTGGTTGGAACGCCCCTATACACCAGAATCCCCATATATGTTTTTATACGAGTAGTATAAGCTACAAAAAAAGACAGAAAAGTTGTCAGCTGTGTCTTTCATTTCAATCCGGGGATTTGTACACATGACATACATTTTATGCTTTGGAGTTAACGGCCCAGTCAACACTAATTAGGTCATTTCGAGCCGGCCAGTTTACCTCTCCTCACATTTCCTGGGCCGGCTCATACGTAAGCGGTTAACCAGTACAGTACACATTCTTTCGTCAGAAACTGACAACTGCCTTTCTTGCTTCAGTGGAAGGGAGAGAATGACCGCAGAAAAGATTCTTGATCAATCTCCACGAAATAATGTTGCCGACCCGGGCAGGTACCGAACCCGCATCCTCCTTATCGCCAGTTATACGCATGTCCGACTTTGCTACCTAGGCCGGCGACATGCATTTTAGTTCCTGAATCACGCCCATTTTTAGAACAAAACAGCATGCGTCCCCAAAGACCATTGCATTTAAGGCTTGTTATTAGCTGAAACAAACTGTTTGCGCTTTTAAACATACAGTGAAATTCCTCTATTAAGACCACCTAAAATTTAGACTAATTCTGCATTAAAAAGCTTATTCAGTAGGCTGAACTTAATTTTTCTTTGTGTTTTCTGCCTATAGTGTCCTCTGGTCAGGGACCACCTTTTGGACTGTTAGTCCCAAAGGTGGTCTTAATATAAGAATTTTACTGTATATAAAAAGGGTTCCGTTTATCTCTTTCTTTTTTGTCCACCCATTGTCCTCTAGTGAGAGACTGTCTTGTGGACTGACAATTGTTCATTTAGTTTGTCATAGGGAAGACATTTTCAGGTGCAACTGTGTGAAGTTGCTTTAAACAAAGATTTTGTGTACTTTCACACAAAATGAGCAAATTAATGTACCACGGTGTTCGTTACATAGGCCTGTCAACGTGATGTTATGGACTTCATTGATGACCTGCTTCATTGGCTTTTGTAGCTGCTCAACAGTGTCAATTTCAGAATATTATCAAAAACTGATTTTTTTTAGGTTTTACGTCTCCTCCAACACTATTTAGGTCATTTGGAAACGTTGCTTCCGATTTTCTTGGGCTTTTACACGACATCGGAGTGAAACGACATCCAAAGTCCTGCTGACCAAAGAAACCGCGAGGATTTAAAAGTAGGGACGGGCCAACTCGCATTATTTTGCCTGGGCGTGCTTAGATCTTCTAAGCGGTTTACCAGTGATCATGTTCGGTCGGCTAAGCACTATGAAGCCTTTTTTTTTTGCGAATGTACGAAGCAAGTTATTCATAATATAATCTATGTGCTTTCAGAGAATTCCTAGGTAATCTAACAAAAGGGCTTTATATACTGAATGATGATTTTCACAAAGAATCCGGCACCCGTTACCAAGATATCCATAATCTCGTTCTCACACTAGATGACGTCAAAGCTAAGATGGCGACACTGCAAGGCCAGATGAATCAGCTTTTGGGTATTCCCAATGCCACACCGACCACAAAGCATGTCGGAACATCTGCTGCCCCGTTAGGTACAAATGTGCCACAAACAAACTCCCCCTCACAGACACAAGCATGTACAGGAACAGGTGAGTAACAAATAACCCCTAGCGTATGGAATATCAATATTGCAGTACTGGGGCCGAATCCATGTAGTTGGCGCCGGCATAGGAAAAGTAAGTCCACCGTACGACTGTCTTAAAATTGGGTGCAATAACGGGCGTACAATGTATGTCGGGCTAAGTTGCGGATGGAGTACGGCTGGAGTACAGCCATTATAGCACGATGTAACATGTATACGAATGTATTTTTGAAAAAAAAAAAAAAATACCAATTCCACCACCGAATAATGCAAAATAATAACGATACGTTACGTTACAGTTAAGTCTGTTATCTAGTAGACGTGCGTAAATAAGTGCATTCACTGCTATGTTTGTGGCACACATTGGTTTTGCACACCACTTAAATTTTGCGGCAATTTTACGACGGGCGTACCATCACGAAAACAGGCCTATATAATTTTGACCCCCCTTGAACCCCACTTTTATATAGTAAAACTGGGGTTTCCGGGGGTATACCTTATTTTTCTTATTTCTGCTCTAACATATAGAGTGTGGGTACTCGTTAGAACCGCCTCGATGAGACGGTTCTAACGAGTACTCACAATCTATATTTTGATCAGAAATAAGAAAAATATCACAAATTTTCATTGTAAAATTTTCATTGTTTCGGCGATAAAGGTGGCAATGTATTTGTATAAGCGTGTTTGCGTAATGCGCCTCGTGTAGGCTTACGTCTGCTTCATAGAGGAGGCGTAGTTTGAGCCGACGTAAGCTACGGCCGTAGACGTAACAGAGTCCAGCGAATCGGAGTGCATAAAGCGGACGTACGTCGGACATAGTTGCGACTGGTATAAGACTGGCGTATAGTAATAACAATACGATGTATCATGTATATCATGTCCGAAATTATTTTATTCTGCTTACTGTTTATTTATGATGTTATTGAAATAATTTAGAACTAAAAGCACATTGCTACAGGTAAGTGAAATCTGAAAACTGAATCAAAGTATCTTTATTAGTTTCTGAGACATTGCAATTTGAAGTCTGAAATATTTCAAACTGAGAGAACTTCAAAATGCCTCATTAATATTCATGAAGTAGTCTATGATGTCATAGTTGACTTTAAATGCTTTGAACTTTTTAACAATCAATATATCTGGTGTTTTATGATCATCAGAATTTACTTAGCCACCTGATGATATTAATGAAATAATGAAACTGATCTCAGTCAAAACTCGGAAAACAATTTCTTCTAATTTCAAACCTAAGGTCTATAAATTAAGATTCAAATATACTGAGAGGCAAAAGTAAGTATACAGGTTACTGAATGCCGGTTTGCGTCCGAATGACTCCCTTTCTACATACATATGAGGCATGATAAACAAGAACAGCCACTTCCGCATAATTTACAGCATTTTCCGTTTAATTTGATTACACGATAATGAAATCGCGTCACTTGAAAGGGACAGGGGGTCTGATCCAATATTTTGTCTTGGGTAGCTTCCCTTTAAACATGTGTTTCGAATAAGTGTTATTCAATAAATGATTTTGCCTGCAACAAATTCAAAGAAAGGCAACTGATTGACAAGAATGGGTCGCATATTAAATTAAACACAAGCTAAAGTGCAACATCTTTTGTCCAACAAAATGGGATTTTCGCCTTTGACGTTCTTCCTTTGATTAAATGTTTTATGTTTCTATGGGATATGTATTGGTGATTAACTTTTCATTGAGCAATTTTAGAGGGTTTATTATGGAGTAAGCATAAAGATGCCGAGCAAGACAAAATTATGCGAAATTTTCAAATGAATATCTCTTACAAGATTTGAGAATAAGACTCATTTAATTGGTTTCCAGTCATTTCGTACCCAAGTCATTTCGTACCCTAGTCATTTCGTACCATTTTGGTCATTTCGTACCCGTTTTATTTTTCATTTTGGTCATTTCGTACCCATTTTGGTCATTTCGTACCCGCTTTGGTCATTTCGTACCCACTTTTATTTTTTTCTGGGAATCTTGTTTGGTCATTTCGTACCCAGTTCTTCAAAAGTAGATACGAATTGACTTTGGTGTGTTGAATTGATTTGACGCTAATTAACAAGTAACGGGTAACTTTGGTGCGAAATCGCTTGGTTAAGAGTAAGAAGGGCTCTAGTTACAAAGAAAATATTTGTTTTATAGTTTTATTTTAACATTTATCAATTTATATAGATCTATAATATAATACTGAACGTACTGGCACCCAGTAACAATACAAACAGATTTTACAATATCACACATCTGGGCTTGAAGAAATAGATGGGCTGCATGATGCTTTCATGCAGAGCTGAAACCGACCCGCACACGAGTACTGGTAAACCACTTAGAGGATCTAAGCCTGCCCAGGCAATACTGTGCGAGTCGGCCTGTCCATAGTTTCCGGTAATTGGGTGGCAGGAACTGAGATGTCATTTCATCTCAATGTCGGGTAAAAGTCCCACAAAATTGGAAGCAACGTCTCCAACATGACATTTACAGTGTTGACGGGGACGTTAAACTTCAAACCAAACAAACGATATCATTCGACATATTTTACACCGGCCCCGATAGCTCAGTTGGTAGAGTGTCCGCTCCGGGGAACGGGAGGTCACGGGTTCGATCCCGGGCCGCGACATACCAAAGTCGTTAAAAATGGTACTAGCTGCTCCTCGCTTGGCACTCAGATTTACGGGGTAGAGCCAGGACTGGTCAACCCAGTGTCAGGATAATGTGACTGGGTATGGTATCATGTAATGTGTCTGGGACATGATACTTCAGTGAGGCAGCACTATAAAAGTGAGCATTGAGCTCCCTGTCGGAACCAGACACCGTCGTGATATGACTGAAAAATTGTTGAAAGCGACGTTAAACCCGAACTCACACAAACTCGACATAACCGGCCTCGGTACATGTAGCTCAGTCGGATGCGCGTCGGACTGGTGATCAGGAGGACGTGGGTTTGATACCTAGGGGTTGGCATCATTCTTTCGTGGAGATTGACCATGAAATCTTTTCTACGGCCATTCTCTCCCTTCCGCTAGTTGTCAGTTTCTGGCGAAAGAATGTGCACAGCTTACTTATATGCCTGCCCAGGACATGTGCGGATAGATAAACTGAACACAATGTTTACCCATATTAATTCAAAGATAGGTTTTGAGTCCTTGTTGGAGACTGAGTGTTTCCGCAACATATGTTTAGACTGGAATGAAACACAAATTATATTAATGGAAATTCCACTTATATGTATGTTAAGTGGGGTTTACATTAAGTCAAGTTTACATGCGTTTATCACATGGACTCGTTAAGTTATCAGGTGTGACCGAGCACACACTAAAATACAAACTAAAACAACTACTCGACAACATCCCGAGAAGCCTACTTAGTGTAGTGGTTACGCTACTCGCCTTGTAAACCAGAGGTCGCAGGATCGATCCCGGGCTTCTCCAGACTATCGGATGAGTCTTTAAACTGAGGTCCTGTCCCCGTATGACCTTAGCTGCTGATGGGGCGTAAAACTCACTCACTCACTCGACAACATCACGACCGGCCTCGGTAGCTCAGTCGGATGCGCGTCTGACTGGTGATCAGGAGGACGCGGGTTCGATAACAGCCGGGATCGGCAACATTCTTTCGTGGAGATTGTCATGAAATCTTTTCTACGGTCATTCTCTCCCTTCCGCTGAGATTAGAAGGGCAGCTGGCAGTTTCTGGCGAAAGGATGTGCTCTGTACTGGTTACGTATAAGCCTGCCCGGGAAAAGTGTGGATAGGTATACTAACCGGCACAAAAATGACCTAAATAGTGTTGATTGGGCCGTTATACTTCAAAACAAACAAACAAACAAACAGATCGACAATATACCGGTTTGTGCTAGTCTGAGCGTACACCATTGAACAAGACTTAAGAAGCTGCGATGTGGTCTTCTTTCTCTCTCTGTCCTGTCCGTCCAAAACAACATATATGTATGTATGTAACCAAATGACTTGAATACGAACTTACTATGCTAAAGACATTTCATACCCATTTTGATCAATTCGTACCGGGTACGAAATGACCAAAACGGTTACGAAATGACTTGGGTACGAAATGGTTGTTAGTGGGTACGAAATGACCAAAGAACAGGTACGAAATGACTAGGGTACGAAATGACTAGGGTACGAAATGACCGGTTACCATTTAATTCACTACGATTTAAATTGAAAGGGAGATAATCCGAAACAGACAGATATTCAAATTGAGTTTGAAGCTGTTTGTTTGGGTTAAATGGAAAAGTAATGATGTGGTCTTATCGAGCAACATTCATGCATGAGTTTTGCGCTGTGCCTAGATTTGATTGTCATATACAATACTCTTAATGAGTGGAAAAAATATAAAAATGCCAGAAACAAAGTAAACAACCTGAAAAAACATGCCAAAGAGATTTTTTACAATAATTTAGAAATTAGTCTTTCAGATTTCCATAACAATGATAAAAAAAAATTTTGGCAGGTAATTCGTCATTTCGTCAAGAATAACAATTCATCAGGTAGTATACCTCCTCTACTTATCCCTTCGGTGTCTGGTCAAGATACATATTGTTTTACTGAAGAAGAAAAGGCAGAGTGCTTGAATGATTACTTTACTTCTATATCCAATGTTGACGACAGCAATACACAATTACCCACTTTTCAGCCCAAAACCCAGTCTTCCCTACCTCAGATATTATGTACCCCAAGTGAAATTGAAGAGCTTATCAACTTACTAAACCCAAATAAAGCCACCGGACCTGACGCTATAAGCCATAGAATGCTTAAAGCAGTTGCTAAAGAAATTTCCACTCCCTTGAGCATACTCTTCAATAGATCATTTAGAGAAGGTATCTATGCTTCCTCTTGGAAAGAAGCTAACGTTCTACCACTGTTTAAAAAAGGAGACAAAACGTCTCCTTCAAACTATAGACCCATATCTCTTCTAAGTTCCTTGGGTAAGCTTCAGGAAAGAATAGTTTTCAAAAACATTTATAATCACCTTCATGATAATCAACTATTATATAAGTACCAGTCTGGCTTTTTGCCCAACCATTCCACAACTTTTCAACTTATTGACATTTACAACCACATCTGTCAAACATTTGATAATAGTCAGTTTTCTTGTATGGTCTTTTGCGATGTTTCAAAAGCTTTTGACCGTGTATGGCATAAAGGTCTCTTATTCAAACTTAAACAACATGGCATCAATGGTACACTTCTAAACTGGCTTGCGGATTACTTAAGCAATAGATCTCAGCGGGTGTTTGTAAAGTCTAGCTTTTCGAGTAAGAAGCCAGTTAATGCTGGAGTGCCCCAAGGTTCAGTGCTAGGACCCCTCTTATTCCTCATATACGTAAATGACATTTCAGATTCTCTGCTCAGCTTAACCAGACTCTTCGCAGACGACAGCTCGCTTTTTGTTTCAGCTTCTTCGATAAACGATTTACAAGGCATCATTAATCACGACTTGAATATGCTATCAGTATGGGCCAAGCAGTGGCTAATCAACTTCAATCCTCAAAAAACTGAGGTTGTGTTATTCACTCTTAAAAATTTCGAACGTTTTCCTCAAATCTTGTTTGATGACGTGTCAGTTAAATTTGTGACAGACCACAAGCACTTAGGTCTTACTTTAAGTAACAATGGGCAATGGCACAAACACATTGAAAATATTATTAACAGTGCATCCAAAATTATTGGAATAATGCGAAAACTCAAGTATACCTTTCATCGTATAGCCCTTAATCAGATTTATATTTCGTATGTTTTACCAATATTGGAATATTCTTCAGTAGTTTGGGACAATTGCACCGCCCAAGACGCGAATATGCTTGAAAAACTGCAAAATGAAGCTGCCAGAATCGTTACTGGCTTAACCAGGTCAGTCTCATTAGATTGTCTTTATAAAGAATGTGGATGGGTCCCACTAAGCACAAGACGCAAAGAACAAAAGTTAGCTTTCATGTATAAAGCCGTAAATGGTCTTGTCCCTGAGTATATATTAGATTTAATCCCTCCATATGTTGGGGAAACATCTAACTACTCCCTGCGCAATAACAACAACCTAAATATTCCCTTTACGCGCACAGAAATATCCCGTAAATCCTGCATCCCTTCGTCTGTTGCTTTATGGAACACTCTTGATGAAACTATCCGCTCTTCTGTTAGTGTGTCAACATTCAAAAGTAATATTAAATCGCTACGCCCCAATGTCAGTAAAGTCCCTCCTTACTTTCTCTGTGGCGACAGATATTTATCAGTGTTACACGCAAGAATTAGAAACAGATGCAGTAATCTTAAACAGGATTTGTATTTGAATCATCTCAGTATAAACCCTTTCTGCAGTTGTGCTGAAGTTGTAGAGGATGCAGAGCATTTCTTTTTTATTTGTCCACACTATTCAGACAAGCGCATTTCATTGTTTCACTCTACTCATAACTATCATCCTCTAAATGTTCAAAAACTTCTCTGCGGTGACGATAACCTGTCAATACAGGAGAATACTTCTCTTCTCCTTTCAGTCCAAACCTACATAAAAGTTACTGGCAGATTTGCTAATACTGACCAGTAATTTTTCTTATTTTATATTTACGCCCCTGTTTCACGACTAGTCACCTGACAGTATTTATTTATTTATTTATTTATTTATTTATTTATTTATTTATTTATTTAGTTGTATTCATCGTTCTCTCTCTCTCAGGACGTATTAAGTGTATGCTTATTAATGTTGCTTCTTTCTCTTTCTTACTTTACATGTTTTATTTTCCTTAGTCTTATTTCATATTATGTTATATGGTCTGAATCTTTATATATCCCCATGTCGCGTGAAATTAATATATAAGTTGTACCTTTGTAGGGGAAGGGCCGTAACTAATGTTGTGAGAACTTGTGGCCCAACCCCATTGCACTGTTTATATGCAATAAAATATGATTAAACTAAAATACAATACGAGGTTTTATTGGAAATGTTGCCGGCCTCGTTGGCTCAGTTGGATGCGCGTCTGACTGGTGATCAGGAGGACGCGGGTTCGACTCCCGCCGGGGTCGGCAACATTCTTTCGTGGAGATTGATCATGAAATCTTTTCTACGGTCATTCTCTCCCTTCCGCTGATTCAAGAAGGGCGGTTGTCAGTTTCTGGCGAAAGAATGTGCACTGTACTGGTTAACCGCTTACGTATAAGCCTGCACAGGAAGTGTGGATAGGTGAACTGACCGGCTCAAAAATTACCTAAATAGTGTTGACTGGGCCGTTAAACTCCAATACAAACAAACAAACAAAATTGGAAATGTTGATTTTCAATTAAGGGCAATAACTCCATCATGGATCCTGCAACATGAAAAGAGTTGAAGTTTTACAAACTTAGACGTTTGTAGGCATATTTTATTACAGACAGCAATACAAGAGCCGGTATTCCAAATCAAAAACTGTATACTTTTTATTGCCTCTGAGTATATATATTTAAATAATTTATATTTCAGATTACAGGTTTGTATGTAGATCAGATAACAGACAATGGTAGGCTATGTGTTGAGAAGATTTTTGAAAGTCATTTTTATTAACATAACTAAATGATTTATAAATGACCTGTTTGTTTTAAACAGATGAAATTTCATTTAAAACTTAAATAAACGTTTTAATTTTAAAATTAAATTTCAAATGTATATCAACATTTATTAATTAGATTCACAGCCATCAGGGGACATAAGAAAAACGTATTATAAAATCATAGAAATTGAAAATATGTCAGTTTTAAAGTTAATTAAAAAAAGTTAAAATCCACCATGATCATCAGCATCAACGAATATTTTATTAACGTGCAGGTACAGGGGCATCGTCCACATAAGTGGGCCCTCTTCCAGGTAGCTGGCTTGCTGCACGCATGGCAGATCTTACACCAGATCTCCAGGGTGGTCAATCATGAGGATCGATAGCAGAGAGCTTCCATTCTCTGCAATTTCTTTCTGTCAGCTGCTTTCAGGTCATTTTGGGTCTTCTAGGCCCCCGCTTTCCACCTATCTGCTTACGCCTGTTTTATGCACTCGACCCCTGGGTGAATAACAATTATGTATGTCACTGGCAAGGTGCAATGTTAGCAGGCATTACGCAAACACGCCTATACAAATACATTGTCACCTTTATCGCCGAAAAAATGAAAATTTTAAGATGAAAAATTGTGATATTTTTTCTTCTTTCTGTTCAAAATATAGATTGTGGGCACTCGTTAGAACCGCCTCCGCGAGGCGGTTCTAACGAGTACCCACAATCTATGTTTTTGAGCTGAAATAAGAAAAAATAATGTATACCCCTGCAAACCCCAGTTTTACCATATAAAACTGGGGTTTAAGGGGGTCAAATGTTTATAGTCGTGTTTTTGTGATGGGTATTGTGCATTTTCAGCAAACAAAATCATCGTTTGCACTAAAATGAACAGGAAATAATAATTGAGCTAGTCTTGGCAGACTTTACCAAATAGACTTACGACTTATGATGACCCTTTTAATAAGAATAGTAACAAAATGACCAGGGCCCAGTTGTTCAAAGCATCGTTAGCTTAACGAGCTCGTTAGTGGTCATATTGTTAACTGTTCTAGCAAGTTTAATATGTAAAAGTTTGGTATTTTTGCTGAAAAAATGTGAGCAGCTTTTGCATCTGCAAAAGCTGCTCACATTTTTTCAGCAAAAATATTAGCATATTTGCCATAATAAATGATCAAAATTTTAACGATACGTTAACTAACGACGTCGTTAGTTTTGAACAACTGGCCCCTGACTTTTATTATCAGACTAGTTAGCTAGTCTAGCCATTAACTATTTTAATTGTTTTACCTGCAGTGAAAGATGCTTATGTTCAAGAGCTGGAGAGGAACCTGACGTACTTCAAGAATGCGCATCTGACCAGTGAAAAAGCTCTTGTAAATATCAGAGCTCTTGAAACATTCTTACAGGGTCAGGTAAGACAAAATGTTGTTGTTATGACCTTTATGGCCTTCACGTTTTAAAAAAAGTTTGTCCTATTCTGAAATCATGACCAAAACCGCCACAATTTGCAATGGTTTCTAATTTACTTTTGTAAAAATGAACAAATGTCAACACATAACCCGTATATGAATAGCGTCCCTTTTTCGGGGAGGGGGGCATTGACAAAAAGTGTTTACCATGATCTGACGCTGCAGAATGCGGCGTATGGTCTGGGTCTACACTGTTTGCTGAAGTACATACCTTTCTTAAGATTTACCACAAACAAAACTAAAATTGGAAATGGGCCACTCCAAACTTATTAGGTGGGAGATTCCATTATTGTGTATACATGTAAGTTAAATGCCAATCTTTATCTTCGTTTAAAAGAGTAAGACTTTTTGAAATACTGCCTGTTGTTTTGTTTGTTTGATTAGACGTTTAACGTCCCCGAAAGCGCTATTTTTTGTCATGTTGATGACGCTGCTTTCAGTTATGAGGGGCTTTTACCTGACAATGAGATTAAATGACATCTCAGGCCCTGCCGCCCAATGAAACTAACAGGGTTTATATGCATTGCATAGACGGTCTGACAAGCATCACTTTGCCTGGTAGGCTTAGCTCTTCCATGCTGTTTACCAGTATACTCATGTGTGGTTGGTTTTAGCTCTGCGTGGAAGCACCTAGTTCCCTAAGCCTCGATGGGCGTGGGGCCTCTCTGTTGTGTGTGTGTGTGAATTCGGGTTTAACGTCGCTTTCAACAATTTTTCAGTCCTATCACGGCGGTATCTGGTTGCGACAGGGAGCTCAATGCTCACTTTTATAGTGCTGTCTCACCGAAGTATCATGTCCCAGACACAGTACATGATACCACACCCAGTCACATTATTCTGACACTGGGTCGACCAGTCCTAGCTCTACCCCGTAAATCTGAGTGCCAAGCGAGGAGCAGCTAGTACCATTCGTAACGACTTTGGTATGTCGCGGCCCGGGATCGAACCCGTGACCTCCCGTTCCCCGGAGCGGACACTCTACCAACTGAGCTATCGGGGCCGGTGCCTCTCTGTTGTAATTGTACTAAATACAAATAAAGACGACCAGAAAGTGCCACAGTTGTAGACCGATTGATCGATTGATTGTGTTGGGGTTTAACGACACTTCAACCTTTGTGGGTTATTTTGTGTCGTCTCCCAGAGAAAGGGAGAAAAGAGATAGAAAAGATAGTAGAGGAGATGAAGGTGAGGGACTGGGGAGAAAGAGGAAAACGAACGGAAATGTAGAAACATAAGAAATAACAACACTCCCCATCTAAGCACAGCAGGCCTTGTCCAACTTTAAGTCAGTGTCAGTCGGACGCTTCAGTGACTTAACCCTTGTACTGCTGAATATTCATATATCCCACACCTACTACCGATTATCAACCAATCAGATTACATGTAGCAAATTATTACAACAAATTCACACTCTGAATGACAAACAATGTAGATCCTGATCAGATGGCTTCTTCAGAAGCCATCTGATCTGGATCTACATTGTTTCAAAGAAAAGGCATATCCGGGCTCAGCAGAACAAGGGTTAAGATACACGACACCTTCGCTTCATCCAACCACCCCAGACACAGTTGTAGAAAATAGGCTACTATAGGTACAATGTGTGTGTGTGTGTGTGTGTGTGAATTTGGGTTTAACGTCGCTTTCAACAATTTTTCAGTCATATCACGACGGTGTCTGGTTGCGACAGGGAGCTCAATGCTCACGTTTATAGTGCTGCCTCACTGAAGTATCATGCCCCAGACACATTACATGATACCACACCCAGTCACATTATCCTGACACTGGATCGACCAGTCCTAGCTCTACCCCGTAAATCTGAGTGCCAAGCGAGGAGCAGCTAGTACCATTTTTAACGACTTTGGTATGTCGCGGCCCGGGATCGAACCCGAGACCTCCCGTTCCCTACTATATGTACAAAGAGGAAGAGCTAACATAACCTTACATATGCAGAACATACACAATGATAAGTAAAGCAACCATCTCTCTATTCGTTTGAATAAAAAATCAAAGCACTGAGAGTACTGTCGGTCGATTGTCTTAGTGTAGGCTGGGTAAGTGGTCCTGAACGGGGACTCAGACTGTTCCGTTTAACACTTAAATTCCAGAACTGTAAGCAAACAGACTAGACCCTGATGAGGCGCTGCATTCTGATCTTGGTTTATAAGGCGCTGCTTACTGATCTTGGTTTATAATGTTTGCCAAACCCAGCGCATGATTCCAGTCCAGATTCTATTGAAAGCCTCCTACGCAACAATCTGACCTAACAGCGATAAGGACCGAGGAGCTATTTGTGCATAGTACAGATAACGTTGGGTCTGTTGTCAAACAAATGATCCCAGAAAATGACAGTGAATCAAACAGAACTTAAACAAATGGGTATCATTCAACTTATTTGCATTATCTGCTGGTTCCTAGTATGAAGGTTATCATTGTTGGAAAAAACAGGTAACCAGACCCCCCTGACCTTAAAAGGTCAGGGGGGTCTGGTTACCTGTTCTTTCAATATTGACAATGTGCAAGCTGGGAGCCAGCAAATAATGCAAATATGGTGAATAGAATGAATAACACAAAACCCCCTGCAAGAACACACAAAAACGCTTAGGGGATTAAATGCACCGGATTGAAAGCTGACGTCCAAAATAAACTCATTTTCAGGTGGTTCAGCTGAAAGGTAACCTGACAAAAGCTCAGAATGACAACCACTTAAAAGACCAAGTGATTGTCCATCTTCAGCAACAGATGCAGAATATTCTGAACTCACCATCTCTACCGCCGCTACAAGGAGCGTAAGCATTTTTAGATTATTACTCAGATTACGCGTGTGCTTAATGAAAAATATATGTTATATAGTAAAAGTCATTTAACGATGAAGCTTTTTCCTTTCAGTTGAAAAAGGCAACTGTTAACAGAAAGAATTTGCTCCCTCGACAGCAAATTATTTCATTTAAGTGTAGCCCTTCTAGAAATAGACGTTTGTTCTAGATTAAGCCGTAATGGCTCCGCCACTAATCTTTTTATCCCCATCCCTGAGATTCCAAAATGGACTCTTTTATTTGTGAATATAGTAAATACAGGGTAAGTGTTTTTAATAATAAAATATAATCGGTGAGCCTTAGACTATTTTATAGGGGCGAGCTTTAGCGCGCCCATATAAAATTTGTCGCGGCGAGCCGATTATATTATATTATTCAAGATACTAATCATGTTTTGAGTTAGTTTAAACGTATTTATTTCTCTGTTCACCATACGAAATACAATATGTTTTGAGTTTATACCGCAATTCAAAACACTCAAGGATTTTGCAATAATTTCGCAAATTTAAGCAAAAAAGACAACCATCTGTGTGGCATGTTGAACGACATTCAGTGCCATGGTGCGCACACGTAGTATAACGTGACGTCAAGGAGTGCAAAGTTTCTGACGTCACGGCGCCGAAGAGACGTAGGAAACAACATGGACGCTCGAATAAAAGTTTCGCAGCGCTTTCAATTCTGCATGAAAATCGGCAAAGAAATAGTTTATTTTAGCTTTAGAATTTATTTTCGAGGTTGAGACGCAACCGCAGTAGCAGTGCGCAATTATTCCAACGGACCATTCAAACCAGGAACGCCCGAGAAGGTAAGAATTTAGCTGAAATTTCTGAAAATCTGCTTAAATAAATATTGCAAAGATTATAACTTGCAGTTTCGTTGTTTTCCCGTGTGTAAAAGGTTGCATGTTATTGTTTACACTTACGAATTATGGAGTTGAAAAGTAGGTCTGGTCTATTAACGGTCACTAGACGTATTATTGGCCAGCAGTAGAATGTATTATAGGTCACTACCAATAATAGCGTGCAGTTATTCGACCCCCTGTATTAGGCTACTAGAATGCCTGATTGCGGTATAAAAGGGCATACAGATCGGCGCTAACAGTTTTTAGTCAATTTAAAAAATACACATGTATCTGGATTGACCTGTATAACCATCCCCCCCCAACCTTTGCAAACAGTGTAGATCCAGATCAGATAGCTTGAGGGTCCATCTGATCTGGATCTGTACTGCTTCTTATTCAGTATGCAAATTTAAATGAATATATTATATCAAGTAATTTGATTGGCTTATAGCCACAAATAGGCGTGTCTAAACAGGGTAAGATTTAATGTCATATATGTCTATATTGCCTAAATGCAAAGGGTTAAAGTAGAAGTAAAACAAAGATCAGGAATCGATACAATTAACTTACTCTACCCATCAAAGACACCAAAGGGAAAGAAACACAAGGATGAAGCGACCAGATCATAATGGAAACCTAAACAAAGGAAGGCCATTAGGAGAGTTACTTTCCCACAAAATGGCCAAATGGCCATCCAAAATAAAAAGACACAAGTGATACACACAGTAAATAACAAACAACAACATAAATAAACCGCCACAGAAGAACCGCCTATGAACGGTCGGTGGAAAGAATTCCACTGGGGGGCTTAAATCGATTTTACATGGCCATAATCCTCGCCCTTACCTCTGTCGCGGTGTACACTAATTTTGTTTAGTGCGCATGAAGGCTTCCTAACTCATCAGTATTACATCTCCGAGAACATACAAATAAAAAACTACAGAGATTAAAGTTTGGCTGGTGGATATATGTTTTGTTTTAAATTAGAAGTGTCTTTTCTTTTCAAATGCATGTTTATTACTTATTTTGACCAGTGGTTTTGGTCAATTAATATTAACCACCCACCGCCTATGTATAGGAAGAGCTATTGCACTACCCGAAGAGAATATACTATAGTTATTTGAGAGCTTATAGTGTTCATA
This sequence comes from Lucinisca nassula, assembly GCA_963580285.1. NCBI lineage: Eukaryota > Metazoa > Mollusca > Bivalvia > Lucinida > Lucinidae > Lucinisca > Lucinisca nassula. Next base: position 143,784,409 of record OY757013.1, read on the forward strand.
CCATATAATGAATTTGGTTCATATTTTATGTTCCGAAACTTTATTCAACAGTACCACACTGCAGTGTCAAGGTTACGGAGGTAGAACTTAACTTCATGTTATAGTTTTACTGTATAGTTTTTATGGCTACATGTAACAGCTTCAAAACCATATGATGGACTTGGCTCATATTTGACTTGATGATAGATATACTTTGGGTCTAAAGTTTTATTCAACAATACATCCTTACATGATCAAGGTCACGGACTTCGAAATTGTACGTTAAAAATTAACAGTATGTTGTTTGTTTTTATTTATTTATTTTTTTTTTCAAATCAAAATTATCATTAAAAATAAGGAGCATACTGTAGGTAGTATTTTCAAGTTCTTTCGGATCATTGATTCCACTGCAGAATTTTAAAAATGTTTCAGAATGCGGCCTAATTGACCGAAACTAGCTGGTCAGATCCAGAAAAAAAAAGAAAAAAAAAGTGTGTGGCATTGATTGCCTTCCAAAGAATTACCTTTTCATAGAACCGATTTTATGCATATGTTTACAAGTAAACTATTCGATATAATGTATACGAGACTGTTGTCACAATATGACTCCCTTTGTATATTTTATAAAAAAAAGTCCAGCATGCAGCTATATTCATTCCAGATGCAATGGGGAACTTGGAGTGAAGAGTGGAACCATACCGAACTCTGCCATTACAGCCAGTCAAAGCCAGCCAGGGTATGGTCCTGAACATGCCCGAATAGATAATCCGCAAGGTTGGTATACTCCAGAGAGGCAGACAAGTAACGACTGGCTTCAGATCGACACTGGGTCTCTCCACTATGTAACGAAAATCGCTACACAGGTACGTTCCAGAACAATTGTTTAGTTTAAAAGGCCGTATGATCCACGTCATGTGAAAACTTATTTTGTTTTTCATTCGCGGACAACAAACGCGTAGATCAGACTGCCCATCCGCAAGGTCTGCCCATTACGAAAACATGCCTATACAAATACAATGTAAAATTTACCAACGACAAATGAAAATTTTAAGATGAAAAATTTCGACATTGTTCTAATATCTGCTCAGAACATAGATTGTGGAAACTCGCTAGAACCGCCTCGAAGAGGCGGTTCTAACGAGTACCCACAATCTATGTTTTTGTGCAGAAATAAGAAAAATAATGTATACCCCTGCAAACCCCAATTTTACCGTATAAAAGTGGGGTTTAAGGGGTCAAATATAAAAAGGCGTGTTTTTGTGATGGATTATATTTTTTTTTCTTTTTTGGATGGTGATATTCCTCGTGCGCCATCCTATGGTGTTTATATTTCGCAATTAATTCGATTTGCCAGAGTGGGTAGTCATATAACTGACCTCAACACTCGTAATAAATTATTAATGGCTAAACTTCTCAATCAGGGTTATCGGTACCATAACTACGCAAAGCCTTTTCCAAATTTTATAGAGTCTGACGTCATTCTGATTTAATTTCAAAATTCAATATTGGACTTAAATCATTTCTGCAACAAGGTCTATCGGAACCCGAATTCTATGGTAACTTTGTATATACATTCAGAAAAATATATAACCGCAATGACTTTAGCACCCAATTTCGTAAAATCATTCTTCGATATAAAAAGATTGGGTACAACATAAATGTTATACGACCGACTGCATGCATGGTAGTTAACCCAATCACGGTTGACAACTTTGCTTCCCTCTTTAATTGCACGCCGGTGGGTCAGGCCTTAGATTCGATGACGGTTCCAGCGTAAAAGCTTTTGTTGGTTGGTACCTGATGCTCTGTCTCTGGTCGGGCCGATCGTAGTCTAACTGCTGGATTTCTTTTGCTCGAGTATTTCAGTGGTTTCTTGCTGTCGAGTCCTCACCATTGTTTCATCTCTGTGGTTGTTTGATTTTTGTGTTCACGGAGATGGTGCACTGCGCTTGAAGTTTGGTCCATCAAAACATATTGAAAATGTCCAAATATAAAGGTTCTGCTGCAATTTCAAAGACATTTCTTGCGAAAAGGCTTAGTGTCACTTTTGACTTTGAACTTTATACAGAACTTCAAGCTCGTGTGGTTACACTCCTGTCTTAAACGGTGTTTTATTTTCACTATATCAGTGGTTGCTTTGAAGTGTTACATTCCGCACTGCATCAACTGCTTTGAAGTGTTATACTCCTGTCTTAAATGGTGTTACTTTTTCACTCCATCAACTGCTTTGAAGTGTTACACACCTGTCTTAAATTACGTTCTTTTTCACTGCATCAGCTGCTGCTTTAAAGTGTTACACTCCAGTCTTAAACCAGTGCTTCAGATGAAGTGCATGACCCGCCGGATGCTTTTAGCTTTATGAGTGTTACCATATATGGGTATGGCGGCCATTTTGGTCATGTGACCTGGACCTAAAACGGTTCAACAAATAAATGCGCCTTATCGTAAGGAGCAAAAATATATCTTATACTTTAGTACTGTATTCTGAATCGTTTGCAGGATAAAATGCATTCTCACTTTTCCAATACAAAAGCATATGTGTCAAAGTTTGACCTAGGCACAAAGAAGGTCAAGGTCAACCCAGGGTCACCATTTTAGCAATTTATGATGGGCCTACATCCCAGATGCTATTTATCAAGTTTCGTGGAAATCTGCCCAGTGGTTCTCGAGAAGACTATTTTTGAAGGGTTTTTACCATATATTGCTTGGCGGCCATTTTGGTCATGTGACCTGGACCCCATGAGCAAATTTTGGTTTCGCCCATCCCGTAGAGGCTCCATATGAAATTTGACTTCAATCGGCCCAACGGTTTCCGAGGAGAAGCAGTTCGAAAATTTTCACATTTTTCGCCTCGGCGAGGCTATACTAAAGTGAATATAATATTTCGCAAGTTCATTGGTAAGATCTCATTGATATCTATCAGTATGCCAAAAATTGTTATAATATTCCAAGCGGTTAAGTCACTATCACCAATTTTCACAAACGGGTTACGGACGGACCAAAAGAAGATAGGTCAACCCAGGGTCACAATCTTAGCAATTTATGACGGGCCTACGTCCCAGATGCTATTTATCAAGTTTCGTGGAAATCTGCCCAGTGGTTCTGGAGAAGACTATTTTTGAAGGGTTTTTACCATATATGGCTTGGCGGCCATTTTGGTCATGTGACCTTGACCCCATGAGCAAATTTTGGTTTCCCTATCCCATAGAGGCTCCATATGAAATTTGACTTCAATCGGCCCAACGGTTTCCGAGGAGAAGCAGTTCGAAAATTTTCACATTTTTCGCCTCGGCGAGGCTATACTAAATGGAATCTAATGTTTCGCAAGTTCATTAGTTAGATCTCATTGATATCTATCAGTATGCCAAAAATTGTTTAAATATTCCAAGCGGTTAAGTCACTATCACCAATTTTCACAAACGGGTTACGGACAGACAGACAGACCATATATGGCTTGGCGGCCATTTTGGTCATGTGACCTGGACCCCGTGAGCAAATTTTGGTTTCCTCCATCCCATAGAGGCTCCATATGAAATTTGACTTCAATTGGCCCAACGGTTTCCGAGGAGGGGCAGTTCGAAAATTTTCACATTTTTTGCCTCGGCGAGGCTATACTAAATGGAATGTAATATTTGGCAAGTTCATTGGTTAGATCTCATTGATATCTATCGGTATGCCAAAAATTGTTTAAATATTCCAAGCGGTTAAGTCACTATCACCAATTTTTACAAACGGGTTAAGGACGGACAGATTGACAGACTGACAGAATGACCGAATGACCGAATGACAGAATGACACGGTGATTTTAGGGCACTCTTAGAAATCAACTGACTTCAGTCGGTTGCTTTTTCTGCGGGTCGTGCAGTTATGTTCTTTTTCACTGCATCAGCAGTTGCTTTAAAGTGTTACACTCCAGTCTCTAATTGTGTTCTTTTTCACTGCACCAGCTGTTGCTTTAAAGTGTTACACTCCAGTCTTAAATTGTGATCTTTTTCACTGCATCTGCTGTTGCTTTAAAGTCTTAAATTGTGTTCTTTTTCACTGCATCGGCTGTTGCTTTAAAGTGTTACACTCCAGTCTTAAATTGTGTTATTAGCTGACCTGAGCCGTAGGCTCATTGGTGAGCTTATAGGGTGGTCATGCTGTCTGTATGTATGTATGTATGTCAACATTTTCAAACATCTTCTCCTCTGGAACCGCTGGGCGGACTGAAGCCAAATTTCATGTGGGGCCTCAGTGGGATGGGGGAACGAAAGTTTGTTCGCGGGGTCCAGGTCACATGACCAAGATGGCCGCCATGCTCATATATGGTAAAAACCCTTCAAAAATCTTCTTCTCCGGAACCGCTGGTCCGATTTTCACCAAACTTGGTATGTGGCCTTGGGTACTCGGGCCTATCATAGTTTCTTCAAATAATGGCCTTTGGATGACCTTGACCTATTTTATGCCAAGGTCAAATTTGGTAATATAGGCTTTTGAATGGCAAAAAGTGAAAACGGTGGATTTTTCGAAAACTGTTGCAGCCTTTGGCCTGAAAGTTGGTAGATGACATCAGATAAATGAGTTAATAAGTATATATGAGATTTATAGGTCAAGGTCATTCCGTGACCTTGGGTCAAGTTTTTAATATGTCAAACTTTAAACTTATTTTTCAGGGAAACTACTTGGTCAATTTTGACCAAATTTCATATGCAAGCTTTATGGGAGAAGGACATGTAAATTAAGTTGATGATGTTGGGTCACATAACCAAGATGGCCACCATGCCCATATATGGTTAAAACCATTCAAAAATCTTCTTCTCTGAAACTACTGGACGGATTTTCATGAAACTTGGTATGTAGCATCTGGGACGCGGGCCCATCATAAATTCTTAAAATGGTGACCCTCGGATGACCTTAACCTATTTTATGCCAGGGTAAAATTTAGTCACATATGGATTTGTATGGGAAAAAGTGAAAATGCATTATATCTAACAAACCGTTCAATATTCCACCACTAAATCATATATATTCTTGTTCCTTAAGATAGGGCGCATTTATTGACATGGGGTCCACCAGGTCCCTTAAAAAAAAACTTCAAAAATCTTCTTCTCCGGAACCGCTGGGCCGATTTCCACCAAACTTGGTATGTAGCCTCGGGACTCGGGGCCCATCATAGTTTGTTCAAATAATTGCCCTGGGATGACCTTGATTTATTTTATGCCAAGGTCAAATTTGGTCACATTGGCATTTGTATGGGAAAAAGTCTAAATGGCTGATATCTTGCAAATGGTTGAGAATACCACCCCTAAACCATATGTATATTCTTGTTCCTTGTGATTAAGCATGTTAAATGACATGGACCTTGGGAGTCTAGGGGGTCCCCCGGGGGCATGCCCCACCCCCTTCATTTCAAAAAGTGCCCAATATCTTGGAAACTGTCCAGATCCCCACCCATAAACAATATATATTCTAAGGGGCTTTAAGTGACATGCATCTTGAGACCCTGGGGGCATGCCCCACCCCTGCATTACATAAAATGCATCAAATCACAGAAACTGTTCAGATCCCCTCCCATAAATCATATATTTTCTTGTTTCTTGTGATAAGGGGCATTTAGTTACATGGATCTTTGAACACCATAGGTTAAATTGGGGGCCGACACCCCCTTTAGAAATGGTTAAGCTCTCCACCCATTAACCATATATTTTCTTGTTCCTGACCTTTTAGCTCATCTAAGGCTTTATCTTGGCTAAATATACCTGAAAAATCAAACTCAAAAGTTTTCCAACTGATCTTCAAGAGTCAGGAATGTGATTAAGGACCACTTGGTCATACAGCCAGATGCATTTAGTGACATGGACCTTAATTTGGGCCCCTGGGGGCATGCCCTACCCACATCATTTAATAAAATGCGTAATATTTCCCCACCCATTAACCATATATATTCTTTCTCTATATACTAATGTGGACATTTTCTCTTTTGATAATGGGTTTTCAGAAAAAACTCAATAAAAATTACATCAGGATAAAGAACAAGGTTTAAAACAACTAGCGTTGCAATAATTTAGAAAATCTGTTGACAAATAAGGATTTTATAACCAAAAACACATTTGAATAGGGAAATTTCCTTTGTTAAATTGCTAGCAAGGGAGGTAAATATTTCCCCGCAAACTTTCAATTTCTTCATACACTGTTACTAAATAACTGAAATAATCATAAATGATGCAAAACACATCATGAAGTTCAAAAATTTAAATCGAGGCCAAAAAGATTCCAGAATCAAAACTTTATGATCATGGATTATCTCCCCTTTGAATGTAAAATCTCTATTCAAATCTTATTTTGGTCATAATTTTTTAAATAGTGAACCGATTTTCAAAATTTTTGTGGCACATGTTTCAAGAAATTTATAAGCAACTTTTGCTAAAGAAATCATCAATCCTTGTCTTTGTTTACTTTAACGAATCTCCGAAATATCATTATCAGAGGACGAAAACAGAACATTAAAACACGTTTGGTGACATGGATCTTAGATCATAAGAGGTCTAGAGTGACCTTGGGTGCATGTCCCTAAGGCTGTCAGGTGAGCGTCTTCAGGACCAATGGTCCTCTGGTTTTTCATTGCATCAGCTGTTACTTTGAAGTGTTACACTCCAGTCTTAAATTGTGGTTTTTTTTTTCAATACATCAGCTGTTGCTTTAAAGTGTTATACTCCAATCTTAAATTGTGTTCTTTTTCACTGCATCAGCTGTTGCTTTGAAGTGTTACACTCCTGTCTAAAATTGTGTTCTGTTTGATGTAGTGAAAAAGGAACATAATTTAAGACAGGAGTGTAACACTTCAAAGCAACAGCTTAAAGTAGGCCTATTTTTCATCTTTTTTGTTCTTCTGAACCCTTAACAATATATAATCTATAGAGCCAAAACGATAATCCGACATACGACAGCGGGAGTACTAGTCTTACGAGGACTGTTCAAATATGAATGCAACTAAGCACATAAAAATGATTCCGTGATAGATTTCGATGAAAAATTTATTTTATCCCCTCAAAGTATTCCCCTTTAACAGATATACAACGTTTCAGTCTTCTGATACAATCATTGAATGCATTTTGGTAGTCTTTTCGAGGTATACCATGAAGACACTGGAATATTGCAGAACCGAGGTGTATTCGCTGTACAAATTTTCGACCAGAAAGGTATGTTTTCAGCCGCGGGAACAAAACAAAGTCAAACGGAGCAAGGTCAGGGGAATAAGGGGGTGAGGGAGTTCAACAACCTTTTCCTGCTTCAGATAGTCTTGCACAATGAACGCCTTGTGCGATGACGCATTGTCATGTAGCAATCTGACATTGGCCAAACCAGTTGCGGGTCTTTGTTCTTTGAAATATTTCTTTAATTTTCGAAGAACTTTATTCTTGTAAAACTTCGCATTTACAGATTTGCCTTTAGGCACAGCAACCTGAATAGCAGGGCCCTGATTTGAAAAGTATTTTGGCATACATTACCTTCTTGGAGCTCATGGTCCGCTTTGCAATGCATGGTCTTTTGCAATACTTTGTTGCCCATATTATGTTCTGAATCTTTCGTTTTGGCTCAAAAAAGGTGAACCCATGTCTCGTCACCTGTGACGACATTTGCGAAAGACCGTGCATTGTAATTGGGAAACTTTTTAAGCAACTTCTTGGCGCACTGAACGCGTGTTTTTTTTCTGCTCATCTGTCAACAGATGGGGAGTCCATCTAGCACAGATCTTTCTCATTTTCAAATCCCGTTTCAGAATTGTATGAGCTGGTCCTAATGAGATGCCAACCATACTAGTTATTTGCCTAGTGGTGTATCGTGCATCGGCAGCAACTATTTCTTTCACTCTAGCAACCATCTTGGCAGATGTTGCTCTTTTCGGCCGACGATCATGTGGTGCATCTTCTGTTGAGCCTAGCCAACAGCTGAATTTCTTACATCAACGAAAAACTGTCGGAAAAAACATTTCATAATGCCAATAAACCGAACATATTTCATCAAAAATGTCTTTGCACCGTATACCAAGAATACAACGATTCATAATATAGGACCGTATTTCAACGGCGTACTCTGACCTTCTTCCAACTATGTTTTGTATTAGTATACAAGAGTAGACAGTGTTTATCGAACGATATACATAGCTAAAGTGGACGGAATTTAACAGGTTTGGTATCAATGTATAGGTAAAATGTTTTTCTACGCTGTGATATTTATTTCCAGGTGATTTTTGCATTAGTGCATGAGAAAACGTTCTACTTGCATTCATATTTGAACAGTCCTCGTATTCTAACACTGAGTCTTGCAGCAGGTGTTGTGTGGTGGGGTAGAACATCTGTCCGTACCTCGTCATAGCGCAGGTTTAAAAGAATTTTATATGAGTGTGAGGGGTGGATGCAAAAATTCGTCCCGAGGTAACTGTCCGGCATCACGAGTCTTGCCGAGTGATGCCGGACAGTGATCCCGACGGATGGATTTTTTACATCCATCCCTCACATCCATATAGGATTCTTTTTCTTGCACACCTTCCATTTCTAAGCGTGGATTTTAATGCTTCAGTCACTACGGTTACCGACGTCCGCCATATTCTGATGACACTACAGGAATGTTTAGTGACGTCACGTAACGTGTTGTGAATATGAGGTCGTATTCAACCAGTGCATTTATCAAACACCCGAGAATATTAGAACACCAGGGTAAGAACAGAATTTCTGTCCCAAGCTAAAACTATGGATTTCCTTATCTGGTGTGCAAGAAATATTAAATTGTCCCTTCTGCTTCAAACGTGTCCGTTTCTTTTTCGTCAGTTCGATCGTCCATTTGTTTGTCAAGCCATTAATATTGCGACAACCCTAACTTTCACCATACGAGTTATAAGTAGAAGTAAAACAAAGATCAGGAATCGATACAATTAACTTACTCCACCCATCAAAGACACCAAAGGGAAAGAAATACAAGCATTAAGCGACCAGACCATAATGGAAACCAAAACAAAGGAAGGCCCATAAGGACAGATACTTTCCCACAAAATGGCCATATGGCCATCCAAAATAAAAAAGACACAAGTGATACACACAGTAAGTAACAAACAACAACATAAATAAATCGCCACAGAAGAACCGCCTTGGAACGGTCAGTGGAAAGATTTCCACTTGGGGGCTTAAATCGATTTTACGTGGCCACAATCCTCGCCCTTACTTCCGCCGCGATTTAGACAAATAATAATTGTTCAGTCCGCATGAAGGCCTCCTCACTCATCAATGCAACATCTCCGTGAACACAAATAATCAAAGAACCACAGAGGTGAGACAACGGTGTGGACTCGACAGCAAGAAACCACTGAAATGCTGGAGCAAAAGAAAACCAACAGTTAGACTCCGATGGGTCCGACCAGAGACCGAGCATCAGGCACCAACCAACATTACCAAGAATTAGATCTCTCTAATTCTCAATAAGCCTTTACGTTGTAACCGTCATAGAATCTGAGGCCTGACCCACCGGCGTGCAATTAAAAAGGGGAGCAAAGTTGCCAACCGTGATTGGGTTGACCACCATGCATGCAGTCTTTCGTATAATATCCATGTTGTACCCAATCTTTTTAATTGGGTGCTAAAGTCATTGCGGTTATATATTTTTCTGAATTTATATACTAAGTCACCATAGAATTCGGGTTTCGATAGACCTTGTTGCAGAAGAGATTTAAGTCCAATATTGAATTTTGAAATTAAATTAGAATGGCGTCTATAAAATTTTGAAAAGGCTTTGCGTAGTTTATGGTACCGATAACGCTGATTAAGAAGTTTAGCCATTAATAATTTATTACGAGTGTTGAAGTCAGTTACATGACTACACACTCTAGCAAATCGAATTAATTGCGAAATATAAACGCCATAGGATGGCGCACGAGGAACATCGCCGTCCAAAAAAGGAAAATTTACAATCTCAAAATCCAAAGTCATCGCGTTTATCAGAAATTTTGCATGAAACAAACCCATCTACAATAGATAGATGTAAATCCAAAAACGGGGCCTCGGTATCAGAAGACTACAAGAACAGATCAGCCACAAGGGGTGCGCAATTCGTACCCATCGGAATGCCCACAATTTGTCTAAATAACTTAGTACCGAATCTAATATAAATATTGTCAAGTAGAAAGGTGAGGGCATCACACACTTCTGACATGACCAAAGTGTATAATTCTTATGCTCTTTAGAAGTGAAAAATGGATTTCTGACATTACATGCAAGATAGAGAGAATCTTCTCTGTGAAAAGCCCATTCAATTAAATCATTAAGCTTTTCTTTTATAAGATTATGAGGAAGTGTAGTGTAAAGAGTGAAAAAATCGTAAGTACACAGACTTGAAGCACGAAAATGTCTGGATTTCAATTTATTTAAAACCTCATTCGAATTTTTTACAGACCAAAACAGATTTCTTCCTGATCTTTCAAAGACTTTATCCCAATATTTAATCATATGCGTTTTAATACCAGTAAGACAGGAAGTTAATAATTTAGAAAGTTCAGTGGTAGTGCAAGAGCTAGAATTTGCAATAAACCGTGCTTTGTAAGGTCTTTTATGAAGTTTTGGTAACCAGTATAGCGTAGGAAGCTTGTCTTGGCCTTCGGTAACACACACAGCAAACTTGGTGGCTGAATGACAAATATGTTTATAAGAGCTTCATTTATAATGGTTAAAACAAACTTGAAACATGGAATGACAATTTTAATGCAAGCACCAACATTTGACCTGGGCCTACATTTCATGGGTCACTGACTTGGTGAATTATTACAGCAAACCTAGCTTTCACCGCAATGGTCCAGTCCATTTCAGATCAACTGTAAGATCTTCGATAATGAATTTTAGGTACAAACTTGAATCTAAGGATGGCAATTTCGAGGAAAGCAGCCATACTTTACACTGGCTGCCGTTTGCCAGTTGCCTATTCAGTTGTTATGCTCTAAAACTCACTCAAAACTGGCTGCCAGTTGCCAATTTACTAGAATTTGCAAATTGGCATCCAGCTCGTGAAGTTAGCTGCCATTTGTCAGTTGCCGATTGAATAGGCAAATGGCAATTGGTAACTGGCAGCCAGCTTCACGGAAATCTTTACACTGACCTATATTTTATGGTTCACTGACTGTGTGAGCTATTGCGTCAACCCTATCTTTCATCCTAATGGTCAATGGCATTTCTGAAGTCCATGTATTATAAGACCTTTATTAATAATACTTGATACAAACCTGCATCTAGGGATGGCAACTTTAATGCAAGCATACATGTTTGACTTTGGCCTACATTTTATGGCTCACTGACTTTGTAAGCTGTTGCTCCAAACCTATTTACACCCTGTTCTAGTGCATCTCTGAAGTTAATGTATTACAAGTCTTAGGGCTTTACTACGTAGTATGACCCATCCTCTTTCTTATGAATGTTTTCATTGCTCTTAAAGGAACTCATTTTGATTTTTATTTGCCTTCACTGCAGCTGGTGTTGTGCCGTGTGGCGGCCGTAAAACGTCTCCCCGTACATCAACCATAGTGCAGTTTATATTTTACTTTTGGTCCTTTGAGATCAGCGTGAATATTCTGAGAAATCAGAAATAAATTATTGGTTTAGACTCATATTCTAGACAGGTGTTTATTATTTGGACCCCATTTTGATTTATATCAGTCTTTGAATCGACTGCCTATTCGAAATTCGCAAAATTGCAGTATGTTTCCTCTGGCTTTCTTTGCCGGATCATTACAGGGTCACTGATGAGGCTTTATTAGCCGAAACTACGTAGTATGACCCATCCTCTTTCTTATGAATGTTTTCATTGTTCTTAAAGGAACTCATTTTGATTTTTATTTGCCTTCACTGCAGCTGGTGTTGTGCCGTGTGGCGGCCGTAAAACGTCTCCCCGTACATCAACCATAGTGCAGTTTATATTTTACTTTTGGTCCTTTGAGATCAGCGTGACTATTCTGAGAAATCAGAAATAAATTATTGGTTTAGACTCATATTCTAGACAGGTGTTTATTATTTGGACCCCATTTTGATTTATATCAGTCTTTGAATCGACTGCCTATTCGAAATTCGCAAAATTGCAGTATGTTTCCTCTGGCTTTCTTTGCCGGATCATTACAGGGTCACTGATGAGGCTTTATTAGCCGAAACTACGTAGTATGACCCATCCTCTTTCTTATGAATGTTTTCATTGCTCTTTAAGGAACTCATTTTGATTTTTATTTATTATGATACTTGGTATAAGCCACGGCAACTTAAATTCAAACATCCATATTTGACCTTGACTTGCATTTCATGGTTTCCTGACTTTTTGTTTGAGAATTTTGCATCCACAGGTGCGACTGGCTGCCGTTTGCCAGTTGCCTATTCAGTTGTTATGCTCTAAAACTCACTCAAAACTGGCTGCCAGTTGCCAATTTACTAGAATTTGCAAATTGGCATCCAGAACGTGAAGTTAGCTGCCATTTGTCAGTTGCCGATTGAATAGGCAAATGACAATTTGTAACTGGCAGCCAGCTTCACGGAAATCTTTACACTGACCTATATTTTATGGTTCACTGACTGTGACCCTATCTTTCATCCTAATGGTCAATGGCATTTCTGAAGACCATGTATTATAAGACCTTTATTAATAATACTTGATACAAACCTGCATCTAGGGATGGCAACTTTAATGCAAGCATACATGTTTGACTTTGGCCTACATTTTATGGCTCACTGACTTTGTAAGCTGTTGCTCCAAACCTATTTACACCCTGTTCTAGTGCATCTCTGAAGTTAATGTATTACAAGTCTTAGAGCTTTATTATGATACTTGGTATAAGCCACGGCAACTTAAATTCAAACATCCATATTTGACCTTGACTTGCATTTCATGGTTTCCTGACTTTTTGTTTGAGAATTTTGCATCCACAGGTGCGACATAAGCCTTCGGCGGAATTCAGGTTTCACTTGGGATCATGGAGCCCATTCCGGATCTTCAAAATTTATAACGAAGAACACTGATGAGGCTTTATTGGTCCAGAAAGCTGGATTCTTGATATTCTTTCTTGTATGCATTGTAAGTTACTGAAATCAACCTTTATAGCTTAATTGCTATTTTAAGTTTAATTTCAAACACCGAATACCCCTTTAATCGTACACGGATGGTCGTCAACAGTCTTGTAATCTCAACAAAGATTAGTTCAAGTAATGCTTATGCATTCACGAGCTTTTTTATTTCAAAGACAGCCTTACGGGATGTTGCCGATTTTTTTCTAGGGCGCGCCATGTTGTGACGTCATGGTGACGAATTACACAGTTCAGTTTTCTCAAGATGGACAAAGTTGGAAGGAATACCAGCATGGTTGTGTTACAAGGGTAATTTTTATAGTATAATAATTGAGCCCCGCCAAGCGAATTTGTGTCTTCAAGCATTCCGTCATGACAAATTTTAACTGCGCTTGCCCAGCCATTCAGAGGGGCCGAGCTATGGCTTTCTGTCTGAAGGTTCCTCTTGATTCACTGCTTGTATGAGCGAGCAGCGAAGGTTCTGGCGAGACTGCGCGGATGCGCAGTCTCGCGCGCAGTCTCGCCTGAACCTTCGCTGCTCGCATAGGCGATAAGTACCAAAATCGCTTGACGGGGCCCATATAAGCCGTGGTGTTAGAAACAGACAAAGCCTTCGGGCATGCCGGTCAGTCTTCAATATGCAATATATGGTTGCACACTGATCTTGCGCTGCCTCGTGTATTGGGGAATTCTGCTTCAGACGGAGTAGGTACGCAGACTGATTTGCATCTTCGTTGTGCACTAATGGCCGGCATAAATTTTCGCTTAACGAGGCCCAATGAGAATCATGTTTCTGTCTTAACCTTTTTTTACCAAATGGAATCTTCTAAATTTCTAAATTTAGTGGTGTCAGTTTTTGTTTTCTTCAAAATTTATTTCGAAAATAGTTCAACTTTTTGCAAACAGTGTAGGCCCTGATCATAGGTCGCGTTCTGCGGCATCTGTTCCCGGCCTGCACTAATTGCCAGGGTACCCATTTTGACGTTTCCGGTTGGTTGGTTGGTTGATTTGAGGTTTAATGTCCCCTTCAACACTGTGTAGGTCATTTTGGAGACGTTGCTTCCAACTTTGTGGGACTTTTATCCGACAATGAGATGAAATGACAGCCCATGCCCTGCCGCCCAATGAAACCAATAGGGTTTATATGCATGGACGGTCCAACTCGCACCAGTTCCTGGGCAGGCTTAAATCCTCTAAGCGTTTAACCAGTACTCGTGTGCGTGGAAACATCATGCAGCCCATCTATTTCTTCAAGCCCCGATGGGCGGGGGCGGACAAAATGGGTTAACCTGAACAAGGTACATACGTATTTCAGCTGATAGATTCTACCTTTCTTGTCCCCTTTACTACTATTTTTAATGGACTCTTCCGAATGAATAGTTTGTGCATGTACGTTATTGAGACATATCTGTGCTTGAAATACCTTTGCGACCCTCAAATGAGTTTGCATCTAAGCCTACGTAAATGCGCTTGGCTTATTTCCGTCCTAAACTATAGATAGTAGTGGTTTTGGAATGGATCGCAACGAAATGGTTGCTTTCATCATAAGACGAATAAGTCCTTGAAACGGATTAAAAACAAAAAACAAAAACAAACAAACATGCAAACACTTTTTCTTGTATATGAAAAAGCGATATTTACAAGTGCCAGCATGACTTTCATTATGTTTTGCACAACATCAAAGACAGTGGGTACTCGTTAGAACCGCCTCAACGAACCACGTTAAACATGACCGAAAATGATGTTTTAAGTAAAAGCCAGTTTTGGCGGAAAAAAGTTCTATCCTAATGATTTGCAGCATACTTGCGCTGCTTTTTTCCATTCAATTGGTGATCTAAAAAGTACTCAAGGTGATTGGGGCGCCGAAAAGACTTAATACTGTATACTACCGTAATGACCTTAAATATTCGGACAGATATGCCTAAGCAAACAGTGCAGACCAAGATCAGACAGCTCCTGAAGGAGCAGTCTGATTAGGGTCTACACTGTTTGCCAGTCCGTCTGCACCTTTTGGACGCCTTGCTGGATCATGAAACAAGCTTATTAAATTTTAGGAGAATTACAGCAAGTCCTCGTGGTGTCCGAAATTTTACGGTCTTTCACCTAAAAATTTCACGGATATTTTCAGTACTTGAAGGGTAACTCAGACAAGGATACGGTTATCACCAATGAACTTGAAGCCCCCGTCCTAGGTCGGTACATTCGTCTCAACGTTGTTGAGTTCAAGAAAGACGGACAGTCGAACTATGTGGGCATGCGTGTGGAACTATACGGCTGTGACGGTGTGAGGGCTGGATAACTCGACTCTCCTGAAATAGTTTCTGTTTCAATATTCGGGCCCCGAGGTTATAAAAATGACATGCTTAATTTTTTGGCAATCTGATTTTTTCTGCTTATTGTCACATGAACAAGTCCGTGAAATGAACACCCCCTTTAACACCACTTTATATAGAGAAAACTGGGGTTTACGGGGGTAGTCATTATTTTTTTTATTTCTGCTCCAAGACATAGGTTGTGGGTACTCATTAGAATCGCCTCAATGAGGCGGTTCTAACGAGCACCCGTAACCTATGTTTGAATTATAAATAACGAAAATATCACAGATTTTCACCAGAAAAGTAGCCACTTTTGAGATGTGAAAAAATGCACTTTGTCGCACGGGTGTGTTATCGTAATGAAATTTTAAAATTCCAACGTTTATGTGCAGGACAAATAACATTTTCTGCTGGTATAGGCAGTACTTTTACCTCATTACAGATTTCACCTTTTGATTATAATACCTTTTTTATGTTCAACTCAGTCGATTTACACTGTCGACAATTTAATATTTATTGGCATTTTTACATTTGTAGGTTTGTTTGATTTCATGTTTAACGTCCCCCATCAACACTATATGGGTCATTTTGGCGACGTTGCTTCCAATTTTGTGGGACTTTTACCCGACATTGAGATGCAAGGGTATCTCAAGCCCTGTCGCCCAATGAAACCCATAGGGTTTATAAGCATGAACGGTCCGACTCGCACCGCTTTGCCTGGGCAGACTTAGATCCTCTAAGCGGTTTACCAGTACTCGTGTGCGGTCCAATTCAGCTCTGCGTGGAAGCATCATGCAGCCCATTTATTTCTTCACGCCCCGATGGGCGGGGTACATTTGTATGTAGGACAGATATCACTTTCTGCTAATCTGAATAGTGCAATTGTCTTTAATATCTAAGAACATTACACTATTCATGTAGAAGCCTCCGTGGTGCATTGGTTACGCTACTCGCCTTGTAATCCAGGGATCTCAGGATCGATCCCGGGCTTCTCCAGACTTTCGGATGAGTCTTTTAACCGAGGTCCCGTCTCCGTATGACCTTAGTTGTTGGTGGGACGTAAGACTAAAACTCACTCACTCACTACACTATTCATGTCGACTGCAATGATGGTGAAGAAAAGTGTTTGACCTCAGGCCTCGGGGCATAATTGGTATACCAAACACTGTTTTACAGTTATTATTAAATTTTATAAAATTATGAAAAAACATCAGCTCTAAAATTTGTTTGTTAACTTTAAAAGCACTGCGTGTTTCATCACGAAAACACGCCTTTATGATGCTGACCCCCTCGAACCCCACTTTTATATAGAAAAACTGGGGTTTGCAGGGGTAAACATTATTTTTGTTATTTTTGCTCTTACATACAGATTGTGGGTACTCGTGAGAACCGCCTCATCGAGGCGGTTCTAACGAGTACCCCCAATCTATGTTTTGAGCAGAAATAACAAAAATATCACAATTTTTCATCTAAAAATTACGTTTTTAGGCGGTAAAATTTACATTACATTTGTATAGGCGTGTTTTCGTAATGAATATCTCGCCACCATTACAAATCTGTAAGAGTAACACTCTTCCCACATTTCGACAGAACAACTTCGGTTTTGCACGAGTCTTTATTGTATTTCTCTTTTATTTTCTGCTTCTTCGCATAGATTGTGGTTTCTCTTTGGAACCACATCAATGTATCGGTTCCAAAGAGCTTCCGCAATCTATGTTTGGAGCAGAACTATGAATGAAAAAAATAAAGCCATGAAGGGACTTCAGTTGACCGACTGACAGTTTTTTGTTTTATTCAAACCATTACTGCCTTATGGTAATTAACCCTTATACCCGCTGGATAAAATTAATCTAGCCACACTCTTTTGTATTCAACCAATCAAATTACTAGATGTATTTTATCCATTCAAATTTGCAAACTGAATGACAAACAGTGAAGATCCTGATCAGATGGCTTCTTTAGAAGCCATCTGATCAGGATCTTCACTGTTTGCAATGCAGTGATTTTTATGAACAGCAGGATAAGGGTTAAACTAATTTTCAGTTAAATATAATGGTCAATCCATACGACCTGGTAATGGATGATACAGCAGAATTGTAAACATGCAAAACAAAGCACGTTGTTGTTTGAACGGAGGTTACTTACTAACGTGTGATAGAAATAGATACTGTGACGATGTGGGGCATATTAAGATTTTTGTGACGTACATATCTAGCGTACATTCATTTTGAAATTGTAAAACGATATTGAATAAATTTAATGGGGCTTCGAATCTTTAAAAGTGGGAGGACTATTGTGGACCTTATTAATAAACCGGAATTAGAGTATCACAGATTTTCAATAATAAAAGACAACTTTTCAGGCATTATTTTTCGCTTAATCCATACTCTGAGTATATGTCTGGCGTCCAATTCCTGGGACATTGACAAACTGTATAGAGCCAGATCAGACGCAACAGAACAGAACGTTAGTAGTATAGGGTTTGGGCGAGTCTAGACCACCACCCCTAAAAAAATTTTTTAGCTTCTCCAGACCACACCTAAAAAAAAAAATAGCTTCTTCAGACCACCCTCTAAAAAAATTTTTAGCTTCTTCAGACCACCCTAAAAAAATTAGCTTCTCCAGACCACCCCTTAAAAAATATTTTAGCTTCTCCCCACATAAAAAAAACACCCACTATAGGGGTACCTTCGAAAAAAATAAAAATCATCCGGACTCCGCGGAGTGAGAGAGAGATAGAGGTGGATTATTTCTGCCCCAAGACATAGAAAAAAATATCACGGAATTTTATCCAAAAAAGGAGCCATTTGGAGACGCGAAAAAATATCCTATGTCACCCGGGTGTGTTTTCGTAATGAGAATCTATATAAATCACAATTTATTGCGAAAACAGTCCGATGTAGAAAATTTGTCAACGATCTAGATATTGTTCAATCATGTGTGTTCCCACGTCGTGGGTATACGGTTGAATAGCCATGTTCAATCAATAAATAAATATTAAAACCGATAGCATGCAACAATGTTCAGTCAGGTGTGATCCCACGCTGTGAGTATACGGTTGAATAGTCACATGTTAATTTCAGTTAAATCCATTCTGGCATTTCTCCAATATTCAGTGCACAGCTGTCGGTAAATGTTGATATTTTTCCTGAAATCGGTTTAATCTGGCTTGCGGGTATTTAGTTTTGAAGCTTTCAAAAGTAGGTCTGTCCCTGAAAAACAGAAGTTATGCTAAACTTATTTGTTTGCAAACAGTGCAGGCCCAGATCAGACGCCACAGAACGCGGCATTGAGTACCAGAAACCCCTAAAGGGTACCTTGGAAAACAGTTCAGACCAAGATCAGTCGCCGCAGAATGCGGCATTTAGTACTGGAAACACCAAAACGGGTATTTGACAAACAGTGCAGGCCTAGATCAGACGCTGCAGAATGCGGCATATAGTACCTGAAACACCAAAACGGGTAGTTACACAACAGTGCATGTCCAGATCAGACGCCACAGAACGGGGCATTTACTACCGGAAACTCCAAAACGGGCAATTGGCAAACAGTACCATTTGGTACGCCTACAAAGGGTTAAAAAGGACATGAACCATTAAAAGCTGAAAACAATTACCTTAACTATAAAACATCAATAGCTAAACAATACTTACATATTTATTAAAATTCCGCAAAAAAGTACACTGTGTATGACTTTATATATTTCAATAACCTTCAGCGTTCAATGTCAAATTATCAACTGTGGTTTGAAAGGACATTAATATTTCAATTTACACACACTCTTACAGACTGAGTGCGATCTACAAAAAGGTGTCTTAAGACACAACATTTTGGGTAAAAAGACTGACCTGGTCCTCCTAGACGTTAATAGATAGAAACTTGAAACTTTGGGAACTGATAGATCTTTGATCTGTGGCGTGCATGACACTTTCAGAATTTTGATCCTGCCCCTGGGAGTGGGGCACCTTTGGGGTAAAAAATCAAAGTTTTCATAACATGGTCGTGTAGCATATTAAATCAAACGGCATGATCAGTAGAATACATTACCCCTCGGGCCAAACACCCCTATGGGATAAGGCTCACAGGGAAGCATGGGGATATGCGATGGCTTGCCATCGATTGCAAGATTCTAGTTTAGTAGGTTGCAGTTATAATTTAAATTTCTTTCTGTGTGTTTTCTGCATACAGTGCCACCCCTCTGGTCAAGGACCACATTTGGGACCACTTTTGATATTTGTATTGTCTTAGTTTATGCTCCTATAAATAGGTGGTGGATCATTTATTATTATAACTTAATTCAATAAAATCAAGCATTTCCTATTTTTTTACCTCGGCTAAAGCCTGGGCCTTGCCTTCCTCAATAAGTTTTTTTCTTTCCGTTTCATTTAATCCTGTTTGTTTTGAATGTATGCAATCTTTCAGTTTATTATATTTATCTAATTCATTTAAAATCAACTTAAATTCATTTTCAGATATCTGCCCATCTGTCAAAGCCTTAGAAATCAAATCTTTTATACTAGTCAACTTACTATCAGCAATAGTTTTAATCTCATAATGTTTTTGTGTTTTTGCATGTAATCTACGTCTAACAAGTTTAACACAAACTCCTAAACATCCGCACACAACAGCGGCAATTTCCAACGGCAACATAATCGGAACAGTTAAACCAACACCAGCCATAATAACACTTGAAGAAATTAACGCAGTATCAACACTATCAGTAATGTTAATCCCCCGTTTATACTTTTTATATAATGCCTTTCTTACAACCCTCTCTTTCATTAAATGTTTTTCTATCTCTGATATCTTCTGTAATCTATAATTTTGTCCGTCTTCATTAGGTAAATCTGGATATAAATTCGGCGCCGTAGGTTGCTTCATTTTTATATTTATTTTTTGAATTCAATTAATAACGAGACAACAGTATTTACCGCAGTTTTATTAGTCCATAGACTAAGAAAATTAATAACACTTCCAGCTTTAACTAAACAAGGGGTGACAAAATTAAAATGTGTACTTGTCGTTTCAATATCTAAAGCAAGGCCGCGGCACCCTTCCAAACGTTCCCCATTCTCCAACACACCAACCCACACTTCACCACTTGACTTTCTACTCGACCGGCTCATACTTGTAATATAACCATCTCTCATCATAACATAACCAACTAATGGCTCTCTACCTCCATTTCCAAATGAAAATATTTTACCCCTAGTTAGTGGACCATTTGATTCAGCAGTTATTGTTATGCTATCACTTAAATCTGCTATTTCTTTTTGTAAAACTAAATTATTATCTGTTATTTTTTATTTAAAACCGAATTATTATCTGTTATTTTTTTATGCAAATCATTAACACGTAAAGTCAAATTATTCTTATCTTCAGGATACTTTTTAACACCAAATATACTCATTTTTAATCATAAAATTTCTAACGCACAACAAATTGGTAAACCATTGTTGTTTGTTTTCTGACCATTCTCATCACAAACGCTTATACTTAATTCTGATATATCACCATGTGTTCATTGTTTATATTCCGGATTACTAAAACGTGTATGAACAATATCTCCAAATGATTTATTTTCAACAGAAACAACACCAAGGATATTACTAGGAGCACCATCAAAGAAATTGCAAGCACTATTTATCTGCTCAAGATGAACATATAGTTGTTTATAAGGTGCAAAATTTAACGGTATTTCTCCCTCATACGTTTGATTTGCGTTTAATCGTCTATTTCCGTGGCCTAACATCTCTTTTAATCCTTTGCTTATTTTTAAATCAACGGTCGATGTCAAAAACACTATGCCATTTGTTTCATTTACAGATAATACAATATTATTACTTTGAAATATATCTGCTGTTTGTTGGAAACTGTAAAATCCTGAAGTTAAACGTATTGGTCTATCTGTTCCTTTTTGGATAGATTCATCAATCAAATTATGCCAACCTATAGTATAAGTAAAACTCTTCAATCCAATTCTCTTAATACCGCATTTGTTATCTATATATTGTTGCAAGTGTATTGTCTTATAAATATCAGAAATTGTGTGACACATTTTTAATTATTAAAAAATGATACCAAAAAAATTCAAGTACAATCCCAATGCATCATATAACCCTCATACTAAATATTCTAAAAAGAATATTGAACTTGTAAAACGAACAATTTATGTTAACAAAAATGACCATTTTCCAGTAACGTTTCCCGACTTATTTCAAGATTATCAAAATCCGGCATTACACACCAATGAACCGTGGAATACATGGCTTTATTCATCATTTGACTGGTGGCAGTGCCAATTGAATTTTGCTGTTTGGTGTGCTACTACTGGATGTGGTGTGAGTTATAACGACCATTTGCAAAACACTTCAGGACTAACTAAAACAGTATATACATTTCATGTGTATTATTGTATTGATCGTATTTTGAAAGAACTTAAAACACCTTTACCAACAGATGAGAAATTTTGTTATTACAAAAACACATACGATAAAGCAACTAACCAAAACTTATGCAATGAATTCAATGTTTCACCAAATACAGACTGGTGCCAAAAATTGGAAAGAAGTTCTAAATGTCATGGTCTCGGAGAATTCACACAATACTTTAAACCAGATGGAAAATACAGATATGAGCATCAAAGTGATGGACCATTCTTTACTGTAAATGACAAAATAGAACATACAGTAGATATAAGTGAGGCATGGACAATGTTTATATTAGACAAATCAGAAGGCTTCACAAAAACAGGTAATGAACGAATTAACGAAAGTATTAGAATATTTGTATGGGCACTATTAGGAGCACAATATCAAACACGTGTAGAAATACTAAAAATAGGCACAGGATTTGATGCTCAAAAACAATTCTTAGCAAATGTTCAAGAAGCAATTAACAGTCCAATCGATTTGCACGACCAAATATCAAAATATCAAAATGTATTGAAATATGCTACGAGTAAAGTTGATTATACATACGGACTTGGTCTCTACATGTCTCCCAGTGATATGATATTACAAATTGGTACTTTCGCTGGATATAAGAATAAAATTGTAATTGCAACATCGGAGTGCTCGCTTGGTTTCAATAGCGACGTAATAAATGTTAAACCTGCTGCACCTACTACACAACCTGCAACTATACAAAGTACACCAACAAAGAAATCTCTACCAGAACCTGTTACACATCAAACTGTTCAAGGTACAGAAACAAAGAATCAACCCACTGTAATATCCACGAAAGAAGCAAAACAACACGAAGACAACAAAGCAGCATTAATAGTAGGAAGTATAGTAATAGGTATTATTGCACTCAGTATTTCCTAATATACTCTCTTGCAGCTGCATACAATAATCCTACAACAAGGACAAGCAACGCCAAGAGATGTTCCCCAAACCAACCAATCACTTTTCCAGTAGTAGACAACAGCCAAGACACAATGGCGCCAATAATACCTGGCAGTGCTGCTGCTGCTTTTCCTGCATGATTGGCTAATAGTTTACCAAGATTACTTAATTGTTTTTTTATCCAATTTTCTATACCATCTTTTGACGGTGGTTTAGGGGTTATAGAGCCGCCACCAGTAGTAGGAATAAAAGTCTCAACAATAACACCAATAATCATTCCAAAAGCAGTTAAAACACTAACAATTGTAATTCCTTGTTCTCTGAATAATGCTTTAATTCTCTCACCTAATGTAGTGTCTTCTTTTAATATCTTGTTGATTGTTCCCTTTATTCTATTTACCTGACTACGTAATTTATCTCTATTAACAATAATTACTTCTAATCTTGCACTTCTGTCAGACTCCAAACCTCTTATTCGCTCATTTATCCTCTCTATTTGAAATTCATCTTTGTCTGCTTTCGCTTGTTCTAATTTATCTTTTTCTTTTGCTAAGTCTTTATTTGTTTCATGCAATTTAACCAATTCATTTGCAACCTCTTCTTTAACACTTGTCATTGCTTTTAAAATACCACCCATTTCTCTTTTTGTCATATCTGTTTGTGTGCGTGCATTTTTGACTTCTGGCAGCTCTAAATTGTCAAAAAGAGATGTAAAAGTGGTTTCAATATTATTTGCAGTGTCTACTACATTTTGCACATCTTTGGTTGAAGATAAGTCTTGCATTGGAATGTTTTCCGTTGCAATCTTGTCTCTTGCTATGGCCAAACTCGCTAATTCTGCTCTACCTTCTTTTATTCTTGTAGCAGGGGGTTGATAATCGGTTATGCCAAGATTATATCTGATAAAATTAACTTTATATTTTTTAAGGATTGTATCAAGTGAATAAAACTGCAGGACGGCATCTGGTTTGCTACTTTTATAATATGATAAGGGTTTAATTTTTCCATCTTCATCCTTTATACCAAGCAGTGGTTTGCCATATTTATCATTTGTAAGAATCCATCCATTTTCATCTACATCCATTCTTACAGACTCATTATTTCTTTCATAAAATCGTTTCAACACCATTCTTAACAAATCCTTTTGGTGTTCTTCTTTATCCGATACTGTCAGATCGTCTAGTACTTTATATTGATTATTCAATGTTCTTTGAAATTCTTGGTCATCTAAAATAGTGTCTTTATAATCATCATCGTCATAATCATAATCATCTATGTCAAATGTAGGATTCTCAGGATCAAGTCCTTCAGCCATTTTTAATTATTAAATTTTTCCTTAAAAAATGTCGACCAATGGAAATAAATTAAACCCTTACAGAAAAATAAGAGAACCGCGCGGTGTGAGAGGTATCCGTCAAAGTGTAGTGATAACCAATAATCCATCAACTATTGACCAAAATCAACATTTATTAGTGAGATTTCCTAATCTAAGTGGTAATGATGTTATTGTTCCCGGAACAGTCAGATTAGCATTTGAAATTGAACTAATCTCTAAAGATGCAAATGCAACTATTTATCAAAATATTGGAGGAGCAATAATTAAGAAAACAACAATTAGGATAAGGTGAAATGAAGTTATGTCCATTGATGATAGTGACATCTATTATTGTTATATTGATTTATGGAAGACTCCTACAGAACGAATAAATATGGTTTATCAAGGCGTTGGCAAAGCAAACATGTTGAAACTTAGAGTGGGGGCAAAAAATGCAACAGCAGATAAAGAAGATCAGGCAATAGCAAAAGCATATGGAAACAGGTTTTGTATTCCGCTTGATTTTGAATTATTGGAAACCCATATGCCTTTTTATCAAGCAGGACTCGGGGATAGATTAGAATATGAACTTACATTTAACGATTACATGAAAGTTATTAATTCAGCTGATGCAACTTCAACTTATACAATCAAAAATATTTGTTTGGAGTGTGGTACAGTTTCTGATACTGAATTAGCAAGACAAATAAGACAAGAAGTCAGTGACAAAATGGTTATTTTATACGATAAAATATTTAGGCAGAGAAAAATAACGAAGAATAAATCAGATACTCTTTGGAACATTAATTTAAATGTCCCGGCAAGAAGTATGAAAGCTATTCTTATACTATTCGAAGATCCTGAAAGGACCAGCACAGAAGAATATTATAATCCAGAAATTACAAAAGTGGAAATGACTATAGAAGGGATTCCGAATCAACTATATAGTCAAGGAATGAAATCGTACCAACAATGGGACGAAATAAATAAATTCTTCGCCCTAAATTCAAAAAGAAACAAAGAAACAAGTATGGTCATTAAAGATTTATATTTTTTCTGATACAACAATAGAAAAATATCTAACGACTAGTTATGCTTTATGGTTGGATTTACGTTCAACTGATGATAATACATTTCATGGTTCAGGAAGAAGAATAGAAAATGCTTCAGAAGGCATAACAATACAAATTACAAAAGAAGCAGGAGGAAATGAACAAATAAATGTTTATCTGTTTGTAATACAAGATGCCCAAATTAATTTTGAAGAAGGTAGATTCAAAGAAGCTCATTATTAAACAATAGAAATGGAACTACCTAAAGATTCACACTGTGCAATTATTTGTGGTCAAACTGGCTGCGGTAAGACTGAAATTGTTTTAGACTTACTTGAAGGTGTATATAGAGGTGTATTTAGTCATATTGTTATACTTTGCCCAACCATTCAATGGAACAAGGCATACAAAAACAGAAGTTGGGTTGGTGATGTTAAAAAACCAAAGACAAAAAATATTATAATCGTAAATCCTATAACGTCAGATGGAACAGAAAAGCTTCAAGAACTATTACGGTTGTTTTTTAAAACATATGCCAATTCCCCTACATTATACATCATTGATGATTGTAGCGCAACAAAAGAATTAACAAAGAAAAAAGACATGTTGTCTGAACTCGCTTTTTCAGGCAGACACGCAGAACAATGGGTATGGGTTATATCGCAAAGATACAATTCAGTTTTGAAAGATTTAAGAGAACAAACAAAGTGGTTATGTATGTTCTACACAAAAGATAGAGATTGTTTTGAAAATTGTTTGAGAGAGAATGATGTTATTCCCACATTAGAAGAACGGCAAAGAATAAAGGAAGAATTAAAGAAAAAGAAACATCGTAAATTAATTTTGAAAACCGACCAACCTACTGATTATTGGGTTGTTGATTAAGTAATGCTTAAGTAATGCTTAAGTAAAGTAATGCTTAAGTAATGCTTAAGTAATGCTTTAGTAATGCTTAAGTTGCTTAAGTAATGCTTAAGTAATATAGCAAAAATAAGCAATGCTTTAGTAATATTACAAAAAATAAGCAATAATAAAAAGCAATGCTTCTTGAAACACTAACAATTATAACAAACACTGCAGTCTAATCGGTAGTTGGATACGTGGTATATAATTATTTGAAAATAAAAAATAAATTATATAAAGTAAAAAATAAACTATATAAAATGGATGCTGAAAAACTACTTAATGAAAACAATACATGTGATCAAAATAATGAGCACAATGAAACAAAACGTGAAAGACTATCAGCCATTGTTGCTGCAGGTGGTAGTAAGCAATATTTAGGTAGAGATGTTCAATTGTCAGACATTGATACAATGACACCAGAACAAATAAACAAACTGTATTGTAGATATGAAGCAAGACTAGGGGCAAGTATGACGAAGACATTGGGTAATTCTTTTATTAACTTATATGTTATGGGTGTGTCAAAGTATTTAAATGTTGTTAATCCACCTAAATTAATACAAGACTTAGAGAAAGACCCTTTTATCAATCCCGCTTTGACTAGCACATGTTGTGAATTATATTATAGATATGGAATGTATCTTGCTCCTATTACTGCAATGTTAACAACAGCGAGACATATTGATTTTACTAATCTTAATAAAAAAGACATAAAAAATGACGAGTGAAATAAAAGCTTCCCATGATGACAAAGTCACAAAATATGCCCTTGATGACGAAGTCACAAAAAAGAAAAACCCCAAAAGAGTATCTGCAGGTAAAAAAGGTGCAGAAGCAAAAAAGATAAAAGCTGAATTAAAAAGAAAAGAAGCAGAGCTTTTGAAGAAAGAAAATGTGGAACTAAAAGTTCCAAAGCAAATAATAAAAGATGATAATGAAGTTCAATATATAAATATATATAAAAATTATATACCTCTATGTATAGTAGGTGTGATTGTTGGATTGGGTTTATATATTTATAATAAGAAACAGGTTACACCTGCGCAGCCCAAAACAACAAGAAGAAATCGATCCATTTGAGTTTAATTAATCAAAAAATTCTTATAAAAATGGCAACACAAATTGATGGAAAACAAATTGCAAACATTTTATATCACGCAGGAGTAGAGACTATATTAACGGTTGGTTATGCAGAATTAGGAAGAAAACTATTGAAAAGACCACCACCAAAAGTAGATTTTAATATGACTGATATTGGTATGTTATCCATTGATATATTACTCGCAATGGCGACGAGAGATATGTTAGTTAAGCAAGGAATTATTCCTGCTGATATTATGAAGTAAAAAAATGGCGAGTGCAGTGGTGATGATGCTTGGTGGAGCAGTAGCGAACGCCTTTGCTTTTTCTGGTAGTAATTATTTGTTTTCACACATTGGCGGAGACGCAGAAAAAGAGAGAGAAAGACATGATAAGGCAATGGAACAATTAGAAGCAGCACAAGTAAAATGGAATAATGAAAGAACACAAAGATTGGATTTTCTTAATGAACAAAAACAAAAAGAACGTCATGCAGAAAAAACCTTTGAAGAAGTAGACCAAGCAGGAAAAGAATATTATTATGTTACACATGAACCAAAGTTGAGTGATTTTTATACTCCATCAGAAGATCAGAAAAATAGAGAGATTGCATTTGTTGTTGGTGCTATGGTATTAACTGGTTTTGTTGCATGGAAACTAAATAAAATATAATGAATCAATTCCATAAGGTTGTGTATCTATTCCATTTTCGCATATATATCTTTTATCAAGAAAAGGAGATAAAGAAGCTTTGTTTATTTCATTTACAAACATATTATGTTTGTCAGAATTTAAAGTGTACATCTTATTCATTTTTAGTTCATTATTAAATAAACAATTTTTATAATCATTAAAATTTATGTCTTTTTTAATTGTTGTTTTGCTAATGCCTTTTAATTTTTTTCTTCATTAAGATCAGTTAATGTAAAAGAATATGCTTTACTCCTCAGAAAAACTATTTCATTAATAATTTTACCTTGTAATTCATCTTTAAACTTCCCTATTTTCTTTTTATTTTCTTCTGAATAAAGATTATGATTTTCTGGATAGTCTGATGTATCTAGTTCATTTTTTATTTGTTTCATATCTTCATAAATATTTTTAGTTTTAATGGATAAGAATATGCTATCGGTATTATGGACGATCAAAGGAAACCCACAATTAAAATTTTCAGTTTCTGTAGATAAATCATAAACTATTCTTTTTTGTTTACCTAATGGTATTATCTTTTTTACGTTAGCATATTGTTCTTTCTTTTTGTTATATTTAATTGAAACACATTTGGTTTATCTTCTCTCGTATTGATATTACTATTATATCCTAGAGAAGTTATAAGATAATGTAAACACGAGAATGTAATTTTAGATTTTTGTGAAAAAGAGAATGCACAATTTTTTCCTTTTTTATAACCATCTCCGTGATAAAATCCTCTGAAAAAGAATAGTTTATAACTGTAATCATTATTAAGAATTTTATAAGGGATGTATTTCTCTTTTTTATCAGTATAAATTTTTTCAAATTTGATTGCCATTAACTTATGACTTCATTTTGGTACAATTCTATATACTTTAGATGAATTCATACAATCTATTATCTTAAAATCAGTTGGGTATAATTCCTTACAGTATTCTAAACATTTATTTAAAAGATTTAAATCTTGGTTATTTAAATTCCAAGAATATTGTACTCCATAAATTCCGCTACTTCCATCAGCTAAAAAGAAACCTTCAATAAAAGCTATTTTTTCTTCTAAAGTTGACGGTTCTAATTTTAAGAAGTCTTCTTTTAAAGGAGGGGTATAAGAAACTTTATAGAAATCTGTTTTGGTCTATAAAAAATTCGAATGATGTTTTAAATAAATTGAAATCTAGACAGTTTCGTGCTTCTAGTCTGTCTACCTACGATTTTTCCACTCTTTACACTACACTTCCTCATAATCTTATAAAAGAAAAGCTTAATGATTTAATTGAATGGGCTTTTCACAGAGAAGATTCTCTCTATCTTGCATGTAATGTCAGAAATGCATTTTTCACTTCTAAAGAGCATAAGAATTATACACTTTGGTCATGTCAGAAAGTGTGTGATGCCCTCACCTTTCTACTTGACAATATTTATATTAGATTCGGTACTAAGTTATTTAGACAAATTGTGGGTATTCCGATGGGTACTAATTGCGCACCTCTTGTGGCTGATCTGTTCTTGTATTGTTATGAAAGAGACTTCATTTTGTCGCTTTCCATTGATAACCAATCTGAAATTATTGAAGCTTTTAGCTCTACTTCTAGATATTTAGATGATTTATTAAATATTGATAATACCTATTTTGATGGTTTGATCAGTCAGATTTACCCCCTAGAACTTCAGTTAAATAGGGCAAATTCTTCTGATACCGAGGCCCCGTTTTTGGATTTACATCTATCTATTGTAGATGGATTTGTTTCGTGCAAAATTTATGATAAACGCGATGACTTTGATTTTGAGATTGAAAATTTTCCTTTTTTGGATGGTGATGTTCCTCGTGCGCCATCCTATGGCGTTTATATTTCGCAATTAATTCGATTTGCTAGAGTGTGTAGTCATGTAACTGACTTCAACACTCGTAATAAATTATTAACGGCTAAACTCCTTAATCAGGGTTATCGGTACCATAAACTACGCAAAGCCTTTTCAAAATTTTATAGACGCCATTCTGATTTAATTTCAAAATTCAATATTGGACTTAAATCTCTTCTGCAACAAGGTCTATCGGAACCCGAATTTTATGGTGACTTAGTATTTAAATTCAGAAAAATATATAACCGCAATGACTTCAGTACCCAATTTCGTAAAATCATTCTTCGATATAAAAAGATTGGGTACAACATGGATATTATACGACAGACTGCATGCATGGTAGTTAACCCAATCACGGTTGGCAACTTTGCTTCCCTCTTTAATTGCACGCCGGTGGGTCAGGCCTCAGATTCTATGACGGCTCCAACGTAAAGGCTTATTGAGAATTAGAGAGATCTAATTCAAGGTAATGTTGGTTGGTGCCTGATGCTCTGTCTCTGGTCGGGCTCATCGGAGTCTAACTGTTGGTTTTCTTTTGCTCCAGCATTTCAGTGGTTTCTTGCTGTCGAGTCCTCACCGTTGTCTCACCTCTGTGGTTCTTTGATTTTTGTGTTCACGGAGATGTTGCACTGATGAGTTAGGAGGCCTTCATGCGGACTGAACAAATTATTTGTCTAAATCGCGACGGAAGTAAGGGCGAGGATTGTGGCCACGTAAAATCGATTTAAGCCCCCCAGTGGAAATCTTCCACTGACCGTTCCAAGGCGGCTCTTCTGTGGCGATTTATTTTATGTTGTTGTTTGTTACTTACTGTGTGTATCACTTGTGTCTTTTAGTTTCGGATGACCATATGGCCATTTTGTGGGAAAGTAACTGTCCTTATGGCCTTCCTTTGTTTAGGTTTCCATTATGGTCTGGTCGCTTAATGTTTGTATTTCTTTCCCTTTGGTGTCTTTTATGGGTGGAGTAAGTTAATTGTATCAATTCCTGATCTTTGTTTTACTTCTACTTTATAATTATCATTGAATAAAAGATTAGTATTTAACGATAAATCTTTAGGTTTAATAATTTCATTATTATCTTTTATTGAAGAATGATCTTCTGTAACATCAACAAATCCTAATGGTGTAACAACTCTAAACATTTCTTTTTCTGTCTCATGTTTAATGATAGTTTTTATTTTATCAAATCCTTTACTCGTCCAAACTTCAATATCATTATCTTTTAGTTTATGAAAAAAAATATTATTTGAGTATTCATATTCATCAGTAATGTTTTCTATTTTTTTTTTCAATAAATACTTTATTTTTATATCTTACAATAATTGGAGTATCACCAGAAACGGAGTCTGATGCAACTAATTCATTTTTTGGCCATAAGTCATTAACTATATTATAACAAAATTGATACATTAATAACTTGCTATAATCTAATACAGATTGTCCTAAATAAATAGGTTTATTAAATTTAACAGAAGTAACATTATTTACAATTGCAACAAAGTTTTTATAAAAAATTATTGAATCTTTAAAATTAGGTTTGTTTATGTATTTCTTTGCTTCTTCTTTACTCGTTGTTAATTTAATTTCGCTTCTTTCTCTTATGTTTTCTAATGTTTTTCCATAGAAACTGTTGTTCATTAATTTCCAGAGGTCTTTTTCAAAATTAGATTTAGATTCTTTTCTTTGTTCAGTATTAAAATTAATATACTTCTTTAACCAATCACTTTCTTGAAATGATATAGTTCTGTAAACTTTTTTTACTTTCATTCCAAGTTTAATATATTCTTTTAGAATACTATAATGAATAACATATTTCTTTTTATCATAAAGTGTTAATAATATTTTTTCCTCTTTACCTAATGGTTTATCTCCTAATAAGTTTATCTGATAATCTGATAAATCTTTTTCATTTATTTTCATTTTCTCAGGAGCTAATGGATATTTCGTTGTTTTAAGCTTGCAATGATTGGGGTATTCTCAATCACATTCTATTATACAACCCCTTCCTTTTGGAATATGTAAATAATAGCCTAGATCATTTTCCCATTTGAAATCACTAGTTGGTAATTTCTGTGACATTGCCCAACCATATAAATTATTTGCATCTAGATTTAATAAATATTTTTTCTGTAAGATAATCATTTAAATTTTTACCATTTTTTATTGCTTCTAAACATTCTTTCATTTCATTTTCATCTAATATCCTATTACCATCACCATAATAATTAGGTGTATATTTATTGAATGCTTTTACATGTCTAGGTCCAAGAACGCCAGAAAACCCTCCTCTAATTCCGTTTTCTACCATTAATAACATTTCATAGTCTGTTAATAATTCTAATTCCACTCCAGTACATTTTAATCCACATTGCCAAGTTAATCCTGGTGCAGAGTAACAATAACATCAATCTATTTCATGAAGCTTTAAGAAAAAGTTTCTATACTTCTCAAAGACATCTGCTAAAATTAAAACATCTGTTTTTAAATAAAGATTGTGATTATCTAAAAACGATTCACACTCGTAAACTTTCCATACTTTTTGTGCATGAGCATATTCTTCACTCGTAATTGTTTTTTGTGTTAGAGTAGAATAAAATTTATCCATAGGTGGTAATTGTTTTTCTTTTAATCTTTCTATTGAATCTATATATTCATATGGATAATATCCTTTTTGTTTTAACAATGAAATATTATCATTAAATTCTTGTTTTAAAATAGGAAAGTCATCTGTTGATTTTGCAATATCTGATAAACTTTTTAACATAAACCTGTATGAATCTAGAAATCTTAGTTTTTTTATAATTTGAACCGTAATCTATAGAAATATAATTTTCTGAATTTTTGGATAGAAGTTTTACTTTGTTATAATCATATTCATATTTCATTAGCTCCTCTATTAAAAAGTGGAAATCATAGTTTGAGCCATTATGAAAGAAAACAGGTATTAATTTTGTTGTTTTACCTTCTTTTGTATTACATGATTGACATGCTGCTGCTCTATACTTACCAGAAAGATGATTATGTTCTCTTACTTTGTTTTCCTCTTCAAATTCCACATATATAACATTCTGTTGACTCTTGAAATTCTTTTTCTTGTTGTTTATTTAAAATTGGTTGTTTCTTTTCATTAAGGTAACTCTTATAAGTTATATCCTTGAAAATTTTTATTATTTTTTCTACATATTTCTTTGCTGCATCATCACCAACATAAGAAAAGTATTGTGGTTTATAAATTTCTGGATAGTCAGACTGAACATAGATACCGTAACTATTAACTGTTTGTTTTCTAATTGGATTAACATATGATTTATTTGGGTCAGGTTGGGAAGTAGATAAGGGGATATTATTTGATTCAAAATCTGAATAGATAACAAAAGGTAGTCTATTTTTGAAATGATAGTTTTTAAATTTAAGAATATTATCTTTCTTTGGCATATTAACTTTACAATAGTCATGATCTAGACATATCTCTTTATGTTTTTCTAATGTTTCTAGTCTTAGAAAACCTTGTAAACAGTTTCTACATGTGTATTGTTTATGTCTATTTTTATCGCATAGAAAACTAACTAGATCTTTGATTAAACAATAGTGTGTGTTTTCATTTTCTTCTATATATAAAAGATCAATTATATTTTCACTTTTCATATTTGAAATATAAACTGGGTATAAAGCTTGTTTATTTGTTGAATTTTCTAATGCAAAAACATTTATAGTTAAATTATTTTGTTTTTCTACTTTTGAGATGTTATATATTGACACAGGATCTTCAATATCTTTCATTTTAATTTCATTCTCATAAGGTTCATATTTTGTTACTCTCTCTTTATGATTATCTGCAGGATATAGTTTTGCTAATATAGACCAAACGAAACATTTGTTATCTTTTGTGTTTTTAACATTGGTAATATTACTTGATTTAAACTTTAAAGGTATATAAGATGAAGCTCTGATAATTATATTTATATGTTTTTACTTCTACACTTTTAATATTTCTAAAAACAAAACCAGAACCTCTTTCTTGATACTTATCAAGCCATGCTTCAAATTTATCTTTTAGTTTATTATAAAATTCATCTACATTATTATTTGATTGAATAACTTGAACAGGATGAGAGTAATGACTTTTTATTATATCATTTGATAATGGTTTATTAAATTCAGAAGTAATTATTATCTTCACTTTAATGGGATATGATTGTATTATAATTTTATCTTTTAATTTATTAATATAAGCCGTTATATCATCTTCTTCTATGTCATCAATAATAGTTTCATTAATAACATTTTTAAATACTTTGGATTTATTTCTTGCCATTTTATTAGAATACAAATTTAATTATGTTCTAACATAATATTTAAAATAATCAGGATTGCGAAAAATAAAATCTTGATGTGCTATTTTATATTTTTCTTTATTATTTTGATAATGTAATTGTTTTCGTTCTCTGTCACAATCTTTGCATTTTCCACTATGTCCATCTGGACACGTTTTCTCTTTTGCAAATGAATTAAACGGTTTAAATGTTGAACAATATTTACAAACTTTTCCTTCACTCATTTTATTTGAAAATAATTTTAATTATAATAAAAATGGAGCATCCAAAAATTTATTGTTTACGTTGTAAAAAGCATACTGAAAATGATTCAGTGAAACAAGTAACAACAACTAATAATAAACAAATGTTAAAAGGTATATGTTCTGAGTGTGGATCTAACAAAAATACATTTATATCCAATAGAGAAAAAATAACAAATAAATTAGCAGATGAATTACATCATAGAGGTATAAGATCTTTTACTAAAAGACGTGTTTATGTTCATTCAGTAGATCAAACATGGGCTGTTGATTTGATAGATATGCAACAATATTCAAAACAAAATGAACACTATAAATATTTATTAGCAGTTATAGATGTTTTTAGTAAATATGGTTGGTTAATTCCATTGAAAAATAAAACAGGAGGAACAGTAAGTGAAGCATTTAAAACATTATTTAAAGAAGGAAACCGATGTATATTTGGTCGGATAAAGGTTCTGAATTTTATAATCGACAAGTAAAAGAATTGTTAAAAACAAATGAAATAGAATTGTATTCAATTGAGAATGAAGAAAATTCTAGAGTAGTAGAACGATGGATAGGAACAATGAAACAACATATGTATAAATATTTTACTGCTCATGAATCTTTTAAATATTATGATATATTAGATTAAATTAGTTGAAAATTATAATAATACAGTACATTCTTCTATTAAAATGACACCTATTGAAGCAAGTAAAGAAGAAAATGAATTAACAGTGTACAAAAATTTATATCCAGAAAAAGAAAAGAAAACTGAAAAACCTAAATTCAAAGTTGGGGATACAGTAAGAATAGCAAAAAAAAGAAAGGTAAATTTGAAAAGGGTTATACTACTCGTTGGACTAGAGAAATATTTGTAATTGAAGAAGTTTTAAATACAGATCCTGTTACTTATAAAATAAATGATTTAAAAGGCGAAGAAATCAAAGGTAGTTTCTACGAACAAGAATTACAGATTACTGAGTTTTAAGTATTTTTCGAGGGGTCCCCTATAGTGGATGTTTTTTTTTTCTATTTTACACTACCCCAACAACCTCCATCCCGGAGTTGCCCAACTCCGACTGTTTTTTTATTTTTCACCATGTGTGTTAGACCCGCCCCATGTCTCTCTCTCTCCGCGGAGTCCAGATGATTTTTATTTTTTTCGAGGGTTCCCCTATAGTGGATGTTTTTTTTTATGTGGGGAGAAGCTAAAATATTTTTTAAGGGGTGGTCTGGAGAAGCTAAAAAAAATTAGGGGGCGGTCTGGAGAAGCTAAAAAAAAATTTAGGGGGTGGTCTGAAGAAGCTAAAAAAAAATTTTAGGGGTGGTCTGAAGAAGCTAAAAAAATTTTTTAGGGGTGGTGGTCTAGACTCGCCCAAACCCTATACTACTAACGTTGCGTCTGATCATGGTCTACACCGTTGCACACTGACCAGACGTTTTGTACAACTTGACACAAACAAAACAAAATCAAACCTCACCTCTAAGAATGGCAATGGGCCAGCCCTAGTTATTACTGAAAACCATGCCTTTTCACACAAATCATTACGCAAGCACGCCTACATAAATGAATTGCAACCTTTATCGCCGCAAAAATGAAAATTTTAAGATGAAAAATTGTGATATTTTTCTTATTTCTGCTCAAAATATAGATTGTGGGCACTCGTTAGAACCACCTCAACGAGGCGGTTCTAACGAGTACCCACAATCTATATTTTAGAGCAGAACTAAGAAAAATTAGATATACCCCCAGAAACCCCAGTTTTACCAAATGAAAGTCGGGTTCAAGGCGGTCAAAATTATATTGGCGTGTTTTCGTGATGTGCCACAGATTGAATAAATATTACATCTGTACACTTTCTCTCATTTGTTTTTTTTTTTTTTTATTTCGTATACATATACACTGTACTCAGTGGGCAAAAGTTCTGCACGGGTCAGCAAATTTATCGTTTCCCTGAACTACGGATTCTAAAAAGAAAATTATAATTCACCCTTACAAGTAAATCAAACATGCCACCAACCTGTACTCTTGATTTTTGTACCCATTATCCAGTCAATCATGACCTTATTGGCCTCGCTCGGGTCACATGTGAGTTGCCAAGTTCTGCAACGGAAGGTCAGGTGATTTTTCTCCGGGTACTCCGGTTTTCGCCCACCTCTGATTAACGATCGGCTCGATGAGAGAAATAATCTTGAAAGGGCCGTAAACCCCCCCCCACCCCCCAAAAAAAAAAATGACCTTATTGAGATTCAATCGCACGTTTTTCGTCTACACTGTGTACATGTCAACATGTTTTCAAAAGTTATTTCCTTTCTTACGAAGTCAAACGATAGATCAACGAAAAGCCTTAAAAATCGCGATAACGTCATAGTCTTACGTCGGTATGAGGCTAACAACGGAGCAACGGCTGGGACGTCTCAAAGCCGGAGAACCAGCTACAAGAGTTGCACGTGCTTTTAATGTTCATGAACACACTGTTCGGCGCCTACGACATCGCCATATGCAAACAGGCACAGCTACGGATCGTCAAAGGACTGGGCGCCCGGGAGTGACGTCCCAACGTCAGGACCGTCAGATTGTTCTTACGCATTTTCGGAACAGATTTGCTGTACCTAACAGCACATCAAGAAACACAATCGGCCGTGGAGGACGTCGAATCAGCGCCTTTACCGTGGGGAGACATCTACATGCTGCTGGGATTCAGTGCCGACGTCCATACGTTGGAACAAGGCTCACTCAATACCATCAAACCAGACGCTTGAACTGGGCTCGTAGCCATCGTCGTTGGAGGCTGGCAAGGTGGAGAAACGTTTTCTTCAGAGACGAAGGGCGATTCTTTGTGGATTCCAGCGATCGGAGACAGCACGTTTACCGACGTCGGAGTGAACGTTTTTCAGACGCCTGCGTGATCGAACGCGATCGATGGGAAGGTATCAGTGTCATGGTTTGGGGTAGCATCCACAACAGTAGAAAGACTGACATCGTCTTCTTCGACACTGCCAGGGAACGAGGCGTTACTGCACAAAGTTACGTTAACAACGTCTTGCAGCCAGTTGTTGTTCCGTATATTCGAGGTCGTCCGGGCATGATTTTACGGCAAGATAAAGCCAGGCCTCACATGGCACTTCAAACACGACATTATTTGAACAACCAGATTGTCGACGTGCTTCCTTGGCTGGCCATCCATGTCACCAGACATGAACCCGCTGTAACATATCTGGGATTACCTGAAAAGGAAGATTTGGCGACGTAACGCGCACACCAGACTGGGACTGGAGCGCGCCATACGCCAGAAATGGATGAATCTTCCGTTGGCATTCATTCGCAGACTGATTTCGCCCATGCCGAGAAGATCCAGACCTCTGGAAGAGGCGCGTGGTGGACATACCCGCTATTAGTGACATTACCGTATTTATTTGGCGTTTTGAAATCAAGCGGAAGAAGTTTTGTAACAGCTCTCATCTTTAAGCTTTAAGACATTTTTGCTTTGGACTTTACCATTCTGTTAGAAAAAGATGGAATTTTACTTTGTGTGAAATTGGTTTTGCATATTAAAGGAATTTTTGAATATTTTGATGTTTTATTTATTAACCGTGCAGAACTTTTGCCGCCGAGTATATTTAAACAAATTTTTATTTCAGTATTTATTCCTTCGAAATTTTGTATCTAAGAGAATAAAACTCTGAGCAAAGGGATAAAAATGTAAAGTTTGTACGGAACCCGGGAAGGGACATTTCTGTTCCAGTATCTAGCAGAACAGAATTTAAAGCAGTAAAATTAGCGTGGAGTGGAAAACAAAAACTATGTCGTTTAAACGATATAATATGCGTGGAATTTAAAACAATAATATGAGAATGGAACAAAACACCAAAATATGTCGTTTAAACGACATATTTATTGTTTTCTGTTCCACTCTGAAAAAGTAGCGTGGAATTTAAAACAATAAAATTAGAATGGAATAGAAAACGAAAATATGTCGTTTTCCATTCCACTCTAAAAAAGTAGCGTGGAATTTAAAACAATAGAGATGTCGTTTTATCGACATAATCTTGGCCTTTTCATTGGTTAAAGATGTCGTTTTATCAACATAATATGTCGTTAAAACGATATAATCCTAGCCTTTCATTGGCGAGTGTGTCGCGCCTGGAAATATCCGCCATGATTACCGTGTGATATAACCAACCAATGAAAGGCTAGGATTATATCGTTTTAACGACATATTATGTTGATAAAACGACATCTTTAACCAATGAAAAGGCCAAGATTATGTCGTTAAAACGACATCTTTATTGTTTTAAATTCCACGCTACTGTTTCAGAGTGGAATGGAAAACAAGAAATATGTCGTTTTAACGACATATGTTGATAAAACGACATCTTTAACCAATGAAAAGGCCAAGATTATGTCGTTAAAACGACATCTTTATTGTTTTAAATTCCACGCTACTTTTTGAGAGTGGAATGGAAAACAAGAAATATGTCGTTTAAACGACATATTTTCGTTTTCTGTTCCATTCTAATTTTATTGTTTTAAATTCCACCCTACTTTTTCAGAGTGGAAAAGAAAACAAGAAATATGACGTTTAAACGACATATTATATCGTTTAAACGACATATTATATCGTTTAAAAGACATATTTTTTTGTTTTCCACTCCACGCTAACTTTATTGTTTTAAATTCTGTTCTGCCAGATACTGGAACAGAAATGTCCCTTCCCGGGTTCCGTAAGTTTGGAGTTTAAATGAATCGGCTACTTTCTGATTCGCTTACAGAAAACGGTAAAACTGTTGTTGGTACCTACTTTTCATCTGAAAGTATCATTCTATCACAGCGCGCCTATATGGGTATTGGAAAGAAATGCGACAAATCACGGGGCGAAAGGGCAAGCCGAGTGACGTCATTAAAAGCTGCAGAAAACTGGCCTAGAAAACATGTACACTTCATATTTTCCAGTTCTGTGGTGTATTCCCTGCTCCCAAAGGATAACCCTTTTATACAACATATTTAACGTCATTGCAGCTGCTGCCTGGGAATGTGTGGCGGCCCTAAAAAGTGTCCCTGTCCTACATCATAGTGTAGTTTATATTTTCTAGTCCTTTGAGATCATTGATTCCATTGTGGAATTTTGAAAATATTTGAGGGTCACTGATGAGGCCTAATTAGCCGAAACTAGCTAGTCAGGCCCTGAAAACATGTACACTTCATATTTATTAGTTCTGTGGTGTATTCCTTGCTACCAAAGGATAACCGTTTTATAGAACATATTTTTGACGCGACTCATAGATTCATTGAGGTTAGATGGTGTAACGTCACATTCTAATATCGAAAACGTTACAAAAGGACATAAATGCATGTGTTACGGTCGATATTGAAGCGGGATTTCTTCTAAATGGCGAAAGGTTGTGAGAATTTGAAGGAACCAATAACATTTTGTCGATTTTCAGCGTGTTTGAGTCGAAATAGATCAGCTCTTATCTGTGGTTTGTTGAGTTATAACTAACAGCTTATCGCTATGCGCCCGTGATTTGATAAACTTCACAACTGACCTCAAAACTGTGATTTATTATTCAACAAATCGCTGAAAGAGCGGATCAACTTCTGCGAACGATGTGCTATCAAATGTTGATTGCAGAAGTAGCAAATCTAGAAAAAAAAAATACAGCGAACGAAAACGAAAACCTAGAATAAAACATATTTTGAAAGATGGAACTTCTCTCAAAGGAAAGGAGTTGATCCCAAGGGGAGCAAATTCTTTCCTTTAAAGGTCATATTTATAGGTTATTGACTTTATATTGTGAAATATTCGGCACGAGTTCATATGGCGAAGGACGCACGAGCTTGCGAGTGCGTCTTCGCCATATGAACGAGTGCCGAATATTTCACAATATAAAGTCAATGACCTTTTTATTATATACTCAAAAATTCAACTGTCTACTAGAATTCAGGATTGCCTGGTATAGAAATCTGAACGTAAAATCAGATTATATATCTTTAAGTGGTTTGAAATGGAAAATAATGAAGGTCCTTAAGTGTATCCCTACACGTTGAAAAACCCCGCCCAACGGCGCCATAGTAAATACGACGTTAACGTTGGTTGATATGACGTCATTAAAAACATTGACGTTTACCAACACAGGACGCCATTTTTCCGAAGCGTCGGTTATATTTCTTTCAAAATACTCCAGATTTCTTTGAAGAAAGTGTTGAAAATCTAAACAGATTGCAGGTAGGTCATATTTGACAGCATAAAATGCGCTTTGTGCACTTTGTCAGCACCTATATTCGTTTTGTTTTACGTTCTTTCAGTCGATACGCACAACAAGATGGCTGCCGATTTGTAGTATCAAAATGGACAAATCTGAAAGTAGTTCTATTGTGAACGTGACTGCTTATCTACGGGCAATATGAACTTGACTACGGGCAATATGGAAAAATATTGACCGGTAACTTCTCTAGATTGTAAAAGGGATAGTTTCTGGGTATATAAAAAGCAGAGATAGATATCTATTAAATTTAAAAAGACATTGATTCAAGGAACCTAAGAGTGAAATTCGAATCAAATTATCGTTATAGGCTCCAAGATATTTAAATTTGAAAATATTCCATGTAAACAGAGCAACTTAAAACTGCCTCATTAATATTCATGAGGTATTCCAGGTGTCATAGATGCACATAAACATTTTTAAACTTTTTTAATATGAAATGTGTTTCATTGTCCTCAGTCATTGTATAATTACCTGTTTGAAATATTGGCAGTGACCAAAACTGATATTCTAAACCAGTTTTCGGCTACTTAAAATCGCAGACATAAAGTCAAAATTAATATGACTTATTAATACAGATGTGAAGGCAATGGTCAGGATCAGATACAATTAACCCACAGCTCCCAACACAGACACCAAGGGAAAGAAACACAAACATGAAACAACGAGACCCCGTTGGAAACATCACTAGCGGAAAGCCAGAAGGACAGTTACTTTCCCACAAACTGGCCAATTGGCTATCCAAAGCCAAAAAATTTAAGCGATACACACACTCAAAGACAAGCCATAACAAAAATAAACCACGACAGAAGGACCGACTTGGAACGGTTAGTGAAACGAATTCCATTGAGGGGTACGTGGATACAATCCTCGCCAGTCCAATCCAGCATTTCAGTGGTTCCTTGCTGTCGAGTCCTCACCGTTGTTTCATCTCTGTTGTTGATTGATTTTTGAGTTCAAGGTGATATTGCACTGATGAGTTAGGAGGCTTTATGCGGACTGAACAAAGTATTTGTCTAAATCGCAACGAAGGTAAGGGCGAGGATTGCAGCCGCGTAAAATCGATTTAAGCCCCAACCCCACACCCCAGTGGAATTTGTTTCACTGACCATCCAAGGCGGTTCTTCTGTCGCGGTTTATTAGCTCACCTGAGTCGAAGGCTCATGTGAGGTATTAGTATACCACGAGCCGGCGTCCGTCGTCCGTCGTCCGTCGTCGTCGTCCACACTTTCAAAGAAGTATATCTCCGGAACCAGTAGGCCAATCTTGATCAAATTTCATGTGAAGCATTATCAGGTAGGGGGAAAGGCTGCATACTGTTTTCGGGCAGATCGGATTGGAACTCTGGTTGCCATGGCAACAAATAGCTCCCATAGACTTAACATAGGAAAAAGTTTGTCATCACTCTAGCTCCGTCAATTTTTTTCTGATTGTCTTCATTCTTGCAGATAACCAGGACAGGCATGAAATCTCGATCAAGTTCGATTTTGGGCTGAATCGGATTATTCACTCAGGAGTTACGTGCCCTTGAGCGTTGAAAAAACATAGGAAAAAGCTTGTCATCACTCTAGCTCCGTCAATTTTTTTCTGATCGACTTCATTCTTGCAGATAACGAGGACAGGCATAAATTCTCGATCAAGTTCGATTTTGGGCTGAATCGGATTATTCACTCAGGAGTTACGTGCCCTTGAGCATTGAAAAAATTGCCTATTGACTTAACATGGGGAGAATGTTGTCATCACCGTAGCTGCTTCAATTATTTTCAGATTGGCTTTATTCTTGCAGATAACCAGCAAAGCCATGAAATCTCGGTCAAGTTCGATAACTGGCAGAATCGGATCATTCACTTAGGAGTTACCTGCCCTTGTGTGTTTTTGCATTAGGGTTAATGGGAATTTCAAAAATGTATATCTTAAAGACTACTTGGCCAACTTTGATCAAATTTCATGTGTCGCATTATTGGGCAAGTGGAAAGGCTTCATTAGGTTTTCAGGCAGATCTGAGTGGAACTCTGGTTGCCATGGCAACATCTAGCTCCCATAGACTTCACATAGGAAAAAGCTTGTCATCACTCTAGCTCCGTCAATTTTTTTCTGATCGACTTCATTCTTGCAGATAACCAGTACAGGCATAAAATCTCGGTCAAGTTCAATTTTGGGCCGAATCAGATAATTCACTCAAGAGTTACGTCCCCTTGAGCGCCCGAAAAATTGCCTATCGACTTAACATGGGGAAAATGTTGTCATCACTGTAGCTGCTTCAATTTTGTTGGGATTGGCTTCATTCTTACAGATAACCAGCACAGCCATGAAATCTCGGTCAAGTTCGATAATTGGCAGAATCGGATCATACACTTAGGAGTTACCTGCCCTTGTGCATTTTTGCATAAGGGTTAATGTGAATTTCAAAAATGTATATCTTGAAGACTACTTGGCCGACTTTAATCAAATTTCATGTGTAACATTATTGGGCAAGTGGAAAGACTGCATAAGGTTTTCATGCAGATCTGAGTGGAACTCTGGTTACCATGGCTACATATAGCTCCCATAGACTTAACATAGGAAAAAGCTTGTCATCACTCTAGCTCCGTCAATTTTTTTCTGAT
The DNA here is from genome assembly GCA_963580285.1 of Lucinisca nassula. Lineage (NCBI taxonomy): Eukaryota > Metazoa > Mollusca > Bivalvia > Lucinida > Lucinidae > Lucinisca > Lucinisca nassula. The sequence goes on from OY757013.1 coordinate 143,827,458, forward strand.
CGACTTCATTCTTGCAGATAATAAGGACAGGCATAAAATCTCGGTTAAATTCGATTTTGGGCAGAATCGGAATATTGACCTCGGAGTAACGTGACCTTGAGCGACAAAAAATTTGCCCACAGACTTAACATAGGGAAAATGTTGTGACTACGATAGCGACTTGAATTTTTTTCAGATCATTTTCAAACTTGCAGGTAACGAGGACAGACATAAAATCACGGTTAAGTTCGATTTTGGGCCGAATCGGATTATTTGCCTTAGAGTTACCTGCCCTTGAGCATAAAAAAATACGTTGTGACCACGATAGCAACTTTATTTTTATTCAGATCAGCTTCAAACTTGCAGGTAACGAGGACAGGCATAAAATCCCGGTTAAGTTCTTTTTTGGGCCGAATCGGAATATTGACCTCGGAGTTACGTGACCTTGAGCGACAAAAAATTTGCCCATAGACTTAACATAGGGAAAATGTTGTGACTACGATAGCGACTTGAATTTTTTTTCAGATCAGCTTCAAACTTGCAGGTAACGAGGACAGACATAAAATCTCGGTTAAGTTAGATTTTGGGCCGAATCGGATTGTTTGCCTTGGAGTTACCTGCCCTTGAGCATAAAAAAATACGTTGTGACCACGATAACAACTTTATTTTTATTCAGATCAGCTTCAAACTTGCAGGTAACGTGGACAGGCATAAAATCTCAGTTAAGTTCGAATCGGAATATTGACCTCGGAGTTACATGACCTTGAGCGACAAAAAATTTGCCCATAGACTTTACATAGGGAAAATGTTGTGACTACGATAGCGACTTGAATTTTTTTCAGATCAGCTTCAAACTTGCAGGTAACGAGGACAAACATAAAATCTCGGTTAAGTTTGATTTTGGGCCGAATCGGATCATTTGCATTGGAGTTACCTGCCCTTGAGCATAAAAAAATATGTTGTGACCACGATAGCAACTTTATTTTTATTCATATCAGCTTCAAACTTGCAGGTAACGAGGACAGGCATTAAATCTCGGTTAAGTTAAATTTTGGACCGAATCGGAATATTGACCTCGGAGTTACGTGACCTTGAGCGACAAAAAATTTGCCCATAGACTTAATTAGGGAAAATGTTGCGACTACAATAGCGACCTGAATTTTTTTCAGATCAGCTTCAAACTTGCAGGTAACAAGGACAGACATAAAATCTCGGTTAAGTTCGATTTTGGGCCGAATCGGAATATTTGCCTTGGAGTTACCTGCCCTTGAGCATAAAAAAATACGTTGTGACCACGATAGCAACTTTATTTTTATTCATATCAGCTTCAAACTTGCAGGTAACGAGGACAGGCATAAAATCTCGGTTAAGTTCGATTTTGGGCCGAATCGGAATATTGACCTCGGAGTTACGTGACCTTGAGAGACAAAAAAATTTGCCCATAGACTTAACGTAGGGAAAATGTTGTGACAGAAATAGCGACTTGAATTTTTAGCTCACCTGAGCCAAAGGCTCCAGTGAGCTGATAGTATACCAAGGCTCCGGAGTCCGTCCTCTGTCGTCCGTCCATCCGTCGTCCACACTTTCAATGAAGCATATCTCAGAAGGCAGTCGACCAATCTTGTTTAAATTTTATGTGTAGCACCATTGGGCAAGGGGAAAGGCTCCATTAGGTTTTGGAGCTAGTCTGGTTCATTTGTTCCTTCATTCTTCTTTCTCTCCATATAGAGATAATAGACCAATGTTAAATTTTTAATCAAAGATTTCTCAGGAACTATAAAAGCTAGAAGCATCAAATTTGGTATTCAATAGAATAATGATGACTTATTTTGTGTAAGAGACATTGGGCTTTCTCAGCTTATTTGTTCATCTGTTCTTTCATTCTTCTTTCTCTCCATTTTGACCAATGTTAAATTTTCGTCAAAGATTTCTCAGGAACTATAGAAGCTAGAAGTCTCAAACTTGGAACGCAATGCAATAATGATGACTTATATCCTGTAAGGGTCAATGGGCTGGATTCTATTAGCAGATTTAGTAGTCAAGTCTGTGAATTGTTAAAACTTAAGTTCCTCAGGTGAGCGGTTTAGGCTCATTGAGCCTCTTGTTTTTGTTATGGTTTGCATCGCTTGTATTTTTTTCTCTTGGACAGCCAAAGGGAAGTAACTGTCCTTTTGGCTTTCCGCTATTGATGTTTCCATTAGGGTCTAGTTGTTTCATGTTTCCGTTTCTTTTCCTTTGGTGTCTCTGAGGGGAGCTGTGAGTTAATTGTATCGATTCCTGATCATTGCCTTCATTTCTAGTTTGAAGAAGCAAATGTGAAGCTGCAGATAAAAGAGCCATTGATCCACCGGTCTAGAAGAATATTGCATAAACTGATGCAAAATTTGTTAGTCAGATTTGTGAAACCTAGTGCTTTAGCACACAAAATAGAAGTGGTGGCAATGATCAGGAATCGATAAAATTAACCCACAGCTCCCACCACAGACACCAACGGAAACTTCAAGAGCGAAACACCTTCCCACAAAATGGCCAATAGGCTATCCAAAATAAAATAATATAAGCGACACAAACACCTAAAGACAAACCATAACAAAAATAAACCGCGACAGAAGAACACTGTCACAGATGTTTGTTTTACTGAAAGATTGTATCAGATCACGAAAACACGCCTATATAATTGGACCCCCATGAGCCCCAGATATATATAGCAAAACTGGGGTTTGCAGGGGTAAACCTTATTTTTCTTATTTATGCTCTAAAATATAGATTGTGGGTTCTTGTTAGAACCGCCTCGATGAGGTGGTTCTAACGAGTGCCCACAGACTATGTTTTGAGCATAAATAAGAAAAATATCATTAGTTTTCATCTTAAAATTAAAGCTTTTCCGGTGATAAAGGTTACAATGTATTTGTATAGGCATGTTTTCGTAAAGAGAAGAACGTTTCTGATTTGGTGATTGGAACTTATGCTAGAAACTTTATATCTAAGCATGAAAAGAAGTTGTCTGAATCATCAGTCAATGCATGCACATACATGAGCGAAAAATGCCCCCTCAGTGAGAAATTGAAGGAGAAAGCTGAAGTTGTTGACTGTTTTCAGCTGTTGACAGATTCCCTGTAGTTTTGCCCTCTGAGTCTTCTCTAGATGATTTAGAGCTGGAGTTCATTGAGTATCAGTGTGAGGATGTTTCTTCTGTGTTTCAACAAAAGCAGTTGACAAGGGCAGATAAGCAATAGGCAGAGATTGGTGAGATCAAAGATGTCAATGGAGCTAAGGAATTCAAATTATTGCCTGGAGTGATTCTGGGAATAATGACAATACCCCATTCAAATGCACCAAGTGGAAGAAATTTTCTCAATGATCAAGAAAAACCACACAGACACCATGTCCCGGTTAAGCCCTGAAGTCCAGGAATCTCTAATGGTGCAGAAAAACGATGTCAGGAAATGTTATGAAAAGGTCCATCCAGTTGCAGAACTGAAAAGCTTAAGAGAAATGAAAGATTACTGAAGGTTATAAAGTTATCTGCAGATGTGCACATGACTGTAGTGTATATAGTTTTTATTAACTCAATCTGTGATTAAGTGAAGGATTGGAAAAAGACAGTCCTTGGCCATATTACTCTTAACATAAGGTTAAACGTTGTTTGTTGTGCAACAAGTTTTGAAGATGTAAATAACGTTCATTGTTGGGCAAAGTTTAGTCATGAAAGACATCTGGGGGATGCATATCGGTTGTCCTGAAGATATATTCTATACAAAATTGTTAAATAGAGGTATGCTGATAGTTTTCCTTTCTTTAAACTATAAGTATTGCTTTAGACGTTTTTAATGCTATAGTTGCGGTATGATACAAAAACTGTCAGCAATAAAAACATCATTATCTTGACTATGCATCGAATATCGTAAACCTTACTATTAAATTTGAAACTTACTTTTTTCTGGGGTGTTACTTTTTCTGCCTCAAGGGAAAAGCAAAATTGAAGTAGAGGCAATGATCAGGAATCGATACAATTAACCAACAGCTCCCATCAGAGACACCGAAGGGAAAGAAACACAAACATGAAGCAACGGACCACAACGGAAAAGCCAAAAGGACAGTTTCTTTCTCCAAAAATGGCCAAAAGGTTATCCAAAATAAAATAAATAAGCGACACAAACACCCAAAGATAAATTATAACAATAATAAACCGCGACAGAAGAACCGCCTTGAAACGGTCAGCGGAAACGAATTCCACTGGAGGGGGGGGGGCTTAAATCGATTTTACATGGCCACAATCCTCGCCCTTACTTCCGTCGCGATTTAGACAAAAAAATTGTTCAGTCCGTATGAAGGCCTCCTAACTCATCAAAGCAACATCTCCGTGAACACAAAAATCAAACAACCACAGAGATGAAACAACGGTGAGGACTCGACAGCAAGAAACAACAGAATTGCTGGAGCAAACGAAAACCAACAGTTAGACTCCAGTGGGCCCGACCAGAGACAGAGCATCAGGTACCAACCAACATAAGCCTTTACGTTGGAACCGTCATAGAATCTGAGGTCTGACCCACCGGCGTGCAATAAAAGAGGGAAGCAACGTTGTCAACCGTGATTGGGTTAACTACCATGCATGTAGTCTGTCGTATAACATTTATGTTGTAACCAATGTTTTTATATCGAAAAATGATTTTACGAAATTGGGTGCTGAAGTCATTGCGGTCATAAATTTTTCTAAATTTATATACTAAGTCACCATAAAATTCGGGTTCCGTTAGACCTCGTTGCAGAAGAGATTTAAATCCAGTACTGAATTTTGAAATTAAATCAGAATAACGTCTATAAAATTTTGAAAAGGCTTTGCGTAGTTTATGGTACCTGATTAAGAAGTTTAGCCGGTAACAACTTATTACGAGTGTTGACGTCAGTTACATGACTACACACTCTGGCAAATCGAATTAATTGTGAAATATAAACGCCATAGGATGGCGCACGTGGAACATCACATTCCAAAAAAGTAAAGTTAACAATCTCAAAATCAAAATCATCGCGTTTATCATAAATTTTGCAAGAAACAAACCCATCCACAGTAGATAGATGTAAATCCAAAAAACGGGGCCTCGGTATCAGAATAAGTCTAGAAGTGCATTCTCTTGTGCGAAAACAGCCCGGAAAGCTATAAAAGTTCAGAATAATCAGTATGATTGTAGGTTGAGAAAGTTAACTTACAAGTGCGGTGATTTAGTATGGAGAAACCAGAAACAAGCCATGTCTGGTATAAAATTCAAAATCTTAAGTAATTGAACGGGGCCGTGGATGGTGACAGAGAATATTTGTGACGTTCTTTGCAAGCTTCAAGATGCGCTACATTTGCTTGCTGTGGATGTACACGGTGACAACATCAAAACAGAAGTGAAGAGTATAATCAGGTATCGATACAATTAATCCACAGTTCCCATCAGAGACAAAAAAGGGAAAGAAATACAAACATGGAATAACTAGACCCTGATGGAAACATAGATAGCGAAAAGCCAAAAGTACAGTTACTTTCCAACAAAATGGCAAATTGGAGAAATTTTGAAGAAATTTAATTCTTCTGTCACAATGACAGATTCAAGTATTGACCAATCACTTATAGATAGTGACTTATTTCCAGCAAGCAGACGGTCAGGAAGCATATCAATTTCCTACATAGTCAGAATGATGAAAAAGGTAAAGAAGGAACGCAAAACTCTTTGCGTTTTCCCCATTCCCTACATCAGATCAAGAATGTACGAGCAACAGGGAGAACACAAAACGAAACCTGTTTGTTCTGTGGTTTACCTAATTGTAATGTTGCACAAACGAATGCAGCTAAAGGGAATAGTACAGCTCAGTAGTCCAAATCTATTTAACGGACTCAACATTTGACTCAAAGAAATCAAAGAAAGTCTTCGGAGTTAGAGGTGTGTTCAACGGAGTAGGGCGTTTTCCCGGCGGAGCAAAGACATTCGCACGTGCATGTTGTACCGGAGCATAAAACGATGGTAGCTCCGGTAAGATATGCCCAGCCACAAGGTGCACGATATTTTTGCACGAAATGCAGTTGCAGTGTGAACATTTGTACATGTATGATACTTATTTTAGTTAATGTTTTCAGAGTAGACAGACGTGTGTTGAAAATTGGAAAGAAGTTCGTAAAGAAAGTTCTCATATCACAAGAACCTGAAGAGACATGTAAGAAGAGACACATGGTGAGACGAGAATTTATTACACATGTTCGGGGGAAGGGTGTTTTGTTTGATTTGAGGTTTAACGTCCCCGTCAACACTGTAAAGGTCATTTTGAAGACGTTGCTTCCAATTTTGTGGGACTTTTACCCGACATTGAGATGAAATGACATCTCAAGCCCTGTCGCCCATTGAAATCAATATGGTTTATTAGCATGGACTGTCCGCCTCGCACCGCGGTTCCTGGACAGGCTTAGATCCTCTAAGAGGTTTACCAGTACTAGTGTGCGGGCCGGATTCAGCTCTGCGTGGAAGCATCATGCAGCCCATATATTTCTTCAAGCCCCTATGGGCGGGGGCCGACGGGGGAAGGGTGTAACGCAACGTTCTTACGGAGAAGTTTCATTAACGCTCATCTACAACGGTAACCCAATTTGTCATATGTAATTGTGAATGAAAAGGCTGTAGGAGCGTTAGAACAATATTGTTCATCACAACATTACAAATCTCGACGGAAGCTTAAGTCACCGCAAGGAGTTAGCACTGCAGCATGTCAGGAGCAAATTTCTTCACCAGAGGAACCGTATTTATCTGGAGCAACGACGTCTACGGCGTTCTACCAATATGATAGTATTAGTCTGCATCCCAGAGACAATGAGACTGATACACACATCACTGGATTAGATACCTTTCAATGTAAGGATGAACATCACCAAGAACAGATTTGCTCATCAGTGATTTTGATGAGAGTGATTTTGAGGATATTTTGGACAAGCTGTCGCTACTGATCAGTCATCGTCAAATAGGCAGTGCGACGGACCCGCTGAGATTCCGGTGCAGGGGATTAATCATAGTGTGGTTAAAACAACGGCAACCTACTGAGATAGTCGACAAGAGGAATAGAGAGTAGCTTCTGTGGGTTACAGTAGAACCGGGAGATATTGATCCCATGAACTTATTTAACTATATAAAGTGTGAAATTTATGGAAGTCATAAACAGAAACTACAAGTATTAATGGATATTTAGTGGGACACTTTATCAGAAGTGCTTTGTCGGGGAAACAAAGTGCTCAAACTTGAGGTTTTTTTTTGTTGCCAGAAAGGCAGTACAGTAATAGTTGAATTATAGTCATTTTTCATAAATTTACTTCGTTTCTTGAAGTTAATTTGAATGGAAAATGAATTCATTGCAGTGATTTAATTTTAATGCTTTGTTTGTGTTACCAGAATTCAGATTTATAACCCGGACGCCTTATATTTCGGTCGGAGCAATGAATACTTTCCATCAAAATGGTGAAAGACTTGCCTCAAGAAGCGAAAGAAAGATATTTTGCCCTACGGAAATTAATTGTTATTGAAAAAAGCTCTGCATGACCGATCCATTTTTCTAGCTTGAGATAGAAATAAGAACGCATTAATTTGTTTAACCGTCGTTCATGAAGGCATAGAAAAGGTTTGAGGCTTGTAAAAACTGCTTAAATTACATAACTTTTCAGCTTCTTCTTTACATTTTATTCGTTATCTAAGATCTCGGACTCAATGCATACATATGTATTTTGGGTCCGAATGCATACATATGTATATTGGGTCCGAGCTAAGATATAGATAGATATCATATACAGTCAAAAAAGTAAAATAAAAAGGCAGGCAGATATCTTTCTTTATTTCTTTCTATCTATCTATCTATCTATCTATCTATCTATCTATCTATCTATCTATCTATCTATCTATCTATCTATCTATCTATCTATCTATCTATCTATCACGTAGGTAGCGCAATCTATCTATCTATCTATCTATCTATCTATCTATCTATCTATCTATCTATCTATCTATCTATCTATCTATCTATCTATCTATCTATCTATCACGTAGGTAGCGCAATATGCTAAACGCCACAAAATAAATGTGGGTCCGTGTGTAAAAGAAATACAACATACATCATTTAAAATCAACAAATAACAGCTCAGCATACAATTTAACCCAGGTCGCCTTATATAGCCCCAAGCGAACTCCGACAGCATAGTCACCGAAATCGGGCTCCGTTGACACTGGCATGTGAGCTGCCATCGGAGCAGGCTGCGTCCTAATGCTCCCAAAGTAACTGTTATTGATATTTCCATTAGGGTCTAGCTATAATTTTCATGTTTGTGTTTCTTTCCCTTTGGTGTCTCTGGTGGGAGGTGTGTGTTAATTGTATCGATTCCTGATCATTGCCTTCCAAGTTAACGCATATCTTTTCTCGCAAATGTTTAAATACTATTTGTTTGTTTGTTTATTTTGGAGTTAAACGCCCCACTCAACACTATTCAGGTCATTTTTGACCCGGTCAGTTTACCTATCCACACTTTCCTGGACAGGCTTATACGTAAGCGGTTAACCAGTACAGTGCACATTCTTTCGCCAGAAACTGACAACTGCCCTTCATGAATCAGCGGAAGGGAGAGAATGACCGTAGAAAAGATTTCATGATCAATCTCCACGAAAGAATGTTGCCGACCCCGGCAGGGATCGAACCCGCATCCGCCTGATCACCAGTCAGACGCGCATCCGACTGAGCTACCGAGGCCGGCGTTTAGACACAGTTTACAATTAACGATCCGCCAATACATTTGAAAAGCGGTGGCCGTTGCAATTTACGGCACTTTGCGCATGCTCAAGAATGACTTCATAAACGGAAATCCAAAAAGCTCCTCTAACTGTAGGAGGAATCCAGGTAAATTATTTTAGAAAATAACAGCTTAATTTTATCGCAGTGAGGTCAGCGTGTTGTGTATTATATATAGTGTCATCTATTGATCATCGGCTTAGCTTGGCAAACAGTGTACGGTGTGTCCGACAAAATTCAAATCCTTCAATACGAGGCTCACATATCAATCAGCCCTATGTTAACCCTACAAACAAGTAAACAGTCGAACTTCAATGGCTCGAACAGCTTAAAGACCATGAAAAAATGTTCGAAACAGAGGTAGATTGAGCTACTGAGGGTGATCGTAGCGCCACATTACGAAAACACGCCTATTCAAATACATTGTAACCTTTATCGCCGAAAAAATGAAAATTTTAAGATAAAAAATTGTGATATTTTTCTTATTTCTGCTCAAAACATAGAATGTGGACACTCGTTAGAACCGCCGAGGCGGTTCTAACTAGTGTCCACAATCTATGTTTTAGAGCAGAAATAAGAAAAATAAGGTTTACCCCTGTAAACCCCAGTTTTACTGTATAAAAGTGGGGTTCATGGGGGTAATATTTATATAGGCATGGTTTCGTGATGAACTCAGGAGGCATAATAGGGATAGATTTTCGGTTACAGTAAACTTCCTATATTAACCCTTTAGGTACCAAATGGAATCTTCCTCCTCATATATAGCAGGAGTAAATTTCAAAATTTAAGGGTGACAGTTGTGTTTTCTTCGAAATTTATTTGGAAAATGATTTTTAGCAAACAGTGGAGGTCCTGATCAGACGCGTTAGGCGAGGCGATTCTATTGAGTATACACAACACCCTTTTTAAGATAAAATCATTATACTGCCCCTAAATGATCCAACATTAGTCTCTGTAGCTATTGGAGTTCCTTCCTGGGGACTCAAGAACGATTTCGAAACAGTCGTGGTAAACGAGCCACCAGTGTTCGAGCCATCAAAGTTTCACCGACAAGCGTAAACTGGTTTTCGTGCAGGTGCGCCCATAGAGGTTTCAAATCAGTCCGAATCTAGTTAGAATACAACTCGGTTTCCTGGTTGCACGAAAAAACTTACATTTTTGTCCATGACCCTCCACATTACGCAAACACGCCTACACAAATACATTGCCACCTTTATCGCCAAGAAAAAAAAAGAAAATTTTATGATGAAAAATTGTGACATTTTTAGCTCACCTGAGCCTTTAGGCTCATACACGGGTGGTAATCAGGGGAACTAGCTCGAAAATGAGTCAACGGAAATTTGTTCCCTCGACACATCCGGGAACTCTCGAGCTAGCTCCATCACCAAGAAACTCGTAAACAAAGGTAGGTCTCGAAGAGTTTTATCACCGTTTTTTTCTTTGTAAGCTATTTATAAAAAAATCCGGCAATGCAGTTCCACATAGAAATGATTTAACTTTGTACCCCGCTAGAATTTGCCATGGAAATTTGCAGCGCTGGAGTATGAATGAAACCAAACTTTTTATCACGGACCTAAAAAATTGTCAATTTATGTCATTACGGAGATTTTGGCCGACGATTTTTCATTTTTCGTCAAAAGTACACCCTTCACGCCCACAGAAACAACATCCCTGGTGAAATGAAACATGGAAAGTTTGAAATAAGCGAAAAAAATTTGGCCGTGATTACGTAACTTGCGACTTATGACGAAATTACTGTCCGAGCTAGTCTTCTCGACAAGGAGCTAGTTCACTCGACATGGAGATAGTCCCCTCAAAGAAAAAAAAAAAGAAAAAGAAACATTCATCAGATTCGATGTCTTTCTATGGTCCCACCCAGGTTATCCAACTGGTTTCTTTACCTCTGGCTAGTTGGGTAACAAGATGCTATGCCCCAAAGGCGTCCCCCAGTCGTTTCTCCCTGTTCGTTTCGCCCCCATTTTGCACTCCTAGTTGTTTTGCCAACAGAGCCTGGTCTTTTCGCCCCCTTAGTCATTTCGCCCACCAGGTTGCTTCGCCCCCTCCCATATGGAGCGGATCAATGGATGTTGGATGGATGGATGGATGGAATGATTGATGGATGGATGGATGGATGGGTACACTACAGAAAGGGATGAGTGGGTATTTGGATGGATTGGTCCATTGGAGGACGGATGGACGAACGAACATATAGACGGACATTCTCACGGATGTATACTTATGTGGCTATTTTTGGCAGGATTGATACTTAAGTGGCTACTTTTAGCCACAGAAAAGAAGTATTTTAGGTGTCTAACCGAATAAATCCCATAGACTTACATTGATTCTGTCCATTTACATAGCCACCTAACTATACATTTGTTGGTGCGGATGGACAGACGGACGGATGGATGGATGGGTCGGTGGGTAGATGGATGGAAGGATGGATGGAAAAAGAAAGAAAATATATATACACACAAATGCCAGTGTCGTGTGAAAGAGTGATTGAATAAATGAAGTATTTGATTCCTACCGGTAATCTTTTTGATGATTTTTGTTTTACTCAATAATCACATATTGTTCCCGCAGGTGATCTGATTATTTGTGATAAACCTAAAGTCATCGTTTAAACAAATTATGTTGTGCTGCAGTCCTAGGTACTACATACCCAAGATTCTTGAAATCAGCCCACTGGTTATAGAGAAGATTTTTAATAGTTTTACCATATATGGGCGTGGTAACCATCTTGGTCATGTGACCCAGATGCCGCGAACAAACTATTGTTTCCCCTACCCATAAATGCTCAACACAGTTTTCGACTAAATTGTTGAAAGATAAGATGGTAGTTATTAGTTGCTTAATAGATACACTGGAAGTCAGTCGTTAAAGTAAATAGATCTTGAGCGCGTAGCGCGAGTGATCACGGGCGCGTACCGCGAGTGATCTCTGCACTTGTGACCGACAGACAGTGATCTATTAAGCAACTAATCACCTAACAACATGAATCTATTTCAATTAGGTATCCTGCCGGTGTGAGTCTAGCCTCTCTTGAGTCATATATGGATGTCCCAGTTCTGCAATGGAAAGTCACGTTCATAAACAGAGTCTAACAAATTTCGAAGTTTACGTCTGTATTTCTCTTGGAGCCCATAACTTCCATTTGTATTAAACTACACAGTTGAAATTTGGAATGACGCTTACTCAGACCGTAACCTTTCAGTTCATGATACGATTGTCCCAGGGCCATGCTCCTGGGCGGGTCCGAGTGTCAGATACCATCGCCCAAGAGTCCTAACCAGAGTCTAACATACGTTAAAGTTAACGTCCGCGTTTCTCTTGGAGCCCATAATTCCCGTTTCTTTTATGCTACAAAGTTGAAATTTTGCATGACACTTACTCAGCCCAAGACCTTTCCGCTCATGATAAAATTTCCCCTGGGTGGGCCTTGGGGTAAAATTACATAAAACGTAAAATTGACATATAGGCATTTGTATGGAAAACTCAAAATGTCTAATATTTTGAAAATTATTCAGCTCCCAACCCCTAAACCATATATATCATTGTTCCTTATGATAAGACACAGAACTGGAAAATGTGGACTGTACATGTTTTCTGGCCAGACTAGCTAGTTTCGGCCAAGTTGTGGTTGCTGACAGTTTTTTGTTTGTTGTGTCGGTGTTTTATTTAATTTGCCTATTATGTATGTTATCAATGTTTATCAAGTTAATTAAGTCTGGACAAATGAGTTGCCATCTGCTGGAGAAAGAGTTGCTGACTCTGAATGTTATTTGTTCGGTCATTTTCATGAAGTTATCTGTATTTGCTTCGTTCTCTTCGATGTTTTGAGCAGGATGTGGAATCTGATTGTATCAGTGCCTGTCGTTGCTCCCTTATTATCTACAGCTGTACTCTCCTTTTATAGAAGCCTCCGTGGTGCAGTGGTTACGCTACTCGCCTCGTAAACCAGGGGTCGCAGGATCGATCCCGGGCTTCTCCAGACTTTCGGATGAGTCTTTAAACCGAGGTCCCGTCTCCGTATAACCTTAGCTGTTGGTTGGACGTAAAACTCAAACACTCACTCACTCTCCTTTCACCATCTTTAAAAAAGTACAAAGATTGTTTATGTCCTAGTTAATTTAGTTTTTCAATCCAACCAGTTTCACTAACATCAGATGAGCAAAAATAATATAATTAATTTTCTTGCAGACATCAAATTACATTGAAGTCTATGGAATTTTTGCTTTCAAGGACATTTTGGGCATCTAAGTGTATAGATATCAATGGCTCGAACTAGTGATACCTACATTACGAAAACACGCCTATACAATTACATTGTAAATTTTACCGCTGAAGAAAAAGAAAATTTTAAGATGAAAAAGATGCACTACTTTTCTTATTTTTGCTCAAAATATAGATTGTGGGTACTCGTTAGAACTACCTCATCGAATACCCACAATCGTTTAGAGCAGAAATAAAAAAAAATCCCCTGTAATCCAAGTTTCACTATATAAAAGTGGGGTTCAAGGGGGTCAGAATTATATAGGCATGTTTTCGTAATGATTATCTATCGGATAAAAATACTCAAAATTAAGGGATGATACTTAGTCGAATGATTCACGAATAACTATAATAATCTAGGGAATACAAGTAAAGAGGCGCCCGATTATAATATACTTTTCTTTTCTAGCACAGTAATATATTTTTTTTTTGGCTGCACTTCCGGTGTTTTTTTCTACACAGGAATAGTCGTTTTGAACTTTTTCCTTGGAAAGCGACCATCTGAAAGAAAATCGAATATTCAATATAACAATGTATTAGCACTTATCCTGCTGTTCACGACAACAATTTCCTTTGCAAACAGTGTTGATCCAGATCAGATGGCTTCTGGCTTCTGAAGAAGCCATCTGATCAGGATCTACACTGTTTGACATTCAATTTATGAATTTTTATGAATAAATTACATCAAGTAATCTGATTGTTTCAAAGTCAGAAATGGGTGTGGCTAAACTGAATATTCAGCAAGAGAAGGGTTAAGGAACAGTCATTATTTACCAGCCTGAGGGGCTGGGTGATTTTTTTTTCGCGTTTAAAAACATTATCTGACCCCTCCCCCTATCATGTGAAGTGTCAACCTATGACCCCCACCTATGAGTATGGAAAATAAAACCTTGACCCCCACCCCTGGCTCGGTCTACCCCACTCTATTGTACCCCCACCCTGCCATGGTCCTCCCCAGTCTATTGTAAACTTAATAGAAATTCAAAAGTAAATTTGAAAATACTTTCCTTAAACATGTTAAATAGGCAAAAGGCATGCAGCTGCATACATTTTTATATATTATTCCATTACAAGGCTTGTCCTCCTCAAAACAAAGATTGAATACAGAAATCCTGAATATGTTATAGGTTTACTTGCTAAAATAGCCTTTACAGAGCATATGTAAAGGCTATTTCAACACTTTGTTAGAAGCCTCCGTTGTGTAGTGTATAAGCTACTCGCCTCATAAATCAGTGGTCGTGGGTTCGACCCCGGATTTCTCCAGACATTCGGATGAGTCTTTATACAGATGTTTCATCTCCGTATGACCGTAGCTGTTGGTAGGACGTAAAACTCGAGAACACTCACTCACCGGCCTCGGTAGCTGAGTCTGATGCGCGTCTGACTGGTGATGAGGAGGACGCGGATTCGATACCTGCCGGGGTTGGCAACATTCTCTTGTGACGATTGATCATGGAATCTTTCCTACGGTCATGCTTTCCCCTTCCGTTGATTCAAGAAGGGCAGTTGTCAGTTTCTTGCGAAAGAAAGTGCATTGTACTGGTTAACCGCTTACGTATAAGGCTGCCCAGAATGAGTGTGGATAGGGAAACTGACCGGCTGAAAAATGGCCTAAAATAGTGTTGACTGGGCCGTATGGCTCCGGTACAAACAAATAAACACTCACTCACTCAACACTTGGTAAAATAGACTTTGTTGTGCCATTGCATATGGGTGTGCACATAGTCTGTGGGCGTAGAGGAGGCATGTCTTCATACAACATAATCAAGATTTCTTCAACCCGCACAGAATCCGATCATAGAATTGTATAAGCAAATATGGGTGTCAAAAATACCAACACAGGAGACCCATGCAAGTCATTACTAAGCAGTGTATCTCATAACACATGTTCATCTGGTACTATAAATGTTTCAAAGAAATAATGATACACTTCAAACTCCTCCTCAAAAGTCAAATCTTAACCACCAGGCCAACTAGCCAGAGGTAAAGAAACCAGTTTGATAAACTGGGTAGGACCATAGAAAGACATCGAATCTGATGAATGTTTCTTTTTCTTTTTTTTTTTCTTTGAGGGGACTATCTCCATGTCGAGTGAACTAGCTCCTTGTCGAGAAGACTAGCTCGGACAGTAATTTCGTCATAAGTCGCAAGTTACGTAATCACGGCCAAATTTTTTTCGCTTATTTCAAACTTTCCATGTTTCATTTCACCAGGGATGTTGTTTCTGTGGGCGTGAAGGGTGTACTTTTGACGGAAAATGAAAAATCGTCGGCCAAAATCTCCGTAATGACATAAATTGACAATTTTTCAGGTCCGTGATAAAAAGTTTGGTTTCATTCATACTCCAGCGCTGCAAATTTCCATGGCAAATTCTAGCGGGGTACAAAGTTAAATCATTTCTATGTGGAACTGCATTGCCGGATTTTTTTATAAATAGCTTACAAAGAAAAAAACGGTGATAAAACTCTTCGAGACCTACCTTTGTTTACGAGTTTCTTGGTGATGGAGCTAGCTCGAGAGTTCCCGGATGTGTCGAGGGAACAAATTTCCGTTGACTCATTTACGAGCTAGTTCCCCTGATTACCACCCGTGTCATAGGTGAGCTTATAGTATAGCCATGGTCCGTCGTCCGTCCGTCCGTCCGTCCACCATTTTCAAAGATCTTCTTCTCCTATACTGCAGGGCCAATCAAAGCCAAATTTCATATAGAGCCTCAGTGGGATGGGGGAACGAAAGTTTGTTCGCGGGGTCTGGATCACATGACCAAGATGGCCGCCATGCCCATATATAATAAAAAGCCTTCAAAAATCTTCTTCTCCAGAACCATAAGGCCAGTGGCCTTGAAACTTGGCATGTAGCATATGGTACTCGGGCCCATCATGGTTTGTACAAATGGTGACCCTGTGTTGACCTTGACCTATTTTACAGCAATGTCAAATTTGTCGACTTAGGCTTTTGCATGGGGCAAAGTGAAAATAATGGATTTATAGGAAACCATTGAAGACAGTGTCACCAAAATTCGTAGATCAGGTAAAGTAACTGAATACATGAATGTATATGGATCAGAAAGGTCAAGGTCATTCATTGGCCTTGTTCGCGGGTCTGGATCACATGACCAAGATGGCCGCCATGCCCATATATGGTAAAAAGCCTTCAAAAATCTTCTTCTCCAGAACCATAAGGCCAGTGGCTTTGAAACTTGGCATGTAGCATATGGTACTCGCGCCCATTATGGTTTCTACAAATGGTGACCCTGGGTTGACCTTGACCTATTTTACAGCAATGTCAAATTTTCCGATTTAGGCTTTTGCATGGGGCAAAGTGAAAATAATGGATGTATAGGAAACCATTGAAGACAGTGTCAACAAAATTTGTAGATCAGGTAAAGTAATTGAATACATGAAGATCTATGGGTCAGAAAGGTCAAGGTCATTCATTGGCCTTAGACCAAGGTCATTCAGGATCCATATTTCAAACATTTTTTTCTCCAAAACTGCTGAGCCAATTTAAGTAAAATTTAATATGGAGCCTTTGTGAGTTGAACAAATGAAAAAAATGCCAATACGGTCTAGATCACATGACAAAAATGGCCGTCACGCCCATATATGGTAAAAAGCCTTAAAAATTCTTCTCCTCCAGAACCGTAAGGCCAATGGCCTTGAAACTTGGCATGCAGCATATGGTACTCAGGCCCATCATAGCTTGTACAAATGGTGACCCTGAGTTGACCTTGACCTATTTTACAGCAATGTCAAATTTGCCGAATTAGGCTTTGGCATGGGAAAAAGTGAAAATAATTGATTTTTAGGAAACCATTGAAGACACTGTCACCAAAATTAGTAGATAAGGTAAAGTAGCTGAATACATGAAGATCTATGTGTAAGAAAGGTCAAAGTCATTAATTGACCTTAGACCAAGGTCACGCAGGTTCCATATTTCAAACATTTTTTCTCAGAAACTACTGAGCCAATAGAAGTGAAATTCAATATGGAGCCTTTGGAAGTTGAACAAATGAAAAGCTGCCAATATGGTCTAGATCACATGACCAAGATGGCCACCACGCCCATATCTGGTAAAAACACTTCGAAATTCTTCTTCTCAAGAACCGTAAGGCCAATGGCCTTGAAACTTGGCATGTAGCATATGGTACTCGGGCCTATCATAATTTGTTCAAATGGTGACCCTGGGTTGAACTTGACCTATTTTACAGTAATGTCAAATATGCTGACTTAGGCTTTTGCATAGGAAAAAGTGAAAATAATGGATTTTAGCTCACCTGAGCCTTTAGGCTCATAGGTGAGCTTATAGTATAGCCATGGTCCGTCGTTCGTCCGTCCGTCCGTCCGTCGTCCGTCCGTCCGTCCACCATTTTCAAAGATCTTCTTCTCCTATACGGCAGGGCCAATCAAAGCCAAATTTCATATGGAGCCTCAGTGAGATGGGGGAACGAAAGTTTGTTCGCGGGGTCTGGATCACATGACCAAGATGGCCGCCATGCCCATATATAATAAAAAGCCTTCAAAAATCTTCTTCTCCAGAACCATAAGGCCAGTGGCCTTGAAACTTGGCACGTAGCATATGGTACTCAGGCTCATCATGGTTTGTACAAATGGTGACCCTGGGTTGACCTTGACCTATTTTACAGCAATGTCAAATTTGCCGACTTAGGCTTTTGCATGGGGCAAAGTGAAAATTATGGATTTATAGGAAACCATTGAAGACAGTGTCACCAAAATTTGTAGATCAGGTAAAGTAACTGAATACATGAAGATCTATGGGTGATAAAGGTCAAGGTCATTCATTGGCCTTAGACTCAAGATGGCCGCCATGCCCATATATGGTAAAAAACCTTCAAAAATCTTATTCTCCAGAACCATAAGGCCATTGGCCTTGAAACTTGGCATGTAGTATATGGTACTCGGGCCCATCATGGTTTGAACAAATGGTGACCCTGCTATTTTACAGCAATGTCAAATTTGCAGACTTAGGCTTTTGCATGGGGCAAAGTGAAAATTATGGATTTATAGGAAACCATTGAAGACAGTGTCACCAAAATTGGTAGATCAGGTAAAGTAACTGAATACATGAAGATTTGTGGGTGAGAAAGGTCAAGGTCACTCATTGGCCTTAGACCCAAGATGGCCGCCATGCCCATATATGGTAAAAAGCCTTCAAAAATCTTCTTCTCCAGAACCATAACGCCAGTGGCCTTGAAACTTGGCATGTAGCATATGGTACTCGGGCCCATCATGGTTTGTACAACTGGTGACCCTGGGTTGACCTTGACATATTTTACAGCAAATCCAAGGTCAAGGTCATACTTAAAGGTCAAAGGTAAAAAAGGGACCTATTTTTCTTTCGTGTATGGTCAATAACTTTATTATTCCTAAATTTATTTTGAAATTACTTGGCAGAAATGTTAACCATCATGAGACGATGTGTTGAGCACATGACCTAGGTTGGATCCTCAAAAGGTCAAGGTCATACTTAGAGGTCAAAGGTCAAAAAGGGTTTTTTTCTGTGTATGGTCAATAACTTTCATATTAATGGATGAATTTTAAAATGACTTGGCAGAAATATTATAGCTTTTTACCAATCTTTACACTTTGTTTTAGCTTTCACGCTTCAGTTGTGGTACAGGCCTATTCACTAAATAAGGGGTGTCACACCTGCAATGCATGGGCAATGCCATACAATATCTTATACCTGGATTAATATAGAAATGTGTATATACGCAATTACAAGTCACTATAGTATGGGAACATTTTGAGCTTTGAGCAAGGGGTGGAATGAAAGGAGTCAATGAACATTATATTGTTCACTCAGGTAAGACTTATTCAGGTATATTTGTTAATCTTACCTGCAAGTAAAACTTGCATCAATAGAGCTATATCAATGGGTAATTTTGTGGTTCACTGAGCAATCAGTCAGGAAAAAATGGTGTGTTATTTGATGCAATGAGCAGCCAACCTTAACGAATATGGATTAGTCTATAGATCTGACTCATCACAACAAAGTCTAAAGAAAGGGAATGACCTATAGCCATCATGAGACAATGTGTTGCGTGCAGGACCCAGGTCAGTACTTCCAATGTCAAGGTCATACTTAGAGGTCAGACATAAAAAAGTGGCCTTTTTTCATGTTTGGTAAATAACTCACTTTTTCCTGGATGAATTTTAAAATTACTTGGTGGAAATGTTAACCATCATGAGACATTTGTTTGAATTGAGGTTTTCATCTCCGCCAACACTGTATAGGTCATTTTGGAGACGTTGCTTCCAATTTTGTGGGACTTGTACCTGGCATTGAGATGAAATGGCATCTCAATAGGGTTTTTGTGCATGGGTGGTCCGACTTGCATCACTTTTCCTGGACAGGCTTAGAACCTCTATGCTGTTTACCAGTACTCATTTGCAGTCGGTTTCAGCTCTGCATGGAAGTATCATGCAGCCCAATCTATTTCTTCAAGCCCGATGGCCGGGGGCCGGGGGTCATGAGACAATGTGTTGCCCCCAAGAATCAGGTAGGTACCTCAATGATAAAAAAGGGGGGGGGGAGACATCTGTGTTTTTGTAGAAAAACAAATTCTAGTTTTGTTCTGTTACTGCTCTTGAGATATGAAAATAAATTGGAACAAGTTTTCTTTTTGTTTCATTTGCTTCTGTATACAGTATACCATTTATGTCCAATGGACAGTTCCTCATATTTTCCCTTTCTGTGAGCCAGGCACCGAGGTTATAAAACTTTTTTCACGCTCAACTCACTTCAGCATGAAATTTACCCTGCTCATAAGTTTTAAAATGCCAACAAATATTGAGATGGCATTTTAAAATTTATGAGCAGGGTAAATGACATTTTCTGCTGATCTAAGTAGGAAAATTGTCACCAGACAGGTGAGCTGTTCAGGACCACTGGTCCTCTGGTTCTTATTTCTGCTAAAAATATATATAGATTGTGAGCACTCGTTAGAACCGCCTCATCGAGGGTTCAAGGGGGTCAAAATCATATAGGCGTGTTTTCGTGATGCATATGGTGCACCATTATATTAGAAAGTCCGTGAAATGAACATCCACGTAAACACTTTCTATAGACAGAACTAGGATTTACGGAGGTATACATTATTTTTCTTATTTCTGCTCCGACATAGGTTGTGGGTGCTCATTAGAACCGCCTCATTGAGGCGGTCTAACGAGCACCCACAACATACGTTTGCAGTATAAATAAGAAAAAAAGTAGCCATTTTGTGGATGTGAAAAAAATGCGCTATGTCGCACGGATGTGTTATCGTAGTGCTCTAGAAATTGAAGTGCCATATATGCTAAAAACCTGCGTAAGTTACTTACAGGTTTTCAGCAAAGATAACGAGCACCTACAAACTATGTTTCGGGTATAAGAGAAGTATCACAAATTTTCATAAAAAATTATAAATAAATATACTTTTGGAGATATGGCACGCGAGTGTGTATGCGTAATGCAGCAGTGACGATCTGAGTCTGCGCTGGCCATACATGCCCGAAGATTCCTTCTCGCCTGGCGCGGCCGATCTACGTTTGGAACACAAATGTAGAGATTACAGTATGCAAACCTTTATGGTGAAAATAAAATAACAACAAAACGGATGTCAAACCTAAATTAAGAGACATACTTAAGAGATAGCATTATTTGCTTTGTACGGATTATCTGCAACACAAATTTATTCTTGATATATGTTTTTCCTGTGATCATTTTGGTTCGCTGGGGTTTCCATTTCCTGTTCGTTTTGATTTGCAACATTGTACCTACTATTCTGTGCGAAGTATTTCGAAACTCAACAGACAAGACCAGGCAAGAATATATCATTACGCAAACACGCCTATACAAATACTTTACCACTTTATCGCCGAAAAAAATAAAAATTTGAGGATGAAAAATTGTGATATTTTTCTTATTTCTGCTCTAAAATATAGATTGTGAGTACTCGTTAGAACCGCCTCGATTGATATTTTTCTTATTTCTGCTCATACTATAGATTGTGGGCCTCGATGAGGCGGTTCTAACGAGTACCCACAATCTATATTTTAGAGCAGAAATTAGAAAAATAATTAAGGTATACCCCCGGAAACCACAGTTTTACTATATAAAAGTGGGGTTCAAAGGGGTCAAAATTATATAGGCGTGTTTTCGTGATGTACTCAGATTCATCGGCAATGTAAACGCACCACTTTTAGGATTTTGATGTCTTAAGTTTAAGGTAAAAATGACCGACTTTCTCAACTGATAATTGCGGTATTGTAAAGTGTCGACGAAGCATGAGTTTGTTTGATACGAATACTGCGTGATTTTCATGATGTGCATATGCACGTGCAAAATGCAAAAAAAAAAAAAATGCAAAATTTTCGTAATCACGATATTTTTGGCACTTTCTTTACTGTCATTATGAGGTCCGGATTATTTACGTTAAAAGCCAGCAAAACATGCCATAAGAACAAGCCAATAGGACGGCTAAGTAACGTCGATCGTTAACGTGCCCAAGGTATGGTTGAAGGTTGGCTTTCATTGCCTCCACTTCTATTTCATACCGCCAAGCTGAAGAGCGTTGGGTTGTTCGCACACTACGATTGCTCGATTGATTAAAAGGCACAGCGCTACGGGGTCTGTGTACGATAGACAACGCCCTGGGCGTGAACGTGTTACTACACGTCAGCAGGATGGGTGCATTGTTTGAGGCATTTACGCGACCGATTCATGACGTCTGTGGATACTGCCCAGTAATAACCTACGCGTAAGTGCCGTAACTGTGCGGCGGCGTTCTCAGGAACGCGGTATTTCTAGTAATAAGACGTATAGGGGGAACGTTTTGACGGCGGAACGTCGAATCATTCGCTTTAATTGGTGTCGATAGCGTATCCGATGGACACAACAGCGCTGGCGCGGTGTACTGTTCACGGACGAGTCCCGTTTTTGTGTTGAAATGTTTGACAGGCGGCGTAAAGTATGGCGTCGACGTGGGGAGCGATTTCAAGACTGCTGTGTTAAACAGGTGTCACGTTGTTGGTGGTAGTAGCGTAATGGTGTGGGAAGGGAACTCATGGCACCACAAAACCCAACTCATCGTTGTTAATGGCAATTTGATGGCACGTCGGTACATCGATAAAATCTTAGAGCCTGAGGTGATACCGTTTTTTAACAATAATGGTGACGTTAGGCTTTTTCAACAGGACAATGCGCGTGGTCATTTTGCGAGGCTAACCACGGACGTTTTCAATTAAGATTGTACGCCAGTTCTTCCTTGGCCTGCATTTTTGGTCGGATTTAAACCCAGTTGAGCATCTTTGGGACCAGCTCTGTAAACGTGTACAGCCGATGCCATCCGCCAATCAACTGTCAGCAGCTTGCCACTGTGCTACAGGAAGAATGGGACAACATCACACAAGACCGGATACAGCAGTTAATTCGGAGCATGAGGAATTGATGCCAAGCAACACCTGATGCTAATGGTGGATATACTTGATTTTTCGGGTGTGTTGACTTATTCGAGCCTCCGTATCCCTGCATCCAATTAAATGCTGTAACTCTGTAATGAGTCCGTGGATATGTTAGTGAAAATTGATTAAATGTGATCAAATGCTGGAAATATTGTGAATCAATTAAAATGTGAGGCATAATAGTGGTGCGTTTTCATTGAATCTAAGTATATTAAGTGCTTCTGTAACATTTTAACAAAACAAACAAAACACTACTAAATCCTGGTAAAATCGACAAATCCAGGACAGATGAAGTGTAGCACGAGCTGACATATGAACCATATTTTATAATATTTCACATGCGGACGCATAGAAAGACGAGCCACTCGACCTCTTAAGGATATTTCAACAGTATAGATCCTGATCAGCTGACTCATTGAAACTGAACAGATAAGCAGGGCCAGTAGCAACCAGTTGACAGATTATTCCAATAGGATACCACACTCGTGTGACTTAGTCTGCAAAAAATTAAGGCGTAACTATACCAAATGTAGTGACACAGAGGCCTTTCGGATATTTAATCTTCATCAGTGTGTCTCAACCCCAAAGTTTTGAAACCGAAACGGATGACGGACAAGACCCGGCAAACACAGCACACCGCCTCCGAGCACACATCGACCGACGCAGCTCATGAGATAGGTCAGTTTGAGGCATCAGGCAAAAGTGACATTTTGTCTGATGAAAACATGATTACTACAGAAAAAAGTGGTGGGTTCTCGTTGGAACCGCCTAACTAGTTCTTTGAGCAGAAATAATAAAAGAATAATGTTACGACACCCTTGTAAACCCCAGTTTCCTAATAATAATATAAGAATCTTATATGGGTGTGAGGGGTGGATGGAAAAATCCGTCCCGAGGGTCACTCTCCGGCATCACGAGGCTTGCCGAGTGATGCCGGACAGTGATCCCGAGGGACGGATGATTCTATCCACCCCTCACACCCAAAGGATTCTTTTTCTTGCATACCTTCCATTTCTATTGCGATTTTTAATGCTGCTGTCACTTCGGTTACCGACGTCCGCCATTTTGTGATGACACAACAGGAATGTTTAGTGACGCCACGCATGACGACGCCGCGCATGAGGTTGTAATCAACCAGTGAATTTATCAAACACGCGATTATATTCGATTGTGGTCGGAACACCAGGATCAGAACATAAATTTCTATCCCAGGGTAAAATCACGGATTTCCTTGTCTAGTGTGCAAGAAAATGGTTTACATGGGTGTTCATTTCACAGACTTGTTTGGCCATTTTGTGGGAAAGTAACTGTCCTTTCGGCTTTCCGCTATTGAGGTTTCCCTTAGGGTCGAGTTATTTCATGTTTGTGTATTCCCCTTTGGTGTTTCTGATGTGAGGTATGGATTAACTGTATCGATTCCTGATCATTACCTTCACTTCTGTTTTGTAAACGTAACGTCAGCAACAATTTCCAACTGGGTCGCCTCTCCTGCCGAATTTAAATGCAATGAGTTTAACCCAGCTCTGTCTGGGTCACATAGCACTCTGCATGCTGGGTATTTTTAGTAGACGACATTTTGAAACATTTTATTATTTTTCCCCGAATAGAGGATTTGATATGTCATGTAACGTGTCCCCTATGGAGACAATTTGCATGAGTTGTTGCATGAGATATCAAGTCCTCTTTTCTGGGAAAAATAAGAAAGAAATATCACCAATTTATTGTATGCTGATTTGCCCAGAGAGTAGTAAAGGTTAAAGAACATGGATTAATGGTTGTTGTAGATTATCTTAATCTAAAGATACAAAGTACAGCTTTGCTGAACTCACGCAGGTAAAGAGGTTTGTTTTAAAATAAAGTGTTTGTAAGGATGGACAAGCCATTAGGAAGAATAATGATCCTTTGATCCTCAAAATAAGTGCATTCAAATAAATAATGGGACTTTTTGCTAAGTTTGTTTAACCTAAAAAGTTCCCAAATTTACCAAGATACAAGATACAAGACTTTAAGATTCAGTCATCTTATGTCACTTACATTGACTTCTCATTCCACCAAAATAAGAAACCTCGAAGAAAGGTGTACTTATATCAGAAAGGTGACTCTACTTTAATGGTCATTCAGATGCTCGGTCTGTCCATGAGAACTTTGGTTTGATAACTTCTTTCATTCAAATTTCAGGTGAAAAGCGTATGCTCAATGACCACTTGGATAAACATGAACTTTTGTCAGACAGACAACATGCATTCACGAAAAGGCGTTGTTGTGAAACTCAGTTGCGCACGGTTATAGTGACCTGTTATACCTTCTATTGACCTATAATTCTTCTAGTGACCGTTTATAGGCCTGGGCCCCAAGGGCATGATTGGCAGGATTTATGTAGGTATAGTAGTCGCAGATAAGATTGACTAGGCGGAGCTATCGTTTGTACCTGCCTTAGGAATATTCCATTAACAAAAAGGTAAACCAAGTCACTCGATTGTGTGAATTTAACTGTAACACAAGCATAGCTGTAGCGTATACCGCTTGTAGAAAGCGTGCGAAAGACACTCTACCGAATCTTCTGGTGTACTCAGCGAATTTGACATATATGGACAACACCTGAGTAACTCCGCCTAGTCAATCTTATCTGCGACTACTATAACTACATGAAGTTGCCACATGCTAAATGTCTAAGCCCTGGACCCTGTTGTGTCACAGAAAAAGATTTTTGAATTTTTTTCCTGTTGCAATTCTATGGGAGCTAAAGAGCCCTGGGCTGTGGCTTATTTGGAGCCCAGAGACATGCTTGGCAGGATTTATATAGGTGACCTCGTGACATTGCTACGTGCTAAATATCTAAACTCCGTTCAGAAAATCTGAATCATAGATTTTTTCGTTTCTTCCTTTTAATACTCATTTTAGCCCATACATCACTGCGGGAAAATTTTAGACCTGACTCTCCGCCGACTTCTCCAGCAAGTCGTATGCCTCTGCGACAGTCAGGAAAGGCTGTGATTATTTGGAGAAAATTGCAAAACAAAGAAATGAGACTACAGACTAAGTCCATTTGATGATGATTGTCAGGTAAAATATTACATATTCAAATCCATGTGATGCACTTTATAAATAGATATGCAATTACGACATACCTTACATTCGAATAGATAGATAGAAGCTCACTAGGAACGGTGAGCCACTAGCGCGATGTGCTGTCAACAATGGTCAAAATGAATTATACCGATATTAGATGTGGTGTCACAGCTAATGATTTTCCATGAAGTGATCGTGTAAATAAAATATAGACGCCCTTGCAATTTACAAGATTAGTAACCACTTCTATATATGGTTTGAAAGGGTGTGTCGAACCTGTCAGATTGTCTTAGTCTGTAAACGAATATTTAGATTTTGCAATTATCTCCAAATAATCACAGCCTTTCCTGGCTGTCGCAGAGGCATACAACTTGTTGGAGAAATCGGCGGAGGGTGAGGTCTAAAACTTGCCCATAGTGATGTATTTGCTAAAATGATTATTAAAAGAAAGAAACGAAAAAATCGATGATTCAGATTTTCTGAACGGAGTTTAAGATCTGGGCCCTGTTGTTTCAGAGAAGAATGTTTTTAAGTTTTCCACATTGTAAGTCTATGGAAGCTATATGTTACCATGTCAACCAGAATTCCCATCCGATCAGCCCGAAAACCTTATGTAGCCTTTCTGCCTACCTGTTGATGCTCCGCATGAAATTTGATCAAGATCGGCTGTGGGGTATTAGGGACATATTTATTTGAAATTGTTTACGGATGGATACACGCAGTGACGGACGGACGACAGACAAAACATGATCACAAAATCTCACTTTGTCACTACGTGACAGGTAAGTAAAACACTAAAAAATCATTAATGTTTAGCTCAACAGAGTCGAAGCCTCCTTGGGAGGTTATAGGATAGGCAGTTGTCCTACACTATCTCATACAAGAGGGTCATGGACTCATGATGGCCCTGGATCGCTCACCTGATCTATAGTGTAACAAGTGGGTCCCGGGGAGGGTCATTTTTGGCCCCAAGGCTACAATTTGAAAATCTTGGCAGAGGTTATAAACTACAGCCTCTGGATGTAAAGTGGGCTGTAGTTGATGACCACATAAGTCACTCAGCCACCAAGTTTGCTGTATGTCTTACAGAAGACGCATACTGGCTTTCTACGTTATACCGGTTACCTTACCTTCATACATTTATAACAATTTCAAGCGCTTGTACCCATCTCGGTACAAACCACTGAACATTCCAGATTACTAACTCAATGACTTACTGCCATCAAAACATGTGATTAAATACTCGCATTAAGACAAAGTTGCCGAGGATTGCATCCGCGTAAAATCGATTTAAGCCCTTTCACTGACCGTTCCAAGGCGGTTCTTCTGTCGTGGTTTATTTTTGTTATTGTTTGTCTTTGAGTGTTTGTATCGCTTATATTATACCTTAGCTCGGACCAAATATACATATGTATGCATTGGGTCCGAGATCTTAGATAGCGAATATAATGTAAAGAAGAATCTAAAACGTTACATAAAACATTTTTTACAAGCCTTAAAACTTTTGTGTGCCTTCATGAACGACGGTTAAACAAATAAATATGTTCTTATTTCTGTCTCAAGCTAGAGACATGGATCGGTCATGCAGAGCTTTTTTCAATAACAATTAAATGACTGTAAGGCAAATTATCTTTCTTTCTCTTCTTGAGGCAAATATTTCACCATTTTCTGGGAAAGTAACCGTCCTTTTGGCTTTCCGCTATTGATGTTTCCATTGGGGTCTAGTTAGTTCATGTTTGTGTTTCTTTCCCTTTGGTGTCTCTGATGAGAGCTGTGGGTTAATGGTATCGATTCCTCCCCGATTCCTCCGTGGGGCCTTCACTTCTATTTTAAAAATTCTAAAGAGGTTTGAAATAAATTGAATTTCAGCCTTTTTCGTGCTTCAAGTCTGTCTTCTTATGATTTTTCCACGCTTTACACTTTACTTCCTCATAAACTTATAAAAGAAAAACTTTATGATTTAATTGAATGAACATTTCATAGAAAAGATTCCCTCTATCTTGCATGTAATGTAAAAAAAATGTTTTGTATTTTTTCACTTCTGAAGAGCATATAAATTATACATTATGATCATGTGAGAGAGTGTGTGAAACTCTCACCTTTCTACTTGACAATATGTACATAAGATTTGATACTAAGTTATTTAGACAAATTGTGGGTATTACGATGGGTACGAATTGCGCACCCCTTGTGGTTGATATGTTCTTAATATGTTATGAAAGAGACTTCATGCTGTCTCTTTCCGTTTAAACCCACTCTGAAATCATTGAAAAGGAGAAGTGAAGGCAATGATCATGAATCGATGCAATTAACCCCCACCTACCATCAGAGGCACCAAAGGGAAAGAAACACAAACATGGAAATATCTAGACTCTAATGGAAACATCAATAGCGGAAAGTCAAATAGATAGTTACTTTCTCACAAAATGATCAAATGGCTATCCAAAGCAAAAAAATATAAGCGATACACACATTCAAAGACAGACCATAACAAAATAAAACGCGACAGAAGAACCGCCTTGGACGGTCAGTGAAACCAATTTCACTGGGTGGGGGGTGGGGGGGGGGGGTTAAATCGATTTTACGCGGCCGCAATCCTCGACCTTACTTCTGTCACTTTTAGACAAATAATATGTTCAGTCCGCATGAAGGCTTCCTAACTCATACGTGCAGCATCTCCGAGAACACAAAAGCCAAACAACTTAAGAGATGAAACAACGGTGAGGAGTCGACAGCAAGAAACCACTGAAATGCTGGAGCAAAAGAAAGCCTTTTGCTCGACCTCTAGATATGTTGGATGATTTATAAAATATTGACAATACCTATTTCGATGGTTTGATGAATAAATTACCCCCCCCCCCCCCCCCCCCCGCAGAACTTTAGTTAAATAAAGCAAATTCTTCTGATATTGTTGTCCCGTTTTTAGATTTAAATCTATCTATTGTAGATGGTCTTGCTGTCGAGTACTCGCCGTTGTTTAATCTCTGTGGTGGTTTGATTTTTGTGTTCTCTGAGATGTTGCACTGATGAGTTAGGAAGCTTTCATGCGGACTGAAAGAATTATTTGTCGTGACGGGAGTAAGGGTGAGGATTGCGGCCGTGTAAAATCGATTTACCTCCCCCCACCCTATGAAATGTTTCTTCACTGACCGCTCCAATGCGGTTCTTCTGTCACGGTTTATATTTGTTATGGTCTGTCTTTGAGTGTGTGTATGGTTTATATATTTTTGTTATTCGCCATTTCGTTATCGATTTAAGCCCCCAGTAGAATACTATTTACTGACCCTTCCAAGGTGGTTATTCTGTTGCGGTTTATTTTTATTATAGTTCGTCTTTGAATGTGAGCATCGCTTATATCTTTTTGTTTTGGACAGCCAGTTGGCCAATTTGTGGAAAGTAATTCTCCTTTTGGCTCTACACTATTGATGTTTCTATTAGGGTCTATTCATTTCATGTTTGTGTGGGAATTCATTGTATCGATTACTGAATATTGCCTTCACTTCTGTTTTTCACCCTGCAAATCTAGAGCTTATGTTATGCAACCTGCAACAAAGACCTATTTATTTGCGTCCTTGTGACAACTGTCAAATATGACCGATAGCTGAATAAGTAGAGAGAAAGAAAGACAGTCAAGAACATCATCAAAAAGACCGAGTTGGTATACAGCGAGCCAATCCAGTGAGAGGTGAAAGATTGCAAAAGGTAGGAACCACATTGCCAAGAGTTTTGCACATTGATGGAGAAGACAATGTCAGAGATATGAGCCAGCGCACGACAAAACCTACAATAAGACGTGCGCCCAACGAAGACTCAGATCAGCCTGCGCATCCGCGCAGTCTGATCAGAGTCTTCGTTGGGCGCTCTAAGGATAGCTAAGGGCCCAATGCTCCTCCATGCAGCAAGAGAAGTCTCTGGTCAGATTATATAGATGGGCAGGCTAATCTGAGTCTTTGCTGGGCGTACATGTAAATTGTAGGAAATGCTGTGTCCCGGCTCATATGACTACACGAGAGTGTGGAATCAGACAAGGCTGAAAGTGTATAGAGCCAACTCTATTTTACGAAATTCAATGTGAAACCTGGAACAGTTTACCAACGTTATGGCAAGAGACTGAACCACTTCTATACAAGCTTTTGTTCGTTTGTTTGTTTATTTGTTTGTTTGTTCGGCCAAGATAACAATATTCAGGTCATATCAAGCCGGTCACTTTACCAAACCACACTTTCCCTGGGCATGCTTGTACTTTAGAGTGTATATTCATTCGCCAGAAACAGACAATTGCCCTTCTTTGAGCAGCGAAAGAGAGAATGACCGTAGAAAGGTTTTTATTATCAATCTTTACGAAAGAATGTTGCCCACTTGGCAGGTATCAAATCCGCGACCTCGTGATCACCGGCCAGACGCGAAACCGACGGAGCTAACTACGCCGGCCGGCTCCTTAAGCTGTGTAAGGTGTCTTTTACAGATTAAGTGGTAAGGCAGTGTTCCAGACACAAAAGCCATGAAAAGGAGAGGGATGGAGGATTTACATTCTCTTCTGAAACTGACACAATTAAGATGGACAGGCCGTGCTTCTAGGAATGCCGAAGAAAATCTTCTATGGAGAACTACAAGTCGAACAACGCTCCCATGATGGCCAGAAGAAGCGATACGAAGGCACCCCAAGACCTCCCATAGGGACTTCAACCTACAACAATTTGCGACATTACGAAAACACACCTACACAATTACATTGCAAACTTTACCACTGAAAAAAGGAAAATTTAAAGATGAAAAATTGTGATATTTTTCTTATTTCTGCTCAAAATATAGATTGTGGGTACTCGCTAGAACCGTCTCATCGAGGCGGGATGAGACGGTTCTAACGAGTAGCCACAATCTTTATTTGAGAGCAGAAATAAGAAAAATAAGGTTACCCCTGCAAACCCCAGTTTTACTATATAAAGAGGGGTTCAAGGAAGTCAAACTTATATAGTCGTGTTTTCGTGATGAGAAGTAACTTGCTAAGCGCAAAAACAGAGCTAAGGCATCACCAATAGAGAGTTTTCTTTGCTTATCTGCAATAGACAGATACTAATCACTTCAGCAATCCTAGAACATACAAACAGTCGCTCTTCACTAATTGCATTGCCATTGTCAGTTGTGGTAGACGAACAATTTTACACTGTTTGCTCAAAGTACAGAAATTTAAGGGTTAAACGAAAAAAGAAACATTTCCTAGCCTACACTCGGAGACAATAGAATAATCAGTGCTGTCAATGCTTTGATTAATTGTTTAATAACCATTATAATCAGACAAAGTAGACTGAGCAAACAGTTAGTCCTGAAGGAACAGTTTGGCCAGAGTCAACAATAGTTGCTTCAGTGTATGAATATTTTCTGTGAATATGTAATTTATATCAAATATCATAAAGATGAACCGAAAAAATGCCAAGATGTGATATGCAACATACAGAATTTATTAAGTGGAAACCCGTTCTCTTCCCTCTATCCATAAACAAAACAAAACAAAACAAAACAACAACAACCCCAAATAATAATAATAACCAGTGCTTCAGCTGAAGTGCACGACCCGCCGGATGCTTTTAGCTTTATGTGTGTTACCATATATGGGTATGGCGGCCATTTTGGTCATGTGACCTGGACCTAAAACGGTTCCCCCAATAAATGCGCCTTATCGTAAGGAGCAAAAATATATCTTGTACTTTAGTACTGTATTCTGAATCGTTTGCAGGATAAAATGCATTCTCACTTTTCCAATACAAAAGCATATGTGTCAAAGTTTGA
Organism: Lucinisca nassula; assembly: GCA_963580285.1. Lineage (NCBI taxonomy): Eukaryota > Metazoa > Mollusca > Bivalvia > Lucinida > Lucinidae > Lucinisca > Lucinisca nassula. Next base: position 143,858,831 of record OY757013.1, read on the forward strand.
CTTAGGCACAAAGAAGGTCAAGGTCAACCCAGGGTCACCATTTTAGCAATTTATGATGGGCCTACGTCCAAGATGCTATTTATCAAGTTTCGTGGAAATCTGCCCAGTGGTTCTGGAGAAGACAGTTTTGAAGGGTTTTTACCATATATGGCTTGGCGGCCATTTTGTTCATTGGTTAGAACTCATTGATATCTATCAGTATGCCAAAAATTGTATAAATATTTCAAGCGGTTCAGTCACTATCACCAATTTTCACAAACGGGTTACGGACGAACAGACAGACAGACCAAATGTGACCTGGACCCCATGAGCAAATTTGGTTTCCCCCATCCCATACAGGCTCCATATAAAATTTGACTTCAATCGGCCCAACGGTTTCCGAGAAGAAGCAGTTCGAAAATTTTCACATTTTTCGCCTCGGCGAGGCTATACTAAATGGAATGTAATATTTCGCAAATTCATTGGTTAGATTTCATTGATATCTATCAGTATGCCAAAAATTGTTTAAATATTCCAAGCGGTTAAGTCACTATCACCGATTTTCACAAACGGGTTACGGACGGACAGACGGACAGACTGACAGACTGACAGAATGACACGGTGATTTTAGGGCACTCTTAGAAAATCCACCGACTTCAGTCGGTCGCTTTTTCTGCGGGTCGTGCAATAATAAACAGACATATCTATATTTGACCCACGATATTTACTTCCCCGTAAATCTAAAAATAAACACACATCAGTTTTACACTCGACATTACTTTCAGTTTAAATTGGACATATAACCTCTTAAGGTAGGACGTTTACATATACCCAAAAGCTTGGCATACGACGATAACTCAATAAAATAACGTCATGCGTAGCTATTTTTTACGCATGTTCTTATGCTAAAGAGAAACTTCTAAAATTTAAGAAAATTTCTTTTAGTTGGCTACAACATGTGCGTACCGAAGGGGAGGTAATAACAGAGAGAGACCAATCTAAATAAAAGAAACGTCCTTATTGTCACACCGTGAGCAAATTCTTTCCTTTAAGAGAAGTCAGAATGGGTATCACTAGGCGTGGATTGCAAGCAAAGCTCATGTGTATCGTTAATTATATCACGTTGCATCAACGTCTATGTATTGCATACACGTTCTGTTGACATCTGTTACATATTTAAAACTGGGTCATTGTTACGCAGGAAAATAACATCCTACTTATGGAAATAAACAATTCGGTTAAATTTATTTCTGGTGACAGAAACATGTTATTTGTATCTGCATGTCAGTTGGTTTCGGCCCCCGCCCATCGGGACTAGAATAAATAGATAGGATGCATGATGCTTTCACGCAGAGCTAAAACCGATCGCCCACAAGTACTGGTAAACAGCTCAGAGGATCTAAGCCTGGCCAGGCCTATGCTTTTAAACTCGGCCCGTCCATGCTTATAAACCCTATTGGTTTCGTTTGGGCGACAGGGCTTGAGATGTCATTTCATCTCATTGTCGGGTAAAAGCCCCACACAATTGGAAGCAACGTCTCCAAAATGACCTATACAGTGTTGACGGGGACGTTAAACTTCAAATCAAACAAAGAATCATAGTATTGGTTTAAACGAGCCATTTTATTCAACATTTAGTCCGGAATTCAGCGGCCTTACTTAAGCTTAACGATTTCGTTATTAGCCAAAATATCATTTTTTTCTACCGAGCAAGTGAAGCAGTATTTAACACTCTTGATCAAGTAGCTCATCATATGTCTAATATGCTCTTGTCTTGATTCATTACAATTACGCGCCCATGTGACATAGTGCATTCTTTTATATCCCTAAAGAGAAAAACTGTGATATTTTTCTTATTCATACTCCAAACATAGGTTGTCGGTGGGGCGGTTCTACCGAGCACCAACAACCTTGGTCTGAGAGAAGAAATAAGAAAACAGTGTATACCCCTGTAAACCCCAGTTTTTTATAATATAAAGTGGGGTTCAGTAGGGTATTCATTACACGGACTTGTTAACATGATTTAAAAAAGTCGACTCACTTTTGTTAGCAAAATTGTTGGCATATTTGCCACATTGAATGTTTAAAGGTTTAACGACATCGTTATTTTGAACAACTGGGCCTAGGTAAAGTCATGGATCCAGTTGTTCAAAGCGTCGTTAGCTTACAGGACATCACGAAAACACGCCATCGTACCCGACTTTTATATAGTGAAACTGGGGTTTGCAGGGGTAAACCTTATTTTTCTTATTTCTTCTCTAAAATATAGAGTGTGGGTACTCGTTAGAACCGCCTCGATGAGGCGGTTCTAACGAGTAGCAACACTCTATATTTTGAGCAGAAATAAGAAAAATATCACAATTTTTCATCTTAAATTTTTCATTTTTTCGGCGATAAAGGTTATAATGTATAGGCGTGTTTTCGTAATGACAAAGTTTGTTGTCAAATCATTAACTGTTCCAACAAGTTCAGTTAACTTGAGTTGCAATAGCTTTTGTTTGTTTGTTTGATTTGAGGTTTAACGTCCCCGTCAACACTTTATATGGCATTTTGGAGACTTTGCTTCCAATTTTGTGGGACTTTTAACCGACATTGAGATGAAATTACATCTCAAGCCCTGTCGCCAAATGAAACCAATAGGGTTTCTAAGCATGGACGGACCAACTCGCACTGCTTAGCCTGGACATGCTTCCTCTAAGCGGTTTACCAGTACTCGTGTGCGGTCGGTTTCAGCTCTGCGTGAAAGCATCATGCAGCCCATCTATTTCTTCAAGCCCCGATGGGTGGGGGCCGCAGAGTTACAATAGCTACCCATCTCTTTAGCAAATGTATTGGGGTATGGAAACATTAAATTAGCAAAATAACTAATGACATCATTAGTTTTAAACAATTGGGCCATTGGCGAAGTCTAGGGCATTTTTTGTTTAAAGCATCGTTAGCTTTGTAATAACCCAGCTAGCACAGAATAGCGGGCCAACGTCGGGCCGACAGCGATACGACGTTGACACGTCGTATCGCTGTCGACCCGACGCTGGCCCGACATTCTTTGCTGGCTGGGAATAACGAGCTCATTAATGGCCAAAATGTTAAGTGTTGTAGTAAGTATAATATCTAATAATAAATAGTATCTTCGATGCCAAAAATGGAGCAGCTTTTGCATTTGTTTTAGCTACGAGGGCGAGCCATTAAAAAAAACCGCCTAACTTATTTCTGGGTGAGATCGGTCTCTTCTTTGATGTAATTGCCCTCTAGAATGATACACTTGGACCAACGCTGTTCCAGTGCCATTGGCCCAGAACCGAAGAAGCCATAGTCCTCCTTAACTACCGCCACTACATTAATCGTTGGACCGGAAATGACATCCACAGTCTGACAGATATCCTTTTTCAAGTTTGGGAAAAGGAAATAGTCACTAGTCCGGAGAATAGTCGGGGTGGGTATTAGCTCTTATCCATTCAGCTCAACAGCATCCATGGCCATTTTGCAAGTGTGGACTCTTGCATTGTCCTGTTGGAGCAGAATCCCTTTGGAGAGTTTACCTCGCCGTTTTTCACGGATCGCAGAGTTTACCTCATCGTTTTTCACTGATCGCAGTTCTCAGTTGGTCGAGCAAATATGCATAATACGCACCTGTTATTGTACCTTTTTCTTTGCTAGGAGTTGCCATCACTTTGTCAGCGCGATTTGAATTTTCTTTGGCCTCGGAGAGCCCGGCCCTACCCACTGGCGACTTTGAGGTTTATTCTCTTGCTCATAATAATGGGCCAAGGTCTCATCTACAGTCACCAGACGTGAAAGAAAATCATTTTCCGTTGACCTAAATCGCTTCAACAATGCTCCATATAGCGATGCTGTGGTTGCCATTCGCTCGTCGCTAAGGGATTTGGGGACCCAACGAGCTGTTAGCTTGCGAATACCCAAGCGATCATGTAAAATTGCGGAAAATGTAATGCATACCTTATTTCGCCTATCACAGTACACCAGATCCAGTACTTTGTTACACACTTCTTCATCGGTGGCATCTGATGGGCGTCCAGACCTGGTTTCGTCTTCTAAAGACGCTCTCCCCAACCTAGAATTTAACTTGTGCATACGATGGTGCAGAAGACCCATAAACATTGGTCAGCTCGAAATGTATTTTCCCTTTCAAATACAAGTAACGAATTACAGCACGGTACTCCACGTTTGACGGAAAGCTTGCTTTTTCATCGCTAACCATGCATCATGTTTGACTTTCGAATGACGCGATAAGGGTGCAATTTTGCCCTCATGCCTAAAACATGTATTGAAACAAGGCATGACAATCTCGGTTGTCTCGGTCAATTGGAGATGAGATAGGCTGTGTTACTTATTGACTTGCCCTCGTATGATGTCCTGGAAACCTCTGTGAAAATTGGAAATTATGAATGGGTTTAACAGTATTTGAACCCAGTGTGAAGAGTATGATTATATAAAATTCATACTCACCCAAGTCAATCCCTAGTGGTTATTGCTGCTATAAGGATCACCCATGTTTTTTCATGCATTGTCATTTGCCGGGTCCCGAGGATGCTGTTTGAACACGAGGCTGCCAGGCCGAGTGTTCAACTATTTTCCGAGAGACCCGGCAAATGTTATTGCTATGAAATAACCATGGCTGATAGTTATTCTTGCATAACTTACGATTCCAAGGCAAATTGTGACGAAAACGCCCAAAACATTCCATATAAACTGTTCAAATGCGACCGTAAAACCAACACACTGACGTCAGTTCCGCAATTAACGTAATCTTAAAACTCCAAAACTCCACGTCCCGAGAGACAACGTCACGTCGCTCAACCTCACTCAGCTTAACGTAAACAAAGTAAGGCCCATCTTGTGATAACAAAAGTCCAAAATACCTGTTCATACAGGACGAAAATTCCATGACTTGAACATGGTTTTTTTTTGTTGTTTGAACACGTCTTCTGTCCCATTCAAGAATAGTTTCTAACAGGATTTTATGCAAGAATTGTCATGCAAAGATTCGTTCCTTGTGGTCCGTAGCTACATGTACACGGATGTTTTCACGCTGGTTGTATTGTCGTTTATTTATTTATTTCCTTGAGTTGAATTGTAAACAGAGAGAGAGTGAGTGAGTGAGTGAGAGAGAGAGAGAGAGAGAGAGAGAGAGAGAGAGAGAGAGAGAGAGGGGGGAGGGAGCGGGAGAGAGAGATATTTGCTTTGGAGTTAAACTGCCCAGTCAACACTATTTAGGTCATATCGAGCCGGACAGTTTTCTTATCCACACTTTTCCTGGGCAGGCTTACACATAAGCGGTTAACCAGTACAGTGCATAGTCTATCGACAGAATCTAACATTGCCCTCTTTAAATCAGTGGAAGGGACAAAATGACCATAGAAAAGGTTTCATCACCAGTCTCGAAAAAATGTTGCCGACCCGATAAGTATCGAACCCACGACCTCTTGATCAACAGTCAGACACGCAAACAACTGGGTTGCCCAGGCAGGCTGAGAGAGGGAGAGAGAGAGAGAGAGAGAGAGAGAGAGAGAGAGAGAGAGAGAGAGAGAGAGAGAGAGAGAGAGTTTTGTTTGAGTTGAGTTATTACGTCCCCGTCAACACTATTTAGGCCATTTTGGAGACATTGTTTCCGATTTTGAGGGACTTTTACCCGTCATTGAGATGAAATGATACCTCAAACGCTACGCCAAAAGAAATCGCTATAGTTAAGGGACGATCCGACTCGCAATACCTTTCCTGGACAGGCTTAGACCTTCTAATCGGTTTACCATTGCTCAAAAGTTCGGTCGGTTTCAGCTCTGCGCGGAAGCACCATGCAGCCCAATCTACTTCTCTGGGCCCCGATGGGTGGGGGCGCGCCCCCGCGGCTACACTTTCTTCTGGAGTGGACGGAGCGAGAAGCTGGAATAGGATTTGCCATCAAGTCGCAACTTGACAGCAAGTTTTCAGGACTTCCAAAAAGGCACAAATGGCCGATGATGCTGAGACTTCCCTCTAGTAAGATGCAACCCAGATGAGGTTAAAGACAAGTTCTATGATGACTTCGATTCTTCGATTTCTGCGATACAACGGACAGGCAAACCCATCCCACGTTGGGACTTCAGTTCCAGAGTTGGAAGAGACCACCAAACTTGAAAAGGAGTGCGCGAGGTATGCATACCAAATCAAGGGTGCCTCCTCGCAAGCACTGGCATCTAATCGACTATGTCATAGTATGCATAGTGCGAGGGAAAGACAGACAGTGTGTCTGATTGAAAAAAAACAACTATGTGTTGACTCTTTGAAGAGGAACACCAAAAAGCATACCTCAGTGGTAACCCCCCCCCCCCCCCCCACAGCATCTACTAACACTGCCTTTTCATACTTATAAAAGACAATCCAGACTTAGTCAGAAATATGCACGACTCCTAGCTGAGCAGTGAGGCTGATAATATAAGAATCGGATGGAAAATCCGTCCGCCATCAAGGAGCTTGGCAGTGATCCCGAGGGACGGGTTTTTCTATCCATCCCTCACACCCATATAGGATTCTTTTTCTTGCATACCTTCCATTTCTTAGCGCGGATTTTAAATGGTGCAATCACTTCGATTACCGACGTACGCCATATTGTGAGGACACTATTGGAATGTTTGATGACGTCACGTAACGTGCTGTGACATCAACCTTAACGACGGCGCATATGAGGTCGTTTTCAACCAGTGCATTTATCAAACACGCATTTGGGTAAGAATACCGGGGTTAGAACAGAATTTCTCTCTCAAGCTTAAACTATGGATTTCCTTATCTGGTGTGCAAGGATATGCAGTCTTTTGCAGACATCAAGGATGTCAAAAACGTTCTTTACTGTGCTACAGTTTATGATCTCGACTCGGTGCCTCAGTGAAGATGAGACTAGTCCTCTGACTTACAAAAGCCGTGCTGAATACGTTGATGGTGTCCTTAATAGCCCATTATCTGTTAATGATGAAGCTACCATCTGCAAGGATCCAGGACCAGATGCAATACCTGCAGAAAGCTGCAAAACATGAGATACTCTAGTTGCAAAGAAAAAAAAAGAAGGTTTTTTTGTTGAGACGAAAAGCCATTCTTCGAGAATCCAACGATGCGCCAATGATGCGTCAATGATGCGTCAATTATTCACCTTTCAAATGGAAAGGGAATCCTCAACTCTGTGACAACGATCAGGTCAACTCTTAAGTGTCACTTGCTGAGCAGAACCCTTCCTTGAATAGTCACGACTTGAATCAGGAAGTCCAGAACCAGAAAGTCAATGTTGATTTAGGAAAGACACGTGTAGACATAATCTTCACAGCAAGCCAGATTCAAGAAAAGTACCAGGAAAAGAATGTGGACCTCTGCACAACCTTCGTTGACCTCACCGAAGCATTTGACACAGTATATCGTGGAGGACTTTGAAACGCAATGACAAAGTGTGGCTGTTCGACCGAGATTATAGTAAGGGTAAGGCAGTTCAATGATAGTATACTAGTACTTGAACGGACTCCAAATTATGGCGATTTTTCAGATCCATTCCCTGTGACTAATTGAGTAAATCAAGGCTGTTTACTAGCACCAACGCTGTTATGATACTGCCATGCTCACAGATTCTTTTCAGGATGGTAACAATGGTTTGCCGACTAGATAATAGATATCGCTTTCATGGGAAGCGTTTCAACATAAGAACAGAGGTGCTAGATGTCTCACTCTTTGCTGATGACATGGTAAAAGGTGTTAAGTGAGACAAGCATATTATTTATATGACAACTAATATCTAAAAACATAAAAAATGAGGTCGCATAACAGCCAGAACCTAGAAAGCCTTACAAAGGGTCTACTCCTTCTATAACAGGTCAAATATTGCCAAAAGACAGAACGACTTTCAAACAAACTGTCTTCCAAAGAGCAAGACATGATTCAAGACACAGGTTTTGGACATTTAATGGACATGCCATATCAGTAGAGTGCCTGACGAGGGTTTGCCAAAGAAATTTTCTATATGGAACAACAAGTACAGAACGCTCTCGTGATGTTCAGAAGAAGCAATTCAACGACCATCTCAAAGCCTCCCACATGGAATTCAGCATACCAACAGAGTCGTTAGAACAACTGCACAGGGCCGAGCAAAATGGGACGGCAGGGGTTGCTGTTGAATATGACGCAAAGCAAAGTCGAGCCGAAACATGCTCAGTGCAAAGCCAGAGCTACGACATCAACAACAGAGCTTTCTTTTTAATTCAAACCGCTTTTTATATATGCAACATGTAGTTAAAAGTTAGGACTGTGCTCACTAGTCATCGTAGGGAACACAAACAGTAGCTTTTTGCGCATTTAAGATCCGTCATTGTCGCCCTGACAGACGAACTATAATATATACTAAGTATACAAAGCTTTTTCTCTTGTGCAATAGGAACTATTTGTTTTGTGATTGTAACACTTCTTGACCTTCTTTATTCGTATTTTGGGTTGATCCATTCGAAGTATCGAAATTACTGGATACCACTGTGTCTTGTTTCAGCCGGACCTAATGTGAGTGGGTGTTTGAGTTTTACGTCCCACCAACAGCTAAGGTCATTCGGAGACGGGACCTCGGTTTAAAGACTCATCCGAAAGTTCTGGAGAAGCCCGGGATCGATCCTGCAACCCCTGGATTACAAGGCGAATAGCGTAACCATCAGAACCAAGGGTATTGCTGTATAAAAAGCTAGAGCTATATTTATCACCATGTCACCAGGGATTCCTAAATCGTTGTACAGATTACACGTAAAGTGGGGCTAAATTAAGTTATCTATCAGTGACCTATGTAAGCCGATAGGAGACATTTTTAGACTTAGACAATATAAAAATCAGAAAAAAAAAACTCGAGACTTAGAGTTAAACATGTGTGTGTGTGTGTGTGTGTGTGTGCGTGTGTGTATGAATTCGGGTTTAACGTCGCTTTCAACAATTTTTCAGTCATATCACGACGGTGTCTGGTTACGACAGGGAGCTCAATGCTCACTTTTATAGTGCTGCCTCACTGAAGTATCATGTCCCAGACACATTACATGATTCCACACCCAGTCACATTATCCTGACACTGGGTCGACCAGCCCTAGCTCTACCCCGTAAATCTGAGTGCCAAGCGAGGAGCAGCTAGTACCATTTTTAACGACTTTGGTATGTCGCGGCCCGGGATCGAACCCGTGACCTCCCGTTCCCCGGAGCGGACACTCTACCAACTGAGCTATCGGGGCCGGTAATTAGAGTTAAACATTATCCAAGTGTAATAAAAACTCTAAATCTCAATTACCTTCTAAATGTATCTGATTTTTAGATCGTCTACCTCTAAAAAAGTCAACTATCGGCTTCCGTGTTATCAGTCACTTAATGAACTGACAACCTTTTCGACAATTGGTCTTATCCTGCTATTTACCGTTCATTATGATAACACATCCGTGCGACAAAGTATATTTTTCTTATCTCTAAAATGGCTACTTTCTGATGAAAATCGGTAATATTTTTTTTCATTTATACTGCCAACATAGGTCGTGGGTGCTCGTAAGAACCGCCTGGCGGTTCAAACGAGCACCCACAACCTATGTCTTAGGGCAGAAATAAGAAAAATAATTTATACCCCCGTATACCCCAGTTTTCTCTATATAAAGTAGGGTTTAAGGGGTGATCATTTCACGGACTTGTTCACGTGATGTTCGATAAGAAAGTGCAAAATCCTTGAGATACAATGATACGTCATAGGCTCGAATATCTGAAGTATCATAAACATTTCAACATGTTAACAAGTATGTGTAATGAACATTTTTGTTAACCCCGCTTTAATAGTACGCAATATACATTTTCTTAATTTTGCTCCAAGACGGGTTCTCCTTAGAATCACCACAATGCGGCGGTTCTAACGAGTATCAGAACCGTCTCAATAAGGCGATCTAAACGAGCACCCACAACCTGTGTTTGGAGTACAAATAAATACATAAATTTGTTTGTATTCGAGTTTAACGGCCCAGTCAACAATATTTAGCTCACCTGGAGCACAGCTCCAGATCAGCTTATGCCTGTTGTCCGTTGTCCGTCGTTAGCTTTTTTCTTGTCCGAGCGATAGCTACTTTATTTTTTGATCGGATCCTCAACAAACTTACAGGTAATGATGACAGCCATAAAATCTTGGACAAGTTCGAATGTAGGACAGATCGGATTGTTCACGTGAGAGTTACCTGCCCTTTCGTCTCCCATAGATATTCAATGGGAAAAATGTTGTCCGGGCAATATCGACCTTATTTTCGAGATCGGATATTTCACATGAGAGCCACTTGCCCTTTCGTACCCCATATATAATGGAGAAATGTTGTCCCGGCGCTAGAGTCTTTATTTTTGTTCTGATCCTAATTAAACTTATAGGTAATGCAGGCAGCCAAAAAATCTTGGATGAGTTCGAATTTAGGGCAGATCGGTTTATTCACATGAGAGTTACTTGACCTTTTGTCTTTCATAGACATATAATGGAAAAAAGCATTGTCCGGGGGATAGCGGCCTTAAATTTGATCAGATCCTCGACTTGTAGGTAATGAGGACAGCCGTAAAATCTAGGCCGAGTTCGAATTTTTGGCAGATCAGATTATTCATATGAGAGCCACTTGCCCTTTCGTCGCCTATAGACATATAATAGGGAAAATATTGTCCCGGCGATAGAGATTTTATTTTTTATCTGATCCTTATTAAACTTCTAGGTAATGAGGACAGCTATAAAACCTTGGACGAGTTCAAATTTCGGACAGATCGGATTATTCACATGAGAGTAACTTGCCCTTTCGTCTCCCATAGACATATGATAGGGAAAATGTTGTCCCGGCGATAGAGATTTTATTTTTTATATGATCCTTATTAAACTTGTAGGTAATGAGGACAGCCATAACATCTTGGACGTGTTCAAATTTGGGGCAGATCGAATTATTGACATAAGAGTTACTTGCCCTTTCGTCTCCCATAGACATATAATGGGTAAAGTGTTGTCCAGGCGATAGTGACTCTAAATTTGATCTGATCCTCATTTAATTTGTGGGTAATGAGGACAGCTATAAAATCTTGGACAAAATAGAAGTGAAGGCAATGATCAGGAATCGATACAATTAAGCCACAGCTCCCATCAGATACACCAAAGGGAAAGAAACACAAACGTGAAACAATAGACCCTAATGGAAACACGAACAGCGGAAAGCCAAAAGGACAGTTACTTTCCCACGAAATGGCCAATTGGCTATCCAAAACAAAATAATATAAGCGACACGAACACCCAAAGACAAACCATAACAAAAATAAACAGCGACAGAAGAACCGCGGCTTAAATCGATTTTACGTGGCCACAATCCTCGCCCTTAAGTCCGTGGCGATTTAGACAAATTATTTGTTCAGTCCGCATGATGGCCTCCTAACTCATCAGTGCAACATCTCCGTGAACACAAAGAATCAAACAACCGCAGAGATAAAACAACGGTTAGTACTCGTCAGGAAGAAAACACTGAAATGCTGGAGCAAAAGAAACCCAACAATAAGACTCCTATGGGTCCGACCGGAGACAGAGCATCAGGCACCAAACAACATTACATAGAATTAGATCTCTTTAATTCTCCGTAAGCTTTTACGCTGGAACCGTCATAGAATCTGAGGCCTGTTCCACTGATCAAATTTGGGTCAGTTGGGCTTATTCACATGAGAGTTACTTTCCATTTTGTCTCCCATAGACATGTAATTGGGAATATCTTGTCCGGGTGATAGTGACTTTATTTTTGATCTGATCCTCATTAAACTTGTAAGTAATGAGGACAGCCATATAGTGTTCGAATAGTTTGTCTTTAGTGCAGATCGGACTTTTCATATGAGAGTTACCTGCCCTTTTGTCTCCCATAGACATAAACTGGGTAAAATGTTGCCCTGGCGATAGTGACTTTATTTTTATTGGCTCCTCATACAATTTGTAGGTATTGAGTACAGCCATAGTATCTTGGACAAGTTTGAATTTGGGCCGATTGGATTATTCACATGAGAGTTACTTGCACTTTAGTCTTCCATAGCTGTATAATGGAGGTTATGTTGTCTGCTTTACAGTGAGTGAGTGAGTTTTAGTTTTACGTCCAACCAACAGCTAAGGTCATACGGAGACGGGGCCTCGGTTTAAAGACTCATCCGAAAGTCTGGAGAAGCCCTTTACAGTGGATTCATTTATGATAGTATCTATATCAAGCTTGCAGAAAAATGCTGTCCGATAGACAATGGGCTTCATAGTTTGATAAAATCTTCATCAAACTTGCAGGTAAGTAGGACAGGCATAAATCTAGGACAAGTTTGCGTTTGGCTGGCATAAGAGTTACACATCCTTGAGGGCCTCATACACTCAGGAAAATGTTGTCTAGATGGTAGTGATTTCATTTTTGATGAAATCCTCTTCAGACTTACGATAATGAGGACAGGCATAAAATCTTGGGACTGTTTGTTATTGGGACAGATCAGACTATTCACATGAGAGTTACTTGCCCTTTAGTCTCCCATAGACATATAATGGGAAAACGTTGTCTGGGCAATAGCAACTTCAGTTGAAACTGAGTTGGAACTTGTAGGGAGGCAAGATTCCGAATTGCTAAAACCGTTTCATTTGATATCCAAAGTGACCATGGCAGCTATCTAGAAATTCTTCAAATGACATCTCGTCTCAAATTGTAAGTCAGAAGTTAGACTGGACTTGATGAGAGTCATCGGGGTGGCATGGAGGTTCAGAATTTCTAAAATTGTTGTTTTCTGATAGCTCATCTGCTCATTAACGTTTAGACTGATTAAGCTGAAAGACGATGTGAGATAATGGTTGCAACATGGAGTTACAGAATTGCTAAAATCCCTGTTTCTTCCTGCATCCAGGCGAGCTATTCTGGCCCACTTGGGCCCCTAGTATTATTTTGTTTTGGATAGCCAATTGGCCATTTTGTGGGAAAGTAAATGTCCTTTTGGCTTTCCGCTATTGATGTTGCCATTAGGGTCTAGTTGTTTCATGTTTGTGCTTTTTTTCCCTTTTAGGGTGTCTCTGATGGGAGCTGTGGGTTTATGATCATTGCCTTCACTTCTATTTTTTACATGGTAAAATCTTTATAAATCTTCTTGTTTGAAACCAGAAGGCTCAGTTCTTTGATATTTTGTATGAAGCTTTGTCTAGTGGACCTCGACCAAGATTCTTCAAATTATCGTCCTGGAGCCAAAAATTGCTCCGCCCCGGGGCCCACTGGTTTTACATAGGGAAAACCTTTAAAAATCTTCTTGTCTGAAATCACAAGGCCTAAGCCTTTGATATTTGGTATGAAGCTTTGTCTAGTAGATCTCTAACAAGATTGTTCAAATTAAAGCCCTGGGGCCAAAACATGGGCCCACCCCGGTGCCCACTGGTTTTACATAGACTTTTGGGGAAACCTTTGAAAAGTTCTTGTCTGAAACTAGGAGGCCAAGGTCTTTGATATTTGGTATGAAGCTTCATATAGTGGACCTCTACCAAAATTGTTAAAATCATAGCCCTAGCGGAAAGTGGACCCACCCCAGGGCCCACTTGTTTTACATAGACTTATTTTGGGAAAACCTTTGAAAATCTTCTTATCTGAAACCAGAAGGCCAAGGTCTTTGTCATTTAGTACGAATCTTCACCTTTTAGACCTCTACCAAGATAATGCAAATTATAGCCCTGGGTCCAATAATGGCCCTCCCCTGGGCCCTCTGTTAAAGCATGGATCATGTGAGCGATGCAGGGCCATCATGACCCTCTTGTTTAGGTCATATTTGAGCCGGTCAGCTTGCCTATCCCATAGGGGCTTGAATCATGAAAAAAATGAAAAAAAAAAAAATGAAAATAATTTTTATATTTTTTGTACTATATTAGAGACAAGGGGGGAAACTTCGGCTCCATTTTTTGGGGGGTTACCTCATTTTACCCATTGTATCTTTTTCGCAAATGCAGTTTTTCACCTGCTTATTATGGATTATACAAGTTAAATATGTCCACTTTGCAACAATAATCCACCTCTGTCTGTCACTTGCAGGAAACATGTTTTTCTCGCATGGATTAACTCAGCAAAGCAAAATTCGGCATAAACGTGTGACAAAAATTTTCAGGTTTTCATCAATCACAAGCGAACTAGTGTTACGGAGGAAACTTTTTTCGCTTTCAACTGATGTCTTTCATTAAAATGAACCTCTCTTGACCAATTTGAATTCAAAATGATGTATTTGCAGCTCTAAATTTAGATTTTACTTCTTTTACATCGCTTTATGTAACAGATCAAGAAAACAATCGTCGCGAAGCTTGGATTTTCTGCTGATTCCGGGCTACTCTGTCGATGAACTAACGACCGGAACGACCGGTGCTGTGTAATTTTTATACCGTTCGAAGTAGTGACAAATGAGCATTTTTGCAATTTTTCTTCCATTTTCAACTAAACTCCAAGAGGGGACACAGACGATTTATACTGCATATACTCTAGTTTTGAAGGCTGAAAGAGTACACAGTCACCATGTAATTACGGTAGGGTTCTTTAACCTGCACAGGGGATGGTTCTCCCTGCACAGGGGGTCTCCAGTTAACGTCCAGATTCGAAGGACGATGCACTTTATGATATTCATACCTGCAAAATTTATGATGCCAATGGAACGTGTTCTGACGCCGAAATTTTGTCACCGCTGCTGGGGATCGAACCTGGAACCTTTAGCATCTGAGGCACTGAGCTAGGTGGGTGGCTAAATTTGGGAAGGCAGGGATTAGCCGTAGTTATCTCCTTACCGGACTCAGAAAAAGTGAAATGTATTTTTTGTTGAAATCGTGGACGTTTTGTGTTATTTTCAAAACAGTTTCACTCATGCTTGTGTAGACAGAAATAATAATAATAAAAAAAAAACAGCCAGCTTGTTAAAAATGCCACCAATACGTAAAGGTTCAAAATGATGCAACATGGAAACAATTTGTTCCCTATTGCAACATATTCCTTTTTGTGTTTTGAAATTCGGATCCTGGGTCGCTAATGGCCAGTAAATGACAATAAGCACTACTTAGGTTGGGCCCGTTGGGTCCTTTTCCAATAGGGATTTAAGGGGACAGAACCCCTACAGTGCAGCACGGCGTGGACTTGTCGTTACCCCGGCGACTTGTGCCTGCTGAGATTGAGTTATATTCCTAATCCATATGTATTGTATTTCAAATTGTGATTTCAACTGTATTTATTGATGAACATTGACGTATACAGGACCACTCGGAAAGGACTAAAATAGGCTATGCCTACGTCCAATCCAATGGTACATATATATGTACTCCTCTGTGTGTATGTATGTAACCATGAAATTTCTAATAAATAAATAATAAATAATAAACAGTGCAGCACACACATGCTCTCTCACGTAAAGAGTAGAGAAACCCGCGAGTTTCTGAAGTGGACGCTTCTATTTATGAATTCGGCCAAATCCATTGGTGTAGGGACTTGGGTAAAAAAAACACTGCTCAATTCTTCTGCTCAGCAAGTTTGTATTAATCTGAATAGGCACAACAATTCACCGCAACACGGCAAACAAAAAAGGTCAGAATAAAATAAGCTAGAGCATATCAACCTTGATTTTTTTTTGGGGGGGGGGGGGGGGGGTGCAGCGGGGTTCATATTACGGTCCTTTCGAGTTTATTTCACTCATATCGAGCCGATTGTTAATCACGTGGTCGAAGACCGTAGTAACGGGTAAAAAAAAAAAAAAAAAAAAAAAAACACCAGGCCTTCCGTTGCAGAACTCTTGAATGCCTTAAAATAGATGACTTTTATGAAAGGTTTGATTGCGAAGTGCTTAGATCTGTTGAAAAAGTACTTGTATTAGCCTGGAGTATATTGGAAAGTAAGTGAGAAATGGGGCCTTTTCAATATATAGGACATTTAATTTTGGTGCTGTTGAGCAAAGCGGCATTCCAATCTTAGTGTTTCTCGACCAGGCTATTAAAAGGTTATAAAACGTTTTTCATGCTCAATTCAGTTGAGCGTTAAATTTTTAAATACTAACAGTTCATAAATTTTCCTGCTTAGATTTGTTTGTTTGATTTGAGGTTTAACGTCCCCGTCAACACTGCAAAAGTCAATTTGGAGACGCTGCTTCCAATTTTGTGGGACTTTTACCCGACCTTAAAATGAAATGGCATCTCAAGCCCTGCCGCCCAATGAACCAATAGGGTTAATTAACATGGACGGGCCGACTCGCACCGCTTTGCCTAGGCAGGCTTAGATGCTCTAAGCGGATTACCAGTACTCGTGTGCGGGTCGGTTTCAGCTCTGCGTGGAAGCATCATTTCTTCATGCCCCGATGGGCGGGGCCGTTTCCTGCTTAGATAAGAACTGAATAATAGAATGTATGATGGGATTGAGCAGAAACAAGGAATTTTCAAACAAGTTTTCAGTTTAGTTAAGTATCATGTAGGGTTTTGTCGAGAATGAGACTTTAATTCACTGAAAACGAGCCCGAAGCCACGACCGCAATATTAATTATTTTTCTCACCCAAACACTTTAAGGAATTTATTTGTTTGATTAGATGTTTAAAGTGCCCATCAACAGGTCATTTAAGAGACGTTGAATCCATTTTGTGGGACTTTTACCCGACATTGAGATGAAATGACATCTCATGCCCTGTCGCCAAATGAAACCAATAGGGTTTATAAGCATGAATGGTCTGACTCGCACCGCTTTGCCCGGGCAGGCATAGATTCTCTGAGCGGTTTAGCAGTACTCGCGTGCGTTCGGTTTCAGCTCTGCTTGGAAGCGTCACGCAGCCCACCTATTTCTTTAAGCCCCGATGGGCAGGTCCGAAAACTTTAAAGAATGCGTTGTGAACTGCACAAATATACAGCAATTAATAAGCGATAAAGCACATTCACACCAATGTAACACAACAAAATGTCAGTATTTTAATATTCATACCTCCTGAAGAATATCGTCATCATTTTTCCAGTGAGCCGCTAAAGTTTGTGTCTAAAGCATCCGTTTACATGTAAAGTGCTACGCATGAAATAAAAACCATTGCATGTACATTTCATGACCTGCTTTCTTTGACACTTGAAAGCAGCTTGATGACAAATTGAATGTCCATTTCATTTAAAGTTGATAAGGACATGTCATTCTGACTGTTAAAAATGTACATTTAAGGGGAAACTGAGAAGCTGCTCTCCTAATTGCATTGATAACAAAACATGCTACAGAAGACGGTTTTGAATTACCTCCGGCTCAATGTGGGTGTTTTCCAATGACTGTCATAATGAGATAGCTAATAAACGCTAGAGTGAGGCAGCAGTATGAGGCAAAGAAAAAAAAAAACACTTAAGAAATGAAATTTATTTTTCTGCTGTTCATGATAGTACGAACGCAGTGGGTTGTGTGCAAAGTAAGTGAACCCCGAAGGGGTTCATGTAAACTTTGTTAGCGACTCGCTGTCGTTCATACTTTCATGAAAAGCAGAAAAATTAAGTTTATTTTTTTATAATTACATTCTTTGCCCCTCATCACTGGGCGAAAAATAATGCTTATAGGGCAAACTTTTTAAACTGAAAAACATTTACACGCCATTTTACTACAAAGAGAGGAACAGCGTTGACCTCACCAACGCCCGTAGAGAACCATGGTTTAGAATGACGTCACTTGATGTCACTGAAAATCATGTGACTCGATGCGTTCACGGAAGTATGAACTACACTGTTTGCTATGTGTTTCACATTTCATTTTTTTATTTATGAGCCGGATAAATTTCATACCCTATCGGTTGAGCATGAAAAAAAGTTTAAAAATCCTTGGGCCAGGTTGGTGCAGTTTAGGTCTGTACACCGTTCTGGAATGAGCAGTACACAATATTTCCATACCCCTCTACTTAATCTTAAGACCTCCACAAATTTAATCCAAATATCTGAGAGAGAGGGAGAGAGAGAGAGAGAGAGAGAGAGAGAGAGAGAGAGAGAGAGAGAGAGAGAGAGAGAGAGAGAGAGAGAGAGAGAGAGAGAGAGAGAACAGAACAGAACAGCAAACATTAGACAAAATACATGTTGAAACGCTTTTCCCCTGGATTCCACTTATCACAAAGAAAAAAAAAGAAGGAAAATTCATACAGGCCTATTGGCACCAAAACAGCCATTGTTATTTAGGTAACAATATTAGAACCTCGACACGCTTAAAGTCGTCAGTCATTTCGACCACTATGAATCCAAATTTGTAAAACAATTTCAAGTTATTTCTATAGCCGTATCTCTTTTAACTAAAATTCTGAACCGTTTGGCTTAACACTGCTGCATTTTTATTTATTTAGTTTTCGTCGCCGTGTACCGGGAACGAGCGTTTAAACATAAGGTGACGACGTCATGTACACAGCGGCCCCCGCCCATAGGGGCTTGAAGAAATATATGGGCTGCATGATGCTTCCACGCAGAGCTGAATCTAGCCCCCCACTAGTACTGGTAAACCGCTTAGAGGATCTAAGCCTGTCCAGGAACCGCAGTGCGAGGCGGACCGTCCATGCTAATAAATCCTATTGGTTTCATTGGGCGACAGGGCTTGAGATGTCATTTCATCTCAATGTCGGGTAAAAGTCCCATAAAATTGGAGGCAACGTCTCCAAAATGACCTTTACAGTGTTGACGGGGACGTTAAACCTCAAATCAAACAAACAAACAAACGTCATGTACACACGTTCTTTAGCACTCTGCCAAAAACACATAGATTTTTTACGATACCCGTTGTGCAAGAAACTGGCAAACATTTAGCTTCAATACGGAGCTCTCTAGCAATCTCCTCGTTAACGTGGGTTGTGCCCGTCGCAGCCTGGACATAAACAAGGCAGTTGGACCGTTTTTTGTATCAGATCAAAGGCCGTCTTCTGCTTTTTAGTAATTATTTTATTTCCTTTTCTGCGCATGTGTCAAAAATTTACAGCGGCTGATTAGCAGTTGACCGCAAAGCGATACAATACAAAATTCCCAGAGCACAGCCCATTATACGTAGAATACCATCCAGTTATCTTATCTGCGTAATACGTGTATACGTAGTCCTAGCAGAATATGTTACATTGAAAAAATAGATCAAAGGAGAAATCAAGGCTATCATACACATTTTAACAGTAACAACTCCACTGCCGGACGTAGTTTCCGAAGTTCCGGATTATATCTGTCCTGCACGTCCCGCTTTTTAAACACGATTTTGGCAAGCGCCCGGGTTCCTGTACCGATCATTGACAGAACACTGCGGAAAGTGAAGCAAAAGTTGCAAAATCTATATTTAGAGCTGCGAGTACATCTTTTTGGATTCAAATTGGCAAAGCAAGCTAAAGTTAAATGAAAGACAACGGGTGAAAGTGAAAAAAGTTTCCCCCGTATCACTAGTTCGGTTGTGATTGATGAAAACCTGAAAATTTTTGTCACACGTTTATGCCGAATTTTGCTTTCTGAGTTAATCCATGCGAGAAAAACATGTTTCCTGCATGTGGCAGACAGAGGCGGATTATTGTTGCAAAGTGGACTTATTTAACTTGTATAATCCATAATAAGCAGGGAAAAAACTGCATTTGCGAAAAAGATACACTGGGTTAAATGAGGTAACCCCCCAAAAAAACTGAGCCGAAGTTTCCCCCCTTGTCTCTATTATAGTACCAAAAAAAAAAAAAAAAAAAAAAAAAATTTTTTTTTTTTTCAATTTTTTCATGATTCAAGCCCCTATGGCCTATCCACACTTTCGTAACCACTGCCCTTTTGAATCAGCGGAAAGTAGCGAATGACCGTAGAAAAGATTTCATGATCAAATTCCACGAAAATAATGTTGCCGAATCCGGCAGGTATAGAACCCACGTCCTCCTGAACACCAGTCAGATGCTCATCTGACTGCGCTATCGAGGCCGGCTAAATAAATAGATTAATTAAATATTCATCCGAAACATAGCGGTTAAGTTAATTTAGATTGCACTAAGTCCTGAGGATGTGTTATCGTGATGGCATAGTGAGGATGTTCGAGGACAATCTTTTTCGACTTTTTAAATTATGTAGCATCGCCTATGGAGGTGATTTTAATCATTACGAGCAACACACATTTCAAAGACAAAATAAGAAGATACTCTTTGAGTTACATATATTGATATCTGGAGTAATGTGACAATGTGGCAGTTGTCAGTTTCAGGAGAAGGAAAGTTAACCGCTTATGTATAAGTCTACCTTTGAAAATAGTGATTACAAAGACTAGCCCAACATGACTTGAATAGTGTTGACTGGGTCGTCAAATTTCAAACAAAAAGACAAAACAATAATTTGATAATTTCGCTAGGGACTAAAGCATGAGTTCGAATCAGCAAGGGCTAGTTAGCATTCAGCGTTTGAATCATTGAAGTTTCACATTAGGTGACAATTACAATAACACACGCCGTGTGACATACGTGTACATGTAGTGCATTTTTCATATCTCCAAAATGGTTGTTTTCCCGATGAAAATTTGTGATATTTTACTTATTTATATTTCAAATATAGGTTGTGGGTGCTCGTTGAGGCGGTTCCAACGAGTACCCACTACCTATGTCTAGGAGCAGAAATAAGCAAAATAATGCATATCCCCGTAAACCCCAGTTTTCTATATAAAGTAGGGTTAAGGGGTTTGTTCAATTCCCGTACTTGTTCACATGATGAATAATCTAATCAGCGTACTTCCTAGAATTGTGTTTGTTTGTGTTGAGGTTCTGCGTCCCTGTCAACACTTAAGATCATTTTGGAGACTTTGCGCGACTTTTACCCGACATTGAGATGAGATAACATCTCAAGCCCTACCACCCAAAGAAACGGTCGGTCGCTTTCAGCTTTGCGTGAAAGCACCATGCAGCCCATCAGCCCGATCTACGTCTCCAAGCCTCGATGGGCGGGGCGACTTCCTAAAATATCAGTGTACTTCCTGGAATATAAGTGTACGTCCTTGAATACCGGTGTACTTCCTTCTCAAGCGCACGTGATATAGTCTTTCAAAACGCAGTGAGACGTGACTGCACTTTTAATTTTGGACTCGTCCGTGTTTTAGGTAAGTCGCCTGCAGTGGTATTTTTTACACTGGGCGATAGTTACCGTCATATTCTTAAACTTGCGCGCTGTTGAACCAGATTGTCGACCAGTCGAGACGGTCTAGTAACACGTCTCCCATCTTGGAGATCTAGGGTTCGAATCTTAGGCAGATGTTTATTTTTTTTTTTTTTTACTTTTTCTTAACATTTTTTCGTACCTATAAGATTGGAGCACAGGAGATGTTTGTTTGTTTGTTCGATTGATTTGAGGTTTATTGTCCCCATCAAGTTTGGAGAAGTTGCTTCCAGTTTTGTGGGGTTTTTACCCGACATTGAGATGAATCAGAATTGAATTGTTACTGGTGACACGTCAAATGACATTCATACACCATGAAATGACATATCAAGCCCTGCCACCCAATAAAACTAAACGGGTTTAATAAATATGGACGGTCCAACCCGCACCACTTTGCCTGAGCAGGCTCGGACTTACTAAGCGATTTACCATTGCTCATGTGTCGTTAGTTTCAGATCCGCTTGAAAGCATCGAGCAGCTCGAACTACTTCTCCAAGCCCCGATGGGTGTTGCCATCACATTAGATGTATATTCATTTTATTGAAAGGATGGAACGAGCACAAGCGAATCGTTGTAGCTCGGATGCAAGAGGTATTATCAAAAATGTTACTATGATTGAACGTACGTTCACAGCCGTCAGTGAAGGCAAATGCGCTGTTGAAATGAGTCTGAAAGAGTTTCGTTTGTTTGTATTGGGCTTTTAAGGCCCAGGCATCACTATTTATGTCATTTTGAGCCGGTCAGTTTATTTATCCACACTTATCCTGGGCAAGCTTATACGTAAGCGGTTAACCAGTACAGTGCACATTCTTTCCCCAAGAAACTAACAACTGCCCTTCTTGAATCATTGGAAGGGAGGGAATGGCCATCGATAAGATTTCATGATTAATCTCCATGGGAAAGAATGTTGCTGACCCCGGCAGGTATCGAGCCCGCGTCCTATTGACCACCAGTCATACGCGCATCCGACTGAACTACCGAGGCCGGCATCCAAAAGATTTACAATGACATAAAAATATAATTGTTGAACATAAAACAAAATATTAAGGATGTAAATATAAAAAAAATAAAGAAAATAACTTTAAAGATAAAAAAGATAAAATAAAAATGAAACATTAAATATAAAAAAATGTCCATTTGGGACTCGAACCCTCGCCAAAAAAATGTGTGTGACTCGCAGTACATCTCATTAACCACTCGACCATGACTTCTAGGTAAAATCTATACAAACATTGATTTATATCTTTAAAATCCCGAGAAAAAAAGTATCCGAAACCTGCTTCCCCTAAAAAATGGAATCGACTCGTCACGCTTAAACTTTGAACTCTCAAAGGTCGTTGATAAACTATATTAAGTCAGCATTAGCAAATATGTGAACTCTTCGATTGTTTTGTTTGTTTGTTTGTTTGTATAGGTCGATGAATGTTTACTGAACATTACGTCACACGGGCCGGTCCATCTAATACCGTTATCTAGGGATGACAATGTCACCAGTGAATGCAAACTTCTTAAATAAAAGCTGACACTCATTCTCATGCGCAACAATAGAACACATTGTGTGAATTATAAAAGATAGAAAATAAAAAAATATGACAAAATTGTCGAGAAGAACTGAAAACTTAAAAACAAATACCTTACGCAATAATTTGATGGTAGGCATCGTTTTGAATGTAGGTTTACTGTGCGCAAAAATTCTCGTGAATAAAAATAGCCGAGTGGTTACAGTTACAGCTCAGAATCTCAGAATCACTGAGTGAGGGCGTGGGGTGGAAGAGACACTCAGATGGTGTAATTATTTTAAAACTTTTTTTTTTCTTTTTTTTCTGTATTATATTTTTCCTGTTTTTTTTTTTTTTTTGTTTTGTTTTTAATATTACATGTAGTATGTAATTCATTATTTTCAAATTTCAACGATTCACATTTATTTGAATTTCATAGTTTTAGAATTACATAATTCGAAATTGCATTACAAAAACAGTTTTGATTGTTCGGCAGTGTCGGTAGATTCATCACCCTCAGAAGCAGTCTCTGTAATAGCTAACGTCACTGTCAGAGTCCATGTGGTTGATGATTCGTTCCATTTCAACAGCGATGTCACTTTTACAATTGTCCTGTTCAGGCCCCCTCCCATTTGAACTTGAAGATGGGCTGCACGATGCTTCCACGCAGAGCTGAAACCAGCCGCACGAGTACTGGTAAACTGCTTAGAGGATCTACAAATAGAAGTGGAGGCAATGATCAGGAATCGATAAAATTAACCCACAGCTCCCATCAGAGACACCCAAGGGAAAGAAACACAAACATGAAACAACAGACTCCAATGGAAACACCAACAGCGGAAAGCCAAAAGGACAGTTACTTTCCCACAAAATGACCAATAGGCTATCCAAAATAAAAATAATATAAGTGACACAAACACCCAGAGACAAAGCATAACAAAAATAAACCGCGACAGAAGCGGAAACGAATTCCACTGGGGGGGGGGGGGGGGGGGGAGGGGGGCTTAAATCGATTTTAAGTGGCCACAATCCTCGCCCTTACTTCCGTCGCGATTAAGACAAATAATTTGTTCAGTCCGCATGAAGGCCTCCTAAGCCTGCCCAGGCAAAGCGGTGCGAAGGTCCGCCCATGCTTATAAACCCTATTGGTTTCATTGGTCGACAGGGCTTGGGATGTCATTTCATCTCAATGTCAGATAAAAGTCCCACAAAATTGGAAGAAACGTCTCCAAAACGACCAATACAGTATTGACGGGGACGTTAAACCTCAAATCAAACAAAACAATAGTCCTGTTCAGCCTTTTCGACATGTATTAAGCAAGCAGACCATTCTTTTTCAACAATGCTTCCAATGCCTTCTTCGATCAGAGCCTTTATATCTGCCACGCGAAGCTGAAAATTTCATTGGCCAACATAACCTTTCAAATTTCCTCATATCATCTGATTTGGCAATCAGATGAGGATGGTATGGTGAAAGCCGCAGAACTGTGTGCCCGTGCCTGTTCAAAAGCTGGTCAACTCGATTAGGAGGAGCTGGTTTATTTCGTTTGCAAAGTTCCAAAAGCTCAGGCTTGAACATTTCCTGCCACAGGCTGCATACAATTGTGTATTAAAGGAAAAAAAAAAGAACGAAAAATGAAAATGTTATTCAAAATTTGAGATTCGAACCTACGACCTTCGGGGTAACTAGGTCGTTAAAGTTTATGCATCTAACCAATACCGCCGAATCATATTACTGCAACGATGTCATATCAGAATAATATACAGCAAAGATTTTGTGAATTAACCGAGGGAAAAGTCGGTAACCCCTACATAACGGTTTCCGATGGAATAGTCCGTATGACGTAGTGTTCAGTAAACAGTCATCGATCTATATTGGAGCTTAACGGCCTACACTAGCTAAGTCATTTTGAGCCTGTCAGTTTACCTAGGGAAGGCATATACCTAAGCGGTTAACCAGTACAGTGCACATTCTTCCGCCAGAAACTGACAACTGCCCTTCTTGAATCAGCGGAAGGGAGAGAATGACCGTAGAAAAGAATTTCATGATCAATCTCCACGAAAGAAGAATCTTCGATTGGTGTATGTTGGACAAGTTCATTTGTGATTTAAGGGGTGTCGGGTCTATTTTTTCGTTTTTAGAGGAAAATTCCTGTTAGCAGACATTGTAGATCCTGATCAGATGCCGCATTATGTTTGCCTATATCCCTTTTTGGGGGTTTCCAGGGAAGAAAGGGATAAAACAAGAAAAAAAAAAAAAAAAAAAACACTGATCCAATACCAAAATTCTTCAAATGTCGAATAGTCTTAGAACATCATGAAAACACGCCTATATAATTTTGACCCCCTAGAACCCCACTTTTATATAGTGAAACTGGGGTTTACAGGGGTAAACCTTATTTTTCTTATTTCTGCTCTAAAATATAGCGTGTGGGTACTCATTAGAACCGCCTCGATGAAGCGGTTCTAACGAGTGCCCACAATCTATATTTTGCGCATAAATAAGAATAATATCACAATTTTTCATCATAAAATTTCATTTTTTCGGCGATAAGGGTGGCAATGTATTTGTATAGGCGTGTTTGCGTAATAAGGACAGTTAATCCTTTCCCCCTTTTGTATCAAATGGAATCTTCCACCTTATATAAAGCTGGAGTCCATTTCAAAATTTAGGGGTGTCAGGTTGTGTTTTCTTCAAAATTTATTTGGAAAATGGCTGAACTGTTGGCAAACAGTGGAGGCTCTGATCAGACGCCGCGTTCTGCGGCGTCTGATCTGGGCCTACACTGTTTGCCAGGGTACCCGTTTTGGGGTTTCCGGTACAAAATGGGTTAAGTGGACCAGAAAACGCACCTGAAAATTTCGTCTTCTGAGTTCTTCTTAAAAACTTTTCAAGCATGCTTTTGCATGTAAACAAACAGTGTGGAGTCTGATCTGGATCCACGCTCTTACAACAATGATTTTTAAAGTAACCAACAGATGACAAAACAGATGACAAGTGTTGTGATTGGCACCGAAAGGATATGAGGAATCATCCGAAGACATGTTTTTGAGTAATTTTGTAATCTAATATGGGCTACTTTGTGCTTGGTGTAATAAGTTCATTTATCATATGACGTCGCGTCTGAGAATGTAATAACACCATGTATTACATTCTGTAATCCACTAGTGGATTAAATATGCAAATTAGTTAGTTACGTCTGATAACGTTACACGCACACGACGTCCTTTACTAACGGCGGCACATTGCCATTTTTGTACAAAAGTCGTGATTAAATACGTTATAAATGTCATATGATAAATAGAATCTTGCATTCGCGCTCATATCGGCCCCCGCCCATCGGGGCTCGAAGAAATATATGGGCTGCATGATGCTTCCACGCAGAGCTGAAACCGACCCGCACACGAGTACTGGTAAACCGCTTAGATGATCTTAGCCTGCCCAGGCAAAGCGGTGCGAGTCGGCCCGTCTATGCTTATATAAACCCTATTGGTTTGATTGGGCGGCAGGGCTTGAGATGTCATTTCATCTCAATGTCGGGTAAAAGTCCCACAAAATTGGAAGCAACCTCTCCAAAATGACCTTTACAGTGTTGACGGGGACGTTAAACCTCAAATCAAGCAAACTCAAATCAAATTCGCGCTCATGTATTATTGAATTTATTAAACTCTTTGAGGAAAAGGCATAAAATGCTCGGCAAATGTTAACGAGTACCCATGACTTATGTCTTGGAGCAGAAATAAGAAAATAATGTATTGTCCTGTAAACCTCAGTTTGCTCTATGTAAAGTGGGATTTAGAGGGATGTTCATTACATGAACTTATTAACGCGATACTACTTATTATTACAAATTGAGACAGGGTACTAGTTTGGTTGGGTAATCAGGTTTATTCCCCGTACGACATAGTGCATTTTTCACATCTCCAAAATAGCTACTTTTCTGATGAAAATCTGTCATATTTTTGTTGTTTACTTCAAACATAGGTTGTGGGTGCTCGTTAGAACCGCCTCATTGAGGCGGTTCTAACGAGTTCCCACAACCTATGTCTTGGAGCAGAAATAATAAAAATAATGTATACCCCTGTAAACCCAAGTTTTCTCTATATAAAATGGGGTTTAGGGGGTGTTTATTTCACGGACTTGTTCACGTGATGTATTTATTTACAATTCTTTCAAATTTTCCCCAGGCAGTACTGTCATTCAAAAGTAGGTGCCTACACAGGATATGTCAAAGGTTTGGGGAAAAAACAAAACAAAAAAAAAAACACCTTTTTTGTACGAAAAGCTTATTTTTATGCCAATGTACATACAATAGGCCTGCATTTGTTTACCGTAGTCGTCACAATAAGCTTGAATTTTAAAACAATAACGCTTTGTTCTGTTTCAAAACAGAAAAAGACAATTTCTTTGAAGAATGATATTTTATTTTTTTATTCGAATGAGGTAAAGATATATGTTTTTTATGCGTCTGTATATGTTCAGTTTCATATACTGGCTCACCAAATTTGAAATAATAATAATAATAATAATAGAAATAAAAACATGTCACCGGGCTGAATCCTAAGTAATCTGAACTTGAAGGAAATCATCCCAAACCGTTTTTCCCAGAAATGTCTGGAAACAACCATGTTAGAGAATGACTTTGCCTAGTTTTTAAATAGTCAGAATGATGTTGTAAAAGATACTACTGTCCACCTTTAGCCTATTTTTCTACCTCAGAAAACGATTTGCGAAATCTTTTTTTTTTTTGTCATCAACCCATACAGTTCATGAAGTCCATTGTCTGCAATATTTTGAACCATACGCGCAAGTTTTTTTCCTCTACGGAATGTTTTCAGGGAATAGAAAATTAAAAGAACAGTAGGGGTCACTGTGCTAATTTCTGTTTTTATTAAACAAACCGTTCACCTACCCCTAGATGTACCACATGATAACATACATATAAATTCTAAGAAAAAATGGTACATTACAGACAGATAACTTGCCTTTTACTTGTAAATAGTAGTAGGTCATAATTATGCATTGTAGCAAATCAGTTAAGTAGGATTTTAAATATTTATGTTGATCTCATCTTGAGTAATGGTGAAAAATTAAAAATTTTAAAAGTCGCAATGTTACTGTTTTCGTGAAATTTATAACCGAGCTGAAAAACATAACATAAGGAATAACTTCTGAACCGTTTGTGATAGAGAGTTCATATTTGGCGTGTAGGTTCCTTGTGACTAGGGCTTCCGACTAATTGTGACCTGTAACATACTTTAGAGAAAAAAATATCTTCTGAACCGTTTGATATAGAGCCTTCATGTTTGGCATGTAGGCTTCTTAAGATAAATGCTTCCCTACACATATAACAAATTTGATCTGTAACATTGACATTGACCACCGAGCTACTTTGAAGAAAAAGTTAACTTTTGTCAGAACTTTTGAACCGTTTGAAGTAGAGACTTAATATTTAGCACATGAGTTTCTTGTGGCAAGGGCTCCCCACTGATACAAAATTTTTGACCTTGACCTTTAACCTACTTTCAAGAAAAAATAATATTGGTCATAACTCCTTAACCATTGGAGATAGAGCCCTTATATTTGGCATGAAGGTTCCTTGGGATATTGCATTTCGAGCCATACATAAAATTTTGACATTTGACCGTGACCCTGACCAGTGACATACTTTCTCATAACACTTGAAGCGTTTGAGATAGAGCCTTCATATTTGGCATAAGGACTTCATTATGCAAACACGCCTATACAAATACATTGCCACCTTTATCGCCGAAAAAATGTAAATTTTATGATGAAAAATTGTGATTTTTTTCTTATTTCTGTTCCAAATATAAATTGTGGGTACTCGTTAGAACCGCGGTTCTAACGAGTACCCACAATCTATATTTTAGAGCAGAAATAAGAAAAATAAGGTATACCCCCGGAAACCCGAGTTTTACTATATAAAAGTGGGGTTGAAGGGGGTCAAAACTATAAAGGCGTGTTTTCGTGATGTCCCACCCATATAAAAATTTTGACATATGTCCTTGACCTGTGCCCTACTTTATCATAGCTTTTAGACCGTCTGAGATAGAGCTTTCATATTTGACATGTAGGTTCCTTGTAACACTCATACAAACGCTTTTTGACCTGCGACCTTGACACTGACCTGTGATCTACTTTTTCACAACTTTTGAAGTGTTTGAGATACAGCCTCTGTATTTGGCATGTAGGTTCTTAATGACATGACTTTCCCACCCGTACAAAAAGTTTGACATGTGACCTTAACAGAAACCTGTGACCTACTTTATCGTAACTTTTGAACCGTTTGAGATAGAGCCTTCATATTTGGCATGTGTGTTGCTTGTGACAAGTGCATCCCACCCCTACAAAATATTGACCTGTGACCTTGACCTACTTTATTATAATTTGGTCTACCTTAACGAAAACAATTGACCCTGCCCGGGGATATGTTTGTGTTTCACAAACTCATATTGTCTTTAAAAGAAAAGTATGTCGCGCGCACCCATTACAAGAGGCGATTCTAATCAGTACACACAACATACATTTTCAAGATAAATAAGACAGTTTTCCCTATATGATCTCCAATATGTTAGTGTCGATAGGTATGGGAAATGTTTCATAAAGATTAAAGAACAAGTTTGAAACAACAATGGTAAATGAGTCAACGGTGTTCGGGTCATCGGAGTTGCCTTGTCTATCTCGAACTGTAAACCTGGGGTCGTGGGTGCGATTCCGAAATATGTATTTGGTAATTGCGTATAGCGA
Source organism: Lucinisca nassula (assembly GCA_963580285.1). Taxonomy (NCBI): domain Eukaryota; kingdom Metazoa; phylum Mollusca; class Bivalvia; order Lucinida; family Lucinidae; genus Lucinisca; species Lucinisca nassula. The sequence continues at coordinate 143,888,206 of OY757013.1, forward strand.
TGAGAGCCAAAACAATCCGTCATGCAGTGGATCTCTTCATATTTACTAAGTCTGCATTCCGGAAACAGCCGCTCGCCACGCCGGATATCTCAACACCGTGATCAGGGGTCTGAATTTCGGCTGAAGTCGCACTCTGTCGCCACGCAGGCTGTTCCAAGTGAGCGCGGAGCTCATTACTTAATTCAAGCAATCTGTAGCGGGGTAATCTAAATTGCTCATCGCGCTATATAATATCATTATAAATATCTAAAGAATTTGATCTGTCTCTTAATACCCGTTCTCTCCTTTAACTTGTCCTATACTGTAAATCGTGAAACAAATGTACGATTCGACCCATTTTACAAACAATAATGCAAAATAATCATGATACGTTACAGTTAAGTCCACACTACCTAGTAGACGTATTTACGACTATGTTTATGACACGCCTCGATTTTGCGCATCGCGTAAAATTTTTGCGACAATTTAACGGCGAAGGCTTACGTCTGTTTTTTTTCACTCGGCCCCAGTGCAACATCTCCGAGAACATAAAAATCAAACAAATAAAGAGATGACATAACTGAAATGCAGGAGCAAAAAAAAACCTACAGTTTGACTCCGGTGGGCCTGACCAGTCAGAGCATCAGACACAAATCGACATTACCAAGTTCGTCACGTGAACAAGTTCGTGAAATGAACACCCCCTTAACCCCACTATATAGAGAGAAAACTAGGGTTTACGGGGGTATACTTTATTTTTCTTATTTCTGCTCAGACGCCCCCGTCCATAGGGCCTTGCAGAAATATATGGGCTGCATGATGCTTCCACGCAGAGCTGAATCCGGCCCGCACACTAGTACTGATAAACCGCTTAGAGGATCTAAGCCTGTCCAGGAACCGCGGTGCGAGGCGGACCGTCCATGCTAATAAACCCTATTGGTTTCATTGGGCGACAGGGTTTGAGATGCTGAGATGACTTCTCAAGCCCTGCCGCCAAATGAAACCAATATGGCTTTTATGCATGGATGGTCCGACTCGCACCACTTTCCTGGGCAGGCTTAGGACCTCATAGTAGTTTACCAGTAGTCTCAGCTCTGCGTGGAACTATCATGCAACCCAATCTATTTCATCAAGCCCCGAAGGGCGTGGGCCAACAGGCCTATGTAATAATTCAATGCGTACCCAAATGTATATCAAGAAATAAAATGGATATTTTTAAATTATAATATGAAACTACTACTCAAAAGGTCAAAACCAGCTTGTGTCCCTATACCCTTTGAAGGAATGGTCCCGCACTTTCGGTATTGGGATATATTGCAAATATATCTCTTTGAGATAGTTTCGTTCAAATTCTTAAACCTGCATTTTTAGCTCACCTGGGCCGAAGGCCCCAAGGGAGCTTATAGAATAGTGGGTCGTCCGTCGTCCGTCCGTCCGTCGTCCATCCGTCCAAACTTTTGAGCAGCTATATATCTGCAGCCTGCAGGCTAATCTCATTCAGTTCTCGTCTGTAGCATGCCTCTGGTGGGGCATTATGGCATAAGCTTTCTTTCAAAATCGCACGAAAACTTTAGTTGCTATGGCAACCACAAGGTCCCATAGACATACAATGGTAAAATGCTTGTCATCACCGTAGCGCCTTCAGTTTTGATCGGATCTTTCTGAAACTTATATGTAAGATGGCTTGGGATAAAATCTCAGATGAGTTCGCAAACCAGCCAAGTTGGCCCATTTATCATAGAGTTATGTCCCTTTGATTGCTGAAAATGCCGATTTTTGACCCTGTCATCACCGTAGCCCCTTGAGTTTTGATCGGATCTTTTTGAAACTTATATGTAAGGTGGCTGGGGATGAAACCTCGGATGAATTCGTAAACCGGCCAAGTTGGCCCATTTATCATATAGTTATGTCCCTTTGATGGCTGAAAATGTAGATTTTTGACCATGTCATCACCTTAGCCCCTTCAGTTGTAATCGGATCTTTCTGAAACTTATATGTGAGGTGGCTGGGGATAAAACTTTGGATGAGTTCGAATACAGGTCAAGTTGGCCCATTTATCATAGAGTTACGTCCCTTTGATTGCTGAAAATGTCGACTTGTGACTTTGTCATCACCGTAGCCTCTTCAGTTTTGATAGGATCTTTCTGAAACTTAAATGTAAGGTGGCTAGGGATAAAATCTCGGACGAGTTCGAAAACTGGATTATATGGGGAGCATCTTTGAAAATCTTCTTCTCTGAAACCACAAGGCCCAAGTCTTTGATATTTGGTAAAAATTTTGTGATTTGAAACAATTTTTCATCTGGGTGAATTTGTGGCAGGACGAAAAATGGGTTTTCGCGGCCGTACGCTTTAAAGACGGAAAAAGGCTAAATTTGATTTCTAGTTTCCTGCATAGTTTTCAGAAGCCTACAACATGGTGGTAAATATTTTGAAATTCAGAAGAATTTCTCATCCTGCCGTGCTGCCATCCTGCTAACTTGACAGGTTCAGCAAGATGAAAATTGATGTTGCATTTCCAGCAGGATGAAAATTGAGTTTTCACGGCCGTACGCTTTAAACACTGATAGGAGCCAAATTTAATTTCCACTTTCTTACATAGATTTTTGTTGCCTACAACATGATGGTAAATGTTTTGTGATTTGAAACAATTATTCATCTGGGTGTATTTGCTGCAGGCCGAAAAATAGGTTTTCGCGGCCGTACGCTTTAAAGATACATAGTGTTTAGATGCCTACAACATGGTGGTAAATATTTTGAAATTCAGAAGAATTTCTCATCCTGCTGTGCTGCCATCCTGCTAACTTGACAGGTTCAGCAGGATGAAAATTGATGTTGCATTTCCAGCAGGATGAAAATTGAGTTTTCACGGCCGTACGCTTTAAACGCTGATAGGAGCCAAATTTAATTTCCACTTTCTTACATAGGTTTTTGTTGCCTACAACATGATGGTAAATGTTTTGTGATATGAAACAATTTTTCATCTGGGTGAATTTGTGGCAGGACGAAAAATGGGGTTTCGCGGCCGTACGCTTTGAAGACGGGAAAGGGCTAAATTTGATTTCTAGTTTCTTACATAGTGTTTAGATGCCTACAACATGGTGGTAAATATTTTGAAATTCAGAAGAATTTCTCATCCTGCTGTGCTGCCATCCTGCTGAACCTGTCAAGTTAGCCGTACGCTTTAAACGCTGATAGGAGCTTAATTTAATTTCCACTTTCTTACATAGATTTTTGTTGCCTGCAACATGATGGTAAATGTTTTGTGATTTGAAACAATTTTTCATCTGGGTGTATTTGCTGCAGGACGAAAAATAGGGTTTCGCGTCCGTACGCTTTAAAGACGGGAAAGGGCTAAATTTGATTTCTAGTTTCTTACATAGTTTTCAGAAGCCTACAACATGGTGGTAAATATTTTGAAATTCAGAAGAATTTCTCATCCTGCTGTGCTGCCATCCTACTAACTTGACAGGTTCAGCAGGATGAAAATTGATGTTGCATTTCCAGTAGGATGAAAATTGAGTTTTCACGGCCGTAAACTTTAAACGCTGTTAGGAGCCAAATTTAATTTTCACTTTCTTACATAGATTTTTGTTGCCTACAACATGATGGTAAATGTTTTGTGATTTGAAACAATTATTCATCTGGGTGTATTTGCTGCAGGACGAAAAATAGGTTTTCGCGGTCGTACGCTTTGAAGACGGGAAAGGGCTAAATTTGATTTCTAGTTTCTTACATAGTTTTTAGATGCCTACAACATGGTGGTAAATATTTTGAAATTCAGAAGAATTTCTCATCCTGCTGTGCTGCCATCCTGCTAACTTGACAAGTTCAGCAGGATGAAAATTGATGTTGCATTTCCAGCAGGATGAACATTGAGTTTTCACGGCCGTACGCTTTAAACGCTGATAGGAGCCAAATTTAATTTTCACTTTCTTACATAGATTTTTGTTGCCTACAACATGATGGTAAATGTTTTGTGATTTGAAACAATTATTCATCTGGGTGTATTTGCTGCAGGCCGAAAAATAGGTTTTCGCGGCCGTACGCTTTAAAGATACATAGTGTTTAGATGCCTACAATATTGTGGTAAATATTTTGAAATTCAGAAGAATTTCTCATCCTGCTGTGCTGGGTGATCTGGGTGAATTTGTGGCAGGACGAAAAATGGGGTTTCGCGGCCGTACGCTTTAAAGACTGGAAAGGGCTAAATTTGATTTCTAGTTTCTTACATAGTTTTTAGATGCCTACAACATGGTGGTAAATATTTTGAAATTCAGAAGAATTTCTCATCCTGCTGTGCTGCCATCCTGCTAACTTGACAGGTTCAGCAGGATGAAAATTGATGTTGCATTTCCAGCAGGATGAAAATTGAGTTTTCACGGCCGTACGCTTTAAACGCTGATAGGAGCCAAATTTAATTTCCACTTTCTTACATAGATTTTTGTTGCCTGCAACATGATGGTAAATGTTTTGTGATTTGAAACAATTATTCATCTGGGTGTATTTGCTGCAGGACGAAAAATAGGTTTTCGCGGTCGTACGCTTTGAAGACGGGAAAGGGCTAAATTTGATTTCTAGTTTCTTACATAGTTTTTAGATGCCTACAACATGGTGGTAAATATTTTGAAATTCAGAAGAATTTCTCATCCTGCTGTGCTGCCATCCTGCTAACTTGACAAGTTCAGCAGGATGAAAATTGATGTTGCATTTCCAGCAGGATGAACATTGAGTTTTCACGGCCGTACGCTTTAAACGCTGATAGGAGCCAAATTTAATTTTCACTTTCTTACATAGATTTTTGTTGCCTACAACATGATGGTAAATGTTTTGTGATTTGAAACAATTATTCATCTGGGTGTATTTGCTGCAGGCCGAAAAATAGGTTTTCGCGGCCGTACGCTTTAAAGATACATAGTGTTTAGATGCCTACAATATTGTGGTAAATATTTTGAAATTCAGAAGAATTTCTCATCCTGCTGTGCTGGGTGATCTGGGTGAATTTGTGGCAGGACGAAAAATGGGACTTTCGCGGCCGTACGCTTTAAAGACTGGAAAGGGCTAAATTTGATTTCTAGTTTCTTACATAGTTTTTAGATGCCTACAACATGGTGGTAAATATTTTGAAATTCAGAAGAATTTCTCATCCTGCTGTGCTGCCATCCTGCTAACTTGACAGGTTCAGCAGGATGAAAATTGATGTTGCATTTCCAGCAGGATGAAAATTGAGTTTTCACGGCCGTACGCTTTAAACGCTGATAGGAGCCAAATTTAATTTCCACTTTCTTACATAGATTTTTGTTGCCTGCAACATGATGGTAAATGTTTTGTGATTTGAAACAATTTTTCATCTGGGTGTATTTGCTGCAGGGCGAAAAATAGGTTTTCGCGTCCGTACGCTTTAAAGACGGGAAAGGGCTAAATTTGATTTCTAGTTTCTTACATAGTTTTCAGAAGCCTACAACATGGTGGTAAATATTTTGAAATTCAGAAGAATTTCTCATCCTGCTGTGCTGCCATCCTGCTAACTTGACAGGTTCAGCAGGATGAAAATTGATGTTGCATTTCCAGCAGGATGAAAATTGAGTTTTCACGGCCGTACGCTTAAAACGCTGATAGGAGCCAAATTTAATTTCCACTTTCTTACATAGATTTTTGTTGCCTAAAACATGATGGTAAATGTTTTGTGATTAGAAACAATTTTTCATCTGGGTGTATTTGCTGCAGGACGAAAAATGGGTTTTAGCGGCCGTACGCTTTAAAGACGGGAAAGGGCTAAATTTGATTTCTAGTTTCTTACATAGTTTTCAGAAGCCTACAACATGGTGGTAAATATTTTGAAATTCAGAAGAATTTCTCATCCTGCTGTGCTGCCATCCTACTAACTTGACAGGTTCAGCAGGATGAAAATTGATGTTGCATTTCCAGCAGGATGAAAATTGAGTTTTCACGGCCGTAAACTTTAAACGCTGTTAGGAGCCAAATTTAATTTTCACTTTCTTACATAGATTTTTGTTGCCTACAACATGATGGTAAATGTTTTGTGATTTGAAACAATTATTCATCTGGGTGTATTTGCTGCAGGACGAAAAATAGGTTTTCGCGGTCGTACGCTTTGAAGACGGGAAAGGGCTAAATTTGATTTCTAGTTTCTTACATAGTTTTTAGATGCCTACAACATGGTTGTAAATATTTTGAAATTCAGAAGAATTTCTCATCCTGCTGTGCTGCCATCCTGCTAACTTGACAAGTTCAGCAGGATGAAAATTGATGTTGCATTTCCAGCAGGATGAACATTGAGTTTTCACGGCCGTACGCTTTAAACGCTGATAGGAGCCAAATTTAATTTTCACTTTCTTACATAGATTTTTGTTGCCTACAACATGATGGTAAATGTTTTGTGATTTGAAACAATTATTCATCTGGGTGTATTTGCTGCAGGCCGAAAAATAGGTTTTCGCGGCCGTACGCTTTAAAGATACATAGTGTTTAGATGCCTACAACATGGTGGTAAATATTTTGAAATTCAGAAGAATTTCTCATCCTGCTGTGCTGGGTGATCTGGGTGAATTTGTGGCAGGACGAAAAATGGGGTTTCGCGGCCGTACGCTTTAAAGACTGGAAAGGGCTAAATTTGATTTCTAGTTTCTTACATAGTTTTTAGATGCCTACAACATGGTGGTAAATATTTTGAAATTCAGAAGAATTTCTCATCCTGCTGTGCTGCCATCCTGCTAACTTGACAGGTTCAGCAGGATGAAAATTGATGTTGCATTTCCAGCAGGATGAAAATTGAGTTTTCACGGCCGTACGCTTTAAACGCTGATAGGAGCCAAATTTAATTTCCACTTTCTTACATAGATTTTTGTTGCCTGCAACATGATGGTAAATGTTTTGTGATTTGAAACAATTTTTCATCTGGGTGTATTTGCTGCAGGACGAAAAATAGGTTATCGCGTCCGTACGCTTTAAAGACGGGAAAGGGCTAAATTTGATTTCTAGTTTCTTACATAGTTTTCAGAAGCCTACAACATGGTGGTAAATATTTTGAAATTCAGAAGAATTTCTCATCCTGCTGTGCTGCCATCCTGCTAACTTGACAGGTTCAGCAGGATGAAAATTGATGTTGCATTTCCAGCAGGATGAAAATTGAGTTTTCACGGCCGTACGCTTAAAACGCTGATAGGAGCCAAATTTAATTTCCACTTTCTTACATAGATTTTTGTTGCCTAAAACATGATGGTAAATGTTTTGTGATTTAAAACAATTTTTCATCTGGGTGTATTTGCTGCAGGACGAAAAATGGGTTTTAGCGGCCGTACGCTTTAAAGACGGGAAAGGGATAAATTTGATTTCTAGTTTCTTACATAGTTTTTAGATGCCTACAAAATGGTGGTAAATATTTTGAAATTCAGAAGAATTTCTCATCCTGCTGTGCTGCCATCCTGCTAACTTGACAGGTTCAGCAGGATGAAAATTGATGTTGCATTTCCAGCAGGATGAAAATTGAGTTTTCACGGCCGTAAGCTTTAAACGCTGTTAGGAGCCAAATTTAATTTCCACTTTCTTACATAGATTTTTGTTGCCTACAACATGATGGTAAATGTTTTGTGATTTGAAACAATTATTCATCTGGGTGTATTTGCTGCAGGACGAAAAATAGGTTTTCGCGGTCGTACGCTTTGAAGACGGGAAAGGGCTAAATTTGATTTCTAGTTTCTTACATAGTTTTTAGATGCCTACAACATGGTGGTAAATATTTTGAAATTCAGAAGAATTTCTCATCCTGCTGTGCTGCCATCCTGCTAACTTGACAGGTTCAGCAGGATGAAAATTGATGTTGCATTTCCAGCAGGATGAACATTGAGTTTTCACGGCCGTACGCTTTAAACGCTGATAGGAGCCAAATTTAATTTTCACTTTCTTACATAGATTTTTGTTGCCTACAACATGATGGTAAATGTTTTGTGATTTGAAACAATTATTCATCTGGGTGTATTTGCTGCAGGCCGAAAAATAGGTTTTCGCGGCCGTACGCTTTAAAGACGGGAAAGGGCTAAATTTGATTTCTAGTTTTTTACATAGTTTTTAGATGCCTACAACATGGTGGTAAATATTTTGAAATTCAGAAGAATTTCTCATCCTGCTGTGCTGCCATCCTGCTAACTTGACAGGTTCAGCAGGATGAAAATTGATGTTGCATTTCCAGCAGGATGAAAATTGAGTTTTCACGGCCGTACGCTTTAAACGCTGATAGGAGCCAAATTTCATTTCCACTTTCTTACATAGATTTTTGTTGCCTACAACATGATGGTAAATGTTTTGTGATTTGAAACAATTTTTCATCTGGGTGTATTTGTGGCAGGACGAAAAAATGGTCTTCGCGGCTGTACGCTTTAAAGACGGGAAAGAGCTAAATTTGATTTCTAGTTTCTTACATATTTTAAGATGCCTACAACATGGTGGTAAATATTTTGAAATTCAGAAGAATTTCTCATCCTGCTGTGCTGCCATCCTGCTAACTGGACAGGTTCAGCAGGATGAAAATTGATGTTGCATTTCCAGCAGGATGAAAACTGAGTTTTCACGGCTGTACGCTTTAAACGCTGATAGGAGCCAAATTTAATTTCTAATTTCTTACATATATTTTTGTTGCCTACAACATGATGGTAAATGTTTTGTGATTTGAAACAATTTTTCATCTGGGTGAATTTGTGGCAGGACGAATAATGGGGTTTCGCGGCCGTACGCTTTAAAGACTGGAAAGGGCTAAATTTGATTTCTAGTTTCTTACATAGTTTTTAGATGCCTACAACATGGTGGTAAATATTTTGAAATTCAGAAGAATTTCTCATCCTGCTGTGCTGCCATCCTGCTAGCTTGACAGGTTCAGCAGGATGAAAATTGATGTTGCATTTCCAGCAGGATGAAAATTGAGTTTTCACGGCCGTACGCTTTAATCGCTGATAGGAGCCAAATTTAATTTCTAATTTCTTACATAGATTTTTGTTGCATACAGCATGATGGTAAAAGTTTTGTGATTTGAAACCGTTTTTCATCTGGGTGTATTTGTGGCAGGACGAAAATTGGGTTTCCGCGGCCGTACGCTCTAAAGACGGGAAAGGGCTTAATTTGATTTCTAGTTTCTTACATAGTGTTTAGGTGCCTACAACATGGTGGCAAATATTTTGAAATTCAGAAGAATTTCTCATCCTGCTGTGCTGACATCATGCTAACTTGACAGGTTCAGCAGGATGAAAATTAATGTTGCATTTCCAGTAGGATGAAAAATGAGTTTTCACGGCCGTGCGCTTTAAACGCTGATAGGAGCCAAATTTCATTTCCACTTTCTTATATAGACTTTTGTTGCCTACAACATGATGGTAAAAATTTTGTGATTTGGAACAATTTTTCATCTGGGTGAATTTGTGGCAGGACGAAAATTGGGTATTCGCGGCCGTACGCTTTAAAGACGGGAAGGGTGTAAATTTGATTTCTGGATTCTAACATAGCTATAGGTGCCAATAACATGGTTGTATATATTTTGAAATTCAGAACAAGTTCTCATCCTGCTGCTCTTCCATCCGCCTAAATTATTAGTTTCATCCTGCTGTCCTGCCATCCTGCTGACTTAATATTTCACCCTGCTGTCCTGCCATCCTGTTCACTTATTATGATTCATCCTGCTGTCCTGCCATCCTTCTAACTTAATGTTTCATCCTGCTGTCCTGCCATCCTGCTAACTTAACATGTTTCATCCTGCTGTCCTGCCATCCTGCTAACTTTTTTGAGCTTGTGTCATACGGGTGTGTTATCGTAATGTGTTCAATGGATGTCTAGGGTTCATGCCGACAGGGAACACTTTAATGTGACATAGTGCCTGGAGCGTGGCTTAAGGTGCAAATGTCCGAAGATACGTTTCGCTTGACGCGACTCAAGCTGTCGCGCAGTTGACGCAATGATATCGGAGTGAAAGTGTGCTATTTTTAAGCACGCATGCACACCCAGAGAGAGAGAGAGAGAGAGAGAGAGAGAGAGAGAGAGAGAGAGAGAGAGAGAGAGAGATGATTGCATCTACATGATACTACTGTATTGTGAGCTCAGTCGGATGCGCGTCTGACTGGTGATAAAGAGGACGCGGGTTCGATACCTGCCGGGGTCGGCAACATTTTTTTTCGTGGAGATTGATCATGAAATCTTTCCTACGGTCTTCTCTCCCTTCCGCTGATTCAAGAAGCGCAGTTGTCAATTTCTTGCGAAAGAATGTGCACTGTACTAGTTAACCGCTTACATATATGCCTGCTCAGTAAAACTGTGGATAGGTAAACTTACCCGCTCAAAATGACCTAAATAGTGTTGAATGGGCCGTTAAACTCCAATACAAACAAACAAAACTGTATTGTATGAGCCATAGTGATACCTGTTCAATGTACCTGTATGCCTGAATATAACCTTCAGTTAAAAATAGATTTCAACAAAATTTTGAATTTATAGGAAATAGAGCAATAACCGGTAGTGACAAAGTATGCCGCGGAAATATTTAACAGTCAAATTCCGCCGTTAAGACCCTAGTATGTAATTCCTCTTTTAAACACATATCGAACTGGTACGTGACCACTTTTGGTACTGTTCAAAGGCCTGTTTTAAACAGCCCCAAATTGGGTCTTAATCATGTTAATATCGAGAGCGGAAGTAAGAAAATATACGGACATATATTGAGAGTCATGTCTAATTTTAAACAAGGTTGTCCAGCAAGCTGAAAAAAGAAGCCCAACTCAGCATAACTTAAGAAAACACACTTGTGCGACATAGTTGATTTTTTTCACATCTCAAAAATGGCTACTTTTCTGACGAAAATCCATGATATTTTTATTACACTGCAAACATAGGTTGTGGGTGCTCGTTAGAACCGCTTCATTGTGGCGGTTCTGACGAGTACCCACAACCTATGTTCTGAATACTCACAACCTATGTCTGAGCAGAATTTTTTTTTGTTTGATTTGAGAGCACATTACCAAAATACGCCTATTTAAATATATTTGAAAACTTTAACACTAAAAAAAAAAAAAAAAAAAAAAAGATTTAAGAAAAAAAAAATGTAATTTTCCTTATTTCTGCTCCAAATATTGACTGTTGGATCTCGTTAGAAATGCCTCGATAATATGGTTCTAGTCATTACCCCCAGTCAATATTTTAAAGCAAACATATTACGGGTGCTCTTTTGAACTGCCCCAATGAGGCGGTTCTAAGGAGCACCCCAATATTTGTTTTTGCTTTCAAAAATAAAACTGTTGATGCTCTTTTTAACATCCTCGAAGAGATGGTTCTAAGACTTCCCCACGGGGCCCCTCATATGTGTTACATGTTTAAGGGGATTTAAACTCTTTGATGCGGTCATTGGGCATCTAAGTGGCGAAGCAAGGGCGACAACACTTTCCAAATGAGATAGCCCGCAAAAAAAAATAAATAAATAAAATGAAATAAATAAATAAATAACAGCCAAAAAAAACAATAATAAAATAAATAAATAATAAAAATAAAAAATTTTCTGTCATCTGTGCGAGTCGGCCCGTCCATGTTTAAAAACCATATTGGTTTCATTGGGCGGCAGGGCTTGAGAAGTCATTTCATCTCAATGTCGGGTAAAAGTCCGTCAAAATGGGAAGCAACGTCTCCAAAATAACCATTACAGTGTCGACTTGAAAGTTAAACCTCAAATAAAATAATCACCACAGACATTTTTATTTAATATCATTGAAAGGTATTATGGCGCGATAAGCAACGGCGTCGACTCTCACGCTAGCGAGCTTTTACCTCTACTTATTGCTTTTTATTTCTTTGTTTGTTTGATTTGAGGTTTAACGTCCCCGTCAACACTGTAAAGGTCATTTTGGAGACGTTGCTTCAAATTTTGTGGGACTTTTACCCGACATTGAGATGAAATGACATCTCAAGCCCTGTCGCCCAATGAAACCAATAGGATTTATTAGCATGGACAGTCCGCCTCTCACCGCGGTTCCTGGACAGGCTTAGATCCTCTAAGCGGTTTACCAGTACTAGTGTGTGGGCCGGATTCAGCTCTGCGTGAAACCATCATGCAGCCCATATATTTCTTCAAGCCCCTATGGGCGGGGGCGACTTTTTATTTCTTATGCATCATTATGTTTACATACGCTGATACACATCATTTTTGTCGCGCCTGCTATAAGCATGGCGCGATATAGGCGCCCGGTTTTCCGTCCGTTCGTTCGTCCGTCCGTTCGTCAAGGCGTCAACATTTGCGACCACCCTAGCGTTCACCCTAAGGTTCAAGTTTACCACAGGCGCGACATAGCCTTCTGCGGAATTCTTGTTCTTTCTTTTTGCCAACTTTTTCACAAGCCTAAACGGATTTAGTGACTGAGTTTGCTTTACATCAAATGTGCTTTTATTTAGTTTTACGTCCCAACTGGGGCTTAAAGAAAAAGATGGGTCGGGCTGCGTGATGCTTCCACGCAGAGCTGGAACTTACCACACACGAGTACTAGTAAACTACTTAGAGGATCTAAGCCTGTCCAGGCAAAGCTGTGCAAATCGGGCTGTCCATGCTCATAAACCCTATTGGTTTCATTGGGCGACAGGGCTTGAGATGTCATTTCATCTCAATGTCGGGTATAGACGGCGATTTTTCACGAGTGGTCATTTCATATGAAATTTATGAAACGAGCCTTTGGCGAGTTTCATAAATTTCATATGAAATGACCACGAGTGAAAGATTCTGTTTATCATATGACCACTTTAAATTGGATTTTATCTCCTTTTTATCTGACGATTTGAAAAAAAAAATGCATGGATGACATGGACGTCGACATGACGTTACTTAATCCCGCCAAAGTGTTATTACACGTGTGGTCATACGATTTTTATTACACGAAGTTATCCACTGCTTATCAACAACGTCATATGATTAAAAAACGTTTAATAATGTTGCATAACAGCAGGAAGAAGATTGTGTTTTCACAGTCGTACGCTTTAAACGCTACTAGGAGCCAAATTTAATTTCTATTTTCTTACATAGATTTTTGTTGCCTACAACATGGTGGAAAATATTTTGAAATTCAGAAGAATTTCTCATCCTGCTGTGCTGCCATCCTGCTAACTTGACAGGTTCAGCAGGATGAAAATTGATGTTGCATTTCCAGCAGGATGAAAATTGAGTTTTCACGGCCGTACGCTTTAAACGCAAATAGGAGCCAAATTGAATATTCACTTTCTTACATAGATTTTTGTTGCCTACAACATGATGGTAAATGTTTTGTGATTTGAAACAATTTTTCATCTGGGTGTATTTGTGGCAGGACGAAAAATGGGTCTTCGCGGCCGTACGCTTTAAAGACGGGAAAGAGCTAAATTTGATTTCTAGTTTCTTACATATTTTAAGATGCCTACAACATGGTGGTAAATATTTTGAAATTCAGAAGAATTTCACATCCTGCTGTGCTGCCATCCTGCTAACTTGACAGGTTCAACAGGATGAAAATTGATGTTGCATTTCCAGCAGGATGAAAATTGAGTTTTCACGGCTGTACGCTTTAAACGCTGATAGGAGCCAAATTTAATTTTCACTTTTTTACATAGATTTTTGTTGCCTACAACATGATGGTAAATGTTTTGTGATTTGAAACAATTTTTCATCTGGGTGAATTTGTGGCAGGACGAAAAATAGGTTTTCGCGGCCGTACGCTTTAAAGACGGGAGAGCGCCAAATTTGATTTCTAGTTTCTTACATAGTTTTTAGATGCCTACAACATGGTGGTAAATATTTTAAAATTCAGAATAATTTCTCATCCTGCTGTGCTGCCATCCTGCTAACTTGACAGGTTCAGAAGGATGAAAATTGATGTTGCATTTCCAGCAGGATGAAAATTGAGTTTTCACGGCTGTACGCTTTAAACGCTGATAGAAGCCAAATTTAATTTTCACTTTCTTACATAGATTCTTGTTGCCTACAACATGATGGTAAATGTTTTGTAATTTGAAACAACTTTTCATCTTGGTGTATTTATGGCAGAACGAAAATTGGGTTTTGCGGCCGTACGCTTTAAAGACGGGAAAGGGCTATATTTGATTTCTAGTTTCTTACATAGTTTTTAGATGCCTACAACATGGTGGTAAATATTTTGAAATTCAGAAGAATTTCTCATCCTTCTGTGCTGCCATCCTGCTAACTTGACAGGTTCAGCAGGATGAAAATTGATGTTGCATTTCCAGCAGGATGAAAATTGAGTTTTCACGGCTGTACGCTTTAAACGCTGATAGGAGCCAAATTTAATTTTCCCTTTCTTACATAGATTTTTGTTGCCTACAACATGATGGTAAATGTTTTGTGATTTGAAACAATTTTTCATCTGGGTGTATTTGTGGCAGGACGAAAAATGGGTCTTCGCGGCCGTACGCTTTAAAGACGGGTAAGGGCTAAATTTAATTTCTAGTTTCTGACATATTTTTAGATGCCTACAACATGGTGGTAAAAATTTTGAAATTCAGAAGAATTTCTCATCCTGCTGTGCTGCCATCCTGCTAACTTGACAGGTTCAGCAGGATGAAAATTGATGTTGCATTTCCAGCAGGATGAAAATGGAGTTTTCACGGCTGTACGCTTTAAACGCTGATAGGAGCCAAATTTAATTTTCACTTTTTTACATAGATTTTTGTTGCCTACAACATGATGGTAAATGTTTTGTGATTTGAAACAATTTTTCATCTGGGTGAATTTGTGGCAGGACGAAAAATAGGTTTTCGCGGCCGTACGCTTTAAAGACGGGAAAGGGCTAAATTTGATTTCTAGTTTTTTACATAGTTTTTAGATGCCTACAACATGGTGGTAAATATTTTGAAATTCAGAATAATTTCTCATCCTGCTGTGCTGCCATCCTGCTAACTTGACAGGTTCAGCAGGATGAAAATTGATGTTGCATTTCCAGCTGGATGAAAATTGAGTTTTCACGGCCGTACGCTTTAAACGCTGATAGGAGCCAAATTTAATTTTCATTTTCTTTCATAGATTTTTGTTGCCTACAACATGACGGTATATGTTTTGTGATTTGAAACACTTTTTCATCTGGGTGTATTTGTGGCAGGACGAAAAATAGGTTTTCGCGGCCGTACGCCTTAAAGACGGGAAAGGGCTAAATTTGATTTCTAGTTTCTTACATAGTTTTTAGATGCCTACAACATGGTGGTAAATATTTTGAAATTCCGGAGAATTTCTCATCCTGCTGTGCTGCCATCCTGCCAACTTGACAGGTTCAGCAGGATGAAAATTGTGTTGCAATTCCAGCAGGATGAAAATTGAGTTTTCACGGCTGTACGCTTTAAACGCTGATAGAAGCCAAATTTAATTTTCACTTTCTTACATAGATTCTTATTGCCTACAACATGATGGTAAATGTTTTGTAATTTGAAACAACGTTTCATCTTGGTGTTTTTGTGGCAGAACGAAAATTGGGTTTTGCGGCCGTACGCTTTAAAGACGGGAAAGGGCTAAATTTGATTTCTAGTTTCTTACATAGTTTTTAGATGCCTACAACATGGTGGTAAATATTTTGAAATTCAGAAGAATTTCTCATCCTTCTGTGCTGCCATCCTGCTAACTTGACAGGTTCAGCAGGATGAAAATTGATGTTGCATTTCCAGCAGGATGAAAATAGAGTTTTATCTGTTGTACGCTTTAAACGCTGATAGGAGCCAAATTTAATTTTCACTTTCTTACATAGATTTTTGTTGCCTACAACATGATGGTAAATGTTTTGTGATTTGAAACAATTTTTCATCTGGGTGTATTTGTGGCAGGACGAAAAATGGGTTTTACCGGCCGTACGCTTTAAAGACGGGAAAGGGCTAAATTTGATTTCTAGTTTCTTACAGAGTTTTTAGATGCCTACAACATGGTGGTAATTATTTTGAAATTCAGAAGAATTTCTCATCCTGCTGTGCTGCCATCCTGCTAACTTGACAGGTTCAGCAGGATGAAAATTGATGTTGCATTTCCAGCAGGATGAAAATTGAGATTTCACGGCCGTACGCTTTAAACGCTAATAAGAGCCAAATATAATTTTCACTTTCTTACATAGATTTTTGTTGCTTACAACATGATGGTAAATGTTTTGTGATTTGAAACAATTTTTCATCTGGGTGTATTTGTGGCAGGACGAAAAATGGGTCTTCGCGGCCGTACGCTTTAAAGACGGGTAAGGGCTAAATTTGATTTCTAGTTTCTGACATATTTTTAGATGCCTACAACATGGTGGTAAAAATTTTGAAATTCAGAAGAATTTCTCATCCTGCTGTGCTGCAATCCTGCTAACTTGACAGGTTCAGCAGGATGAAAATTGATGTTGTATTTCCAGCAGGATGAAAATTGAGTTTTCACGGCTGTACGCTTTAAACGCTGATAGGAGCCAAATTTAATTTTCACTTTTTTACATAGATTTTTGTTGCCTACAACATGATGGTAAATGTTTTGTGATTTTAAACAATTTTTCATCTGGGTGAATTTGTGGCAGGACGAAAAATAGGTTTTCGCGGCCGTACGCTTTAAAGACGGGAAAGGGCTAAATTTGATTTCTAGTTTCTTACATAGTTTTTAGATGCCTACAACATGGGGGTAAATATTTTGAAATTCAGAAGAATTTCTCATCCTGCTGTGCTGCCATCCTGCCAACTTGACAGGTTCAGCAGGATGAAAATTGATGTTGCATTTCCAGCAGGATGAAAATTGAGTTTTCACGGCTGTACGCTTTAAACGCTGATAGGAGCCAAATTTAATTTTCACTTTCTTTCATAGATTTTTGTTGCCTAAAACATGGCGGTAAATGTTTTGTGATTTGAAACACTTTTTCATCTGGGTGTATTTGTGGCAGGACGAAAAATAGGTTTTCGCGGCCGTACGCCTTAAAGACGGGAAAGGGATAAATTTGATTTCTAGTTTCTTACATAGTTTTTAGATGCCTACAACATGGTGGTAAATATTTTGAAATTCAGAAGAATTTCTCATCCTGCTGTGCTGCCATCCTGCTAACTTGACAGGTTCAGCAGGATGAAAATTGTGTTGCAATTCCAGCAGGATGAAAATTGAGTTTTCACGGCTGTACGCTTTAAACGCTGATAGAAGCCAAATTAAATTTTCACTTTCTTACATAGATTCTTGTTGCCTACAACATGATGGTAAATGTTTTGTAATTTGAAACATCTTTTCATCTTGGTGTATTTGTGGCAGAACGAAAATTGGGTTTTTGCGGCCGTACGCTTTAAAGACGGGAAAGGGCTAAATTTGATTTCTAGTTTCTTACATAGTTTTTAGATGCCTACAACATGGTGGTAAATATTTTGTAATTCAGAAGAATTTCTCATCCTTCTGTGCTGCCATCCTGCTAACTTGACAGGTTCAGCAGGATGAAAATTGATGTTGTATTTCCAGCAGGATGAAAATAGAGTTTTTTCTGTTGTACGCTTTAAACGCTGATAGAAGCCAAATTTAATTTTCACTTTCTTACATAGATTTTTGTTGCCTACAACATGATGGTAAATGTTTTGTGATTTGAAACAATTTTTTATCTGGGTGAATTTGTGGCAGGACGAAAAATGGGTTTTCGCGGCCGTACGCTTTAAAGACTGGAAGGGCTAAATTTGATTTCTAGTTTCTTACATAGTTTTTAGATGCCTACAACATGGTGGTAAATATTTTGAAATTCAGAAGAATTTCTCATCCTGCTGTGCTGCCATCCTGCTAGCTTGACAGGTTCAGCAGGATGAAAATTGATGTTGCATTTCCAGCAGGATGAAAATTGAGTTTTCACGGCCGTACGCTTTAAACGCTGACAGGAGCCAAATTTAATTTTCACTTTCTTACATAGATTTTTGTTGCCTACAACATGATGGTAAATGTTTTGTGATTTGAAACAATTTTTCATCTGGGTGAATTTGTGGCAGGACGAAAAATGGGTTTTCGCGGCCGTACGCTTTAAAGACGGGAAAGGGCTAAATTTGATTTCTAGTTTCTTGCATAGTTTTCAGATGCCTACAACATGGTGGTAAATATTTTGAAATTCAGAAGAATTTCTCATCCTGCTGTGCTGCCATCCTGCTAGCTTGACAGGTTCAGCAGGATGAAAATTGATGTTGCATTTCCAGCAGGATGAAAATTGAGTTTTCACGGCTGTACGCTTTAAACGCTGATAGGAGTCAAATTTAATTTTCACTTTCTTTCATAGATTTTTGTTGCCTACAACATGACGGTAAATGTTTTGTGATTTGAAACAATTTTTCATCTGGGTGTATTTGTGGCAGGACGAAAAATAGGTTTTCGCGGCCGTACGCCTTAAAGACGGGAAAGGGCTAAATTTGATTTCTAGTTTCTTACATAGTTTTTAGATGCCTACAACATGGTGGTAAATATTTTGAAATTCAGAAGAATTTCTCATCCTGCTGTGCTGCCATCCTGCTTACTTGACAGGTTCAGCAGGATGAAAATCTGTGTTGCACTTCCAGCAGGATGAAAATTGAGTTTTCACGGCCGTACGCTTTAAACGCTGATAGGAGCCAAATTTAATTTTCACTCTCTTACATAGATTTTTGTTGCCTACATATGATGGTAAAAGTTTAGTGATTTGAAACAATTTTTCATCTGGGTGAATTTGTGGCAGGACAAAAATTGGGTTTTCGCGGCCGTACGCTTTAAAGACGGGAAGGGACTAAATTTGATTTCTAGTTTCTAACATAGCTATAGGTGCCAATTACATTGTTGTATATATTTTGAAATTCAGAACAAGTTCTCATCCTGCTATTCTTCCATCCGCCTAAATTATTAGTTTCATCCTGCTGTCCTGCCATCCTGCTGACTTAATATTTCATCCTGCTGTCCTGCCATCCTGTTCACTTATTATGTTTCATCCTGCTGTCCTGCCATCCTGCTAACTTAATGTTTCATCCTGCTGTCCTGCCATCCTGCTAACTTAACATGTTTCATCCTGCTGTCCTGCCATCCTGCTAACTTTGTCGAGCCTATGACACAGTGAAATCTTCCATATCTCAAAAATGATGAAAATGTGTGACTTTTTCATATTTGTATTCTAAACATAGATTGTTGGTGCTATTTAGAACCAAAACGAGTACCCACAACCTATGTATTGGAGCAGGAATAAGGGAAATAATGTATACCCCTGTAAATTCCTGTTTTATCCAAATGAAGAAGGGTTTAGAGGGGTGTTCATTTTACGGACCTGTTAACATGAAGACATAGCACAACTTCTGATCAGCCAGCGCAGACTGATATGACGACTTTTCTTTGCACACATGCCCAAAGATATAGCGTTACATGGCCAGAGGTGATTACCATTTTTAATTCATTGAGAAAGCGTTGTATTTCTTTGTTATTCATGTAATAAACATATTTATTTTGTCTTTAATGCGTTTCTACATTATAGACTGTGGGTGTCCGCTAGAACCGTTTTAGCGTACTTTGCTATGACTAGTTCTCAAGAGCACCCACAATCTGTGTCTGAAACATAATGACACAGGTACATTGTTAGGGTTTTCATGTCAAAATGCCTCCCACGGCAACATTTTCCCCTATTAACCCATTTAGTACCAGAAACCCCAAAACGGATACACTGGCAAACAGTGCAGGCCCAGATCAGACGCCGCAAAATGCGGCATCTGATCAGGGCCTACAATGTTTGCAAAAAGTTCAGCCATTTTCTAAATAAAATTTGGAGAAAACACAACCTGACACCCCTAAATTTTGAAATGGACTCCTGCTATATATAAGGGGGAAGATTCCATTTGGTACAAAACGGGTTAAGTGTGTTATTGTGCTCATTTACGGGGACGGTAACACCATCAACAATCTCGTTGACGTGACTGGCAAACAGTGAAAACCTCGATCAGACGTCGCAAAACGATCGGGACCTGTTCTGTCTTTTTAAAACTCCAGTATTAGCGTGCTTTATCGTGAATCGAGTCCAGATGAAAAGGCTCTACTCTTCAGCAGGAATGAAAATTTTTCCACCTATATTTGTATACCATTAGGGAGTTACAGCCAGCGTTCACATTATGGTTGAGTGTGCATAGTTATGTATTGTGGTTTTCCGACACAGTCAACAGCTAAGGTCACATCGGGCCGGTAAGTTACCTTCACTGTTCTTGGACAGACTTAGACCCTCTAAGAGGTTTACCAGTGGGCATTAGATTAGGGGTTTAACGTCCCCTTCCACACTATATATGTCATTTTGGAGACGTGGCTTTTAATTTTGTGGGACTTTTACCCGACATTGAGATGAAATGACACCTCAAGCCCTGCCGCCCAATGAAACCAAAGAGGTTTATACACATGGACGGTCCGACACGCACCACTTTGCCTAGGCATGCTTAGCTCTGCGTGGTAGCACCGTGCAGCCCAATCTGTTTCCATAAGCATACCGGACTTATACGGACACGACCTTTCTCAGCTCTGTGCTGATAATCAAGGGATTTAACGCGAACAACACAGAAAATAAATGGTTATCTCCCCAAAAGGTGTGCTGACCATAGCACGGGCAAGTTGTTAATCGGAGCAATGTGAAGTCTGAGGACCGCTTTATATGTATTTTATCGGTCACTGTTCTAATTTAAGAAAGTATAGATAGTGTTATAATTTAACTTCTTTTCGTTAAAAAAGACTGAATGGAGAATAATGTACATAAATGATATTTATAATTACAAATTGTATATTCAAGTGTCAAATGTATCAAGTAGTACATCGTAGGCGTAACATAGTGTTTGCTATTGTTTATCGTGGTGACAACCGTTTACTGATGGTTGCTAAGGTAAAAGGGAGCAGTGTATTTCATTTTCAAAAAGGACCAAATTATTTTCATTTTTATTTTACAAAATTTATATGGAAGTGTTCAAATGAACTTGCAATTTTACTCCGCTGGCACAGAAAAGAAATAACAATTTACAAAAAAAAAGTTACGAAAATAAATTACGGCCCCCGCCCATCGGGGCTTGAAGAAATTGATGGGCTGCATGATGTTTCCAGGCAGAGCTGAAACCGGTCCGCACACGAGCACTTGTAAACCGCTTAGAGAATCTGAGCCTGCCCAGGCAAAGCGGTGCGAGTCAGACCGTCCATGTTTATAAACCCTGCTGGTTTCCTTGAGATGTCATTTCATCTCAATATCGGGTAAAAGTCCCACAAAATTGGAAGCAACGTCTCCAAAATGACCTTTACATTGTTGACGGGGACGTTAAACCTCAAATCAAACAAACAAACAAAAACGAAAATAAAATCATCAGTTTTTGTCGCTTCATTCAGTAGTTTTACTGTATATAATCTACACGTTTAGAGGGTGCTTCCAAAATATTTGTAAAAATGACCAAAAGTTGTTCATAAAAGTTGATGGATATTCGAAAAAGCGTGTAAAATCATGAGCCGCTGGCAAAGAAAATATATATCAAGTTCCTATTTAAATCTGTGTATTAACTTTAACCGACTGCAGTTACCTGGATGTTCGTTAAATTCGACATGTCCCCGATGGGCGGGGGCGCTGAGTTTGCTTCGGAAAAAGGAAAGGTAGAATAGGAAAAACAAAAACAACTAAAACAGCCCTCAACCATCCCGCACATGTTGCAGGCTCAACATGCTCTTGTCCTACTGAAGCCATGCAGGGCAGTAGAACGCCCCGGCACTAAAAGCTACACAGGGCCCTCACACCGACCAAACCTTCAATGACATTAAAATAAACCAGCACCTGAAAGATAGAGCTGTATGCTATCCCAGCAGGCAATCAACGTTGAACTAACGTTGAAACAACGTTGAAAACGTTGTTTGAACGCTTGTTCAGCGTTGAGTCAACGTTTTGTGCCTGCAGGGATTGCTTCAGAAATAGTGTTAATCGGATGAAAAATGTCTTATTTTTCGGAGTCTACACATAGATTGCATCACGAAAGCATGCCTATATTGTTTTGACCCCATTGAACCCCACTTTTATATGGTAAAACTGGGGTTAAAAGGGGTAAATCTTATTTTTCTTATTTCTGTTCTAAAATATAGATTGTGGGCACTCGTTAGAACCGCCTCGATGAGGCGGTTCTAACGAGTACCCAAAATCTATATTTTGAGCAGAAATAAGAAAAAATATCACAATTTTTCATCTTAAAATTTTCGTTTTTTTTCGGCGGTAAAGTTTACAATGTATTTGTGTATAGGCGTGTTTTTGTAATTGTGGGCACTTGTCAGCTCCGTCTCAATGGCTCGGTGAAATGTTTGTTTGCCTGGTGATCAGAAAGTTGCAGGGTCGGCAACATAATTTCGTGGATACGAGTATAGATTATGAAATCTTTTCTATAGTCATTGTCTCCCTTCCGCTAGCTCAACAAGGACAGTTGTTACTTTCTGGCGAAAGAAATGCTCTCTACTGGTTAACCGCTTTAATGTATAAGCCTGACCAGGAAAAGTGTGGTAGGTAAACTGACCGGCTCGATATGACGTAAATAGTATTTTTAGGGCCGTTAAACTCCAAACAAACAAACAAAATGAGTGCAAACGAGTATATATACTGTATATATGTTAAGCAGATGCAGGGGAATTCGAACACAAATCTCTTTACGTTAACAAGTCCACCCTTAAACCCCAATTGATAGAGAGTAAACAGGGGCTTAGGTTTACGGGTAAATATAGCTGGTGCATTTTGCCATGACACTAACTTTTATGCAAAGAATAAATTAGTCAGTGTTATCGCCTAACTGGTCGGTTTTCGTAAACCTCTCGTGAATTTTCGGCATCTCGTGAATTGCGACCTATTTACTGTCCTCTATGTATTGAATAACAATATCGACCTCTTCGGAAATGGCGAAGATAAATATATGCATTCAGTCGGGTGTGAAATTATGGTAATAGAGGTCACCAGTCTCATGTCAAAATGTTCAAACTATACATTATTTCACTTATTTCTGTTCATTGGCATAGGTTGTTGGTACTTGTTAGAACCGCCTCAATGAGGCGGTTCTAACGAGTACCCTTAACCACTGAGGCAGTTTTAACAAGTTCCCACAACCTTTGTTTTGGGCATTTTAAAAAAAAAAATATCACAAATTTTCATAAAAACTAATCGTTGTTTGAGTCATGAACGGTTGCAGTATGCCAAACGGATGTACTATCGTAATGTGTTTGAGGTGGAGATGTTTGGGCCACTGAGGCTTAATTGCGCCAGTTCATGAGACATAACATGGAGATCTTTTCTATTTTCTTTAAAAAAATATGTCATATACTCTCATTTGGTTTGATTTGAGGTTTAACGTCCCATTCAACACTGTATATGTCATTCTTGAGACGTTGCTTCCTACTTTGTGGTACTTTTACCCGACATTGAGATGAAATGATATCTCAAGCTCTGTCGCCCAATGAAACCAATAGGGTTTATAAGCATGGACGGTCCGACTCGCACCGCTTTGCTCGGGCAGGCTTAGTTCTTCTAAGCGGTTTACCAGTACTTGTGTGCGGTCGGTTTCAGCTCTGTGTAGAAGCATCATGCAGCCCAACTATTTCTCCAAGGCCCGATGGCTCGGGAGCCGTGTGTACACTCATAAAAATGATTCAGTATACACAGCATACATTTTGAAGATGAATAAATGAATACATTCCGTATCTGCAATTATAAGAATTTTGTCCACGGGTTAGCAGACTGCAGTATTGTCATTTCGTATAACAATGCAAAATTCGTTGTTGTAAGGGGTTACGTGTACGACCTTTGAAGACCATACGCCGATGATTGGACGGATGCGGAAACAACTCGTATGCCCTATCGTTACAGGTTTTGGTCAAAACTAGGCTTGAACAGTTATACTTACCCATAAGGCGAGAGAGGCCTACATCCATATCTGCCTCCTGGTAAGTGTATTAGGTGTACTTTATACCTTAATACTATATTTTCATGCGCACTGATATTGATTATTTTAGCAACATGTTAATTGCATAATACAATCGTGTCAACTGCATCTAGGTTTAAATAAAACAATTCTTCTTCGGACTATTGAGAGTATGTGAGTATTTGGCGCTATTTAATTTTATGTAAATGGTCAGTTTCGTCGGCTGCTTAACTCTTAAAGCCGAGCAGTTTTCATGTATCATTTTCGTGACAGGTCAGGCCTCTGCAGCACTAACACATTTTGTCTATTTTGTCTACTTGAATGCGTAGTTCTTTGTTAGCAGACACGCATGCTGTGAAACATCTAAATTACGAAAACTTTAAGATGAAAAATTGTGATTTTGTTTCCTTATGTCTGCTCAAAATATGGATTGAGGGTACTTGTTAGAACCGCCTCATCGAGGCGGTTCTAACGAGTACACACAATCTATATTTTAGAGTAGAAATAAGAAAAATGAGGTTTATCCCTGTAAACCCCAGTTTTACTATATAAATGTGGGGTACAAGGGGGTCAAAACTCCAGAAAAGAAGAGCTAAAGAAAATTCGAGGCGACTGTTAGTCAGTCGATCCAATGTTATTAAATAAATATAATTGATGTCCACGTGACCATATAGCGTTTGTACGAAAATACGGCAGTTTGTTCAAGCACTTTGGTCTGTTGCAATATGCATATTGAATGTAATAAATGGAGCATTAACTGCTGATTCCGTCTCGCAGCAAGACATCTTGGATGTACTCTGCACCTTAATGACAAGGTCTATGTGCGAAGATGTCAGAGTGGTGCAGATTACTGGCTAGATATCAGGCTTATTGTCAGGAAATAAAACCTGCATATTTAGCGACCACAAGGCATGAAAGTGCCAATGAGACTGGATATCTCTAATCTGAATCGGTCCCCGCCCATCGGGGCTGGAAGAAATAGATGGGCTGCATGATGCTTCCACGCAGAGCTGAAACCGACCCGTACACGAGCACTGGTAAACCGCTTAGAGGATCTAAGCCTCTCAGGCAAACCGGTGCGAGTCGGACCGTCCATACTTATAAACCCTATTGGTTTCACTGGGCGGCAGGGCTTGAGATGTCATTTGATCTCAATGTTGGGTAAAAGTCCCACAAAATTGGAAGCAACGTCTCCAAAATGACCTATACAGTGTTGACGGGGACGTAAAACCTCAAATCAAACAAACAAAAGCAAACAAACACATCTCTTATCTGAAACAAGACAGCAACATCGAGGCATGCATTCGTCAGTTATATTCTGCAGCCAATTATGCTCAGTGGATCCAAAAGAAAAGTAAACAAGAAATCAAGGGAATGCTTGACTCAGCGATTCCAGATCAGTCCTAGTCTCATACAAGGAAGTCAGTCCCGACTAGGCTGTTAGATATGAAAGACTGACTACTGAACAAACATGTCTATGAAATCCAGTCCTTTGCAGACAGAAAGGACATTTTACATTATGCGGGGGGAAGAATTCAAGGTTGCATCAATGACTCATCTTTTCAAACGCAAAGCGAATCCTGAATTCTGTGACAGCCATCAGGGAATTTCTTTTATCATATGACGTCGCGAACGCCATGTAATAAATTCGATAAATCACTAGTGGAGTAAATATGCAAATTAGTTACATTCACTCCGTAACGTTACATGTACGACGCCCTTGACGACATCGCGTTTTCTAATGACGGAATATTGACGTTTTTGAACGATCGCCAATAAAACTAGTGCGTTTTAAATGACAAATAGATAATGATAAATAGAATCTTGCATTCGTGGTCGTGTATTACTGACTCTATTAAACTCGTTGAGGAAAAGGCATACAATGTTCGACAAAGCCTCGCATTTTATCCCTTTTCTCAACTCGTTCAATAAATTCAATAATACACGAACAATCATGTTAGATCTCTTTTTTATCAACCCCTGAGAAGATCCTTGCAAGATCCTTCTTGACCTGTTGAATAATCACCTTGAAAAGTCAGGACTTCTACCAGAAAGCCAGTATGGAATGGCAGGGACAATTGACATGATCTTCATAGGAAGGCAGCTGCCCATTGCGAAAACATGCCTATACAAGTACATTGTAAATTTTATCACACAGTACATTGTAAATTTTATCACCGAAAAATGAAAATTTTCAGATGCAAAATTTTGATATTTTTCTTATTTCTGCCCAAACATATATTGTGGATACTCGTTAGAAAAGCCTCCACGAGGCGGTTCTAACGAATACCCACAATATGTTTTTGAGCAGAAATAAGAAAAACGGTGTATACCCCTGCAAACCCCTGTTTTACAATATAAAAGTGGGGTTTAAGGGGGTCAAATTTATATAGGCGTGTTCTCGTGATGCAGAGGAATGCCAGGAACAAAATGTGGAAAGCCACATGACCATTGTCGACCTTACCACTTATATAGTAAAACTGGGGTTTACAGGGATAAACCTTATTTTTCTTATTTCTGCTCTAAATATAGATTGTGGGTACTAGATAGAACCGCCTCGATGAGGCGGTTCTAACGAGTTCCCACAATCTATATTTTGAGCAGAAATAAGAAAAATATCACACTTTTTCATCTAAAAAACTTTCGATTTTCGGTGGTACAGGTTACACTGTTTTTATATAGGCGTGTTTTCGTAATGAAAAACAATCAGTAAAGCCGAGAAGAAACGTGTTCAGCGGAAATTCATAACTAAGGCATCACCGGCAGAGCTATTATCCTCAGACATCTCTTGCTGTATCTGCAACATATAGTATACAGCTAAAAATGGTTTCATCAGCCATTTTGGTTCTTAGAACATCAAAACACATGGTTCACACATTTGATAAAGATCGGTCATTGCCAGTAATGACAGACGAACTGCTTGAAGAAATATATGGGCTGCATGATGCTTCCACGCAGAGCTGAAACAGATCGCACACGAGTACTGGTAAACTGCTTAGAGGATCTAAGCCTGCCCAGGCAAAGCGGTGCGAGTCGGACCGTCCATGCTTATAAATCCTATTGATTTAATTGGGCGACAAGGCTTGAGATGTCATTTCATCTCAATGTCGGGTAAAACGCCCACAGAATTGGAAGCAGCGTCTCCAAAATGACGTATACAGTGTTGACGGGGACGGTAAACCTCAAATCAAACAAACAAAAACCGCCGCATCGAGGCGGTTTTAACGAGTACTCACAATCTATATTTTGAGCAGAAATATGAAAAAAATATCACAATTTTTCATCTCAAAAACTTTCGTTTTTCGGTGTTAAAGGTTACACTGTATTTATATAGGAGTATTTCCGTTATGAAAAACAATCAGCAAAGCCGAGAAGAAACGTGTTCAGCGGCGGTTCATAACTAAGGCATCACCGGCAGAGCTATTTTCCTCAGATCTCACTTGCTGTATCTGCAACACAGAGTATAGAGCTAAAAAGTCTCATCTTAGAACATCAAAAACACATGATCCACGCATTTGATAAAGATTGGTTATTGTCAGTAATGGCAGACGAACTATAATCTGTAAGAAATGGACTAGGTCAGTGGCCAACAATGTATACTCACATCAGGCGCCACGAACACGGCGTCTGATCAGTGTCTTCACTGTTTGTTTAAAAATGCAGGGATTTAAGGGTAAAACAAAATAGTCTTAAATTCCGTCCAGGACCATTTCCCTAGACTAATCTCAGACACAATTGACCAGTCAGTGCCGACAGTGCTTCGATTCTCATCACGTGAACAAGTCCGTGAAATGAAGACCCCCTAAACCCAACTTTATATAGAGAAAACTGGGGTTTATTGGGGTAAACATTTTCTTATTTCTGCTTCAAGACATAGGTTGGTTCTAACGAGCACCCACAACCCATGTTTGCTGTATAAATAAGAAAAATTGTCAAGGATTTTCATCAGAAAAGTAGCCGGTTTGGAGATGTGAAAAAGTACACTATGTCGCACGGGTGTGCTATCGTAATGTATTTCTCCCTTAAACTATAAGTAGTATGTGGGTCACTTTGGTGCCAAGACAATAGATTACGTAATAAACAAAGGACGAGAACAATGGATTACGTAATAAACAAAGTAGGTGAGAGATGATAGCCGGCAAAAGAGAAGATGACGAAATTACCCTAAATATCGGGGTGAGAGTTCGAGTAAATTACGCCGTAATTATCCTAAAGTTTGAGGTTTCGGGCGACGATCGAAAGGCGTTCCCGCGGAATGGCGAAGTTTGCTGTCCCCCGATCGGGTCAGGGCGATCGGGGTCTACACCGTTCGCTCGAGCGCTCCTATCCGTATATTTAGGGGGATACTACCCGGTGTCGTATTGATATTATTAACAATCGCGGCGAACCACTTATCGCCTCGAAAACCGGAAAACAATGGAAGGTGCTGGAAGAGCGCGATTTGATGATCTGCTATCGATTCAATAGGCCTACTCCGGTAGTAGCTGATAAGCATATGCTGTGTGTAAAGTTTACCTCATTGGGTACAAACAGCTAGAATTTTATATAGCTATGAACTAGAAGTCTGTCAAATTCCTTTCTTTGTTTAGTTTTGTCTGTTAATATTGACCTGATAGAAGATATATTTCATTCCTGAAAGTGTGATGTAATAGTATTAGAAGTATTTCTGATTTTAATTTAACATCTGGCTATTTATTTAATTTAATGTGCATATCTCAAGACAATGTCAAATATGAGGTGTGCCTGAGAGAAATATAGAATTGTTTGTTTGCATTGAGGTTTAACGTCCCCGTCAACATTATTTATGTCATTTTGGAGACATTACTTCCAATTTTGTGGGACTTTTAATGACATCTCAAGCTCTGACGCCCAATGAAACCAAAAGACTCGCACTACTTTGCCTGGGCAGGCTTAGTCCTCCTAACCGGCTTACCAGTACTCATGTGTGGTCAGTTTCAACTCTGCGTTGAAGTACCATGCAGCCCAATCTATTTCTGCAAGCCCCGATGGGCTGGTGCGGGGGAGATGTAGAAGTGATAGTCACTACAGACATAAACCACACATGGAAGGAGTGATATATTTCCCCATTTCCAAAGCCAAGGATGAAACTTGATCAAAGCCTATTCATGAAAGCACGCCTATATAATTTTGACCCCCCCCCCCTCCCCCTTAAACCCCACCTTTAAATATAGTAAAAAATTGGGTTTACAGAGGTACACATTTTTTTTTTATTTCTGCTCAAAAACATAGATTGTGGATACTCGTTAAACCGCCTCACCGATTCGGTTCTAACGAGTTCCCACTATTTATGTTTTGAGAAGAAATTTGAAATATCAATTTCTTATTTAAAATTTTCAATTTTTGGTGATAAAATTTTCAACATAGTTTTCGAAATCTGCGCAAGATCCCATGATCTGTTTGTTTGTTTGTTTGTTTGAGGTTTAACGTCTCCGTTAACACTGTAAAAGTCATTTTGGAGACGTTGCTTCCAATTTTGTGGGACTTTTTCCCGACATTGAGATGAAATGACATCTCAAGCCCTGCCGCCCAATGAAACCAATAGGGTTTATAAGCATGGACGGGTGGACTCGCACCCCTTTGCCTGGGCAGGCTTAGATCCTCTAAGCGGTTTACCAGTACTCGTGTGCGGATCGGTTTCAGCTCTGCATGGAAGCATCATGCAGCCCATATATTTCTTCAAGCCCCGCTGGGCGGGGGCTGACCAGACCCCATGAACAACTGAACACATATATGATTGGTAATCACCATAGGGTATGCTCATTGTAAAAGATAGTTATTAGGTGGAGCACAGAAACAACTACAATTTACATGTTCACCAAGCAAAGACTATTATGCAACATGCATATTTGGACAGTTTGATCGGTGTCTTTACTGTCACAGTGAGAATTTGTGCACACCAGTGACACAAAGAATGTTTACCAGACTTCAAATATGTGCAGGCCGATTTGAGTCACTTTTGAGCATAAATTGTGCGAGCTCAAAATTATAACAGTTATTCTTTATATAGCAATAGATCTTCTATAATACAAATATCGCTTCTAGTTTCATAGGGCGGCAAGGCTTGAGATGTCATTTCATCTCAATGTCGGGTAAAAGTCCCACAAAATTGGAAGCAACGTCTCCAAAATGACCTGGGGGCATTAGACCCCATAACAGACAAAATAATATAAATATCTGGGATTAATCTAAGGTCATTGTGGCTGATCAAGGTCTATATTGTGGCAACACTGTTCCATCTGCAAGATATAATTTGTCCCTTAAAACTTCATCTCTGTCTTCCAACAAACCATCAGGGTCTACCTCATGTTAAGTTTGACACAATTCTCACAAAGTTCTACCAAATCAATCTTTTGATCACTGAAAATGACTCCGCAATTATTCAAAAAACTGTTGTAACTCTTTGACAGAAATTGTATTAAAATTTGCAGAACTCATATGCTTCCTAATATCATTAATTAGCCAAATAAATTAAGAAAAGTGTGCCAAGGTCAGACTATTCCCATTGAAAATCCATTAGATTCATGCAGCAGCTGTCAGATTTTGTACCCAATGGTGCTGTGTGTATAGGCCGTGGGCCAGATATGGTTTACCTCCCCCCCCAGGGGGATTTTTGTAGACCATATTTTTCTGAAAGCCTGGTGTCTTGCAAGGATTTTGCAACATGTTAGCCCTCTGGCAATGGCAGCGTTACCGTGTAACATCCTGTTATATATGTTACCCCTCAAAACTTTTGATAAATTAAGAAAATTGTAAGACTTCCGAAAAGTGCAAAAGATAAAGAAGAATTTCCAATTTGGTTATTTGATCGAAGTAAGCTATCACTGCGCCACAGATAGGGACCTTTGAAACCAAAACTGGTCGCCCCTGGTGTAACGTATGTCACCTTTTTTCATTAAACCCTATATATTTCATAAAATAGTCTAATATAGTTTTACCTAATTTTTTTCGTAAAAAATTGTATTCCCTATTTTGTTATAGTATTCAAGGCCTTTTAATGACCTTTTCAAAACTGCAAACATTATGTTTCTATCTTATATACTTATTGAGTTATTGAATGTTGAACACGGGAACCCCCTATTTCACAATTTTCATCATATGACCATTATGCCATCATTCATTGAACCATGTATTGAAATAAAGCACTTCATATACAGCGCACACATGTTTATTGTAAAAACTTTAATAGACATTATCAGTTTTAAAAGTTTTGAATGAATTGCTCAGCTTTTAATGTCTCATTATGTCACGTATGTAACATAAGGTAGAAAGGTCTTTAATAATGAGTGATATTTAGGCTCAGAAAGGTTTTTCCACCATTTTGATTATCTTAAATCAAATATTGATAAAAAGTATTAGATTAGTGAAAGGAATTTTAAGTTTCACATTCAGTTGCCAAATATATGGCGGAGAAAGTAACGTAGTTCAACTAAATGTATTATTACATGAGTCAATCTCCTATGTAACACAGGATACAGTATAAAATCTTAACATAATTGTTAATATAATTGTTCAGCTGCTTGTATGTCCTATCACCAAGTAGGAAATAAATAAAGCTTACTGTGGACTTCCAACCATCATAAGTTTCAATGTTTTTGCATACATGTGTTAAAAAATCCTTTTAGTAACATGACATACTTTATTTGAATGATAGCATATTTGGTAACTTTCCTGAAAGCTTAAGTTTAAAACCAAACTCTAATACCATTCACTGCAGTATGAATGTTCTTATTTGTTTCACTGCTTAACTGTTAACAGCATAAAGACTGAAACATCACGTACATAACATAACATCATACAAATCTTAAAATTATTGTCAAGTCACTTTTTGCTCCAAATGAGGTATCACACTATATTCTCATGTGACTGGAATAAGTATGGAATAAGTTTAATCATCGCCTCATAATAGTCTGACAGAAAATGGTTGATATCTCTGTCTACCTGAAACTAGCATTCAAAAGTATTTGAAGCTAAGTCATTATTCTTTACACATCTGGATGAGGTCACCTTGTCAACATTGAACATTTTTTAATATTCAAGATGGTGTCCAATATGTCCATCAAATAGAATACTTAAAAATAAACTAAACTTACAGCCCTGAACGCGATGCCTTTTCTTATTTGAAGGAATCTGTAAAATTCCTGCTGGTACAGAAATGGACTGCCCCATCTTTGAGATATTTTCTCCGCATTTTCTCCGTAAAATAATTTAAAAACTAAACACACATAATCACAACCAAACTTTGAAAACCATTAAGTGTATCAGTCCAAAACAGGGTTAAATACTTCTTATGTTTTATTTGATATTTTCAATTACTTTCAGAACAATTTTATACCTTAAGCTTATGTTTTCTCTACATTGCAGATAAATGGTACCGTATATAACATACATGTTTTACAGAATACCTGTTTAAAAATAACAAAGTCACATAATTCCTTACAGACAGTAATCTTAAAGGGTAATAAGACTACATTTATTTACTTTAATAGACTAGAATCAGCAGATATTTAAGGACAAGTCTGGAGATCTGGTGTGAGATCTGGCATGCTTACAGCAAGCCAGCTACCTGGAAGGGGGCCAACTCGTGTGAATTTTACCCCTTTACTTGCATGTTAATCAAAAATCAGATGTTGATTATGATGATGATATCTTGTAGCAGAATCTATATATTTAGTAGCATTTTTATGCATTATCTAACATTTATGTGACTTAGAAATTGATATATACGAATACTTTTGTAGTATGTAAATTGTACCATGTAGCACATTCATTGACTTTGCATGGTACTTTATAGTTTCAACTTTGCGACATACATATGTGCATGTATTATATGCTTTAGTCATGCTGATAATGGATTGTTTCAGACATAAGAATATTCACAATCTTTGAAACAACATAATGCTAAATTTTATACCAGATTTGGATTCTGGTATATTCTGTCATGATATGACTGACACTTCTTTTTAAGCAATGTTACATATGTTACCATTTTCACAGACAAGAAGTGAATGTATTTTATGCCAATGAATGTTTAATTTCAAGTGCTCTTTCTGTATAATAATAGATATGCCAAGTTTCTAGCAATACCAATATGCTCCAAAGTATTGGTTATTATTAAGCACATGTGTACATGTGTGCTGTTTTGGTACAAACACATACGGCTATATTATCTTAGCAAAGACTATCATTGCCCGATGTTTGTTTATCAACATGGATCAAAACCTGCTAGTTTAATAGGAAAATTGGTCTGACAAGACCTGTAAGACTGCTGCTTATATGTATCAGTAACAAAAGCAACACACTCTGCCCTTGGTAACAAGTTAAATAAAGATTTCGAAGGTTTCTGTAAGGTAACAGGAATAGCCGTTAACCTCAGTAGTATGGCATTACCCAATGATATGTGCAGCATTGGATGGCCAATCGCTATGTTCAGTAATAGATTTGTCAATTGAGAAATGCAGAAGTGTGGACTTGGCAGGTTTGGTGGGCATGCCGTCAGCAGTTGCAAGCGACCATGGAACAGGTCACAAGGCGAACGGCAATGTCAACTTAAGGTCAACATTATGTCCAATAGAAAAATGGACAAGCTGTCTAAAGATATTTCTTACAGCTATGATCTGGCTTATTTTGTTTTGTGTGCTGGTGAATTTCCTCTTGGTCCTGCAAGTTGAAAAAGTTTTTAGCTTGTTACGCTTGATGGTTTGTAAAAGCCAATAGACCTTTGAACTAAACGCGAGTTGATGGAGTCTTCCCTAAAACAATGTTACATACGTTACCATGCTCACGGCTTTTATAACAGTCTTCCATAGACTTCCTGCCAATACATATGAGCCTTAAACAGATCCTTAGTTATGTCAGGCTTAGTAAAACACCCAAATGCAAACAGTACAGTTCATTGTCTTCAACACTGGAACTAAAAGGGTTGATGTAGCCAAACATCGCCTCGTTCTCATTTCACATCATGCTCTTTACTTTTAATCTGAGCAGGTCGCAAGTTTTCTTGTTGTTTTTACTGTCTATTACGTCAGGGCTCATTTCAGTGCATTGAAGAGTTGTTTCAACATACTGAACTCTCACGTGTCGAGAAATACACCATCTTTAGTACGCGACGTAATTCCTGCTGACGCCCTAAAAGCCTACTTGATACTTGGCATGGCGTTTATTGTTTGTTCAACACAAGGACCATTCTGACAGTAGTTATTATAAATGTTCCTGTGCGCATGCTTAGTCCCTAAGAAGGATCTTTAGCTGAAGGCTATCTATTTTTATGTGAGCAAACAGCCAAGGTTCTGGCAAGACTTCGCAGATGTGCAGGTTAGCCTGGAATTTTGTTGTTTGCGTATTTGATAACGGGTTGTTTTCCGACGAAATATTGGCTAAATATATGCAGCTAAATATTGGCGCATAGGCGCTTGCACTTGTTAACAAGTCTATGCAGTAATAATGTTATTGCTCAGGATTGTAAAATATACACATTTAAAAACGTAGATGCCTTATTTCTGCTCCATACATTGACTTTGTATGCTTTGTATGCTTCAACAATCTACAAAGGTGATTGCAAATCAGTACTCTTTGGAACTGCTACAACAAAAAAGACTGTAATGGGTACCAGCAATCTATTTGAAAGACCACATCTTAGCAATTGTGTAAGTGACCATGATAAGGAATTTAAATTCATTTAAGTAGCAGCCTTACAAGTAAGACTTAAGTCTTACATGTGTAGACAGTAATCGCAATACTGATAATTTAAATACTTGGTAACGTATATAACGGTAATAAACAAAAGCATTTACAACCTGAGTATTTAAAATAGGTGTCTGTGATATAAGAAGTACATTTACCTGTGCAGGCATGCAAATAAGTACAAAAAGGGCCATGTTGTACACATAATCAGGAATATTTAATGCTATTTTGAGGGTAACGTACTTAACATGGATGTTACACATTAACGCTGCCACTCTCAGAGGGCTAACATGTTTCATTTTGTGGCTTATATAATGTACTATTAGAAAATCATAGTGTACAAAAATCCCCCTGGGGGGGGAGGGGGGTCTATTGCCAGCTCAAGGCCTAGTAGTATATGATACCTGTGTAAATAGCACTGCCGGATAAGCTCTATTACTAAAGGCGTGAGAAAGGACTGCGCCCCGGGAAAAAAAGTTTTGTTTGTTCGATTTGAGGTTTAACGTCCCCGTCAACATAATTTAGGTCATTTTGGAGACGTCGCTTCCAATTTTGTGGGACTTTTACCCCGACATTGAGATGAAATGACATCTCAATCCCTGCTGCCTAATAAAAACGATAGAGTTTATACGCATGGCCGGGCCGACTCGCAGCTCTAAGCCCCTGATGGGCGGGGGGCGGATCAATCATTTTGCCCCGTTTTCAACATAGAAATATTTTTACCCAAACGAAATAGATTTAATACGTCCGCAAAGTCTGCGCGGTGTGACGGGACTTTTTAGGCCTTATACCATTACGAAATTCCGCCCACGCAAATATATGGAAAAAATTACTAACCAAAAACTGAAAAATTTCGGGCGAAAAAATATTTGTTCTTATTTCCGCTTCAAACAGTAATATATTTTTTTTTTGGTTCGGGTTTTACGACCCTTTCAAGACTATTTTACTCGTTATTCAGAGGTGGGCGAAAACCGGAGTGCCCGGAAAAAACCACCTGACCTTCCGTTGCTGAACTCGGCGTCACACACGTGACCCATACATTGTGGGTACTCGATAGAACCGCCTTAATGAGTCGGTTCTATCGAGTACCCACAACCTATGTCTAGGGGGCAGAAACGAGGAAAATAATATTTACTCCCCCCTTAAACCCTAGTTTTACCATATAAAAGTTGGGTTTAAAGGGATCAAAATTATATAGGCGTGGTTTCGTGATGCGATAGCGTGTTCGCCTTTTCCGGCCTTCTAGCTGCGCAGTAAAGAGTCTTCGCTGCGCGTATATGCGTTAAGTACCGTTTTCGCTTATGTCGGCGTATTATATAGAAATTAGCGTTATTCATTTAATTGAATAGATTGATATCTCAAGCCTTTCTTTTATATTACAGCATTTGTAACAATACGGAACAATAGACATGACTAGATAACAATGGCAGGTATTGCGAAACGTTTTTTATACGACATCGGACGTTCTACCCAGAAGCCTCCGTGATGTAGTAGTTACGCTACTCGCCTTGTAAACCAGGGGTTCGCAGGATCGATCCCGGGCTTCTCCAGACTTTCGGATGAGTCTTTAAACCGAGGTCCCGTCTCCGTATGACCTTAGCTGTTGGTGGGACGTAAAACTCAAACACTCACTCACTCACTCGGACGTTCTACCTACGATTTTGCATACGTACACAGAGAAACGAAGAATGGACTGCGCCCCGGGAAAAAAAGTAAAAGTAGTACGCAAAAGGGGAAAGAACAACAAAATGATAAACGGATGATGATTAGCGTTATTATCCTAAAAATGTTAGTGAAAGAAAAAAATCGTTGACGCGACGTTGGTGCAACGTTATATACCACGGCGTCTTATACGCATGTGCGTGTGTACGCGCTTGTCCGTTTTATGTCCAACCAACGACTAAGGGCATAGCGGAGACGGGGTGATATATAAAGCTTGTCCGGAGCGTACCTCTGATAGTTTTAAAGGTAATTTAGTGAAACTCGATCCACCGATGGGGAGGCTATGAGAGAAATCGCGGAATGCAATAAACATAACCATGCTAACACTATTTACGGAGTTACTGCCCTTCTTAAATAGGACCCCCACACAGTATTGTGGGTGCCCTATAGAAATCACCGAGTCAGTCAGTTTGTCGCACCTAAACCAAAATATTTATCGGTCATAACTTCAAAAGTATTTACCCTACGCTCACGAAACTTCGCATACATACCATCACAAGACCCTACATTCTGACAAACGGTCATAACTGTAGCGCGTTTGTCAGGCCAAAACCAAACGACTTAAACTCGGTCATAACTTCGAAAGGATTTGTCCTGCTGTCACGAAACTTCACCCACACACATACTTACCATCACAACGGCCCCCGCCCATAGGGGCTCGAAGAAATATATGGGCTGCGTGATGCTTCTACGCAGAGTTGAATCCGGTCCGCACACTAGTACTTGTAAACCGCTTAGAGGATCTAAGCCTGTCCAAGCAAAGCGGTGCGAGTCTGTCAGTTCGCGCTAATAAACCCTATTGGCTTCATTGGGCGACAGGGCTTGAGATGTCATTTTTATAACCGACCAACGACTGAGGGCATAGCGGAGGCGGAGCGATATATGCGCTCGATCAGGGTTAGCTCCGTTTGGTCAGGGGCAGTCGGTCAGTCGTTCATGCGAATTGTTGCGCGTGTTAAACGAAACGACATCGTTTTAACGTTGTACGCGCGGCGTGTGCCAGTGCACGGTAGCAGCAGTCTTCTATCCCAACATTTAGGATATAACTACTGTCAAACGCTGGTGCGGTGTCATGGTCAGCTTAATAAGTGGAATGTTTGGCCTAGACCCTCTAAGCGGTTTACCAGTACTCGTGGGGATGAAAGACACGTGCAGTCCGATCTATTTATTTGAGCCCTAGAGGGGCGGGGAGCTAAATATCCCATACAGAGGGCCCTCGCTATAACGACAGTATTTGTTCCCTTCTATGGCACCGTTATAAAAGAATCCCGATTTGGAGTATGACGGGAATATTTTAAGGACCTCCTCACCTTTTATCTTTCTCTACAAATGTTATAGATATATGTTAGAATCGCCTCATCGAGGCGTGGGTGCAGTTCATTGATTAACCCATTGTATGCGGGAAACCCCGAAAGGAGTACCTTGGCAAACAGTGCTTGCCCCGATCAGACGTCGCAGAACGCGGGGGTCTGATCAGGGGCCTACACTATACACATCCGCATACACTCACACCTACAAATCCGCCCCCGCCCATAGGGGCTTGAAGAAATATATGGGCTGAACGATGCTTCCACGCAGAGCTGAATCGGACCCGCACACTAGTACTGGTAAACCGCTTAGGGGATCTAACCCTGTCCAGGAACGTCGGTGCGAGGCGGAACGTTCATGCTAATAAACCCTATTGGTTTCATTGGGCGACAGGGCTTGAGATGTCATTTCATCTCAATGTCGGGTAAAAGTCCCACAAAATTGGAAGCAACGTCTCCAAAATGACCTTTACAGTGTTGACGGGGACGTTAAACCTCAAATCAAACAAACAAACACACCTACAAATGCGCACAAACTGCTTCAAACCCTAATATAATATGAAAAGTTTATATAGGGCTTGCGACGGAGAGGAGTGCATCGAAAAGGACACGAGCGTAATTAACGAAATTAACGTTAATATCGTTGAGGCGGTTCTAACGAGTACCCCACAATCTACATTGAGAGCCACCACCACCCACCAAACACCACCACAGACACCACCACCACAGCCACCACCACCACCACAGCCACCACCACCCACCACCACAACCACCACCACCACCACCACAGATACCACCAAAGCCACCACCACCACCACAGCCACCACCACCCACCACCACAGACACCACCACAGCCACCTCCACCAATACCCGGTGTCTCTCCTCTTAACTCGTTCGAGAATACAACTGGTCCCAAATGTTCGATTAGCGAAAATCGCTTTCTTTTTTCCACATTATTTCTAATCGGATACGGCTAAGCTAAGTGTTTCATCTCTCAGATATTCTGTTACAAAAGCGAGTAAGTCTTTGAACCACTTTTCGTAAAACTCAATATCTTTCAAATGCATGGGGCTTTTCTCTCCGGACGTAGGTATCGAATACAGCTCTCCCGTACTCAGCTTATATCTGATGGGGGTGTCGCCGCTATCCGGCGGCGGTGTTCTCGCGGGTTGGAAGAAATAACACTGACCACTCCTTAGCTTTTGCTTTAGCCGTTTCCAGTAGTGCTTTACCGTATCGTAGATCTGCTTTCTGGTGTAGCTCGTGTTGCCTTCCCCGTCATGGTGAGAAGTTACCCGGTACAAAGTGAGCCGGGGTTCCTGGCCATAGTGAAATTTATAGTTGTCCTCGATCCAATTACATAGACCCCTTTCGTTGAAATTCCAGTTAATTTCGTTAATTACGCTCGTGTCCTTTTCGATGCACTCCTCTCCTTCGCAAGCCCTATATAAACTTTTCATATTATATTAGGGTTTGAAGCAGTTTGTGCGCGTTTGTAGGTGTGTTTGTTTGTTTGATTTGAGGTTTAACGTCCCCGTCAACACTGTAAAGGTCATTTTGGAGACGTTGCTTCCAATTTTGTGGGACTTTTACCCGACATTGAGATGAAATGACATCTCAAGCCCTGTCGCCCAATGAAACCAATAGGGTTTATTAGCATGAACGTTCCGCCTCGCACCGCGGTTCCTGGACAGGGTTAGATCCCCTAAGCGGTTTACCAGTACTAGTGTGCGGGTCCGATTCAGCTCTGCGTGGAAGCATCGTGCAGCCCATATATTTCTTCAAGCCCCTATGGGCGGGGGCGGATTTGTAGGTGTGAGTGTATGCGGATGTGTATAGTGTAGGCCCCTGATCAGACCCCCGCGTTCTGCGACGTCTGATCGGGGCAAGCACTGTTTGCCAAGGTACTCCTTTCGGGGTTTCCCGCATACAATGGGTTAATCAATGAACTGCACCCACGCCTCGATGAGGCGATTCTAACATATATCTATAACATTTGTAGAGAAAGATAAAAGGTGAGGAGGTCCTTAAAATGTTCCCGTCATACTCCAAATCGGGATTCTTTTATAACGGTGCCATAGAAGGGAACAAATACTGTCGTTATAGCGAGGGCCCTCTGTATGGGATATTTAGCTCCCCGCCCCTCTAGGGCTCAAATAAATAGATTGGGCTGCACGTGTCTTTCACCCCCACGAGTACTGGTAAACCGCTTAGAGGGTCTAGGCCAAACATCCCACTTATTAAGCTGACCATGACACCGCACCAGCGTTTGACAGTAGTTATATCCTAAATGTTGGGATAGAAGACTGCTGCTACCGTGCACTGGCACACGCCGCGCGTACAACGTTAAAACGATGTCGTTTCGTTTAACACGCGCAACAATTCGCATGAACGACTGACCGACTGCCCCTGACCAAACGGAGCTAACCCTGATCGAGCGCATATATCGCTCCGCCTCCGCTATGCCCTCAGTCGTTGGTCGGTTATAAAAATGACATCTCAAGCCCTGTCGCCCAATGAAGCCAATAGGGTTTATTAGCGCGAACTGACAGACTCGCACCGCTTTGCTTGGACAGGCTTAGATCCTCTAAGCGGTTTACAAGTACTAGTGTGCGGACCGGATTCAACTCTGCGTGGAAGCATCACGCAGCCCATATATTTCTTCGAGCCCCTATGGGCGGGGGCCGTTGTGATGGTAAGTATGTGTGTGGGTGAAGTTTCGTGACAGCAGGACAAATCCTTTCGAAGTTATGACCGAGTTTAAGTCGTTTGGTTTTGGCCTGACAAACGCGCTACAGTTATGACCGTTTGTCAGAATGTAGGGTCTTGTGATGGTATGTATGCGAAGTTTCGTGAGCGTAGGGTAAATACTTTTGAAGTTATGACCGATAAATATTTTGGTTTAGGTGCGACAAACTGACTGACTCGGTGATTTCTATAGGGCACCCACAATACTGTGTGGGGGGTCCTAATTAAGAAGGGCAGTAACTCCGTAAATAGTGTTAGCATGGTTATGTTTATTGCATTCCGCGATTTCTCTCATAGCCTCCCCATCGGTGGATCGAGTTTCACTAAATTACCTTTAAAACTATCAGAGGTACGCTCCGGACAAGCTTTATATGTCACCCCGTCTCCGCTATGCCCTTAGTCGTTGGTTGGACATAAAACGGACAAGCGCGTACACACGCACATGCGTATAAGACGCCGTGGTATACAACGTTGCACCAACGTCGCGTCAACGATTTTTTTCTTTCACTAACATTTTTAGGATAATAACGCTAATCATCATCCGTTTATCATTTTGTTGTTCTTTCCCCTTTTGCGTACTACTTTTACTTTTTTTCCCGGGGCGCAGTCCATTCTTCGTTTCTCTGTGTACGTATGCAAAATCGTAGGTAGAACGTCCGAGTGAGTGAGTGAGTGAGTGTTTGAGTTTTACGTCCCACCAACAGCTAAGGTCATACGGAGACGGGACCTCGGTTTAAAGACTCATCCGAAAGTCTGGAGAAGCCCGGGATCGATCCTGCGAACCCCTGGTTTACAAGGCGAGTAGCGTAACTACTACATCACGGAGGCTTCTGGGTAGAACGTCCGATGTCGTATAAAAAACGTTTCGCAATAACTGCCATTGTTATCTAGTCATGTCTATTGTTCCGTATTGTTACAAATGATGTAATATAAAAGAAAGGCTTGAGATATCAATCTATTCAATTAAATGAATAACGCTAATTTCTATATAATACGCCGACATAAGCGAAAACGGTACTTAACGCATATACGCGCAGCGAAGACTCTTTACTGCGCAGCTAGAAGGCCGGAAAAGGCGAACACGCTATCGCATCACGAAACCACGCCTATATAATTTTGATCCCTTTAAACCCAACTTTTATATGGTAAAACTAGGGTTTAAGGGGGGAGTAAATATTATTTTCCTCATTTCTGCCCCCTAGACATAGGTTGTGGGTACTCGATAGAACCGACTCATTAAGACGGTTCTATCGAGTACCCACAATGTATGGGTCACGTGTGTGACGCCGAGTTCAGCAACGGAAGGTCAGGTGGTTTTTCTTCGGGCACTCCGGTTTTCGCCCACCTCTGAATAACGATCGACTCGGTATGAGTAAAATAGTCTTGAAAGGGTCGTAAAACCCAAACCAAAAAAAAATATATTACTGTTTGAAGCGGAAATAAGAACAAATATTTTTTCGCCCGAAATTTTTCAGTTTTTGGTTAGTAATTTTTTCCATATATTTGCGTGGGCGGAATTTCGTAATGGTATAAGGCCTAAAAAGTCCCGTCACACCGCGCAGACTTTGCGGACGTATTAAATCTATTTCATTTGGGTAAAAATATTTCTATGTTGAAAACGGGGCAAAATGATTGATCCGCCCCCGCCCATCAGGGGCTTAGAGCTGCGAGTCGGCCCGGCCATGCGTATAAACTCTATCGTTTTTATTAGGCAGCAGGGATTGAGATGTCATTTCATCTCAATGTCGGGGTAAAAGTCCCACAAAATTGGAAGCGACGTCTCCAAAATGACCTAAATTATGTTGACGGGGACGTTAAACCTCAAATCGAACAAACAAAACTTTTTTTCCCGGGGCGCAGTCCTTTCTCACGCCTTTAGTAATTGAATCGATAGCAGATCCTCAAATCGCGCTCTTCCAGCACCTTCCATTGTTTTCCGGTTTTCGAGGCGATAAGTGGTTCGCCGCGATTGTTAATAATATCAATACGACACCGGGTAGTATTCCCCTAAATATACGGATAGGAGCGCTCGAGCGAACGGTGTAGACCCCGATCGCCCTGACCCGATCGGGGGACAGCAAACTTCGCCATTCCGCGGGAACGCCTTTCGATCGTCGCCCGAGACCTCAAACTTTAGGATAATTACGGCGTAATTTACTCGAACTCTCACCCCGATATTTAGGGTAATTTCGTCATCTTCTCTTTTGCCGGCTATCATCTCTCACCTCCTTTGTTTATTACGTAATCCATTGTTCTCGTCCTTTGTTTATTACGTAATCTATTGTCTTGGCACCAAAGTGACCCACATACTACTACTATATATTGTTGGCAATTGTTTTGCTTTGTTTGATTTGATGTTTAACGTCCCCGTCAACATTATAAAGGTCATTTTGGAGACGTTCCTTCCAATTCTGTGAGACTTTTACCCGACATTGAGATGAAATGACATTTCAAGCCCTGTTGTCCAATGAAACGAATATGGTTTATAAGCATGGTCGGTCCGACTCGCACCGCTTTGCCTGGGCAGGTTAAGATCCTCTTAGTGATTTACCAGTACTCCTGTTGGGTCGGATTCAGCTCTGCGTGGAAGCATCATGCAGCCCATTTATTTCTTCAAGCCCCAAATGGGCGGGGACCGTGTTGGCAAGTGTTTGAATCGCCCCATCGAGGCAATTCTGTACACACGATATTTTATTTACAAGACATACAGATATATATTCCCAGATAAGATTGATATTTCGTCATATTCTATGATAGCTTTTGTCAATTTTCCATAAAAAACCTATGTCGTTGGTGTTCACATTACGAAAACACGCCTATGCAAATACATTATAACCGTAATCGCCGACAAAATGAAAAGTTTAAGCTGAGTAATTGTAATATTTTTCTTATTTCTGCTCAAAATATAGATTGTGGGTACTCATTAGAACCGCCTCATCGAGGCGGTTCAAACGAGTACCCACAATCTATATTTTATAGCAGAGATAAGAAAAATAGGTTTTACCCCTGTAAACCCCACTTTTACTATATAAAAGTGGGGTTTAAGGGGGTCAAAATTATATAGAGGCATGTTTCGTGATGATTAGAACCGCCTCTTGGACAAGCTTATACATAAGCGCTTGACTAGTACATCGCAGGTTCTTTCGCAAGAATCGCGAAATTGAGACTGCTTTGCACTTCTGGCGACCCCGCTCATCAGGGTTTGGAGAAATATATTGGTGCTTCCGCGTAGAGCTCAGTCCGACTTAACATGAGTACTGGTTAATTGCTTTGAAGGCTATGCCTGTTCAGACAAAGTGATGCTAGTCAGGCCTGCTTCCAATTTTGTGGTGTACTCAGCTGACATTGAGATGAACTGACATCTCCAGCCCCAACCCCCAAACAAACCATATGGTTTATATCCAGGGACGGTCCTGTCCTGCATATCTTTTGGCGGTAGGGCTTGAGAAGTCATTCCATCTTATTGTCGGGTACAGTCCCATAAATCGGAAGCTTCTTACAAAAATGACCTAAATTGTGTCGATCGGGAGGGACGTAAAACTTCAGCACAAACATATTAAGACTGTCCCCCTCTGTATTTAACAATAATTAGCCCCTATTTGAAGCAATGATTGATTCATTGATCGATCGATTGATTCAT
The DNA here is from genome assembly GCA_963580285.1 of Lucinisca nassula. Taxonomy (NCBI): domain Eukaryota; kingdom Metazoa; phylum Mollusca; class Bivalvia; order Lucinida; family Lucinidae; genus Lucinisca; species Lucinisca nassula. The sequence continues at coordinate 143,932,188 of OY757013.1, forward strand.
TGATTCGTTGGTTGATTGATTTGAGGTTTAACGTTCCCGTCAACACTGGGTCATCTTGGAAACGTTGCTTCCAATTTTGTGGGACTTTTACCCAACACTGAGATGAAATGACATCTCAAGTCCTGTCGCTGAGTGAAACCAATAGGGGTTTACATGTATAAGCATGGACGGTCCGAGTCACGCTGCTTTGGCTGGGCAGGCTTAGATCCTCTAAGCTGTTTACCAGTACTCATGTGCAGTCGGTTTCAGCTCTGCGTGGAAGCATTCCAGCCCATATATTTCTTCAAGCCCCGATGGGCGGGGGACAGCTGTTAATATGTTTTGACATGTTTTTTTTTTTTTTTTTTTTTTTTTTCTAAGTGTCTGATTGCTATACCTGTTGCAAGTTTTACAACAACAACAACAAAAAAAAAATGTATTTTGGCAAACAGTGTAGACCTAGACCAGACGCGGCGTCTGATCAGGGTCTATATTGTTTGCGTAAACTACAGGAATTTAAGGGGTTAACGAACTGTTTGCGAAACAGTCAGGATCGTTTTTCTTCAGCCTTTAGATCCACCATCGCTGTCAGTTCGCGCGCATGTGCAGTAATTTTATGAGAAAACATTTCAAATTTGAAGGAATGAAAGTTTTCCGGTTCTCTAGTGCGTGCTTGTTATTTTCCTTATAAAGTCAAAAGGTTTACTGAACATTCACTCATGCATTTTTGTACCTAATTAACATATATGTCATGTGAAAAGTAAGAAAAATGCGTAAATTTGCAGGGGAGCTTACTTTTAGTATTTTTATAATATTATTTAATGGTTCTATGGAATGTAGTTTTGGCTTAAAACTCTTATTAAGCCTCTTAACCAATATCTTGCTGAATATTCATCTAGGCCACACCCATTTTGTTATATCAGCCAATCAAATTACTTGATGTAATTTATTGCTACAAATTCATAAACTGAATGCCAAACAGTGTAGATCCTGATCAGATGGCTTCTTCAGAAGCCATCTGATCTGGATCTACACTGTTTGCAAAGATAGGGGTTGTCGTGAACAGCAAGATAAGGGTTACTATGGATTGTGGGTGCTCGTTAGAACCGCCTCGTTGTTGCGGTTCTAACGAGTATCAACAGTCTATGGTTTGGAAAAGAAATAAGAAATAAATTCTCCCTCTTTCTACATTGATACTGGGGTAGCTAGTTCGATTCCTGCAAATGTCAAGTGTTGTTTCCTTGAGCAACAGACTTTTTCCACATCGCTTAGTACTGGTCTCTACACAGGCAAAAGATGACCACAAGGAAGATTAGACCTAGTTGTTATTATTACTGTACAGGATTTGTTATTATTGCTACGACTTGTTAACACGATTATTGTGTTCCCATTTTTGATAGGGATTAATTCTGACAAAGGAATGATACTCTTTTGTAGACCCTATTTGTGGAGAGGTCTGTTGTTCAAACCTCGCTCGGGTCGCATGTGAGACCCCAATCTCTGCAACGAAGGTCATGTGGTATTTCTCCGGGTTCTCTGGTTTTCGCACACCTCAAAATATTGGCCTTTAAAAACATAAAATAAAACATTCTTAGGAAAGCTGTTGGTAAAACTGACTGGTAAAACGGGATCTTGGGGGATCGAAACGAGCAGAAATGTCGTTCCCAACCATCTCTATCCTTGGATGAACATTTTGATGCAATCATAACTCTCTCTCTCTCTCTCTCTCTCTCTCTCTCTCTCTCTCTCTCTCTCTCTCTCTCTCTCTCTCTCTCTCTCTCTCTCTCTCTCTTCTCTCTCTCTCTCTCTCTCTCTCTCTCTCTCTCTCTCTCTCTCTCTCTCTCTCTCTCTCTCTCTCCTTTGATATTATTCAACTTGTCAAAGACTGAAAATGTTAATCACATAAATACTTATATTGGTGCCATAATTATGTGTACGAGGGTAGTGAAAACGTTATTGGTTTGTTTCTTTGATTTGAGGTTTAACGTCCCCGTCAGCACTATTTAGGTCATTTTGGAGACGTTGCTTCCAATTTTGTGGGACTTTTATCCGACATTGCGATGAAATGACATCTCAAGCCCTGCCGCCCAATGAAACCAATAGGGTTTATATACCAGGGCAGGCTTAGACCTCCAAAGCAGGTTACCAGTACTCGTGTGCGGTTGATTTCAGCTCTGTGTGGAAGCATCATGCAGCCCAATCTATTTCTCCAAGCCCCGATGGGCGGGGCCGTAAATATGTTGCCCAACCCGGCCGGTAGTGAACCCGCGACCTTTTGTTCACCAGCCAGACGCGCATCCAACTGAGCTACCGAGGCCGGCGTTACTGGATTGACTTTTTAACTTCATTGAGCCAAAGGCTCCGGTTGTGCTCAAGGATGGCAGGCCTCCGTCGTTCGCCCGTCCGTCGTACGTCAACTATTTTCAAAAGTCTTCTTCTCTGAAACCACTGGACCTATTTCAATTTGAATTAATATGCTACCTCCTGGCAGTAGGGGAACGGAAGTTTTTTCCCGAATATGGCCGCCATGCCCAAATAGGATAAAAACCTTGAAAAATCGTTTTCTTTAGTAGCACGCGACAGATTGCCTTGAAACCTGGTATGTAGCATTGGATGAATGAGTATTATTAATTTTTATTCAAGTCATGGTCACAGGTTGACCTTAACCTATTTTACGGCAAGGTCAAGTTTAGTTTCTTAAGACTTTTGAATCGGAAAGAGGTCGAACTATACATTGTTAGGTCATCTGAGGCGAAGGCTCCGGGGTAGCTACTGTGATCGGTCACCGTCCGTCGTCGTCCGTCCGTCCGTCTGTTCGTTCCACAATTTCTTCAAAGCAATCTCCTCCCAAACTACTGAAAGGATTCTAACCAAACTTTGCAGAAATAATCTTTGGTGGTTATTTTTCAATAGCTTTCAAAACAATTCCATTCTATGCAGAACTCTGGTTGCCATGTGAATAAAAAGTGGAAAATTAGTAAAACCTTAAAAACTTCCTGTCCTAGGCCTTTGGCTTAAACAGTATTTATTTAAAAAAAAAATGCATGCAAAGATATAAAATACAACATCACGCCTATATTATTTTGACCCCTTGAATCCCACTGTAAAACTGGGGTTTACAGGGGTAAACCTTATTTTTCTTATTTCTGCTCTAAAACATAGAATGTGGGTACTCGTTAGAACCGCATCGATGAGGCGGTTCTAACGAGTACCCACAATCTAGGTTCTGAGCAGATATAAGAAAATATTGCAATGTTTCATTTTAACATTTTTATCCGCGGTAAAATTTACGTAATGAATATCATAAAAACAGGATCTGACAGTCAGCAAAAGTGCTGGTCTAGAAATTATCTCCTGTAGTCCTTGCTTCCAAGCGGTAGCCTTAACACATTTAACTTCACCGCCGCTGGTGTTAAGTGAATGTGTGGCGGCCGTAAAAAGTCTCTCTGCCCTTCAGCATTGTGCGCAAGGGCTTGCCCACCCCCCTTGTTTTAGAACATACTGAATTTTTTAAATACATGTTTCTTGGAAAACATTAAGATAACTACATTTACATTGCTTAAAGCAACTTTCTTACGTAAAACTTCAAAGTGACGGACAGGGGAGAGAGAGAAGAATTTGAATTGTAGTAATAACAACATTCCCCCTCTACTCTTGCCTGCTGCAAGGACAGCAGCTAGGCCCTGTCCAGCTGTTAGCCTATATCAGTTGGACACCCAAGACTTAGTGTCGCAAGATACACGACACCTTCACATTCCCAGGCATTTATGTAAATACAGTTGTAGCATGCAAATTATGTGCCGATATAATTAGATTTTGTAGATGATGAGTCACTTGTTTTTATACACTGTTTAGGATAAGCGGATAAGTTTCTATGAATTATTACCATTGAAAACAACAAGATACAGTAGAAATACACAACTGACAATGGATATACCTTCAGGTTTCTTTCTTTCTTTAAAAAACGCACCAACCGTAGCCTGCCACGCATCACGAAAACACGCCTATATAATTTTGACCCCCTTTGACCCCACTTTTATATAATAAACCTGGGGTTTACAGTAGTTAACATTATTTTTCTAATTTCTGCGCTAAACTATAGATTGTGGGTACTCGTTAGAACCGCCTCGATGAGGCGGTTCTAACGAGTACCAACAATCTATATGTCGAACAGAAATAAGAAAAATATCACGATATTTCATTTTAAAATTCCCCTTTTTTCGGCGATAAAAGTTACAAAATTTGTATTAGTATAGGCGTGTTATCGTAATGAATGTATAGTATAGCTATCGTCGAGCTTGCTTAATTTGCCAAAACAAAACCACAAAATAATGAAATGTTAAATACTTAAAGTTCAAGGTTGCGAAAGAATCGCTATCATCACGTGAACATGTCCGTGAAACGAAGACCCTCCTAAACCCCACTTTATATGGAGAAAACTGGGGTTTAAGGGGGTACAGGTTATTTTTCTTATTTTTGCTCCAATACATATGTTGTGGGTACTCGTTAGAACCGCCTCAATGAGGCGGTTCTAACGAGCACCCACAACATATGTTTGCAGTATTTATAAGAAAAATATCACGGATTTTCATCAGAAAAGTAGCCATTTTGGAGATGTGAAAAATGCACTATGTTGCACGGGTGTGTTGTCGTAATGTAAAGTACATGACAATAACACACACGTGGGACTTAGTGCATTCTTTCATATCTAAAAACGTTTAATGTTCTGATGAAACTTGTGATATATTTCTTCTTATGTTTTTCTCTAAACATAAGTTGTGGGTGCTCATTAGAACCATCTCAATGTAGCGGATCTAACGAGTATCACAATCTATATCTTGGAGCAGAAATAAGAAAGATATCGTATATACCCGCAAACCCAAGTTTTATTATACTATATAAAAGTGGGTTTAAGGGGGTGACAATTATATAGATGGGTTTCCTTCAATGCTGTTATGTGTTTTAGGAAACACAACCATGTGATTGAATACATTTTCAGTGATTTTTTTACCCCTGCGTCCTGCGTCCAGGACGCACAAATAGGACTGAGGACGCACGATCATAAAATATGTGCGTCCGTCGGACGCACATATTTTATGGGCGAAAAATCCAACTTTCGTTTTCACTGCTGTAAATATCGGCGGAAGTGATAAAATATCGCACTTTTACCGAACCTTCAACTGCCCAACGAGTCAACGAAAAATCGATACAGGTACAATTTAATGATCCAACCACAAGAAGAGAATCCCCTCCATCTAAAACGAGCCCAAACTTTCACACAAGCAAGTTCAATGCGAACATCAAAGTTTTCCGCCATCCCAGTCGCCGCCCACAAACCAACTCTACCATTTTTCTGCATGTGATCAGTAAATGTGTCAAATGACGTCATACGATTCCAGCAACCCGCACGTGTTTAATGCCATTGTTTTATTTTAATGGGCTGTATTCCGTTCTTAAAAAAATGTTTGGAATCGGTAAAAAATATTTTCTCGATAGCTAAACGGTTGTGAATGGAGGTGGATAGAAAACAGCGCTTTGCACAGCCCCCGAATTATCCCCAGCAGCTCCAACAACAGCGTTCGACTTTTCACGCCACGCCGAGCGTCTGCTGTTTGGCGCCAAAACATAACCATTCACAATCCGTTTTTATAATGCATACATCCACCGTTAGATGTACGGTAGCTAATTGTCTGAGGTGCGAGTAAATCATTTTCACATTGATTGTGGATTAAATTTTATGATTGGGGAATAAACGTAAATTAGAGACATAACTTGACCATATTTTCACACCTCGTACAAGTTGGCTTATCGCGAGAAATGAAAGACACGCACCGCAGGGCAATCATGTTTACTGTGCAATTATATGACAGGGATTAACAATAGTGTCATAATTGAACTGTTGTAAATACACAGACGGTTTGTCTCTGAATTTTCGACAAAGCAGGACAGTGTAGCACAATTATTGTGATTTACTTTCTCTAGTTTTACTGTATTTAAGGACTCACAAGAATGGCAGCTGTAGACGATTTTTTTTTGCACTTGCCCGACCGGGCGTCCTATGGTCAAAGTGCACCTGTCCGGCGCGATTTCGGACTTATACCGGGCGGCCGGGAAATGGATTTGTCAGCCCCTGAACCTAGATAGCTGGTGTCCCAATCAGGGGAGGAAACGTTTGACGATAATGGTTCGGAATATTATCTCCATTGTGCATGAAGCAAATTTCACGCACATGTTGCGGTGTGCATTTATCGAAAACGAAAGTAGAAAACATTACGGAAAATAGACTAAAAAACGTACACTTTAGCAGGATTTCTTTGGGCTAGTAAACAACACAAGATGATGATTGATTCTGTTCATTGCAAATAATAGATACTAGACCGCATTATTTTTAACAATTAATAATGGCACTTTATACTGAACCGATCTTTTTGTACTTTCTTTTTTTTTCCCTCCAAATATTGGGACTCATACTTTCAGATTTGGGACGCACAGTTTTTTGGTTGAGCGAGTCCCAGGACGCATAGTTGAAAATTTGTAAAAAAATCACTGCATTTTCTTCATATACTCGAAACAATATTTGTTCCGATGACAATTAGTGACATTTCCAGATTTCCAGAGTAGCCACAACATATTCTTTTTGGCAATGATAGAAATGTTATGTTCCCCTCCAAACTCCTCTTTTCCCTATATAAAGTGGGGTTTACAAGGATGTTCGTTACCATGATGGTCTTCTTAACATGACTCTTATAATGGCGATACACGTTGTAAGTCGCTAGTTATATCGAGGACAGTAAATTGCGGAAAAAATATGTTTTAACGTGCTGAATGAAACTTAATTTCTTACAACGTTCCTGTGTATGATTTGAAGTGACATATTTTGTGGAAGTAGTGTCTTTTAACCCCGTGAGGGGTGGATATTTCTGATGTGAAAAACCGTGTATGGGAATTTTATATCTCGGACATTGAATATAAAATTAGTCATCCGCGAAGACGGTGAGTTTACATAGTTTACACAGTGGTTTTGTGTGAACACGTAGTACATGTAGTGGTCTTGTGCTACTGGACAATGGACAGTGGGAATAACCTTGACACCGATGTGTCTGAACTTAGTGACGGTGGAGAATCTGAGGTCCAGACTACTGGTACTCCCCTGCAGGACAAGAAGCGTAAGGGTTCTCCACTTAACCCTGTTACTATCAAGAAGCACAACTCCCTGCCAGATCTCAGTCAGTCAGGTGAAATGTTAGTTAAACCCAAAAGGAAACCGGCAAAAGCCAAACCCAAATCCAAACCCAAGTCGTTCTCTGATATGGTTGTGATGTTTAATAACGAGGAGTTTATTAATAGTATTGCACCCAAAATTTGTAACATGATCCAGCCTTTGATACAGCAAACTATACAATCTACAGTCACGGCAGCAGTGGAAACAGTTAAATCTACAGTCCTCTCTGAGATCATTGATTCTAATTTGAAATTTCAACAGACTGTTGATGATCAAAGTAGAACAATTGCTGGACAGGCTACTGTAATTGAATCACAGAAAAAAGAAATAGATAGTAACCGTCTCAGAATCGATGAACTCGAAGGTGAAAACCATTTTTTGGTCGAAGAACTAGACTCTGTTAATTCCAGATTTGAAGCTTTGGAACTAGAAGTCAATCGGCTGGAGCAATATGGACGTAGAAGCTCCCTCCGGTTTAACAACATGAATATCGATTCACGCATGAAAGAAATGGAGATGACTAGGTTCATGACTAGTTTTATTAACGATAATGTGCTTAAGGGCCCAGACTATGTAAAATTATCCGAGGCCGATATTGATCGATGCCATCCGGTAGGGAAACCTGCAGGTAAAAAGAAACATCAGATTGTTGTTAAATTCTTTAGCTACAAAGCCAAAGACTGTGTGTACCGGAATAAGTCCAACCTGAAAAATCACCCTGACAAAACCTTTATCACGGAGGACTTAACTAAAGCAAACCACCAGGCCGTCAAAACGCTACTTAAACTTAAAAAGAATAATAAAATCAACAGCTTTTGGACGACTGACGGCAAAATACTCGTGAAAGCAACGTCTGAGGGTAAACCATTCTCTGTCAGCGCTGCTTCTGTTACCACGAAATTCAGCACCCAGCTGGAACAGATCAACGATGGTGAGCAGCATGAAAATGCTATGGACGGTGTGGAAGAAGCGGCACGTGGTGTTGCTTCTTACTAACATAGTGATGTAACAGTGACCATATGTATTAAACTGAGAATGAGCACCCCCCCTACCCCACACCTCCCCCCACCGCATACACATTGCGAGGTCTGTCATTACGACAGAGGCAGTTTGCCCATGCTTAATACAGAGGACCCGGGTTGTAAAGTCAGTATTTGTCCTTAAATATATAATGTGCCGTTATAAAGAGTTTGCCGTTATAAAGAATCCCAGTTTGGGGTATGATAGGTAACAATAAAATGCCTCTTTCCCCATCATTTCTATGAGAAGCGGATGCTATAGACATTTGTTAGAATCGCCTCGACGAGGCGATTCTAAACGGATGTCTATAGCATTTGTCTCTTGGAGGATCAGATTACAAAGAATCCTTCATGACTGTGGACTCTACTTGTGCATTTCCGGCCCGGGAGAGGCCCACGCCGCTCGGAACCGACCCAGCAGGTACACGTAGCTAGGGCAACGTCAAATCAACGTCGGTGCAACGTCGCGACGTTTTACCGACGTGGATATGACGTTGCATAATCGTGACGTTTTACCTGCGTTGATGTGATGTCATAACTACGACATGTGCCTGCTGAGGAGGCTAGGCATTTAGCTAATTAGTCATTCCGTTGAAACTGTAATTTTAATGAGTTTTGCAGTTATAACGGTTGGTATAAACAGAGTTGACTGCATGTGCAGCCCGATCATCGGAGATTTAAAATTAGTTTAAGCAAAATTTTATACCCTTTGAGTATCCGATCACGTCAGCCAGTGATCTGATTTGTTCTTTCGGACATACCTGCATTTCCGGGAGAGGCCCACGCCGCTCGGAACCGACCCAGCAGGTACACGTAGCTAGGGCAACGTCAAATCAACGTCGGGGCAACGTCGAGACGTTTCACCGACGTGGATATGACGTTGCATAATTATCGTGACGTTTTACCTACGTTGATATGACGTCATAATTATGACATGTGCCTGCTGAGGAGGCTAAGCTTTTAGCTAAGTAGTCATTCCGTTGGAAAAGCAGTTATAATGAGTTTTTCAGTTATAACGGTTGTTATAAACAGGGTTGACTGCATGTGCAGCCCGATCATCGGAGATTTAAGATTATTGTAATCAAAAGTTTATATATACCCTTTGAGTTAGAACGGGCTGATAGCCTTCGACCCGATCATGCCAACCAGTGATGTTTTTTTTTTTTTTTTTTTTTTTTTTCGGATATGCGAGCGGTAAAAGAGTAGATCGTACTGCGCGTTAGCGCAGTTTGATCTGCACATTTACTGTTCTCTACAGATGCGATGATATGACTGCTCAAATTGCTGCGGCTCCTACACAGGATTCTAGCTTCTGCTGAGCTTTATATGTGATTGTATAATCAACTCTTATCCCACTTGATGACAACCCCTTAGGATAGGTCTACTTGGGGAGGGGCTCAATCTACAATGGAACTCTGTGAAAAGTTTAGCGTTCCGGACTCTATCACTTCTATAACATCTATCCACCCTTCCACAACACGTCTATTCAGATATTTTCCAAGAACACTTTTATCACCAAGAAATTAAAGTTGTCTGATAAGAATTTAAGAGGCGATTCTAAACGGATGTCTATAACATTTGTCTCTTGGAGGATCAGACTACAAAGAATCCTTCATGACTGTGGACTCGATTTGTGCATTTCCGGCCCGGGGGAGGCCGACACCGCTTGGAACCGACCCAGCAGGTACACGTCGCTAGGCAGCGTCAAATCAACGTCGGTGCAACGTCGTGACGTTTCACCGACGTGGAAATGACGCTGCATAATCATCGTGACGTTTTACCCGCGTTGATATGACGTCATAATTACGACATGTGCCTGCTGAGGAGGCTAAGCATTCAGCTAAGTAGTCATTCCGTTAAAAATGTAGTTATAATGAGTTTTGCAGTTATAACGGTTGGTATAAACACGGTTGACTGCATGTGCAGCCTGATCATCGGACATGATTAATATAAGCAAAATTTTATACTCTTTGAGTTAGAACGGGCCGATAGCCCTCGACCCGATCACGACAGCCAGTGATCTGGTTTGTTCTTTCAGACATACGTGCATTTCCCGGGGAGGCCTACGCCGCTCGGAACCGACCCAGCAGGTCGCTAGGGCAAGGTCAAATCAACGTCGGTGCAACGTCGCGACGTTTCACCGACGTGGATATGACGTTGCATAATCATCGTGACGTTCTACCTGCGTTGATATGACGTCATAATTACGACATGTGTCTGCTGAGGAGGCTAAGCATTTAGCCAAGTAGTCATTCCGTTGAAAATGTAGTTATAATGAGTTTTTCAGTTATAACGGTTGTTATAAACAGGGTTGACTGCATGTGCAGCCAGATCATCGGAGATTTAAAATTATTATAAGAAAAATCTTATACCCTTTGAGTTAGAACGGGCCGATAGCATTCGAACCGATCACGCCAGCCAGTGATCTGGTTTTTCTTTTCTTTCGGACATACGAGCGGCAAAGGAGTAGATCGTACTGCGCGTTAGCGCAGTCTGATCTGCACATTTACTGTTCTCTACAGATGCGAAGATATGACTGCTTAGTATGCTGCGGGCCCTACACAGGATTCTAGCTTCTGATAATGCCACATAACTATGAATATTTGGATTTTTCCTCTCGGGTGTATGCTGTGTGTGCATATTTGAACAGCCTCGACGAGGCGATCCTGATGGGCACACAAACCGTGCCCTTATCTTAAGATAACTTACAAAATTTTCAAAGGCAACTGACTTGGCCTTTTAATCAATCGTTGGCCCGAGTCTTATACAGACAGTCAAGCCATCGAAGTTCGACTATATATGGTCAATCTTAATTTCTTTGAAGTAATAGACGATCTTACACGAGTGATCATTTCATATGAAATTTATGAAACGAGCCTTTGGCGAGTTTCATAGATTTTATGTGAAATGACCACGATTGTAAGATTCTGTTTATCAGATGACTACTTTAAATTGGATTTCATCGCCTTTAAAGTTGACAAATTTTCCACACAAAAAAAAAAATGCATTGTTGACATGAACGTCGTCATGACGTTACTTACTTCCGTCAAAGTGTAAATGCACGTGTGGTTATACGATTTTTATACACGACGTTATCCACTGCTTATCAACGACGTCGCGTGATAAATGTAGTTACGACCTACAAGCACAATAGTGTAGAAGTTCACATCAACTGGCATACAACGATGAAACACTAAACTTGCTGATTGCGTGATGTTTTAGCGTTGTGCGCCTTTTGACAAGACTTAAAGCTCTATGAATTCAACATGAATTTCCACATTTATTCGAATTCAACAAGAATTTCCACATTTACTCGCCTTGATATATGTTAATATATTGTATGATATGTTATCATTCTTATCATATTTATTCATCATCACCAACATGCTCATTCTTTCATCTAGTTTCATTGACGTCTTGCTGGGGACTTCGGTATGGTATTGCTATGAGACAGTCCATGTGCAGACCACGATTGTGAAAATGGATATACTGTTACCAAATGGGTAACAGCCTAGAGCAGTGGCGGGTCTGCATCGGACTTTTCAATAGCAGTACTTATATATGCTACCGAAAGACCGCTTTTAGAGTTAGTGTTCATCTTTTTGCTTTGAAATTTTCAAGCTTGGTAGCGCTTTTCCAGATGGTATGCAATCTAATCTCGGTTGCACTTAAAGAATCATTATATAATGCATATTTTTTATGCATAGTTCTATTACTTCTTATGCAATCTGGCGACATTGAGACCAATCCAGGTCCAAATGTTTCCTACAATGGTTCAATTACAATACTACACAGTAATATTAGAAGTCTAAGAAATAAACTGAACTTTATAAAGGAAAGTTTCCTAGACTTTAACATTCTGGCGTTCACAGAATCACATTTAGACGCGGGTGTAACAACCGAGAACATTCTACTCGAACAGTTCGACTCGCCTTATAGAAAAGATCGTACAAATCACGGAGGCGGGGTTATGATTTATGTTTCAAATGACTTGCTCCATACAAGGAAACCAGAACTTGAAATATATTGTGATGAATCCATATGGATCGAAATCAAAACGAGGAATGAAACACTTCTACTGGGTACCTTCTATAGTCCTCGCACATCGGATGCAACATTTTTTGAGGGATTTAACCGTAATATTGAGACAGCTATGGACCTTTGTCGTAAAGTCATTATCTTGGGTGATCTGAACGAGGACTTATTAAACCCCAGTTTCAACAACTTAGAAGATATTATTATGCTTAATTCACTAAAAAATGTCATATCTGAACCAACCCGAATGAACGCTCTTCTTGACCCAATTATCATTAGCGAGGATTTATATTACTCCGATGCTGGTATTATCCCAGTACCGGACTATATTAGTGACCATTCGGCGACTTATATTACGTTACCTTTTCAATATGAACCCCAAAGTCCATTTAAACGTACAGTCTGGATGTATAAACAGGCTGATTTCAATGCTTTAAATATGAAAATACGGGAGTTTGACTGGTCTTGCCTCAGTGATGGTTCTGTTCACGAAGCTACACACCTCTTCAATGATATATTCCTGGAAATGGTCAAATTGTGTATTCCCTCTAAAGTTGTTACATTGAGGCCAGATGATAAACCTTGGTATAACTCGGAAATTAGAACAACATCTCGAAAGAGAGATAGAATGAAAAACAAAGCATCACGCTCAGGTAAAATATCAGATAGGAATAAATACAAAAAACTGAGAAATAAGGTAAATAATCAGAAAAAGTATGCCAAGGAAACATTTTATAATAATTTAGAATTATCAATTTTAGATTATCAAACGAATGACAAACGAAAATTTTGGAAAATTATCAGACATTTTGTGAAAAATAATGATGCTTCGTCAAATATCCCGCCTCTCTGTTTTACCCTCCCTTCAGGCGAAACCAAGATCCATTTCACAGACGAGGAAAAGGCTGACTGTCTGAATGATTATTTTGCCTCTATCTCAACTGTTGACGACCGAAATACACATTTGCCTCCATTTCATGTCAAAACCCCAAAAACCCTGACTAGTGTTAATTGCACCCAAGAAGAAATCGAGCTGCTTATAGAAACCTTAAACCCGTATAAGGCAAACGGCCTGGACGGAATAAGCAACAGAATGTTGAAAGCTGTATGTAAAACTGTTTCTAAACCTTTAGCTATAATAGTAAACCGTTCTTTTTCTGAAGGAGAATTTCCAGAACCTTGGAAATCCTCTGGCTTAATACCAGTTCCAAAGAAAGGGGATAAAACGTCTCCTTCAAATTATCGCCCTATAGCGTTATTAAGTAATATCAGCAAGATACAAGAACGGATAGCCTTCAAAAACTTGTATAACTATTTACATGAAAACGATTTCCTATATAAGTATCAGTCAGGATTTCTCCCTCAGCACTCCACAGTCTTTCAACTAATAGACATATACCACAATATTTGCCAATGTTTTGATAATCATCAGTTTTCATGTATGGTGTTCTGTGACGTTTCCAAGGCATTTGACAGGGTGTGGCATAAAGGCCTGATATTTAAACTTAGACAATATGGCATTAGGGGCGAATTTCTTAACTGGCTGACAGATTACCTCCAGGGTAGACAACAGAAAGTAATAATCAAAGGTTGTACTTCGGACTTTAAAAGTGTCACAGCCGGTGTCCCACAAGGCTCTGTGTTAGGCCCTTTGCTATTTTTAGTGTATGTCAATGACATTGCTGATTCTCTCCTAAGCCTAACTCGACTTTTTGCTGACGACAGTTCCCTGTTCTACTCTGCGTCATCTCTTGATGATATCCAAGGCATAATAAACCATGACTTAAGAGTTCTTACAGAATGGGCAAAACGATGGCTTGTTACGTTCAATCCCATTAAAACAGAAGCGATTCTCTTTACCCTTAGAAATCCAGACCTTATGCCACTTCTTGAATTCGACGGTACAAATATAAAGTTTGTAGAACATCATAAGCACCTGGGCTTAACCTTTTCTCATAATGGCCAATGGACCGAGCACATACGTAACATTCAAGTTTCCGCAGCAAAACTTCTGGGCATTATGCGTAAGTTGAAATTTTCGCTCAGTCGAAGTGCACTAAACCAGATCTATTTCTCTTATCTATTACCTATACTGGAGTATGGATCGGTCGTCTGGGATGGCTGCACTTTGCAGAACTCTGATATTCTTGACAAAGTTCAAAATGAGGCAGCCCGAATAGTAACAGGTTTAACAAGGTCAGTCTCTTTGGACAGATTATACAGAGAATGTGGATGGCTTCGATTATCTGTAAGACGACAACAACAAAAATTAAGCTTTATGTTCAAAGTCAACCATGGCCTAGTTCCGATGTATATCACTGACTTAATACCACCTTTGGTGAGGGACGTTTCAAACTACCCTTTAAGAAACATGAACGATTACTCAATTCCATATGCACGCACTGAAATTTTCAAAAAGTCTTGTATTCCATCAGCAGTATCTTGCTGGAACAATGCTGATAACAGTCTTAAAAATTTGAATACCTTTTCGTCTTTTAAGTACCATTTAAAACGCTCAAACGAAAACTATTGTACAGTACCTAAATATTATTTTTCTGGTGAAAGACGTTTGGCAGTTCTGCACGCAAGAATCCGTAATTATTGCAGTAATCTGAATGCTGACCTGTATAACAACTTCTTATGCCCAGATCCTACTTGTAGCTGTTTAGCTGAAATGGAAAATGCAGAACATTTTTTCTTTCATTGTAACAAATATATTAACCAACGTTTGGCTTTATTTAACTCTCTACGAACTTTCCAGCCTCTTAGTGTTGAACTATTGATGTTTGGAAATCCTAACCTTAACACTGAAGGCAACAATTTCATATTTGCATCCGTTCAACGTTTTATCAAAAGTTCTGACCGATTTACGTAAATAGCATCGATTGATACGAATCTGTTAAGTATAAGTGTACCAACCCCCAGCAAGCGTCCTTGTCATGTTTTTTCATCCTTTCCAATGTTCATCATATCATCCACCTACTATCCGTTTATGTATTATGCTCATATGTCTTGATAATGACGTGATCGCTATTATTTGCTTAATGCTCTGTTTGTGTGTTGTAGGGGAAGGGCCGTAACTAATGTTGAGATAACTTGTGGCCCGACCCCTTGCTTGCAAATATAAGCAATAAATATGTTTAATCCGGTCTTCTTAACATGATGGTAATATATTATCTATTTTCAGGCTTCAGGATTACACAGATATTAATTAGAAGATTCTCCAATTAAAGCTCGTGAAAAAAAAGGACGCCAATTCATAGTGTCAATAAAGGCTTAGAATTCGATTATGCAATGCCATTAGTCATGAAGGCGTTCAGGATCAAGGACTAAGGAACGCAAAAACGATGATTTCAGTTTGAATTGACCCTGTTTTGTTTATCCTGATCCCGCCTTGTTATAAAAGGTTTTCTCTATGGCTCTGCATTTAGTGGACAACATGGTACTTTGAGATTGGAAAAAAAAAGAAATAATTGACCCGGCGCATATCAAAACCTACAATAAGACTAGTGTATCCAGCACAGATTCAGATCAACCTGCGCGACCATCCACTATGACAAGATCTTATGCTCATGTCTCTTTGCATAGATATTAGCCTATATAAGGTACATGCAGTCAGCGAAGACTCTGATCAGACTGCGCGAATGCGCAGTCTGATCTGAGTCTTCGCTGGTCGCTCAAGCCTTCTTGTAGATTTTGTCATGCGCTGCCTGGCTCAATTATAGTAACCGATGGGAGCTCTTGTTTGTAAACCGTCGGAGGAAGAGTTTGGTGACCCATGTCTGTGGGAATTCTGTGGTCGAGAAAAAGAGGTGGAGGATATACTAGGCACCATTACATCCAAACGTGTCAAGACCCTATGTCTTCATGGTCCTAAAGACATTGGAAAAACCAGAGTCATACAGCAAGTGTTAATACATGAACAATTTGCGAAATACGAACAAAAATGCTACGTTGATTTTTCTATGTATTCTGATGATATATCGAACACGGAAGATTTCACAAAGTTTCTTAAGGAATTATTTGAAACCCTGGGTATTGATATGAATGGCAGTCTTAAGTCATGTGGAAAATGCGACCAGTGCTCCTCAAATTCTGGATGCTCCCAACTCTTAGGAAGAATCATCCCCGAGTTTATAAGACAGAGGCAAAGCTGCCTACTGTGTTTTGATAATGCTGATAAGATTTTAGTATCAAAGTTTGGAAAAGAATTTCTGAATGTTTTAGACATTATTACAAACAAGAAGAAAAACGTTAAAATAATAGTTGGAAGCACCATAAGATTTCATATGACTTCTAAAGCAGCAGAAACTAAGTTATTAGGCCCGATGGAATTCGATGATTTGAAGGCTTTGCTGGTACAGATCTTGAATGACGGCAAAGATGATCTCATGTCAAAGTTGAATATAAAAGATCCGTGGCTAGACGCTGTCGCTATACTCTGTGACGGAATTCCGAAGTGTGCGGAAACATTAGGTATTTCTTTATTTCAGTTCTTTCGGCCAGTTGTTCAAAGCATTGTTAGCTTATCGACCATATTAACCCATATATGGCAATGGAATCTCCCACCTAATAAGTTTGGAGCGGCCCATTTCCAATTATAGGGGTTCCGAGTTTGTATAGTCTGAGGTGTAAGTTTGAAGCAAATGCGTGTACTTTGTGCATACAGTGTATACCCAGATCAGACGCCGCGATACGCGGCGTCTGATCTGGGTGTACACTGTTTGCTAATGTCCCAAAAAGGGCCGCTAGGCATATATGGGTTAATGGCCAAATTTGTAATTGTTCTAGCTTTCCTGTAGGGAGTTTTACCATTAAATATTTCCGTATTGTACTAGGGTTAAACGATACATAAACGCTTCTAGGTCATTTTATGTCGTCTCATCACGAAAACACGCCTATAAAATTTGATCCCCTTGAACCCCACTTTCATTTAGTAAAACTGGTGTTTCCGGGGGTATACCTTATTTTTCTTATTTCTGCTATAAAATATAGATTGTGGGTACTCGTTAGAACTGCCTCGATGAGGCGGTTCTAACGAGTGCCCACAAGCTATTTTTTGAGCAGAAATAAGAAAAATATCACAATTTTTCATCATAAAATTTTCATTGTTTCGGCGATAAAGGTTGCAATGTATTTGTATAGGCGTGTTCATGTATTGCCCGTAGAAAGGGAGAAAAGAGACAGAAGTGACAGTAGATGAGATAAAAGAGAAGGATGGGGCAGAAATATCGTAGGAAAATGAGCAAAAGTAAAGAAACAGAAGAAATAAAACGCTCCCTCTACCCTCACCTGCTGCAAGGACAGCAGGCTCACCTGCTGCAAGGACAGCAGTTCTTGTCCAACTGTAAAGCCAATATCAGTTGGATGCCTGTAAAGCCAATATCAGTTTGACGCCCAGGTGACAAAAGGTACATGACACATTCGCTCACCCAAACAGACAACCACCCTAATGTCATTATCGACCTGCATGTACAGCTAATGTAATTACCCAGGAAATAGGGGAAAAGTGGTTAGGTTAACTGACTGGTTCTGTATGATCTAGATAGTGTTGACGGAGCTGTTAAACAGAACAGCTTACATGTTCAAAACCCCACGTAGGTGGTTTTAACGTTGTGCATGCTGGACGATAGTCATTATGAAGACATTATGATTTTTTTTTCTCAGAAATAAGGATTTAATATTTAATGCAAATCGTCTCAGTTTGAATGAAATGTCTAGTTCTGTTTTCTTGGAAGAATCAGAAAATCATCAACAATTTTTCTTCAGCTGAATAAGCCCAGAAAATGGAAAAGGTTAAAGCGCTGGCTTGTACATAAAGCGGTTAACCAGTACAATGCACATTTTTTCGCTAAATCCTCCATAAATCAGCAAAAGGGAAAAAAAGACCATTGAAAGGATTTCATTATCAGTCTCCAGAAAGAATGTTGCCGGTCCCGGGTCACCCGGGAGGTTTCGAACGCACGACCTCCTGATTGTCTCTGTATCATGTAGCATCACGAAAACATGCCTATATTATTTTGACCCCTTTGAACCCCACTTTTATATAGAAAAACTGGGGTTTACAGGGGTAACCCTTATTTTCCTAATTTCTGCTCTAAAATAAAGATTGTGGGTACTCGTTAGAACCGCCTCAATGAGGCGGTTCTAACGAGTACCCACAATCTATATTTTGAGCAGCAATAAGAAAAATATCACAATTTTTCATCTTAAAATCTTCATTTTTTAGGCGATAAAGAATACAATGTATTGATATAGGCATGTTTTCGTGTAATGGTTTACAAGGAAATTCATGAAACGAACTCGTTAACGTAATATAAATGATCAAGAATCCTGCTGGTTTAGATAATCTGAGCTAAGAGCTCCGGGGTTGGGGTTAGGGGTGTGGGGGAGCTATTGTGGTCGGTCATCGTCCGTCGTCGTCGTCGGTCCGTCCGTATGTCGGTCTGTGCGCCATTCCGTTCACAATTTATTTTATTGTTCCTGATGACTTTTGTTTGTTTGTTTGTTTGTATTGGAGTTTAACGGCCCAGTCAACACTATTTTAGGTCATTTTTCAACCGGTCATTTTATCTATCCACACTTTTCCTGGGCAGACTTATACTTAGACCAGTTCAGTGCACATTTTTTTCGCCAGAAACTGACAACTGCCCTTCTTGAATCAGCGGAAGGGAGAGAATGACTGTAGAAAAGATTTCATGATCAATATCCACGAAAGAATGTTGCCGACCCCGGCAGGTATCGAACCCACGTCCGTCAGACGCGCATTCGACTGAGCTACCGAGGCCGGCAGACACATTTTTGACACTGCCCAAGGGTCTTCTGGTGGAATGCTCTACATACGGCTTAACAGCTTGAAAACCGTTAAGATCAAGCAAATTATTTTTAGTGATCATGAAATCCCCTAAGCGAGCCCAAAACTTAAACAGAAATGATCACGTGAACAAGTCCGTGAAATGAGCACCACTCCCACTAAACCTCACTCTATATAGAGAAAACTGGGGTTTACGGGGTATACATTATTCTTTTTCTGCTCCCAGACATAGGTTGTGGGTACTCGTTAGAACCGCCTCAATGAGCCTGTTCTAACGAAGACCGCAACCTATGTTTGCAGTTTAAATAATTAAAATATCACGTTTTTTCATCAGAAAAGTAGTCATTTTGGAGATGCGAAAAAATGCACTATATCGCACGGGTGTGTTATCGTATTAGTTGTTATTCCTAAAAGACACCGGTCTTATTGTAGGTTTTGTTATGCGCCGGCTCAAATGTTGTATCTTACATTCCTCACTTAATGACACTAATCGAGAATCTCAAGTGGTATGCGCCCCCAACCCCATGTTCACATAAGTCTTAATATCTTGGAAACCGTACAACCCCCACCCTTAATTCAAATAGATTAGTGTTACTTATAACAAGACGCATTTTAGACACTGACTTCAGTGACCTAGGGTCCTCCGTTGGAATGTCCCACTCTCTGTAGGTCACACAAGCCTTAATATCTTTTGACCACACTTATTCATATATACTGCTCAACACAATTTAAGGAACACTGGGCATACTTACCATTCTAATACACTTGCGTATGTAACGCGACGTCTGATTGGATAACGTCAAAATTGTGACAGAATAGTCGGAACCCGACGTCGTCACTTAACGTCACTTTTCACTGGCTGGCATTTGGTTTTACAAGGCTCGCAGCGCTTGCTGCCTTGTGCAGAATAGTACAATGTTTAAGTTAACAACTGAATAAGTGCATTAGAATAGTAATACATGTAACTGAATTGAATATTGTCATTTTCGGTTTTACGGTCGCAAATTACGTTTTACAGCCCCGATAAAGGAAATTGCCGACCGTCATACCACACTCACCTCAGATCACAATTTTGAATACCGTTATCTCTGATAACGGTCGTGAATCCCTGATAGTGGTCTGTTTTACGATCGCAAATTACGTTTTACGGCCGCTAACGCATCGCCGTAAAACGAAATTGCCCACCTAAAAATCTCCAAAATACCTCCTCAAATCTCAATTTTTAATACAGCTATTCCTAATTATTCTTCATATTAGAGTTATCCCATTCTCATGGTTAGCCAGATCAAATGTCGGAAACAAATGGTCAATAAATATGGTTCTCGTTACACAGCTGTCAATGGAAAAATACTGAGCGTTCCTTTAAATCATTTGAGCAGTGTATATCGTTTCAACGTTTGAAAGTTTAATATCAAGTTAGTTAACGTCTTAGCTCAGGTGAGTGATATAAGACCATGAAGGTCATCTTGCTTTTTAGTCAATAACTTTCTGATAAACTTTAAAACTATTCATAAGCAGGCCTGGGGGCCCGCCCATCGGGGCTTGGAGAGATAGAATGGGCATCATGATGCTTCTACGTAGAGCTGAAACCGACTGCACATGGGGACTGGTAAACCACTTAAAAGGTTCTAAGCATCCCCAGACACAGTGGTGCAAGTTGGCCCACACCTTCCTATAAACACGTTATGTTTGTTTCGGTGGTAGGGGATGAGATGTCAGTTCATCTCAATGACGGGTACATTTCCCCTACAATTGGCAGCAAAGTCTCCGAAATTACCTAAATAGTGTTGACAGGGACGTAAATCCTCAAATCAATCAAAAACAAACATAAGCAAGCCTGTGTCTTAAGCGCCATTTCAATTACCTCAGTATATTGGAACTTAGGGTGGTGGTAGTGGTTTATAAGGCCTATTTAAATCCATCACGTGAACTCGCCTATATAATTTAGACCCCCTTGAACTCCACTTTTATATAGTAAACCTGGGGCTTGCAGGGGTAAACCTTATTTTTCTTATTTCTGCTCTAAAATATAGATAGTGAGCACTGGTTAGAACCGCCTCGATGAGGCGGTTCTAACCTGTACCCACAATCTATATTTTGAGCAGAAATAAGAAACATATCATAATATTTCATTTTCAAATTTTCATTTTTCGGCGGTAAAATAACCAATATATTTGTATAGGCGTGTTTTCGTAATGCAAAAGCAGGTTGCTGGTGCTCATGGGAACAGTATCAATGGGGCGGTTCTAACGAGCACCAACTATTTTCGTGTATTTTTAGAAAGCAGATGAAGGGGATGAACAAAATGTCATCATTTCATCATAGGGACATTTCAAGAATTCTCACGCCTGGGAAACTATAGTCGAACTTGTATGCCTAGAGCAAACTTGGGACCAGTAAAAATTTAAAAGAGACGAAATGAGTTTGAACCACACTGGGTGTTTCATGCGCCAAGTCAGTTATAGTGGGCATTACAAAAACATGCCTATTCAAATGTGTTGAAACTTTTTCAGCCAAAATAATGAAAATTGTCAGATAAAAAAATTCTGCTATTTTTTTACATTTCTGATAAATGTATAGATAGTGGAAACTCGTTAGAACCGCCTGGGCGAGACGGTCCTTTCGAATTCCCACAATCTGTTATTACATGGGTGGCCGTAGGAAATTTTTTCTTTTCTTTTCGTTTTACTCTCGATATAACAGTAATATTTTTGCATTTTCTTAAAGAGAAAAACATACCATACATGATCCGGGAAGGTGTCAGAACTGCACCCCGTGCCTAAGCGAGCTAAGGGTCAATATATCTATGACGTCATCATTAGACATATACAATGGTGGTCCTTAGGAAAATTGTCATCCTCGATTTTCTTTCGGTATAACTGTATTTTTGTTTTACATTTTCATAAAGAAGTATACCCGTCTTATATGATCCTTGCAGGTGTCAGAACTGCACCCCGGGCGTAAGCGAGCTATTGGTCAATATATCTCTGACGTCATATTAAGTCATAGATAATTCACATTCTTTTGCGATTTCAAACTAATTCTATTATATAAACAGTATAAAAGCTAGACATAGAGGCTTTCGAAATTTCTTTTTTATGCCCCCGAATCTTTTGGAATCAAAGATTCGGGGGCATATAGTTTTTGGTCTGTCTGTCTGTTTGTTTGTTTTAGCATCGGACATAACTTTTGAATTGTAACTGATATGGCATTCATATTTCACATGTGCATTCCTTGTCACAAGACCGTTCCAGAGGTACCGTAGCTTTTGACCTCGTGACCTTGTCCTTGACGTATGACCTACTTTTTTAAAATTTTTAACATTGGCCGTTAACTTTTGGTTGGTAAGCGATTTAGTTTTCATATTTCATATGTGCATTCTATGTCACAAGAATTTCTAGTGGTATGTAGGTGGTAGCTTCTTTTTGCTACCTAAAAGACATTGTCTCTGCAGAAGGTGGCTGTAATCCTTCGACCACATCACGTGTGAAAACAGCCTGGAAGAAGTTCAAGGAGCTGTTACCAGTTCTGTCTTCCCGCCATCTCTCATTCAAGACATGTGGCCGTGTGTACAGCTCTTGTGTGTGGAGCACAATGCTCCATGCCAGCGAGACTTGGCCATTGACATAACCAAACCTCCAATGACAGGGTAATGATCAGACAGACCTGCAATAGCAAGTTGCAAGTCACTGTCACCGTCGGATGCAGTGAGCTACTTGCGCGGCCTGGCATTGAGGACCCGGACCTCATCCTTGAGTTGAGAAGGCCGCACTGGTATGGACATGTGGAACGCTCCAACGGATCAGTCAAGACAGCCTTTGACATACAGGCGGCTGGAAAACGTGGACCAAGATAACCGCTCTTGAATACAGCTATCTGCCCTTATGATAGACAAACATGGAGATCTGGTGTGAGATCTGCCATTCGTGCAGCAAGGCAGTTACCTGGAAGGGGCCCACTTATGTAGATGTCGTCACTGTAACTGCACGTTTATAAATCTCCGATGATGATGATGATGGTGAAAATATCTTTGTACATGTAAATGTTTGTATAAAATAATACATTGTACTTTGAGTAAAATAGAAGTGGAGGCAATTGTCAGGAATCGATACAATTAACTCACAGCTCCCAGCACAGACACCAAAGGGAAAGAAATACAAACATGAAACAACAGACACTAATGGAAACACCAATAGCGGAAAGCCAAAAGAACAGTTACTTTCCCACAAAATGGCCAATTGGCTATCCAAAACAAAATAATAAAAGCGATCCAAACACACAAAGACAAACCATAACTAAACTAAACCGCGACAGAAGAACCGCCTTAGTGAAACGAATTTCACTGGGGGGGGGGGGGGGGGGCTTTAATCGATTTTACCTGGCCTAAAATCCTCGCCCTTATTTCCGTCACGATTTATACAAATAATTTGTACAGTCCGCGTGAAGGCTTCCTAACTCATCAGTGCAAAATCTACACAAACACAAAAAATCAAACAACCGCAGAGATGAAACAACGGTGAGGACTCGACAACAAGAAACCACTGAAATGTTGGAGCAAAAGAAGACCAACAGTTAGAATCGGGCTCGTCCGACCAGAGACAGAGCTTCAGGCACCAATCAACAATACACAAAATTAGATACTCTCTAATTCTCAGTTGGCCTATAGGCTGGAACCATCATAGACTCCGAGGCGTGACCCACCAGCGTGCAATTAAAGAGGGAAGCAAAGTTGTCAACCGTGATTTAGTTAACTACCATGCATGCAGGCTGTCGTATAACATTTATGTTGTATCCTATCTTTTTATATCGAAGAATTTTTTTTTCAAAACCGGGTGTTGAAATCATTGCACGTATATATTTTTGATGAATTTATATACTAAGTCACCATAAAATTCGGGTTCCGATAGACCTTGTTGCAGAAGAGATTGTAGTCCAAATTAAATCCGAATGATATCTATAAAATTTTAAAAAGGCTTTACGTAGTTTATGATACCGATAACCCTGATTAAGGAGTTTAGCAGGTAACAATTTTTACAAGTGTTGAAGTCAATTACATGACTAGACACTCTGGCAAATCGAATTACTCGCGAATTATAAACGCCATAGGATGCCGAACGAGGAACATCACCACCCAAGATAGGAAAATTTACAATCGCAAAATCAAAATCATCGCGTTTATCATAAATTTTGCAAGAAACAAACCCATCTACAATAGATAGGTGTAAATCCAAAAACGGGGTTTCAGTATCAGAAGAATTTGCTTTATTTAACTGAAGTTCTGTGGGGTGGGGGTGGGGGTGGGGTGGGGGTGGGGTGGGGGGTAAGCATGTATATGGTAGCATTGACTTATTTAAGAAATATATGTAATTTATTATTTTTATGTGGACAAAGATTTCTTATATAAAAATACCGCTTGAAGACTGTCACCCTGCATTGTTAAGTGTGATCGTTCGAAATGTAACCGCTGCCCCCGCTCATTGGGGCTTGAAGAAATAGATGGGCTGCTTGATGCTTCCGCGCAGAGCTGAAACCGTCCCGCACACGAGTACTGGTAAACCACTTAGGTGAGCTAAGACTGCCCAGGCAAAGCGGTGCGAGTCGGTTCGTCCATGCTTATAAACCCTACTTGTTTCATTGGGCGGCAGGGCTTGAGATGTCATTTCATCTCAAAGTCGGGTAAAAGTCCCACAAAATTGGAAGCAGCGTTTCCAAAATGACCTTTACAGTGTTGACGGGGACGTTTAACCTCAAATCAAAATCGAACTGTGAACTCTTCATTTGCATGCTGGTCGGCCAGACCAAGGACAGTCACATCATTTTATGTATCACAATCAATTAAAGAAGAGATTTTTGCACATAATAAGCATGGTAAGGTAGTATCAAAAACATTAGGAGTTACCATTACAATACGTTAATAAACTGAAAACTTCGTCATATATCGTTGCAACGGTAGATTGTTTGGCACTAACAGGCTTCTGTATATACTATATTGTATTCAATATATGTCCATGTTTAAAAAAAAGTAGTGTTTTCTCTTCCATTTCCATCCATAGTATCTAATTTAAATCTCACTGGAAAACGCATAGTGTCAATCTGAACCATTCTGATGTATTGCAATTATAATTGCAGTTTTTGGTCCTTCACATCTTCCTTAATTATTGAGAAGAAAATGTATACAATGTACTATATTTTTCTTACCATCATACATCTCAAAAGTTTGATAAAAATGTGACATTCTTGCAATTTACTGACAAATCTGAATGAATTAAAGACCGTAAGTAAGGAAGGCAATTGTCACTAAGCGTTTGCTGCGGTCTCCAGAGCTGCAGGATTCGTATTTCCGGTTGCCGTTTTCCTATGCAAAACGTACAAACCTTCCTTAAGAATACATCTATGTGGTTAATCATTTCTTTGACACCTTTTTTGTCGGAGTTGGTCAGAGTATAGGATTAGTAACAGAACATGGTCAACACTTTTCTGTATGGTTTTCATTACATTTTCGGACGTCATCATTAATTGACATCATACGCCTTTATGCATGTGGTCCGGGAATGACACGTGTAATTTTTTGAAGCCCAATACAACCATCTTGAATTAACCTAAGTAAAATGACTGTTATACTGAGAGTATATGAGCAGATATCAGAAAATAATGTATACACCGGTAAACCCGTGTTTTACGATATATAGTGGGGTTGAAGATACGGAACCCGGGAAGAGACATGAATTTTATTTTTATAAGTTGTGCGCATAAGATAATATCTTGTGCGGACAAGATAGTATCTTGTTCGGACAACATATTATCTTGTGCGCACAAGATATAATCTTGTGCGGACAATATATTATCGTATTCGCACAACTTATTATCTTGTGCGCACAAGATATTAATCTTGTGCGCACAAGATATTATCTTGCGCGCACAAGATATTAAGTTGTGCGAACAAGATATTATCTTGTGCGCACAAGATAACATGTTGTCCGCACAATATAAATTATGTTGTGTGCACAAGGTAATATCTTGTGCGCACAACATATTATCTTGTCCGCACAAGATAAAATCTTGTTCGCACAACTTATTATGATGTTCGTACAACATATTAAAAAAATCATGTCCCTTCCCGGGTTCCGTATTAAAGAGGTCAAAATTATAAAGGCGTGTTTCCATGATGAGTTAGTTTATGTTTATAATATATTTCGATTTCCGTAAAGAAAGTTGTGTTATGTGTTCCCATTAGAATCAGATGTAGGTAATCTTCCTAAATTACTCCTCACTATATTATCATATGGGGTCGTTAGAACATGTTCGAGGTAATGTCGAGTCACAATATTGTTGTAACTTTCATTTATAAAGAGATGAGATATATTTCATCGGGATTTAATTACCTCGAAGAATACTTATTTCAAGCTCTTAATTTTTCAGATAAGCAAAATCAAATATCACAGCAATTAAGACAAAAGATGTTGTGAGTTTTAAACCAGCGTTTTTATTTCTATTTGTTTTTTCATTTTGTTTTATTTTTTATATTCTTTTAATTGTTCTTTTCATGCCTAAATGTCATTCTTTTTTGTAAATGTTACTGGTTCTTCTTAACCCTTATCTTGCTGAATATTCATTTAAGCCACACCTATTTCTGTCTATCAACCAATCAAATTACTTGATGTAATTTATTGCTCATATTCATAAACTGAATGCCAAACAGTGTAGATCCTGATCAGATGGCTTCTTCAGAAGCCATCTGATCTGGATTTACACTGTTTCCAAAGATAGGGGTTGTCGTGAACAGCAAGATAAGGGTTAAGTCTCGCAAACGAAGTGGGGAGACATATTGGTTTTGCTGCGTTTCTTCATCTTGTTCTGTAATTATGAGACATGACAGAAATGGATATGGAGTTGTGCAAGAGGATTTCCAAATTCAAAGCCGCGGACCCGAAACGTCCCCTGGGTGCAGATAAAAAAACAAACAAAACACACACACACACACACACACACACACACACACACACACACACACACACGCAGACAAACACGCCCACATTGTTTCCGGACGAGTCCTCAGTAACCGCTCGGTAGATTTTCTGAACTTTGGGGATATGATAGATATCAATATGAAATTTTGTAAGAGGGTTTCAAAGGGTCCCTGGGGTGCACTGGGTGCCCCAAACTCTCCATTTCCAACTTTCTCGGTTTCTTTTCAGATCCCCACCCATAAACTATATATTTTCTTGTTCCTTGTGATTCCCACCCATAAACTATATACATTCTTGTTCCTTATAAGACGCATCCAGTGACACCAACCTGTAGGTCTCCTGGGTGCGCTGGGGCCATGACTCATCCCTCCACTTCTTAAAAGGCCATCTATTTCAGAAACTCTTCAGATCCCCAACCCTAAACCATATATTTTCTTGTTCCTTGTGATAAGGCACATCCAGTGACATCAACTTGTAGTGTGCCGGGGCCATGCCAGCTTCACTTCATAAAAGGTCACATCTCTTAGAAACTGTTCAGATCACCGCCCCTAAACCATATAAATTCTTGTTCCTTATGATAAGACGCATTCAGTAACACCAGCTTGGAGTCAGGGAGGGTCTGTAGGGGCCATTCACCACCTATCTGCCTCATAAAAAGGCCTCGTATCTCAGAAACTGTTCATATTCCCACCCCTAAACCATTTATAGTCTTAGTCCTAATGATGAGACACATTCAGTACCACCAATCTTGGGCATTCCTGGGGTCCTCCTGGGCCATGCCCTACCCTCTTCACGACTTAAAAGACCTTTAACTCAGGAACCGTTCAGATCCTCACCCCTAAATCATATATACGAGGACTTATTGATATGTTGTAAGCCTCATATTTTCGTATTCTTGTTTCATACCATAAATAAATAAACGATAAGACACATTCAGTGATACCAACCAGAGATCTTTTGGGTCCATGTCCCACCCCACCCACTTCATAAAGGCCTAATATTTCAGATATAGTGTCCACGTGTGCGCTTATTTTAGTATTGGGGACGGAGGCTCGTTTTGGAGAGTTAATAATCGGTAGACTATAATCATATATTTTTACTATTATTATTATTAATTATTATTATTCCATGGTTGATGACTTTATTTAACAATAATTTACGTACGAGGGTTGTTCAATTATTTAACTGGCCTAAGCCTGTTACTGACCCGTGGTAAGTGCACGGTTATCACATATTATACATCAATGCCTTATACGTGGTTACACAATATTTTATTGGTGAGGCTAGTATTTGTAGTCCGTGCGAGGTAAAATAACATGGCAGGGGTCAGTGTTGCCGAATTTTCTCCACAAATTCCGTACTGAGTGATTAGATAACCTTTTTTTTTTTAAAAAGAAGACGAACCGGGAAATTTATATGAAATTTTGTGGAGTTTACGGAAAGACTGCTCCTTCATAATCAATTGTTAAAATTGGATGACTGATTTTTAAATGTGATCAGATAAAGAGAACCGTAGTGGAAGACCTATGAACGCTACCGATGACGTCACTAGTGAAAGTCCACGGGAACTAGTAAAGCAGGACAGGCGAATGAAAATTTCAGAAATGGCTAGAAGATTGGAGATTTCTTAGGATAAAGTTTTTACTGTTTTACACGAACAGCTTGGCATAAGGAAGCTTTCAGCATGTTTGGTGCCAAAATGCCTTAGTAAAGAACAACGAGCTGTCCGCGTGGTCATGTCTGGGTGCCTTTTGGAAAGATATGATTCTGATCCGAAAGACTTTCTTGAAAGCATTGTTACCGGTTATAAAACTTGGATCCGCCACTATTATCATGAGACTAAACAGCAGAGTAAACAATTGACTGGTCACGGATCACCGCGTCCAATATATTCAAGACTCAGCCTTCAGTTGGCAAGGTCATGGCAACGGTGTTTTGGGATAGCAAGGGGGTTCTGTTCGTACAAGCTGTCCCCGCCCATCGGGTCTTGGAGCAATAAATTGGGCTGCATGGTGCTTCCACGCAGAGCTGAAACCCACCGCACATGAGTACTGGTAAACCGCTTAGGTCGAAGCCTGCGCAGGCAAAGTGGAGCGAGTCGGTCCGTCCTTGCATATAAACCCTATTGGTTTCATTGAGTGGCAGGGATTGAGATGCCATGTGATCTAAATGTTGGGTAAAAGTCCCACAAAATTGGAAGCAACGTATCCAAAATTACATAAATAGTGTTTACCGAGACGTTAAACCTCAAATCAAATTAAAAAAATCTCTTGGTGCCAGGTTTTGGTCTCTGGTCGGGCCCATCGGAGTCTAACTGTTGGTTTTCTTTTTCTCTAGCATTTCAGTGGTTTCTTGCTGTCGAGTCCTCACCGTTGTTTCATCTCTTTGGTTGTTTGATTATTTGTGTTCACGGCGATTTTGCACTGATGAGTTAGGAGACCTTCATGCGGACTGAACAAGTTATTTGTCTAAATCGCAACGGAAGTAAGGGCGAGGATTGTGGCCACGTTAAATCGATTTAAGCCCCCAGTGGATTTCGTTTCCGCTGACCGTTCCAGGGCGGTTCGTCTGTCGCGGTTTAGTTTTGTTATGGTTTGTCTTTGGGTGTTTATATCGCTGTGTTGTTTTGTTTTGAATAGCCTATTTGCCATTTTGTGGGAAAGTACTGTCCTTTTGGCTTTCCGCTGTTGGTGTTTCCATTAGGGTCAGTTGTTTCATGTTTGTGTTTCTTTCCCTTTGTTGTCTCTGATGGGAGATGTGTGTTCATTGTATCGATTCCTGGTTCATTGCCTCCTCTTCTATTTTAAATGGGGACTAATATAATAATATTTTGGACCAATTACATGCAGCTATAGTACAGAAAAGGCGTGGAAAGTTACAAAAGGTGTGCTGTTGCAACATAACAATGCTATAGTCCAAACTTGCTACGTTTTTGTGGACGCAATGAAGCGGAACGTTTTCAAACCCTTACCCGATCCACTCTATTCTCCTGATCTGGCACACAATGATAACTTTTTGTATCCGAACTTGAAGAAAGAATTGCACGAACTTCACTTCCCGTCAGATGAGGGGCCTAAGTTAGAGGTTGGATGGTGGACTGACTCTACAGACCCCGGATTCTACACAATTAACTTTCAGTCTGGGAACATCGATGAAGGAAGTGCTTATTGCTGCGGGATGACTATATGGAAAAAGAAGAAGTCAAGCGTGACACTAAGTAGGTAAGGCCTCGTATAAAGTTTACCAACATCAGTAATCGTTCTCTCTCCTTGCACCCTTCCTATAGTAGGGCCTGTTTAGATGTCTTTATCATACTTTTTTATAAATACGAGGGTAGGCTGAAAAGTTCTGAGCCTGACCAAGATCCAATGGTTTGTCCATGCTGAAAGTGCCTTATTTTTCAACATAGTCTCCCTTCCTGTCCACACACTTCCGTCAGCAGTCCTTGGATCCCAGTTGTATAGAAGGTCTCATTTTGGTCCCTGAAAAACTCCTCCACAGCAGCTATCACCTCCTCGTCTGACCGATAATGCTGCCCAGCCAAGTGCTTTTTCATGTTTGGAAACAGGAAATAATCTGATGGAACTAGATCAGGTGAATACGGAGGGTGATCGACAAGTGTGAAGCCACAGTCATGCACAGCAGCCATTGCGACAACCGATTTATGAGCAGGCGCATTGTCCTGATGGAACAAGACCCCTTTTGCCAATTTTCCGGGTCGTTTAGCCTTAATTGCTTTTCGCAATTGTTTTAGCAGATCTGCATAATACTCCCCATTAATTGCTCTGCCCTTTTGAAGGTAATTTATGCATATTATACCCTTGGCATCCCAGAACACTGATGCCATCACCTTCCCGGCAGAGGAGACGACCTTTGCCTTATATGGAGGGGGTGAGCCAGGCTGCCTCCATTGCATGGATTGTCTTTTGGTCTCTGGCTCAAAGTGATGAACCCAACACTCATCCTGAGTGACAAAAAGGTCAAGAAAACCATCTTGGTCTGCTTCAAAAATAGCCAAGTTGGCTTGTGACAGGTTCAGTCTTGTCAACTTTTGGTCAGGCGTCAAAAGCCGTGGCACCCATCTGGCGGAAACCTTCGACATTCCTAATTCACTGTGTAGAATGTTCTCTACTCGTTAATGGGAGATGCCAACAGTGTTAGCTAACTGATTCACAGTTAAACGCCTGTCATCCATCACGGCCCTGTGCACTTGGCTGATGGTTTCCTCAGTTGTTGCCGTTGTGGGTCGTCCACACCGGCATCATCTTCAAGGCTGTCCTTGCCCATCTTAAAATTTGCTGCCCACCTTTTCACGCTTGCATACGAAGGAGCATCATCCCCTAATGTAGCAACCATATCGGCATGAATGTCCTTAGGAGCTAACCCCTTTTTATGGAGGTACTTGATGACACCAGGATGCCAGATTTTGTCCATTTTCTCAAAAACGTGCTAATATCAATTTTCAAAGTCTAGAATTTCTACGTTATTGCAGGTAAACTTGAACTCATTTGAGTCAAATCAAGTAATAAAGGTTTGGATTTAATGAATACAAAATTTCATTGCTGTTCGATGCCTGCTTCTTGGTCAGGCTCAGAACTTTTCAGCCTACCCTCGTACATGCAATGCCCTTTTCCGCCCCGGTATTAGAATCTCTGTTTCAGTCTTTTTGATAAAAAAAAAAAAAAAAACGCGTGCAGACAGGTTTGCAGAAAGCTGTTGTGAGTTGTTGTCATTTGACAAAAGCAGATGATAGAATTATAGCTGGTAAACAGACTTCTGTCGCGGTTTACTTTTGTTATGGTTTGTCTTTGGGTGTTTGTGTCGCTTATATTATTTTATTTTGCATAGAACATTGGCCATTTTCTTTTGAAATATAACTGTCCTTTTGGCTTTGCGCTATCGATGTTTCCATTAGAGTCTGTTGTTTCATGTTTGTGTTTCTTTCCCTTTGGTGTCTCTGATGGGAGCTCTTGGTTAATTGTATCGATTCCTGATCATTGCCTCCTCTTCTATTTTTCATCAGATCTGCTTGTAAAATACTAAAGATTGATCAGACCGTTTTAACTTCCAGTTTACCTGTGGGGACATTTTGACAAAAATAGTCTTTATGAAACATATTTCTGGTTTGGCATGACCTTCAAGCAAACATTAAAATTCCAAGGGTCGAATTCTTGGTTACATCATCATCATAGAAACCTAGATAGTCCTTCAATTGTCTTGAGGTTATCATCTACACAAGCAGATGTATCATTTACCCTGTTTTACTTCTGATTTTTATTATTTTTTATTACAAAATGATATAGCAGTATATTTCCATACCGTATGCATCATTATTTTTATTATAATAGGGATCGATTTTCTGGCAGGTTTTAGCTATTTACATCTGAGCTGTTCTGGGGCATTATTAATTTCCTGTGCCAATCTAGTGGGTATAGCACGAAATCTTAACAAAACATGTTTTTATCGCAATATTTGGGCAAATACATGCGAGTAACGGAAAAGAATAAAAAATCTTTGCCACCACTTGAGATTCAATAAGCATGTCCCACTTAATTTATAGAAATTGCTTTTTCGAAACATTATCACGTGGTGGCACGTGCTATATGTAGATATCGACTTTCCAGTTCTATGACGTAGGCGTGATCGATTGCTATCGTTCATATAAAACTACACTTATGCTGGTTATTTCGATAAAACAAATAGTTAAAACTATTGTTTACTTTGTATATATCCATTTCTTCTAGAATTTTTCCTCTAAAGTATTCTTAGATTACTCGTAACATGTTTTTGTAAATAAAGTATTCGTCTAATACTTAGATGTAGTTTAGTCAGTCTTGCTTTCTTACTGCTTATTAAGAGTTTAAATTAATGTTTAATTCCTTTAACTCAGTCATTTCAGTATCACCATTTTCAATTTTCTTTTACCGTATATTCCTTTACAATAGTTATTCTGATTACCCAAAAATAGTCTTTGTATCGATAAAATTATTTGTTCGTTATCTGCTAGATTTCCTATTTACTTAATGTGTGCGATTAATTTTCTTTTGTTTGAATCAAAATAACTGTTTTTGTTAGCTCACCTAAGCACGAAGTGCTCAAGGTGAACTATCATTACGATAACACACCCGCGTGACATAGTGCATTTTTCACATCTCCAAAATGGCCATTTTTCTGATGAAAATCCTTGATATTTTTGTTGTAAAAACTGCAAAGATAGGTTATGGGTGCTCGTTAGAACCGCCTCATTGAGGCGGTTCAAACGAGTACCCACAACCTATGTCTTGGAGCAAAAATAAAAAAATAATGTTTACCCCCGTAAACCCCAGTTTTCTCTATGTAGAGTGGGGTATAGGGGGGTCTTTATTTCACGGGCTTGTTCACGTGATGTGTGATCGGTCTCTGCCCGTTGTGCGTGCGTTCGCCCTTCGTCAGCTTTTGCTTGAAACAAATTCTTCTCCAAAACTGTTGGACAGATTTCGAAATAATTTCACAGGAATGTTCCTTGGATGACACTACAAAATTGCTTAGACCGTTCCGTTCGGATGAACAAAGTGGCAACCAGAGCTAAATAAATGACTTCTTAACCAGTGGATTATTTCACAGGAATGTTCCTTGGGTGACCCGCTACCAAATTTGCTCAAATAGTTTCGTTCGGGTGAACAAGATAGCCATCAAATTTAAAATAGAAAACCCTTTAAATGACTTCTCCTCCCTAACTAGGATGGATTTTGAAATAGTTTTACAGGAATGTTACTTTGATGACCCTCTTCCAAAATTGCTCAAACCCTTCAAGACGTCCACCAGAGCTAAAAATAGAAGAAGAAAATAACAACCTTTAAACGACTTCTTAACCAGTGGATGCATTTTGAAATTATACCATATGAGTGTTTCTTGGGTGACACTCTACCAAACTTGTTCAAAATGTTCCGTTCGGATGAACATGATGGCCGCAAGAGCTAAAACTATAAAAC
Organism: Lucinisca nassula; assembly: GCA_963580285.1. Lineage (NCBI taxonomy): Eukaryota > Metazoa > Mollusca > Bivalvia > Lucinida > Lucinidae > Lucinisca > Lucinisca nassula. The sequence continues at coordinate 143,966,195 of OY757013.1, forward strand.
CTTCGAAAGATTTCGGCCACCAGAGCTAAAATAATGAAACCTCAAATACAAACCCAGAAATGACATCTACTCCTAAACAGCAAGACTGGTTTTGAAATAATTTCACATAAATATTATTTGGGTCACTGTCAGCTAAAATTGCCCAAATCATCTACTTCACCATATATTACATAAATTTCATTTCCGTTACGTGAACAAGTCCATAAAATGAAAACCCCTAAACCCCACTTTATATAGAGAAAATTGGGATTTAAAGGGCATACATTTTTTTCTTATTTCTATACCATATGTTGTTTGAACTCACATATGTTGCTTGAACGAGCACCCACAGAACCGCCTGCATCAATGATGCGGTTCTAACGAGCACCCACAACCTATGTTTGGAGTATAATAAGAAAAATATCACAGCATTTCATTTAAAAAATAACAGTTTTGGATTTCGTTTCCGCTGACCGTTCCAAGGGGGTACTTCTGTCGCGCTTTATTTTTGTTATGGTTTGTCCTTGGGTGTTTGTGTCGCGTATATTATTTTATTTTGGATAGCCTATTGGCCATTTTGTGGGAAAGTAACTGTCCTTTTGGCTTTCCGCTATTGATGTTTCCATTCGGGTCTGTTGTTTCATGTTTGTGTTTCTTTCCCTTTGGTGTCTCTGATGGGAGCTGTGGGTTAATTGTATCGATTCCTGATCATTGTCTCCATTTCTGTTTTGGAGATGTGAAAAATGCACCATGTCGCACGGATGTGTTATCGTAATGGTACAGTATGGATCATATGAGTGATCCAGGGCCATCATGGCCATCTTGTTCTAAAAAGTAGAAGTAAAACAAAGATCAGGAATCGATACAATTAACTTACTCCACCCATCAAAGACACCAAAGGGAAAGAAACACAAACATGAAGCCACCAGACCATAATGGAAACCTAAACAAAGGAAGGCGATAAGGACGGTTACTTTCCCACAAAATGGCCAAATGGTCATCCAAAATAAAAAGACAAAAGTGATACACACAGTAAGAAACAAACAACAACATAAATAAACCGCCACAGAAGAACCGCCTTTGAACGGTCAGTGGAACGAATTCCACTTGGGGGCTTTAATCGATTTTACATGGCCATAATTCTCGCCCTTATCTCTGTCGCGGTATACACTAATTTTGTTAGTCCGCATGAAGGCTTCCTAAGTCATCAGTGTAACATCTCAGAGAACATACAAAAAAAAAAAAACTACAGAGATTAACAAGGTTGAGGACTCGACAGCATACAACAACAGAATTGCTGGAGCAAAAGAAAACCAACAGTTAGACACCGAGGGGCCCGACCAAAGAAAAAAAAACTGATATCGACATCTGAATCTTTCATAAGTAAGAAAGAAAGTAACTAAGTAAATTCTTCATTTAGTGTGGGTAGCAGCAGTTAGCACGTACAAAAGCACATGTTTTTAATTTGGTAATCTTCATAAAACCTCACAACTCTCTCTATAGTGTTTCTCCAATTATCATGCCACCTGAATTTCTTTTGTTTCAATGAAGTAAAATCTCCTTGGATCAAGCGCTGAAAATGTTTAGTAGTATTCTTTTAACTTGGCTGTTTCGTCTTCTTACTTGTTCTGAAATATAGGAGATATGATAGATATCTATATGAAGTTTTGCAAGAGGGTTTCAAAGTGTCCCCGGTATGTGCCGGGGCAATACCACGCCCCTCCACTTTATTAAAGGCCAAATATCACAGAAAACGGTCAGACCATATAAACCAGCGAGCCGTTGGGGTACATCTACATCACTCCCAAGCAAGAACGACCAAGGTTGTAACCACGCTCTTAAAAGAAAATACAGGTGTATGGAAATCCGTCAAACTGACCATCACACTACCATATAAACAACAAAGTCAATAAAGCAACATTTGACAGACAGGCACCTGCTTATAGTGGAGCTAATTTCACAAAGCTACTATGGCGTTATGTGAAAGGGAAACCTACCACACACTGGACCTGCAAACACAGAAATACCAGAAAAAAACAACAGATAAAAAATCTGGTATTTTGTCATATTTCTGCACCAAAGCATATATTGAGTAACCACAATCTATGTTTTTGAGCAGAAATAAGGAAACAAAACGCATACCCCTGTACACCCCAGTTTTACTATATAAAAGTGGGGTCTGAGAGGATCAAATTATATAGGCCTGTTTACGTGGTGATCTATATTTCTTCATTGTAGGAACGATTCTGAGCGAGGACGACGGACTCATAAAGCCGATCGAACTTGTTCAATGCCTCCTAACCGATTTTCTCAAAACACTGAGTCCAGAACTTTTTCCAGTGGAAGACAGACCAGGTAGGTTCACATTATTATTTATAAGCATGTATAATACATTTATATATGTACAATTACCGTTAGCTGCCATGTAGAAGCTATTTTAATATGTAATATCCCCGAAACAATTGTGCAATTCTTTTATAATGTTATTATTCGAAGTAATTTCGTATTGGCCCAGTCACAGGCCCGATGTTTGCTGTACTGGCCCGAGGCGGAAGGCCTCGGTCCAAAACAGCTGCCGGAGTCCCTGTAAATGGGTCAGTACGAAATTACTTGATTAATGAGAACCTTATTAATTTACACAACTAAAAAAAACATTATTATTGATTTTTTACCTCACTAGACCTCATGTTAATATTGGTTGACCTGGTGTTAATACGGATTACCTCCGATCAATACAGGATAGTCAATTAATATTTAAGTTATATATGTGTGCGTGTGGGGCTTTGAGGTGGGGGCGTGGGGTTATTGATTAGATGAAAAACGGGTAAAATCACAACCGGGAAAAAACACATAACCTTCCGTTCCAGAACTTGGCGGCAATATTGTGGCCTAGTGCGAAGCTCGAACCCGCAGCGGTGAGTCCGCGCTCTTTAGTTACCCACTAGGCCACAGAAATACATATTCTAATCAATGCGATTCTAATTTGTAACACAACGTCACTTCATTTAATAGACAATCGAAAATATATCCCTAAATTAGCCCCATTTTACCTCATGACATGGCCTTTGATTAATCCTCAGCGACCCACAAAAAAGCGTATCATCACGAAACATGCCTATATTATTCTGAACCCCTTGAACCCCGCTTTTATATAGTAAAACTGGGGTTTACAGGGGTAAACCTTATTTTTCTCATTTATGCTCTAAAATATAGATTGTGGGTACTCGTTAGAACCGCTTGGATGAGACGGCTCTAGTGTACGCACAATTTATTTTGAGCACATTTTTTCATCTCAAAATTTTCATTTTTTTCGGCGGTAAAGTTAACAATGTATTTGTATAGGCGTTGTTTTCGTAATGTCATAATAGACACCTCGGGAAGGACATTGTTATGAGCATACACAATAAACCTATATTTTAAGGAGACTCGAGAATATATGGGACTTATTTTGCCTTAAGACATTGCTTATGACTACTCCACAGTGGCTAGATTTACCCGTGTCCAGAATAATTTTCAACATTAACAAGCATTATATAGACTAAATACCTCCATGTTATTTCATATACCTTAAAATAGAGATTTTCCGACGAATAAGGTATGTCAGTTTAATAATTCTTGCTTCAAAAATAGATTATTGGTGTACGTTTGAATCGCCTCATCGAGATGGTTCTGACGTGCACCCATGATCTATGTTTCCGAGCTAGAATAAAGTTATTTTATATATTCTTGTTTGTTTGTATTGTTGTTTAACGGCCCAGTCAGTACTGTTTAGGTCATTTTGAGCCGGCAAGTTTGCTTATCCACGCTTTTCCTTGGCAGGCTTATACCTAAGCGGTTAACTAGTACAGTGCACATTCTTTCGCCAGAAACTGACAACTGCCCTTCTTGAATCAGCGGAAGGGAGAGAATGACCATAGAAAAGATTTCATTATCAACCTCCATGAAAGAATATTGCAGACCCTGGCAGGTATCGGACCCGCGTCCTCCTGATCACTAGTCAGATGCGCATCCGACTGAGCTACCGAGGCCGGCTTATATATGCTTGTAAACACCACTTTGCTCTATATAATCTGGGTTTTACAAGGGTCTTCACGGCCCCCGCCCATCGGGGCTTGGAGAAATGGATGGGCTGCATGATGCTGCCACGCAGAGCTGAAACCGACCGCACACGAGTACTTGTAAGCTGCTTTGAGGATCTAAGCCTGTCCATGCAAAGCGGTGCGAGTCGGACCGTCTATGCTTATAAACCCTTGGTGTCATTGGTCGGCAGGGCTTGAGGTGTCATTTCATCTCATTGTCGGGTAAAAGCCCACGAAATTGGAAGCAACATCTCCAAAATGACCTATACAGTATCGACGGGGACGTTAAACTTCGAATCAAACAAAAAAGGGTGTTCATTAGATTACGATAACACAACCGTGTGCATTTCGAAAACACGCCTATACAAATACATTGTAAATTTTACCACCAAAAATGAACAAAAATTGTGATATTTTTCTTATTTCTGCTCAAAATAAAGATTGCGGCTACTCGTTAGAACCGCCTCATCGAGGCGGTTCTAACGAGTACCCACAATCTATATTTTAGGGCAGCAATAAGCAAAATAATGTATACCCCTGTAAACCCCAGTTTTCCTATATAAAAGTGGGGTTCAAGGGGTCAAAATTATATAGGCGTATTTTCGTGATGGAAACAGTGCATTCTACCATCCGGGTATGGTTCTAATGAAACTTTATGATATTTTCTTTGAAGGCGGTATAAACGAGAACCGACAACCTAAGTATTGGAGCAGAAATAGAAAAAAAAAGATGTATTCTCCAGTAAATCACAGTTTGGGCCCACCGGAGTGTCACTGTTGATTTTTCCTTGCTACAGCATTTCAGTTATTTTATGCTGTCCATTCCTTATCGTTGGTTCATCTCTGTAGTCGTTTTTTATCTTCTCGGAGATGTTATACTTATGAGTTAGGAATCCTTCATGCGGACTGAACAAATTATTTGTCTTAACCCTTGTCCTGCTGAGCCCGGATATGCCTTACCTTTCAAACAATGTAGATCCAGATCAGATGGCTTCTGAAGAAGCCATCTGATCAGGATCTACATTGTTTGTCATTCAGATTGTTAATTTGTTGCAATAATTTGCATCAAGTAATCTGATTGGTTGATAATCAGTGGTGGGTGTGGCTTATTTGAATATTCAGCAGAACAAGGGTTAACCACGAGAGAACCAAGGGCGAGGATTATGGCCATGTACAATCGATTTTAGCACCCCCATCCGGGCCAGTAAATAACTTTTTTACTGACCCTTCCAAGGCGGTTGCCGTGTCGTGGTTTATTTTTGTTATAGTTCGTCCCGTCCCTTTAATTGTTTTTCCATTTTATTTGTAGCTGAGATTTATCAGCAAGAACTCAAGAAGTTCGAAGGATTCTCTCAACAGACATGGTTGTATAACATCGCAGCTGGTATGAAGGGAAGCGAAATTCTGCCAGACGAAGGACTGAACATTGTTCGTAATGAAGGTAACCTGATACTGTTTTGAATCATTGCTACGTTGACCGTATGTCGAAAACAGTAGTAAAAACCTTTCAAAATGAGCTCCTCAGGAGCCATATACATTTGTGCAACATCAGGTTGAGTATTCACACAGATATTCACAGTATTAGCTATTACAAAACGTGTTTGTTGTTGCTAAGGAGGACCCTCACTATAACGACAGTATTTGTTCCCTACCAATTTGTCGCTATAGCGAATATGCCACTATTAGACGTAGTACAATAGGTAATAAAGGACTTTTTCCCTTATTTAATCAATCCAGAAAACAAATGTTGTGGACATTTGTTAGAATCGCCTCGCCGAGGCGGTTTTAACAAATATACACAACATTTGTCCAAGAAACAAATGCTGTGGACATTTGTTAGAATCGCCTCGCCGGGGCGATTCTAACAAATATACACAACATTTGTTTCTTGGAGTATTAAATAATTACAATTTTCTTGAACATCTCCATTAATATCGTCGTATTTTGAGCTAAGGAATCGTTCCATTGAAATTGTCGTTATAACAGGTTTTGTCGTTTTACCGAATGTTCGGTATTATAAGGGTTGACTGTACGACTCAAGAATTCCGGTGCTATGACAACTTTAAGGTGCTATAATAATGAACAAAGTCAATTGACCCTACACCTGAGATAGCGTTTTTCGATTTATGTTCTTCGATGGGGCATGCGGAGCCAACCAACAGAACCGGATCCACGACTTGCATGAATTTTCATGAAGGTCTCTGCTATATGACTTACAAGTTTCATATTTCGCGCACTATGACTATGTAGTTTCCCTGAGTAAGAACACCAGGGTAAAAACAGAATTTCTATCCCAGGCTAAAGCCACGGATTGCCTTATCTAGTGTGCATGAACATAGGTTATGTATGTGTCAGAGCCCATTGCTTCTTTTGCACAGCGCATGATCCTTTTCATCGTTTCAACCACACCCACCTAAGGCAAATCATGTGCTGTTACCGATGGATGAATGTGTCATTTTACAGTTCAGCCTGTATTAAGATAATCAAAATGCGCTTTATTAAGCCAGGGGCATGCCGAATCTCTATGTATCGAAATGCATTTGCCTTTTTGGGCCACTGAGTGCAAGCTGCTTAAAATGGATGGTTGCTTAATACAGCTGGCTTCTGAAATAGGGTTTACTGTATGTTGTTTTGGCCTACATTGAAGGTGCACGAGTAGCTGCGGGGACGTTTAAGCTGGAAGGCTTGAGAAAGTACATCGACTACAACTTTCTGCAGAAAAAAGACAAAACAAGGGAGGAATTATCTATGGAAAGATTGTACAAGCATCTTCTATCAAATGCGTACTATCTTATAAAAGAAAACGATGGAGGTGAGGGCACCCATGATAACATTTGCCGTTTCATGAAAATACATTTTCGGGCGTGTGCGCCATTTCAATAACACATCCGTGTGGCATAGTTTATATTTCCTTATCGCCACAAATGGCTATTTTCTGATAAAATGTTGTGATATTTTCCTTATTCAGACTCCAAACATAGATTTTGGGTGCTTGTTAGATCCGCCTCCTGAGGCGTTTCTAACGAGTACCCGAAACCTATGTCTTGAAGCAGAAATAGAAAAACTAATGTATACCCGTTTAAACCCAAATTTTCTCTATATATAGTGGGGTGTATGGGGGTGTTCATTTCACGGACCTGTCAGGGTGATGGCCCAGCGACGACTCTGATCAGACTGCAAGGTCTCCGCTGAGCGCTATTTTGATGACGTGTTTACTTTAGGAAATCTTCATGCAAATAGGCGAAGCGCCAATGGCGTATATTACATATGCGCATAATTTAAAGTATTCTACAAATTCGTACACGTTGAGGATCTGCTGTAATTTTCTTGAATTCTAAACAAAGGACTTGTCTCCATAAGGGGGTTTTCCTGGTACCTAAATATTCCAATAATATTTTGGGAAAATAAAGCCACAAAGAGGGGACATTCATCCCTGGTAAGTTTGAATCAAATGGAACTCTGGTTTTGTGATAAGGGTTTATCAAAAGTGGGTGAATTTATTCCATATAAGTTCTACCAAGGACAATTAATCAGCAATTGACTGTATTCATTTAGCAGACTGACAAAACTTTTTGCCATGTAATGCATAGACTGTGGATACATATTAATGTGAAAAAGGGTGATTGTATATTTGATTGAACTGTACTAAAATATAATACTTTATTTGCACTTTGCGGATTTTCATTAATTTTTAATCTACCAACTTTGCCAAAAAGTTGAACACTTCTCTATTAAACAACACATTCTTACCTCATTTGTAGAAAATGCTTATCAATGCTTGGTCATTGCAGAATTATGAGGACTTTTTGATAAATGGTCTGTGACATGAGTTATGTGCCCTTGAAAAGAGAAAATTGCAGTAAAATGCGATGAAATCATCAAAACTTTGTTTTGCATTTTTGCTATAAGTTTACTGGCAAGAAATGCTTACAGGAGTTAGATTCTAATGTATTTATCGTGTAAAGGGTTGTACTGTTGTAGCAGAGACTGAAATGGTATCAGTTAGGGTCAAAATTACTTTTAGATGTGTTAAGAGTTCAGCGTTTTAATCGGATATAATTGACACACATTTGCTCATCTCATTTCTTATCATTTTCTTCTGAGGAGTCGCTGTTGGTATCCAAAAGTTCAGCTGCAGCATCTGTAAGAAAATCCATGTATTTGTTATGTATCTTATGCCCTTTTGTTGCAGGCTGGTGTCACTCAAACCCCAAATACCACAAGACTGATGCACTATGTGCACAGCAGGCCACCCCTCTAGCCCCTGATTTGCATATGCAAAACCAACTGGTGATAGACGATAAGCCTGTGCTGTATTCAATCCATGAATTATAGGTCTTGCTACTGGTATGCCTTGAACGTATTTGGGACTTGAGGACACCTTACTCTTTGTTTATAAGATTTCATATTTGCCGTCATCTGTTTGCTGTTCTTTCATGTAGGATTTGGACTGGCGAATCTGATACACTCCCATTGTCTGGTCTCTTAATTTTGCTTTGTTCAGTTCTGGGAAATTTGGCATTTCAGATGCATCCATACTTTTCCAAATTGTGCGCCGTTTGTCCCACTTATTGTCAGTCACCTTTGGTTGAAGTTATTAGGTGACTTTGCTAAGGCCATCATTCATTTGGCCATGACAACATCTGATTCCAAACTTGTCACCAAGGGTGGCCTGAAAGCGTTGCAAAGGGATCAAACAAATTGCACATTGTCGCCAGCAAACGGGATTGGAGAGTTGGGAAGCACATTACTTAAAGCTTTCCATTGCTTTATACGCCCATCTGCTGACTCAACAACCCATCTCACTTTGGGGACACGTCTGGATTCAATTACTTCCTCATTGCTATGCTGTTTCTCTGTTTTCTTCCAGAAATGGGGCATTTCGGTATTGATCCCACAATCATTAATAAGTCTGTTACATCCCTGATGTTCTTTTCTTGGGTGATTTTTGGACCATGTCAGATGTTGTAGAAGTACCAGCAAAAAGGCAATCCATTCAGCCAGAGTAAGTCTAATTTCCAATTTCGTTCCAAAATATCTTGGCCTGCCACATATAGAACGAAATAAAGTAACTGAAGATCACACTACAGAATTTGCAAGGGTGTGGTTTGCCGAGTCACAGAAAGATGTTGCTGATGGTACCTATGTGTGGATAGAGAAAAGCGGTGACTATTCATTCAAAAAAGCATTCTTATTCTGTCCATAAAGATCGTCCATTGCTAAACCGATGATGCTTGTAGCAACTGACGGTTGCTAGGACCTTACGTGGCTGCTGGTAAAAACTCTGAAGAGCAACAGTGAGGATATTAGAAAGGTTCAATGAAGGGGATGTTCTCACTGTTGATAGCAGACTTACTTAATGATTGTGGGATCAATACTGAAATGCCTCGTTTCTTGAAGAAAACAGAGAAACAGCACAGCACAGAGGATGCAAATGAATCCAGACATGTCACAAAAGTGAGATGGGTTGTTGAGTCAGCAGCTCTCAGCTCTCAAATCCCGTTTGCTGGCGATTATGTGCGAATTGTTTGCTGCCTTTGCAACATTTCGAATCAGATGTTGTCATGGTCAAACGAATGATGGCCTTAGCAAAGTCACCTAATAAACTTCAACAATAAGTGGGACAAACGGCGCACAATTTGGAAAAGTATGAATGCATCTGAAATGCCAGATTTCCCAGAACTGAACGAAGCAGAATTAAGAGACCTGACAATGGGAGTGTATCAGATTAGTCAGGCAAATATCCTACACGAAAGAACACCAAACAGATGACGGCAAATATGAAATCCTTGTAAACAAAGAGTAAGAAGGTGTCCTCAAGTTGCACATCTTTCAAGGCATAACAGTACCAAGACCTATAATTCATGGATTGAATACAGCACAGGCTTATCACCTATCGTCGGTTGGTTTTGCACATGCAAATCAGGGGCTAGAGATGTGGGCTGTTGTGCCCATATTGCATCAGCCTTATGGTATTTGGGTTTGAGTGACACCAGCCTGCAAAAAGGGCCTAAGATACATAACAAATACATGGCTTTTCTTAAAGATGCTGCAGCGGAAGTTTGGGATACCAACAGCGATGCCTCAGAAGAAAGTGATACGGAATGAGATGAGCAAATGTGTGTCAAATATATCTGATTAAAACGCTGAACTCTTAACACCTCTAAAAGTAATTTTGACCCTAACTGATACCATTTCAGTCTCTGTTACAACAGTACAACCCTTTTACATGATAAATGCATTAGAATTTAACTCCTGTAAGCATTTCTCGCCAGTACACTTAAAGCAAAAAGGCAAAAGAAAGTTTTGATAATTTCATCGCATTTTACTGCAATTTCCTCTTTTCAAGGGCACATAACTCATGTCACAGACCATTTATCAAAAAGTCCTCGTAATTCTGCAATGACCAAGCATTGATAAGTATTTTCTACAAATGAGATAAGAATGTGTTGTGTAATAGAGAAGTGTTCTTTTTGGCAAAGTTGGTAGATTAAAAATTAATGAAAATCCGCAAAGTGCAAATAAAGTATTATATTTTAGCACAGTTCAGTCAAATATACAATCACCCTATTTCACATTAATATGTATCCACAGTCTATGCATTACATGGCAAAAAGTTTTGTCAGTCTGCTAAATGAATACAGCCAATTGCTGATTAATTGTCCTTGGTAGAACTGATATGGAATTACCCCACCCACTTTTGATAAACCCTTTTCACAAAACCAGAGTTCCATTTGATTCAAACTTACCAGGGATGAATGTCCCCTCTTTGTGGCTTTATTTTTCCCAAAATATTATTGAAATATTTAGGTGCCAGGAAAACCCCCTTATGGAGACATGTCCTTTGCAATGTTTGCTCGTGATCTGGTGTTTTGCATACTTCAATGCACGTTAAAAATACATTCATTTCATGTATTGTGGCCTTTTAACATGGCCCTTTAACAAAAGTCCTTTTGATAGAAAACCAGACTCATCTAGTATACCATAGCTCAAGGAGAACTGAGGATAATTCAGGCTTAATATATCTTATTACAATGTTTGGCATTGAAAGGTATGTATTATTAGCATTGTCCCAAAAATGTGATCCTTTCAAGTAACCTGAACATTTGTTTTTGACAAGAAATAAGGAAAATTATCCCTTAATTGTCAACGTTACCAAACCTTATTTGGAACTATGATTTAAATGCTAATATGTAAATTATATAATATTCATTAAATTGAAAGTCTTTCCTAACTCACTCAGTACGAGTGGTGGTTATATATTCGAGTTATTTTGCAGATGGGTTGAACCTCAAGGCTTTCGTTGGAGAGAATCGTTTAAAGCTTATACAAGAGGAGGCTGAACGTATTGGTTTGGACTTGAATCATGTTACAAGACCCGATGCTTTAAAGATAGAACAGATTCTGAACAGAAGAGATCAAAGACTGAAGCGAGAAGGTAGGTCATAAGCATTAATCACGGTGTCTTTCATAGAATGCAAAAAGGCTCCGTGAGGAAGAAAATATTCACACCGGTGAAACTGGTAAGAAATCATATCGTGATTCGACTTATTGAAATAAAGTCGATCTTCAATACCTCGTATAGCTTTGAGACCCTGAAAAGGTGAAGTATTAGCCTATAGTAAATTTACATAGGACTCTGCCCACGCACAGAATCTAACAGTATTATGCACAGGTGTAGCCTAGGCTAGATTCTTTGTACTAAAGATGCATTTCATCCTTTATCTGTTTCCCTTACTTAAATAGGGGTTTCAAATAAAAATAGACCTCAAGGTATGGGTACCCCAGAAAAAGCCATTTTAAATCTACCTAAAAAGGATATGAAACAGTCAATCATAGTGAAAGAAAATGTGTTTATACAAATTTATTTATTTGCTTCTTATGAGGACTTGTAACTTTAAATTTGTTTCAAGTTACCCCCAAATTTCTACTGCATATTTATTTTTTGGCACATTTGAACTTTTTTTTCTCAGTTTCAGTTCTTGTCAACCTATCATTTTAATATAAATAAATAGGTCAAACATGTGTAAATTATTGTCGCATAATTTCATAAACATTTGAAACCGGTAACAACTTGGTTTTTGACATGAAATCAGACAAGACATATTTGGGAAAATATTCAAAATATGCAAAAAAACCCAATAAACTTGATTACGTTCTAAATAATGCTCTTAATGTATTTTGGCATATCTTGGGTTCATAAATAGCTATATAGCTCTTCTCAGCAAATGGGATAGCAACAATGAGAACAAAACGTTTTTCAAAAGACGCTAAGTGATGAAATTTGTATTTATCAAGAATCAAACAATAGAATTAATTCATACCAAATAATTCAAGCTACAAATATTCAAGTAATAAGATCAACGTAACAGTAGATGAAAAATAAGACACAAAAGAATGACGGGCAATTCAGAAATGCACTCAAATACTGTTTAATGCAAAAGAGAAAATACAGTTCCGAAAATGAAAGGCTGTCTGTCAAAAGCATAAAATAATGACACTATTTCAGAAAGATAATTACACAAGGTATAGGAATGAACAAAAATACAACAAAAAAACTATTCACAGATACGTCATCAACCTGAAATGCTCTGTCGCTCAAAGCAATAGATAGGATAGCAACAGTGAGAACAGTAAGAATAGCAAATCACAATATATATAACAATTCAACAATAAAATATATTCACAAATTTCTGTTGATACAGCAACCTGTTCAGCTTCAACAAAAGTCAGTAACTAAATTGAAAAGAGCTAAATGTGCTGTCACTCTAAGCAAGAGGTGGAACATTGATAGCACTAGTTGCCTTTCCACTCAGAAGTACAAAATGGCAACAGTTGAATATCTGAAGACAGCACCTGAGCTGTTGTTCTAAACAGTACAGTTACATTATTAAATTGACTGCTAATTCCAAAATGTAACTAGTTGTCTTTAAAGAAATGACACACATAAAGGATGTAAACTATCTACATATGAGTGAAACGTCAACCTTAAAATGTTATTTACAAACATAACTCCGTTCATACAGCAAAAATACAGTTTTCTTTCCAAAATAGTTTACAGATTACAGAAAAGAAAGCCTTTAGCTTGTTTACTAAAATCAAAACTGAATAAGCGAATATTAAATGATTGCAGTCAAAAGCAGAAAATATGTGCTACAAGAACTATAGGCTGATATAATTTACAGCTTTAACTTTAATGTTCTGCCTATCCAGAACAGTGATAAATTAACCACTGAACTTGAAGAAAATCTAAAGCAAGATTTTTTAACACAATAATGAAATGCATTCACAGAAATAGTGTTTTAGTGGCTATTTTATGCATAGCTTCAACAATAGGTTATTGCTAGACAAGAAGGAAATATTTCATCTCACAGGTGTAGCAAACAAGGATGAAAAAAGAAACACTCGATAAAATCTGAAAGAAAACGGAGAAGGTGACCTAAAACACAAAATAGAAGAATAGGAAAGCGTCAATACTAAATTGACTCCTGATCTAACTCTTCAAAGACAGCCACAATGTATTTTACAATTGCTTATATAAAGATAAGATGAATGTATAGATAAATCAAAATATGTGTGAATACAGAAAAAATTAGGTAACCTTTGTTGGTGTTTGTACATGTACCATTAAGAAAAGTGTTGGGCGTATACATTTATCGCAGAAGATAGCACTTGTCCAGAATTTTATCATTCTTGTTTGAATGAGGTTCGAAATGTTCGTACTTCTGTTGAAGCAAAGCAGCCATAGATTGGGACAAGTAATGCGTCACCCTGTCTGACATTCTGACGGACAGTTAAATGACAAAGGCCAAATTTTTGCTAATGATTTTAAAATCAATATTTTAGAGGATTTTGGTTGCTCTGCAGTAGCTATATAATATGAATGACTTAGTTCATGTAATGGTTTATATTTTTCATGATTTTGTTTTTTATATTTTTTTGAAAAAAATGCAATCTTGCTCAAAACCGACATATGCACATATAATGGGTATCATATGTATGTTACCGGTTTCAAAATTTGATGAAACAAGAACAAATGAGCTCATGATATTAAAATACATGTATTCCTTGATAGAGATTCAATATTAAGATGGACATTATTGTCGATCAAGTTGAATTGTATTTTTAAGGCTGATAATTTGTGTCAATGGTATAAGTCTGAGCAAGGAGTAAATCAAGGAGCTCTCCTGAGACCCAATTTTCTTTTATCTAAGAAATAAAGTAGAAGTAAAACAAAGATCAGGAATTGATACAATTAACTTACTCCACCCATAAAAGACACCAAAGGGAAAGAAATACAAACATTAAGCGACCAGACCATAATGGAAACCTAAACAAAGGAAGGCCATAAGGACAGTTACTTTCCCACAAAATGGCCATATGGCCATCCAAAACCAAAAGACACAAGTGATACACACAGTAAGTAACAAACAACAACATAAATAAATCGCCACAGAAGAGCCGCCTTGGAACGGTCAGTGGAAGTTTTCCACTGGGGGGGGCTTAAATCGATTTTACGTGGCCACAATCCTCGCCCTTACTTCCGTCGCGATTTAGACAAATAATTTGTTCAGTCCGCATGAAGGCCTCCTAACTCATCAGTGCAACATCTCCGTGAACACAAAAATCAAAGAACCACAGAGGTGAGACAACGGTGAGGACTCGACAGCAAGAAACCACTGAAATGCTGGAGCAAAAGAAAACCAACAGTTAGACTCCGATGAGCCCGACCAGAAAAGTCATTTTTATAGATGCAGGGCCTTACGTAAATTATATTCAAACTTTGAAGAAAATCCGTATGTGGGCAGATTTGAGACACCAGCTTTGTTCGAGTTTGGGATAGTAATAACTACTGAGGGTTACTCTACGTCTCCGGGACCAGTACATTATTTTGAGTCATTTACGCGACCGATTCAGGACCTCTATGGAAACGGCCCAGGAGACAGTGGGATACCGTAACCTACGCGTAAGTGCCTTAACTGTACAGCGGCGTCTCCAGGTACGCGGTATTTCTAGCCATAAGACGTATAGGGGAAGTTTTGACGGCGGAACGTCGAACCATTTGCTTTAATTGGTATCGGCAGCATATCCGACGGACACAACAGCGTTGGCGTGGTGTATTGCTCACGGACGAGACTCGTTTTTGTGTTGAAATGTTCGATAGGCGGCGTTAAGTATGGCGTCGACGTGTGGATCGATTTCATGACTGTTGTGTTAAACAGGTGTCACATTGGTGTGGTGGTTGCGTAATAGTGTGGGGGAAATCTCATGGGGCCACAAAACGAAACTAATCGTTGTTGATGGCAATTTCACCGCACGTCGGGACATCGATGAAATCTTTGAGCCAGAGGTGGTACCGTTTTTACGCAATAATGGTGAAGTTACGCTTTCCAACAGGACAATGCACGTGCTCATTCTACGAGGCTAACCATGGACTTTTTCAATCGAAATGGTGTGCAGGTTCTTCCTTGGCCTGCGTTTTCGCCGAATTTAATCACCTTTGGGACCAGCTCGGAAAACGTGTGTACAGCCGACGTCATCCGCCAATCAACCGCCAGCAGCTTGCCATGGTGCTACAGGAAGAATGATACAATATCACACAAGACCAGATACAGCGTTTAATTCGAATTACGAGGCGTCGATGCCAAGCAACACTTGATGCTAATGGTATACATACCCGCTATTAGGATGTGTGATTTTGATTTTTCGGGTGTGTGGACTTATTCGTGTCTCCGTATCTCTGCATCCAATGAAATGCTGTAACTCTATGGTGAGTCTGTGGATAAGTTAGTGATCATTCATTAAACGTGATCAAATGCTGTAAATAGTGTGAATCGATTAAACTTTGAGGTATAGTACAAGCGGTGCGTTTTCATTGAATCTGAGTAATTGACAAGAACACTCTGTATTTGGAAGAGATGGATAAAATATGGAACTAAGATATGAATTCGGTGGTCATTGAAGCAATTCTTACAAGCCCCAAACAGCATCTTTCAAGCAAAATAATTTGAAAACATAATGCATTTTCTTAAAAACATCATAGAGAGCTAAGAAAGGCAGTTCTATCTTGCATGAATGTGAAATCCCAATGTTTGTTTAAAAGACATATTTCAAATCCATATTTAGGTTGTTTAACTCGTTCGAGCCTAGGGTCCCTAAAAAGGAACAATGATTATTGTAGATCCGGATCAATGTGACAGCGACTGACTCAAACCTACACCGTTTATTTAAAAGACAAGGATTTTCTTAGAACCTACACAATAAATGAAAATAATAAGGCGCCCTTTAAATGTGTATTGGCCTTTCCTAAGCTTTATAGTGAAAGACCCAACAAGACATACATTGGCCAATTCAGTATCACGTCCATAAACATAGATTGTGTGTTCAACGTCAGAATTGTCTCAACGAGCATTCACATTACAGTCTATATTTGCAGCAAAAAAAAGAATATAAAACAAGAGGACCATGGTGGTCCTCAATGCTCACCCTTGCGTAAAACTAGGTCATGGTCACTCAATGTCTATAGCATTCACTAATCTGGAGGATATAACTCTAAGCATATCCATGTCACCCTTATCTGCAAGTTTTTTAAAGGACATTTATTTAAAACCGATGAAACTATGAAACAAAGAAGATTAATTATAGGCAGCTTTAACTATTGATGGTTTTTTGGTTTTTGGTTTTACGGCCATTTCAAGATTATTTCACTTATATCGAGCCGATCGTTAACCAGAGGTGGCCGAAAACCGGAGTACCCAGAGAAAAATCACCTGACCTTCCGTTGCAGAATTTGGCGTCTCACATGTGACCCGAGCGAGGCTCGAACTACAGCTGTGAGAGACCTAATGATTAAGAGTCAGCGCTCTTATCTACTAGGCCACGGAGGCCCGTAAACTATCGATGGACATAACTCCATACCGGCCTCGGTAGTTCAGTCGCATGAGCGTCTGACTGGTGATCAAGAGGACGCGGGTTCGATACCTGACGGAGTCGGCAACATTCTGGTTAGGAGATTGATCATAAAATCTTTGCTACGGTCATTCTCACCCTTCCGCTAATTCAAGAAGGGCAGTTGTCAGTTTCTGGCGAAAGAATGTGCACTGTATTGGTTAACAGCATAGGTAAAAATCTGCCCAGGTAAAGTGTTGATAGGTAATCTGATCGGCTCAAAAATGACCTAAATAGTGTTGATTGGGACGTTAAACTCCAATACAAACAAACAATCAAACAAACATAACTCCATGAATCAGACTGTTGTGTCAGTTTTTAGACTTTTTCAAAATCAAACTGTTTAAAGCATAATCTATGTCCTCATCAAATCCAATCAAAACTGGGGGATGGTTACCGCTAAAGGCCTTTCAGCAGTCAAGGACAATGTGGAGCAAAGTAAGAAAAGATTGACTAGGTCATCAAGCTATCGATTTGTGGCATTCATCAGGCTGCGATCAGCATGCATAGATATGCCCAGTCAAGCGTGCTAATGGAGGAATGAAAGGATGGACAGACAGGTAAAACAGATTACCAACAACCACGCCAGTTTACAAAAACCTCTTGTCATTGTATTCGTTCTATGCACATTTCATGAAGAACTGATCAAAAGTACAACCGTTATACCGATAACAAGATGGATAATATAAGAATCTGATATGGGGTTCTGTTGTAGATGAGCGTTTCCAACCCGAGGGCTGACCATGCTAAGCGGAACCGAGGCTACGCCGAGGTTCCGCTCAGCACGGTCATCTCGAGGGTTGGAAACGCCCATCTACAACAGAACCCCATATTGGATTCTTTTTCTTGCACAACATTTGACAGCTCGCACACGTTTATTGTTTACAAAATAAAAGTAATGCGGAAGTAGTTCCGGTGTAGCGTGAGATCTTTAAACCCGTGAGAACCTTAATACCAAGGTATATCTGCGCCTGCGCAAGAAGGCCGTGAGAAATGTCATCCATTTCCTGTTAGCCCCTGCCCCTTTCAACTTGAGCCTTTGTTTAAAATGTCTAAAGAAATCTGCTTACAATACGAACTTTAAATAGAACACTATTCATTACAGGCTTTATTTATTTATTTATTTATTTATTTATTTATTTATTTATTTATTTATTTATTTATTCGAAAGATACCTGTATTAAATATGCCATAAATAGGTTTCCATGTGTTCAAAAAGAACAAAATATATACAGATACATGTATTTTCGTGGAATTATTACGAAACCACGCCTACATTTTAAACCCCATTAAACCCCACTTTTATACAATAAACTGGGGTTTCCAGCGGTGTATATTATTTTCATATTTCCGCTGGAAAACATAGATTGTAGGGACTCGTTAGAACCGTCTCGGCGAGGCGATTCTCACGAGTACCTACAATCTGTTTTCCAGCGGAAATATGAAAAATATCAGAATATTTTATCTAAAAAAATGATGATTAATTTCATTATATTTTTAATAGGCGTGTTCTTGCCATTAATACTTTAAAAGCAAGTTCGTTAGAAATTTTTAAAATTATTATTCTGCCTAAATGGATTTGAATACTGTAGCATAAGCCTCAGTATAAGTGCCCTTTTACAATAATGACAATAATAAGTGTAATTATTGTAATAATTATGATAACAATTATAATAAATAATAATGATAATATTAATCATAATCCGAGGCTTAGAGAAAACATGTACACTCTTACCTTTTCAGTTCTACAATGTATTCCTAGCTTCCAAAGGATATTGAACGCTTTTAAACATGGGTTTCATAGAATTTAAATTTTGTTATATACCAACGTGATTATCATGTGTGATTTATAGTTTGACATTTCCTATTGTCCTCATGCTTATCAAAACACACTGCCTAATTTTCACACCTTTTCTGCTTGTTTGGGGTAATAATGCCTAATGTCAACCGAACAGGTTTTCTCTCAACCGTTTCAATAAAAAAAAAAGCAGAAGTAATTACCGAACCATCTGCTCACCAATCAAACTCGACCCCACCGACCGGGGCTTGAAGAAACAGATGGGCTGCATGGTCGCTAGGTAGGCAGGTACGTAGGTATGCAGGTAGGGTGAATGGTCTGGTGTGGCGTGGCTGGATGGGCAGGTAGGTTGGTAGGTAGGTTAGGCTTACTTTTAACTTCTTCATTCGACGTTTTTCGTTTGTTTGTTTTGATTGATTTAAGATTTAACGCCTCCGTCAACACGGTATAGGTCATTTTGGAGACGTTACTTCCAATTTTGTGGGACTTTTTCCCGACATTAAGATGAAATGACATCTCAAGACCAATGGAACCAATAGGGTTTATAAGCATGGACGGGCCGACTCATACCGCTTTGCCTGGGCAGGGTTAGATCCTCTAAGCGGTTTACCAGTACTCCTCTGCGGTCAGTTTCAGCTTTGCGAGGAAGCATCATGCAGTCCATTTATTTCTTCAAGCCCCTATGAGCGGGGGCCGTAGGTCGTAGGTTCGGAAAAAAGAGATCCTGAACGGCCGGGGTTTTAGATTGTTTCTTTTAACCCTTCAATTCATCATGCAGCCAATCTATTTCTTCAAGCCCCGATTGGCGGGGGCCAAACTTCTAAGCCCCCCAGTGGAAATCTTCCACTGACCATTCCAAGGCGGCTCTTCTGTGGCGATTTATTTATGTTGTTGTTTTTACTTACTGTGTGTGTCGCTTGTGTCTTTTAATTTTGGATGGCCATATGGCCATTTTGTGGGAAAGTAACTGTCCATATGGCCTTCCTTTGTTTAGGTTTCCATTATGGTCTGGTCGCTTAATGTTTGTATTTCTTTCCCTTTGGTGTCTTTTATGGATGGAGTAAGTTAATTGTATCAATTCCTGATCTTTGTTTAACTCCTACTTTCGACGTTGTAGGTAGGTAGGATGTTAGGAAGATAGACTTTTTTTGTTGTTTGATTTGAGGTTTAACGTCCCTGTCATCACGATACAGGTCATTTTGGAGACGTTGCTTTCATTTTTGTGTGACTTATGCCCGACATTGAGATGAAATGACATCTCAAGCCCTGTCGCCCAATGAAACTAATAGGGTTTATAAGTATGAACGGTCCGACTCCGACCGCTTTGCCTGGACAGGCTTAGAGCCTTTGTGCGGTTTACCAGTACTCGTGTGCGGTCGGTTTTAGCATTGCGTGGAAGCATCATGCAGCCCATCTATTTCTTGAAGCCCCGATGGGCGGGGGCCAACCTTCGACGTAGGTAGGTAGGAAGTTAGGTAGATAGACTTTGTTTGTTTGTTTGATTTGAGGTTTAACGTCCCTGTCATCACGGTACAGGTCATTTTGGAGACCTGCTTTCATTTTTAGCTCACCTGAGCCGAAGGCTCATGTGAGGTATTAGTATACCACGAGCCGGCGTCCGTCGTCCGTCGTCGTCCGTCGTCGTCCACACTTTCAAAGAAGTATATCTCCAGAACCAGTGGGCCAATCTTGATCAAATTTCATGTGAAGCATTATCAGGTAGGGGGAATGGCTGCATACTGTTTTCGGGCAGATCGGATTGGAACTCTGGTTGCCATGGCAACAAATAGCTCCCATAGACTTAACATAGGAAAAAGTTTGTCATCACTCTAGCTGCGTCAATTTTTTTCTGATCGTCTTCATTCTTGCAGATAACGAGGACAGGCATGAAATCTCGATCAAGTTCGATTTTGGGCTGAATCGGATTATTCACTCAGGAGTTACGTGCCCTTGAGCGTTAGGAAAAAGCTTGTCATCACTCTAGCTCCGTCAATTTTTTTCTGATCGACTTCATTCTTGCAGATAACGAGAACAGGCATGAAATCTCGATCAAGTTCGATTTTGGGCTGAATCGGATTATTCACTCAGGAGTTACGTGCCCTTGAGCGTTGAAAAATTGCCCATTGACTTAACATGGGGAGAATGTTGTCATCACCGTAGCTGCTTCAATTATTTTCAGATTGGCTTTATTCTTGCAGATAACCAGCACAGCCATGAAATCTCGGTCAAGTTCAATAACTGGCAGAATCGGATCATTCACTTAGGAGTTACCTGCCCTTGTGTGTTTTGGAATTTCAAAAATGTATATCTTAAAGACTACTTGGTCAACTTTGATCAAATTTCATGTGTCGCATTATTGGGCAAGTGGAAAGGCTTCACTAGGTTTTCAGGCAGATCTGAGTGGAACTCTGGTTGCCATGGCAACATCTAGTTCCCATAGACTTCACATAGGAAAAAGCTTGTCATCACTCTAGCTCCGTCAATTTTTTTCTGATCGACTTCATTCTTGCAGATAACCAGTACAGGCATAAAATCTCGGTCAAGTTCGATTTTGGGCCGAATCAGATAATTCACTCAAGAGTTACGTCCCCTTGAGCGCCCGAAAAATTGCCTATCGACTTAACATGGGGAAAATGTTGTCATCACTGTAGCTAGTAACGAGGACAGGCATAAAATCTCGGTTAAGTTCGATTTTGGGCAGAATCGGAATATTGACCTCGGAGTTACGTGACCTTGAGCGACAAAAAATTTGCCCATAGACTTAACATAGGGAAAATGTTGTGACTACGATAGCGACTTGAATTTTTTTTTCAGATCAGCTTCAAACTTGCAGGTAACGAGGACAGACATAAAATCTCGGTTAAGTTAGATTTTGGACCGAATCGGATTATTTGCCTTGGAGTTACCTGCCCTTGAGCATAAAAAAATACGTTGTGACCACGATAGCAACTTTATTTTTATTCAGATCTGCTTCAAACTTGCAGGTAACGTGGACAGGCATAAAATCTCGGTTAAGTTCGAATCGGAATATTGACCTCGGAGTTACATGACCTTGAGCGACAAAACATTTGCCCATAGACTTTACATAGGGAAAATGTTGTGACTACGATAGCGACTTGAATTTTTTTCAGATCAGCTTCAAACTTGCAGGTAACGAGGACAGACATAAAATCTCGGTTAAGTTCGATTTTGGGCCGAATCGGATTATTTGCCTTGGAGATACCTGTCCTTGAGCATAAAAAAATAGGTTGTGACCACGAGAGCAACTTTATTTTTATTCATATCAGCTTCAAACTTGCAGGTAAAGAGGACAGGCATAAAATCTCGGTTAAGTTCAATTTTGGGCCGAATCGGAATATTGACCTCGGAGTTACGCGACCTTGAGCGACAAAAAATTTGCCCATAGACTTAATTAGGGAAAATGTTGCCACTACGATAGCGACTTGAATTTTTTTTCAAATCAGCTTCAAACTTGCAGGTAACGAGGACAGACATAAAATCTCAGTTGAGTTCGATTTTGGGCCGAATCGGAATGATTGCCTTGGAGTTACCTGCCCTTGAGCATAAAAATTAAGTTGTGACCACGATAGCAACTTTATTTTTATTCATATCAGCTTCAAACTTGCAGGTAACGAGGACAGGCATAAAAGCTCGGTTAAGTTCGATTTTTTCGGCCGAATCGGAATATTGACCTCGGAGTTACGTGACCTTGAGAGACAAAAAAATTTGCCCATAGACTTAACGTAGGGAAAATGTTGTGACAGAAATAGCGACTTGAATGTTTAGCTCACCTGAGCCAAAGGCTCCAGTGAGCCGATAGTATACCAAGGCTCCGGAGTCCGTCGTCTGTCGTCCATCCATCCGTCGTCCACACTTTCAATGAAGCATATCTCAGAAGGCGGTCGACCAATCTTGTTTAGATTTTATGTGTAGCACCATTGGGCAAGGGGAAAGGCTGCATTAGGTTTTGGAGCTAGTCTGGTTCATTTGTTCCTTCATTCTTCTTTCTCTCCATATAGAGATAATAGACCAATGTTAAATTTTTAATCAAAGATTTCTCAGGAACTATAAAAGCTAGAAGCATCAAATTTGGTATTCAATAGAATAATGATGACTTATTTTGTGTAAGAGACATTGGGCTTTCTCAGCTTATTTGTTCATCTGTTCTTTCATTCTTCTTTCTCTCCATTTTGACCAATGTTAAATTTTCGTTAAAGATTTCTCAGGAACTATAGAAGCTAGAAGTCTCAAACTTGGAATGCAATGCAATAGTCATGACTTATAAACCTGTAAGGGTCAATGGGCTGGATTCTATTAGCAGATTTAGTAGTCAAGTCTGTGAATTGTTAAAACTTAAGTTCCTCAGGTGAGCGGTTTAGGCTCATTGAGCCTCTTGTTGTGTGACTTATGCCCGACATTGAGATAAAATGACATCTCAAGCCCTGTCGCCCAATGAAACTAATAGGGTTTATAAGTATGAACGGTTCGACTCCGACCGCTTTGCCTGGGCAGGCTTAGAGCTTCTATGCGGTTTACCAGTACTCGTGTGCGGTCGGTTTCAGCTTTGCATGGAAGCATCATGCAGCCCATCTATTTCTTGAAGCCCCGATGGGCGGTGGCCAGCCTTCGACGTTGTAGGTAGGTAGGAAGTTAGGTAGATAGACTTTGTTTGTTGTTTGATTTGAGGTTTAACGTCCCTGTCATCACGGTACAGGTCATTTTGGAGACCTGCTTTCATTTTTGTGTGACTTATGCCCGACATTGAGATAAAATGACATCTCAAGCCCTGTCGCCCAATGAAACTAATAGGGCCTATAAGTATGAACGGTTCGACTCCGACCGCTTTGCCTGGGCAGGCTTAGAGCCTCTATGCGGTTTACCAGTACTCGTGTGCGGTCGGTTTCAGCTTTGCATGGAAGCATCATGCAGCCCATCTATTTCTTGAAGCCCCGATGGGAGGGGCCAACCTTCGACGTTGTAGGTAGGTAGGAAGTTAGGTAGATAGACTTTGTTTGTTGTTTGATTTGAGGTTGAACGTCCCCGTCATCACGATACTGGTCATTTTGGAGACGTTGCTTTCATTTTTGTGTGACTTATGCCCGACATTGAGATGAAATGACATCCCAAGCCCTATCTTCAAATGAAACTAATAGGGTTTATAAGTATGAACGGTTCGACTCCGACCGCTTTGCCTGGACAGGCTTAGAGCCTCTATGCGGTTTACCAGTACTCGTGTGCGGTCGGTATTAGCTTTGTGTGGAAGCATCATGCAGCCCATCTATTTCTTGAAGCCCCGATGGGCGGGGGCCAACCTTAGACGTTGTTAGTAGGTAGGAACTTAGGTAGATAGACTTTATTTTTTGGTTTGATTTGAGGTTTAACGTCCCTGTCATCACGGTACAGGTCATTTTGGAGACGTTGCTTTCATTTTTTGTGTGACTTATGCCCGACATTGAGATAAAATGACATCTCAAGCTCTGTCGCCCAATGAAACCAATAGGGTTTATCAGCATGAATGGTCCGACTCCGACCGCTTTGCCTGGACAGGCTTAGAGCCTCTGCGCGGTTTACCAATACTCGTGCGTGGTCGGTTTCAGCTCTGCGCGGAGACAGCATGCAACTCATATATTTCTTGAAGCCCCCCGATTGGCGGGTGCGACAGGTAGGTAGAGTTGAGGTGTGCATGTAGGTAGGTATATCACGAACACGCCTATTCAAATATACTGACAAACTTTTACAACCAAAAACGAAATTTTTCAGATAAAACTCCTGATATTTTTTCCTATTTCTTCACAAAACATAGATTGTGGGTACTCGTTAGAACCGCGTCGGCGCGTCGGTTCTAGCGAGTACCCATAATCTATGTTTCTGAGCAGAAATAAGACAAATAATAAATATCGCTGTAAACACCAGTTTTACTATCTAAAAGTGGGTTTAAGGGGATCAAAATTATACAGGCTTGTTTGCGTGATGAGGTAGGAATGGTAGGTTTGGGCTGGTGTTAATGGGTAGGTAGTTAGATCCATAGGAAGGTCGTAGATAGGATCTTAGATGTTTTGTTAGGTAGGTAGGCAGGCAGAAATGTAGGTACATAGGTATTACGAACTACGTATATCGATAGGAAGGTATGTAGACGTATAGGTGGAGGAATGTAACTAAGTAGGTATGTTTTCGTTTGAATTGGAGGTTTAATGTCCCCGTCAACACTATTTAGGTCATTTTGGAGACGTTGCTTCCAATTTTGTTGGACCTTTACCCGACATTGAGATTAAATAACTGCCGCAGCCTTGCTGCACAATGAAACCAAAGGCTTTGGACAGACTGACTCATACCACTTTGCCTGGGCTGCCCTTCATCATAGTGTAGTTTTTATTTTCTTGTCCTTTGGGATCATTGATTCCGTTGCGGAATTTTGAATATTATTGAGGGTCACTGATGAGGCCTTAATGGCCAAAATTAGCTAGTCTCGCCAAGAAAACACGTGCTCTCCATATTTTCCAGTTCTGTGGTGGATTCCTTGCTTCCAAAGGATAACCCTTTCTAGAAGATAATTATTTAGTCCTTCAGTACTCATGTGTGGTCAGTTTCAGCCCTGCAGCCGTGCAGCCCATCTATTTATCCAAGCCCAGATGGGCGAGGGCGACTAAGTCGATATGTACGTAGGTAGGTATGCAGTCCGGCCCGCCCATCGGGGCTTGAAGAAATTGATAGACTGCATGGTAGCTAGGCTGGCAGGTAGGTACGTAGGTAGGGAAATGGTCTGGTGGCTTCGTGGTTCGGTGGGCAGGTAGATAGGTAGGCACGGGCGGACGAGGAAAGTGGGTAGGTAGGTAGGTAGGTGGGGGAGGTAAGTAGTTGTAGGTAGGAATGACAGTTTTAGGTTGGTGGTGAGGAAGGTAGGTAGGTACGTAGGTAGGTACGTAGGAATGCAGGTAGGTAGGTAGGTGGGGGGAGGTAGGTACTTATAGGTAGGAATGACAGGTTTAGGTTGGTGGTGAGGAAGGTAGGTAGGTACGTAGGAATGCAGGTAGGTAGGTAGGTAGGTAGGTAGGTGGGGGGAGGTAGGTACTTATAGGTAGGAATGACAGGTTTAGGTTGGTGGTGAGGAAGGTAGGTAGGTACGTAGGTAGGTACGTAGGAATGCAGGTAGGTAGGTAGGTAGGTAGGTGGGGGGAGGTAGGTACTTATAGGTAGGAATGACAGGTTTAGGTTGGTGGTGAGGAAGGTAGGTAGGTACGTAGGTAGGTACGTAGGAATGCAGGTAGGTAGGTAGGTAGGTAGGTAGGTGGGGGTGGAGGTAGGTACTTATAGGTAGGAATGACAGGTTTAGGTTGGTGGTGAAGAAGGTAGGTAGGTACGTAGGTAGGTACGTAGGAATGCAGGTAGGTAGGTGCGGGATGGTAATGTGGTAGGTAGGTAGGTAAGTGAGTGAGATGTCTTTGCATCGCAAAGTCAGGTCCCACGAAATTGGAAGCATCGTCACCAAATGACCTATATAGTACTGGCGGGGACGTTAAACCTTAAATCAAACCTACATACCTATCTACCGACCCACCAAGACACATCTCCTTACCTACCTTCTAAAATCAATCGCCCCCGCCCATCGGGGCTTGAAGAAATATATGGGCTGCATGATGCTTCCACGCAGAGCTGAATCCGGCCAGCACACTAGTACTGGTAAACCGCTTGGAGGATCTAAGCCTGTCCAGGAACCGCGGTGCGAGGCGGACCGTCCATGCTAATAAACCCTATTGGTTTCATTGGGCGACAGGGCTTGAGATGTCATTTCATCTCAATGTCGGGTAAAAGTCCCACAAAATGGAAGCAACGTCTCCAAAATGACCTTTACAGTGTTGACGGGGACGTTAAACCTCAAAACAAACAAACAAAAAAACCTACTAATCTACCCCGCCCATCGGGACTTGAAGAAATAGATGGACTGCATGATGCCTGGCTGCACATGAGTACTGGTTAACCGCTTAAGCCTGCCCAGGCAAATTGATGCGAGTCGGACCGGACCGTCCATGCATATAAACTCCATTAGTTTCATTGGGCAGCAGGTCTTGAGATGTCCTTTCATCTCAAAGTCGGGTCTCACGAAAGTGGGAGCATCGTCTCTGAATGACATATATAGTATTGACGGGGACGTTTAACCTCAAACCCAACCTATCTATCTACCCAGCCACCCATCTACCTACCTATATAGCCACGAAACCGCATACATACTTTCTTACCTATATCTAATCAACGTCAAAGCAGAAGTTGGAAGTACGAAGTCAGCTTTCCCCCGCCCATCGGGGCGTGAAGAAATAGATGGGCTGCACGAGGCTTCCACGCAGAGCTGAAACCGACCGCACACGAGTACTGGTAAACCGCTTATTGGATCTAAGCCTGTCCAGGCAAAGCGGTGCGAGCCGGGCCGACTATGCTCATAAACCCTATTGGTTTCATTGGGCGACAGGGCTTGAAAGGTAATTTCATCTCATTGTCGGGAAAAATTGGAAGCAACGTCTCCAAAATGACCTTATACAGTGTTTACGGGGACGTTAAACCTCAAATCAAACAACAAAAACAAACAAAAAATGTCCCTACAGTTTTTCTTTTTCTTTTTTTCTTTTTCTTTGTTTATTATTATTATTATTATTTCTTTTGTAATTTGATAATCAGCACCACTATGAATACGGACCATTTTAACCCTAAGTCCAGTCGCCCTGAGTGATCTCGGGCGTTGCAGTTTGGCTTTGATCAAGTCGGACACCAATATAAGTTCAGCTTGACATAGTTGTCTTTATTCCTACATTCTATAATATCTGTTTGTCATTGGGCTCCCGCAAATCGTGGCTTGGTGAATAAATTAATAAATAAATAAATACATAAATAAATAAATAAATAAATAAATAAATAAATAAATAAAATCACTAGTAACACAGCTTCTAATTTACTTAGATAGGCTTGTCCAGCAGAAAATTAAGTTTAACTAGAATCGCTCAGTCGATGGCACGCAATCGCATATCCCCACGCTTCACCGCGGGCCCCACCCCCTTGACCCATCACTAGGGGTGTGATCAAAATTCAGTAAGTGTCATGCACTCCCTAGACCAAAGGTGTAACAGTTCCCAAAGTTTCAAGTTTCTATCTTTAACGGTCATGGGGGAGTTATTCGGTAACAGCAATGTGTGTGGGTAAAGAGTTAAAAATCAGTTTTTGATCTCTGGTGACCTCAAAATTGACCCCAGGGGTCAAATTTTGGTTGTAATGTTTTCTACTCATCATGCCGTTCGCTTTGATATATTACGCGACAATATTCTGGAAATTTTGATTTTTTACCCCCCCCCCCCCCGCGGGCCCCTACCCCTGGTCCCACATCTAGGTGTGTGATCAAAAGTCCGAAAGTGCGATGCACTCCCCAGATCAAAGATCTATCAGTTCCCAAAGTTTGAAGTTTCTATCTATAAACGTCTAGGAGGAGTTATCCTGTAAGACGGACGGACGGACGGACGTACGTACGTACGGACGGACGACGAAGACCATTCGAAAAAAGTGGGGATAATTAATGTACCAGCATAATTTATCATTTAATATACTAAGAGAGTTTCGATACCCCAGTCTCTTATAGAGTTATCGTATTACAATTCTCACGGCTGAATTCTCTCACACCCATCCGTGAGGGATTTCAGCCATTTCCGGTGTGACTGAAGAATCTCACGGGTTCAATAATCTCACGCTACACCGGCAGTCGAATAGAATTGAAGTGCATTTGTGTTAGTTGCCTTGGTCGGAACACCAGGGTCAGAACATAAATTTCTATCCCAGGGTAAAATCCCGGATTTCCTTGTCTGGTGTGCAAGAATAAGCTAATTCAGCAACCAATGTCATAGGTTGCTCAGACAATTCAATCTAGCCAGTTTTGTTTTAACTTGTATGCCCATCTTACATGCAAGTTTCAGGATGATCCGGTCAAAACTTAAGGCAAAATTAGCACTTTCAGAAACTAAAAGGGCATATATAAGACTAATAGGTCGACCTAGCAAGTTTCAAACTCATCCCAGCTTTTATCTTCAACCTGCTTCTAAGTTTCAAGAAGATCTAATCAAAACTGAAAATATTCGTTTTCTGCAATGATTGAAAAACTTAAAGAATAATGCTGATGACAAAGTCAAATTTAGTAAATGTCAGCAGCAAAGGAGCCAAAAGTTTATGACGGATAGTCTAACATCGCCTATTTGTCTGTAAGTTTCAGGAAGATCCTATCAAACTGAAGGAGTTAAGCTGATGAAAAGGTTGAAAACAGGTGTTTTCAATCAACAAAGGGGACACTACTCCATGAGTAACATCTCGACCTGGCCAGTTCTTCAATACATCCAAGCTTTTATCCCCACTTGTATGTACGTTTCAGGAAGATCCAATCAAAGCTGATATGCATATGCTGATGGCAAAGACGAAAATATATGTAATCATTTCCAGCAACCAAAGGGACGTAACGCCATGACAGAAAAGCCGACATCACCAGCTTTTGAACTCATCCGAGCTTTAAACCCCAGCCTACCTATGTGTCAGTTTCATGAAGCTCTGATCAAAACGGAATGGGCTACAGCGATGACAAGGTCGTAAATAGAAGTTTTTCAGCAATCTATGGGACATAACTCTTTCAAGAGGTTTTTATCACCAGCCTGAATATGTGCAAGCAACAGGAAGATCCGATC
This sequence comes from Lucinisca nassula, assembly GCA_963580285.1. Taxonomy (NCBI): domain Eukaryota; kingdom Metazoa; phylum Mollusca; class Bivalvia; order Lucinida; family Lucinidae; genus Lucinisca; species Lucinisca nassula. The sequence goes on from OY757013.1 coordinate 143,995,701, forward strand.
GAAACTGAAGGAGCTATGGTGTTGACAAGGACAAAAATAGGCGTTTATTTTAGCAAACCATTAGACGAAAATGTTGACCACGCTTGTTTTCGAAATATTCCGAGCTTTTATCCCTAGCTTCCTAGTTGTAAGTTTCTGGAAGTACCAATCAAAACTGAAGGGCTACAGTGATGGCAACGTTAAGAATATGCGTTTTTGTCATGTAAGGGACATAACCCTATGTTGAATAAGCCGATCTAGCCAGTCTTCGAACTCATTCGAGCTTTCATCCCAAGCCTACATATGTAAAAGTTTCAGGACGATCCGTTCAAAACTGAATGGGCTATGGGTTGACAAGGTTTAAAAAAGGCATTGTTTTGCAATATATGGGACATAAATCCATCATTAATCAGCCGACTTTTCCAGTTTACGAATTTAACCAAGCTTTTATCCACAGCCTCCCCTTTTGCTGATTCAAAAAGGGCAGTTGTCAGTTTCTGGAGAAAGAATGTGCACTGTACTGGTTAACCGCTTACGTATAATATGTTCTATAAAAGGGTTATCCTTTGGAAGCAAGGAATACACCACAGAACTGAAAAATATGAAGTGTGTATGTTTTCTGGGCCAGACTAGCTAGTTTCGGCCAATTAGGCCTCATCAGTGACCCTCAGATATTTTAAAAATTCCACAATGGAATCAATGATCCCAAAGGACAAGAAAATATAATCAACACTATGATGTAGGGCAGGGAGACGTTTTACCGCCGCCACACATTCCCACACACCAGCTGTAGTGAAGTTAAATATGTTCTATAAAAGGGTTATCCTTTGGAAGCAAGGGATACACCACAGAACTGAAAAATATGGAGTGTATATGTTTTCTGGGCCAGACTAGCTAGTTTCGGCCAATTGGGCCTCATCAGTGACCCTCAGATATTTTCAAAATTCCACAATGGAATCAATGATCCCAAAGGACAAGAAAATATAATCTACACTATGATGTAGGGCAGGGAGACGTTTTACCGCCGCCACACAGCCTGCCCAGGAAACGTGACGATGGGTAATCTGACCGGCTCAAATATGACCTAAATAGTTGTTTACTGGGCCGTTAAACTAGAAAACAAACAAACAAAATCCCCATCCTACTTACATGTAAGTTTCAGGAAGATCCGATCAAAACTGAAGGAGCTACGCTGACGACAGACAAAAATAGACATTTTCATCGACCGAGGGGACATTTCTTTATGGTAAATTGACCGACCTTGCCAGTTTTCGAACATATCCGAGCGTCTGTTGGAGATAACTCTATGACGAAAAGGTTAACCACGACTGTTTTTGAACTCTCGGAGCTTTTATCCCTTGTAAGGAGCAGAAAGTTCCAATCAAAACCAAATGGACTACAGTCTCGTCACAGGTTCACATGTCTCGTAAGAAAGATCAGATCAAAACTGAAGCTGCTGCGGTAAAGCATTTTCCGATTGTAGGTCTATGCGACCTAGTGATTGCCATAACATCCAAAGTTTTCATTCAATATTGAAATCAGTTTCCTACCAGAGGCTTGCAACAGATTAGAAATGATTTAGATCAGCCTGCAGGCTTCAGATATATAAGTGATTAAATATGTGGAGGAACGGGTTCAAGACGGACGACTGATTCTGTATCATTCTATAAGCTGCCATGGAGCCTTCGACCAGGTGAGCTAAAAATTAACCACAGGTATCCTTTAGGAACACCGGAAGTAGTGACCTATATTACATTGGTGAGCAGTCTTGGAACCAGTAGTAAGATATCCACATCAATCTTAAAAGCTTTTCCAGTGGTCTGTATTCAGACGTTAATGCTTGCCAGCATGTTCATGTTTATGAAACTAAACAAGTTAGAGACAGAATGTTTTGCATGCTACGTAAACTCTGTTCTTTATTTGCAGACAGCGGTAGGAGTAGTGGTGAAGAAAATGATGACGACTCCGGAAATAGCTCTGCTGGGGATGAGATAATTCAAGAGCATTATATGGAAAACTTAACAGTAAGACATCAGGGTAGTGCTCAGTTATTCCAAAAAGAAGTAAAGGCAGTGACCAGGTCGCGATGCAATTTTCTTGCACACCAGACAAGCAAATCCGTGATTTTACCCTGGGATAGAAATTTATGTTCTGACCCTGGTGTTCCGACCCCAAATCGAATATAATCGCGTGTTTGAAAAATGCGTGACGTCAATAATCATTCCTGTTGTGTCATCACAAAATGGCGGGCGTCGGAAACCGAAGCGAGAGCAGCATTAAAAATTCGCAATAGAAATGGAAGGTATGCAAGAAAAAGAATCCAATATGGGTGTGAGGGGTGGATAGAAAAATCCGTCCCTCGGTACCACTGTCCGGCATCACTCGGCAAGCCTCGTGATGCCGGACAGTGTCCCTCGGGACTGATTTTTCAATCCACCCCTCATACCCATATAAGATTCTTATAATCTTACACCCTGCATCCAAGAAACCAAAGGGAAAATTCACAAACTTAAAGCAACGACATCGTAATTAAGAAAGCTGAAAAATGGTCAAACGGCTATTCAAAATGAAAGATAGAACCATCACGAAAACACGCCTATATAATTTTGCCCCCCTTTAACCCAACCTTTATATAGTAAAACTGGGCTTTACAGAGGTAAAGTTTATTTGTTTTTATTTCTGCTCTAAAATATCGATTGTGGGTACTCGTTAGACCCACAATCTATATTTTGAGCAGAAATAAGGAAAATGTCATATTTTCTTATCTTAAAATTTTCATTTTTTTTTTGGCGATAAAGGTTGAAATGTATTTGTATAGGCATTTTTCCTAATGAGGTGCACCCATGCAAAGACAAACAATGACAATAATAAGCCATAACAGATGCACCGCACCATCTCTTGATGGGGTGCGGGGCTGGGGATGGAGCTTAAATCGATTTTACGTAGTCACAATCCTCCCTCTTGTTCTGTCATTTTGTTTGTTTGATTTGAGGTTTAACAGTTTACAAAGTAATTTGTTCCGCCTACTTGAAGGGTACCTATTCTTCATTGCAACGTATCCGAGAACATAAAAATCCAACGAAATCGGAGATGAAACAACGATGCTTTGCTTTCATCTTTTGTCAACAGCACCCAGTAGCTCAGTCGGTAGAGTACTTGCTCCGAATCCGGTGCTGTTGCATTTTTTCAGCTTCTATGTATATATAAATAGTTTTCACTGACCTTTCCAATGCAGTTCTCCTGTCGCGGTTTATTTTTGTTATATTTTGTCTCTGAATGTGTGTATCGCTTATATATTTTTGTTTTGGATAGCCAACTGATTTTGTGGGAAAGTATCTCTCCTTTTGGCTTTCCGCTAGTGATGTTTCCATAAGGGTCTAGTTATTTCATGTTCGTGTTTATTTCCCTTTCGCGTGTGATCGGAGGTGTGGGTTAATTGTATCGATTCCGGATCATTGCCACCATTTCTACTTTACAGTCCACCAAGTAATAGCAATATTATGCCGCTTTGAAAATTTATGTAGTTGTTTTGTTCTGTCTAACACCTATAGCTCACGTTTGACTAGCTAAGACTTTATAAATGAGCCAGCGCATAACAAAACCTACAATAAGACATGTGCACCCAACGAAGACATATCAGCCTGCGCATCCGCGCAGTCTGATCAGAGTATTCGTTGTGCGCTTCAAGGATAACTAAGGGCCCAATGATCCTTCGTGCAGCAAGAGAAGTCTCTGGTTAGACTAAATGGGTGCGCAGGCTGATCTGATTCTTTGCTGTGCGTACATTAAGTCGTAGGAAATGCTGTGTCCCGGCTCAAATAGTGACATCATGATATGGAGCACTGCATATTAAGTTTACAGTCCGCTAAACTTCAGCAGAGTTATGCCCATTTGAAACTTGGTGTAAACTTTTCGTTTCAGGCTAACCCCTCCTTCAGTGTACATCCTATCCAACTGAAACTTTATTTATAGTTAGACCATGATACCGAACAGTGCAGATTGTTTAATGTACACAGTTCACCAAATAGTAATGCTACAAAAAGTCTGTACACTTTTTTTATTTTCTGGCTGACTCCTCCTACAGTTTACAACTGATCAAGCTTAAACTTGATTTCTTGACTCATAGCTACACACTTTGTTTGAGGTAACAGTTCAGCAAATATAAGCAGTAATGACCCTTTGGAAATTCCGTAAGCTAACACCTTCTATAGCCGAAACGTCGTAAAAAGTCACAGCCTGCTGCGGAACAGATTATACCATTTTGAGGTGACATTTCACCAAATATTACCAGAGTTATGCCCCTGTCACGTTTTATTTCCAGCTAATTCCCCCTATAGTTAACGTTCCGTCAAGCCGAAAGAGCATTTCTAGTTGGATCATGCTATGAAGCAGCGTATTTGTTTGTTTAGAGGTTATTAACATAATTATGTCCATCTGTCTGTTCATAAACTTTTCATATTGGGCTAAACCCTGGATGGGGCTATAAACTGGACAGGGCCATAAACCGTGGCCACAAACAGACTGACTTGATCATCATGGACTTCGGTAAGGCCTGACTTGATCATCATGGACTTCGCTAAGGCCTTTGACAATGGACCTCACAGATGGCTATTACATAAACTGGAGTACTATGGAATAAGATGATCCACACATAGCTCTCTGGGCGCTCACAACAAATTGTACTTGATGGCCAAGCGTCTGATCCAGTACCTGTTTTATTTGGAGTCCCCCAAGGTTCGGTCCTTTGACCCGTCCTTTTCTTGGTTTTCATTAATGATCTCCCCGATAATATCAGGTCATCGGTCCGTTTGTTTGCTGATGATTGTGTCCTGTATAGGAACATATATTCTCCTTCTGACTGTCTTATTTTACAAGATGACCTGGATCAACTTGCACAGTGGGAGGCCGATTGGCAAATGAAGTTCAGTGTGGCCAAATGTTACTCAATGAGGGTGTCACGACACCCTCCAGACAGGCAAATTAAGTTTGACTATACACTTCACCAGCAGATTTTGAAGCATGTTCAATCCGCCAAATATCTTGGTATCACCATCACCGACGATCTTGATTGGGGTCAACATATCTCTGAGATTACATCTAAAGCAACTAGGACTTTAGGATTCCTTAGACAAAACTTGGCTTTTGCACCTAGACAGACAAAGGATGTTGCATATAAAACATTGGTTCGCCCTCAACTTGAATATGTATCACCCATTTGGCGTACCTATGTTAAAACTCAGACTCTGCAGGTGAAGAAGGCGCAGAGGACAGCTGCTCGATGGACCTGTAGGCGATGGCGAAATAGAAGTAGCGTCGGTGACATGCTTAATGAGCTAGAATGACCGTCCCTTGAGGCCCGTCGTGAGCAGTCCTCTTTAACCTTCTTCTTTAAGATACACTCTGATTCAGTGTCTATTAATAAAGATAGGTACGTGACCCATGTAACAGTGTCGACCCAAACAAGGGCATCAAAAGTAACGACTCACAATATCGTAGTTACCAGTCCTACAGTGATGCCCTGAAGAACTCGTTCTTTCCTATAACTATTACCCAATGGAATTGTCTTCCCTCCTCTGCGATGAATGCCAAGTCCGCAGAAGAGTTTAAAGCCCGTACAGTGTAAGATTGAGACCCAGAGGTATGCGTTTTAGGATACCTCTGTTATGCAGATTGTAAATAGTTTTAAGGACGCATCCAGTGCCTTTCTTTTTTTTCAGCTAAATTCTAAATTTAGCCACCCAATCAACTGAGGTAAAGGCCAAATATGACTGACTCAGTATAAGAAGATAGATAGATAGAAACCCTCCTGCCATTTATCAGTTTATGTGATGCATTCGATTGCTTGCCACAGGTGTATAATATAAATATTTGATAGACCGTAACCCCAAGCTTGTTGAGTTTAGCTTGAATAGTGGCGAGAATGTTATTTATAAGAAAATACTTTCTGTAAAATTATGCTGTCCTACTTAGTTCCTAAAACATGATATTTCTCTTGTGAATATTTTGTATAAATACACATCCCCGTGGCCTTATTGTTAGGAGCGTTGACTCTTAAACACCAAACCACTCAGTCCTGCATGATCTATCCTCACTCATTTACCATGTGAAGCGCCAGGTTTTGCAATGGATGGTCAAATGTTTCAAGCTCGGTTCGGTATAAGTAAAATGAACTTGAATTGGCCGTACATTACGATAACATACCAGGATGACATAGTGTATTCTTTTATACCTCCAAAATGGCTACTTTTTCGATGAAAAAACTGTGATATTTTTAGCTCACCTGGGCCGAAGGCTCCAGGGGAGCACATAGTGGGTCCTCCGTCGTCCGTCCGTCCACACTTTTGAGCAGCTATATCTCTGCAGCCTGCAGGCTGATCTCAATCATCTCTCATCTGTAGCAAGCCTCTGGTGGGGCATTGATGACATAAACTTTTTTTCAAAATCGCAAGAAAACTTTGGTTGCAATGGCAACCACAAGGTCCCATAGACATACAATGGGAAAATGCTTAGCGCCTTCAGTTTTGATCGGATCTTTCTGAAACTTATATGTAAGGTGGCTGGGGATAAAATCGTATTGGCGTACCTATGTACCTATGTTAATAGATAAAATCTCAGATGTTTTCGAAAACCGGCCAAGTCGGCCCATTTATCATAGAGCTACGTCCCTTTGATTGCTGAAAATGCCAATTTTTGACCTTGTCATCACCGTAGCCCCTTCAGTTTTGATCGAATCTTTCTGAAACTTATATGTAAAGTGTCTGGGGATAAAATCTCGGATGAGTTCGAAAACCGATTAAATCGGCCCATTTATCATAGAGTTACGTCCCTTTGATTGCTGAAAATGCCAATTTTTGACCTTGTCATCACCGTAGCCCCTTCAGTTTTGATTGGATCTCTCTGAAACTTATACGTAAGGTGGCTGGGGATAAAATCTCGGATGAGTTCGAAAACCAGCCAAGTCGGCCTATTTATCATAGTGTAACGTCCCTTTGATTGCTGAAAATGCCAATTTTTGACCTTGTCATCACCGTAGCCCTTTCAGTTTTAATCAGATCTTTCTGAAACTTATATGCATGGTGGCTGGGGATAAAATCTCGGATGAGTTCGCATACCAGCCAAGTCGGCCCATTTATCGTAGAGCAACGTCCCTTTGATTGCTGAAAATGCCGATTTTTGACCGCGTCATCACCGTGGCTCTTTCAGTTTTGATCGGATCATTCTGAAACTTATATGTAAGGTGGCTGGGGATTAAACCTCGGACGAGTTCCAATACCGGCCAAGGTGGCCAATTTATCATAGAGTTACGTCCCTTTAATTGCTGAAAATATCGATTTTTTTTTCACCGTAGCCCCTTCAGTTTTGATCGGATCTTTCTGAAACTTATATGTAAGGTGGCTGGGAATAAAACCTCGGATGAATCTGCAAACCGGCCAAGTCGACTTATTTATCGTAGAGTTATGTCCCTTTTATTGCTGAAAATGTCGATTTTTGACATTGTCATCACCGTAGGCCCTTCAGTTTTGATCAAATCTTTCTGAAACTTATATGTTAGGTGGCTGGGGATAAAACCTCGGATGGGTTTGAATACCGGCCAAGTTTGCCCGTTTATTATAGATTTACGTCCCTTTGATTGCTGAAAATGTCGATTTTGACCTTGTCATCACCATAGCCCCTTCAGTTTTGATTTGATCTTTCTGAAACTTATATGTAAGGTTGCTGGGGATAAAATCTCAGATCAGTTCCGGCCAAGTCAGCCCATTTATCATAGAGTTATGTCCCTTTGATTGCTGAAAATGCCAATTTTTGACCTTGTCATCACCGTAGCCCCTTCAGTTTTGATCGAATCTTTCTGAAACTTATATGTAAAGTGTCTGGGGATAAAATCTCGGATGAGTTCGAAAACCGATTAAATCGGCCCATTTATCATAGAGTTACGTCCCTTTGATTGCTGAAAATGCCAATTTTTGATTTTGTCATCACCGTAGCCCCTTCAGTTTTGATTGGATCTCTCTGAAACTTATACGTAAGGTGGCTGGGGATAAAATCTCGGATGAGTTCGAAAACCAGCCAAGTCGGCCTATTTATCATAGTGTAACGTCCCTTTGATTGCTGAAAATGCCAATTTTTGACCTTGTCATCACCGTAGCCCTTTCAGTTTTAATCAGATCTTTCTGAAACTTATATGCATGGTGGCTGGGGATAAAATCTCGGATGAGTTCGCATACTAGCCAAGTCGGCCCATTTATCGTAGAGCAACGTCCCTTTGATTGCTGAAAATGCCGATTTTTGACCGCGTCATCACCGTGGCTCTTTCAGTTTTGATCGGATCATTCTGAAACTTATATGTAAGGTGGCTGGGGATTAAACCTCGGACGAGTTCCAATACCGGCCAAGGTGGCCCATTTATCATAGAGTTACGTCCCTTTAATTGCTGAAAATATCGATTTTTTTTTTCACCGTAGCCGCTTCAGTTTTGATCGGATCTTTCTGAAACTTATATGTAAGGTGGCTGGGAATAAAACCTCGGATGAATCTGCAAACCGGCCAAGTCGACTTATTTATCGTAGAGTTATGTCCCTTTTATTGCTGAAAATGTCGATTTTTGACATTGTCATCACCGTAGGCCCTTCAGTTTTGATCAAATCTTTCTGAAACTTATATGTTAGGTGGCTGGGGATAAAACCTCGGATGGGTTTGAATACCGGCCAAGTTTGCCCGTTTATTATAGATTTACGTCCCTTTGATTGCTGAAAATGTCGATTTTGACCTTGTCATCACCATAGCCCCTTCAGTTTTGATTTGATCTTTCTGAAACTTATATGTAAGGTTGCTGGGGATAAAATCTCAGATCAGTTCCGGCCAAGTCAGCCCATTTATCATAGAGTTATGTCCCTTTGATGGCTGAAAATGTTGAGTTTTGACCTTGTCATCACTGTAGCCCCTTCAGTTTTGATCGGATTTTCTGAAACTTATATGTAAGGTGGCTGGGGATAAAACCTCGGATAAGTTCGAAAACTGGCCCATTAATCATAGAGTAACATGCCTTTGATTGCTGGAAATGCCTATTTTCGACCTTGTCATCACTGCTGCCCCTTCAGTTTTGATCGGGTCTTCAAGAAACTTACACACAAGTAAGTCAGGCAGAAAAGCTCAGAGGAGTTTGAAAACTCATGAGCTTTGCCTATTTATCACAGAGTAACATCCCTTTGATTGCAGCAGTTAATTGCTTATCTTTGAAATTGTCATCACCATAGCCCCTTCAGTTTATATCGAATCTTCTTAGCAATTCAGGAATAAAAGCTTGAATGAGTTTGAAAACTAGTGAGGTCAGCCTATTTATCATTGAGTTACATTCTACTTGATTTGCAGAAAATGCTTGCCCTGTCATCACCATGTCCGCCCATAAATCCTTCAGTAAAGGTTGGCACTTCCTGAAACTTCGAATCTGTTAGCTCAGGTGAGCGATACAGGACTAGCTTGATCCTCTTGTTTCTTATTTACACTGCAAACAAAAGTTATGGGTGCTAATTAGAACCGCCTCATTGAAGCTGCACAACCTATTCATAGGACCAGAAGTAAGCAAATTAATGACCCCAGTTTTCTCTTTACAAACTAGGATTTAGAGGAGTGTTCATTTCACGGACATGTTGTCATGATGAAAACCAAAATAAATACTCCGGTGCCTACCGTAAGACACTTTTTTTATTCCCATTGACTTCTGTGTGTTAAATTCGTCACTTTTAGCTCTCCGATTTTTACAAAAACAAACCATTAGAAACGCAAGTTACAGAATTGAATCACCAGATTATGAAGAATTACGTAGAATTCTGTTTTATTCTCAATGACATCAACAGTGACGTCGCGGTAATAATGCCATCAATAAGCTTGTTGTCTGAAAAATGTTTTCTCAAGTCTGCCGATAAAAGATTAATATAAGTGGGTATTTAATTACCTGCCACTGGGCCGTTGTAATTATATCTCCAAAAACGAAGTTTTAAGGGGTATATAGGAGTCAGTCTGTTGGTTGGTTTGTCTGTGTATCCATTCGTCCGTGACACATTTTACTTGTAATGCGAACTAATGCCTTATTTCTTCACCGAGTGCTTCAAATGTTGCATATGCATTCACAATATGATGTAGATGTGCGTTACATATATTTTATATGCGTTAAGTCAAGGTCAGTGTCACTGTTCTAAAAACAGAATTAAATCCATGACAACAATCTTGTGATGCGAACTACTTTGACAGTTCTTCGCCGATTGACTTCAAATTTGCACATGCTTGAACAATGTGGTATAGGTATGCATGACATAAATTTCATGTGCACCAAGGTAAAGGTCACGGTTGCTTAAATAGAATCGAAAACCATGAGCGAACTACTTCTACATTTCTACACTGATTGACTTCAAATTTTGCATATTCATTCACATTGTGGTGTAGATGTATGTGACATAAAATTCATATGCATCAAGTCAAGGGCAAAGTCATTGTTGCTAACAACAGAAAAGAAATCGTGTGATGCGAACTCACTTCACACTTATTCACCAGTTGAATTCACATTTTGCATATAGATTCACAATGAGATGTAGATGTGCGTGACATAAATTGTATATGGGTCAAGTCAAACTCAAACACACTGTTGCTAAAAATAGAAGAATCTTGTGATGCGAACTACTTGTACATGTCTTCACCAATTGAGTTCAAATATTGCATATGCATTCATAATGAGCTGTAGATGTGCATGACAAAATTTCAAATGCCAAGGTCAAGTCACCGTTGCTAAAATGAATAATTTTGTGATGTGAACAACTCCCTCATTTCTCCACTGATTGAGTTCAAATTTTGCACATGCATTCTTAATGAGGTCTATGTCTGTGTGACATAAATTTCAGTCAGTTCAAGGTCAAGGTCAGTGTTTCTAATTTATACTAAAATCGGTTCGGTAAAGCTTCACAAGAAACGTGTTACTGCATCAGAAATACATGTTAGTCTCATCTGTAACTTAGTGACAATGTGAGCTCTAATGATTTCATGTTGTAAATCGTCCGTCGTCATTGCGGGCGTCCGTACGTAAAAAAATCTTCTAACGACTTCTCCCCATTACTGATTGGAATGTGACAAAACTTCAAAGTTGGTCCTCTTTCAGAATTGTTCAAATGGTTCTGGCCCATTGCACATCTAGGTCACAGGAGCTAAAATAGATTTTCTTTTAAACTGAAAATTTAAAAATCTACTTCTCTGAAACCGAAAGGCCCAGGTCTTTGATATTTGGGATATAGCTTGATGCATGGTGGTTAACCCAATCACGGCTGGCTACTTTGCTTCCCTCTTTGATTGCACACCGGTGGGTCGAGCTGAAGATTATATGACGGTTCCAGCTAAAAAACATAAATGGAATTTTATTTTATTTTAGTATTCTTTATGTTGGTTGGCGCCTGATGCTCCGTCTTTGGTCGGGCCCCTCGGAGTCTAACTGTTGGTTTTCTTTTGCTCCAGCAATTCTGCTGTTGAATGCTGTCGAGTCCTCAACCTTGTTTCATCTCTGTAGTTTTTTGATTTGTATGTTCTCGGAGATGTTACACTTATGAGTTAGGAAGCCTTCATGCGGACTAAACAAAATTAGTGTATACCGCGACAGAGGTAAGGGCAAGGATTATGGCCATGTAAAATCGATTTAAGCCCTCAGTGGAATTCTTTCCACTGACCGTTCCAAGGCGGTTCTTCTGTTGCGGTTTATTTATGTTGTTGTTTGTTACTTACTGTGAGTATCACTTGTGTCTTTTTATTCTGTATGGCCATTTGGCCATTTTGTGGGAAAGTAACTGTCCTTATGGCCTTCCTTATTTGGGTCTCCATTATGGTCTGGTCGCTTCATGTTTGTGTTTCTTTCCATTTGGTGTCGTTGATGGATGGAGTAAGTTAATTGTATCGATTCCTGATCTTTGTTTTACTTCTACTTTTCATCTAGTGAACCTCTACCAAGATTATACCATTTACTGCCCTGGGGCCAAAACTGCACATGCACATGGGCCCACTTGTTTTACATAGATTTTAAAAATCTTCTTGCCTGAAACAAGAAAGTCCAGGTCTTTGATATATGGTATGCAGCTTCATCTGTTGGACCTCTACCAAGATTATTAATATTATAGCCCAAGGGTCAAATATCGCCAGGCCCCGGGGCCCACTTGATTTCAAAGGCTTTTAAGGAAAAAAGCATTTTAAACTTCTTGACTTCGATATTTGGTGTGTAGCTTAATCTAGTGGACCTCAATCACGATTGTTCAAATTATTGCCCTGGGGCCAAAATGCACCCACGTACAGGGACCCACTTGTTTTACATAGACTTATAAGGAAAAAAAACACTTTACCGTCTTCTTGTCTTAAACAAGAAGGCCCAGGTCTTAGATATATGGTATATAGCTTCATCTAGTGGACCTCTACCAAGATTGTTTAAATTATAGCCCTCGGGCCACTTGTTTCACATAGACTCTCCATATTGGCAGCGCCAATGTTCAATGTTTCATTAAAGATTTCACAGGAAATGTAAAATCTATAGGAAAATACATGGGAGGCGTGGGGGTGGGGAGAATAAAAATGGTCATTTATTGCAGGTGGCGACTCGTCGAAAGTGATCATCAGTGGAAGTTCCACTATTGTTGGGCGAAACTTAGAATCTATAAACTCAAGTGAGCAATATAGGACCATTATGGTCCTCTTGTATAGTAAATCTGGGGTTTACATGGGTATACATTTTTCTTCTTATTTCAATGTTTTGAGCAGAAATATGAACAAGAAAAGATATGACACAAAGTGCCATATCAAGTGACCCGACTGTGGTTGCATTGCACATTTTTGGAAAGGAACAGGCTATGAAATCTTATTATTAAACCGTTCAGTTATAAACTTATAAACGAGAATTATTTGATCGTGTAGACGTGAACACTGAATTTGCAGTATCAAATTCAACAAGACCGGTTGTCTTGTCAGTTTGATCATGTTTGTGGAAAATGTGTAGAATTTAACAGTGTAACAGAGCTGAATTCGACAATGCCTGATCAATGGGCACAGCCTTAGGGACAAAAACAATCAGCAAAGAGGCTGGTCTTCTTTTTACTTAACACCCTCCCTTTTAAACACCAAGAACAACATGAGTCCATTAATGACTTGCGTGTTTATACATTATTATTATTATTATTATTATTATTATTATCAACCGTAGCATCGTTTTCTATATTTATTATTATTACTGATAAATTTTCAGCAAATGTTTATTCATTTTTTTCCAACACATATGTTACAATAATAATAATAATAATAATAATAATAATAATAATAATAATAATAATCAAAATCATAATACATGTTATAGAAGTAGCAGTAGCAGTTGACGTAATAATGGAAATAGTAGTAAGTATAATTATTATAATCATCGTTTTGATTATTGAAATTATTATTATCATTATTATTTTTGTAGTAGTAGAAGTAGTGGGTGTAGTAATAAGGGTAGTATTGTTTGTTTGATTTGAGATTAAACGTCCCCGACAACGCTATTTAGGTTATTTTGGAGACGTTGCTTCCAATTTTGTGGGAGTTTTACCCTAGATTGAGATGAAACGACATCTCAAGGCCCGTCGCCGAATGAAAACAAAACATGAATAGGGTCTATATGCATAGACGGTCCGACTCGCGCCACTCTGCCTGAGCAGGCTAGTAGTAAGAGTTGTAGTTAGAGTATAATTTTTATTATGATTTATTGTATTATTAAAGTTATCATTATTATAAGTAGTAGAATTAGTAGTAGAAGTTTGTTTCAATCCCCGTCAACAGTATTTAGGTCATTTTGATTACGTTGCTTCACATTTTATGGAACTTTTATCCCGCATTGAGATGAAATGTCATCTCAAGCCCTGACGCCCAAACAAACCAAGATGTTATATGTAGGGGTGGTCCGACTCGCACCAGTTTGTCTGGGCAGGCGTAGACCCTTTAAGCGGTTTACCAGTACTCATGTGCGGTCGGTTTCATCTCTGCGTGGAAACATTATGCAGCCCAGTTTATTTCTGCTAACCCCGATGGACAAGGGCCCATGTAGTTGTAGTAGTAGTTTAATTAATGTCATCATCGTTTTCATTATTAACATTATTATCAGTAGTAGTAGTTGTTGTTGTTATGATATTATTATTATAATTATTTTGTACATTCCCATAAACAATATAGGCTAGTCTTTATCAAATTTAATTTTCATCACATAAACACGCTCTTGTTGTGCCCTTATAAATCCGATTTTATGTCATTTACAATATTTTGAAAATCCTACAATTGAATTGTTAGAAAAATGCAATTTGTACAGTCAAGAAACACAGGGTTATTATGGATGAATTGTAAAAAATGATCTGTCCTTATACACTTCATTTGAAACAAATGAGAAACATAATAAAACGATTTCTTTTGGACAGCTTTATATTGATTTTTGTGACTAAAGTGCTTATAGCACTTATATGTCTTCTAAGTGAGCATATTGGTTGTTTATAATCCAAAGTCAGGGCACAGCGAAATGTACAAGTTGACAAGTTAGAAACACAACTTCCCATACAAAGTGTCCACTAAGTTACTTACGTAACCTTATAAAATTCCTCAACTGATCTTTCTTTATGGTACTGAAGTACGTAAAATAATCAGAGTCAATCTTTATGTTCTCATTCAAAATGTGATGGGCAACCTTTTCGTGCTAGACTGCTAGAAGATCATGTAAAACCTTCATGTAAGAATTGCTGCATTTCAAGAACTACAGTTAAATAAAGCAAATTCTTCTGATACCGTGGCCCCGTTTTTGGATTTACATCTATCTATTGTAGATGGGTTTGTTTGTTGCAAAATTTATGATAAACGCGATGATTTTGGTTTTGAGATTATAAATTTTCCTTCTTTGGATATTGATGTTCCTCGTGCGCCATCCTATGGCGTTTATATTTCGCAATTAATTCGATTTGCCAGATTGTGTAGTCATGTAACTTTCTTCAACACTCGTAATAAATTGTTAACGGCTAAACTTCTTAATCAGGGTTATCGGTACCATAAACTACGCAAAGCCTTTTCAAAATTTTATAGACATCATTCTGATTTAATTTCAAAATTCAATATTGGACTTAATTCTCTTCTGCAACAAGGTCTATCGGAACCCGAATTTTATGGTGACTTAGTATACACTGTTACGAGATGGAATAGGAAACCTCTCTGGTGCTTATGCACATCTAAATTATTTTAGTAGATATATGGTAGGGCGGTGCGAGTGAAATATTTTAGGTGAAATATGGTACGCAAACTATGCTGCTCCATGAACAAGTCATGCACATATCATACGATGTATGCATGAGTGGTTTATAGAGAGCTGTTTTTACAATACAGGGGGCCGCTATAAGGCTGAGTCCTATAGAATTTGCCTAAATATCGCCAACCGCCAAATTGTGCCATATATGATTTTCATTCCCGTCACGTGTTGTGAGGGTGTTCGTTTTAACAGGAGTCATGGCATTGATTTATAGGGTCGTTTCATCAATTTTTCCTATGGGAAATTTACTATTTGAACGCAAATCCATTATCTACTCGATTTTTGCTATCTGGCTTTGTTTGTGGCCGGTATCTCCACTTCGCCACGAACAAAGCAAGGTAATATGAGTAGGCATGATTTTCTGGTAGTATTCATAGATATATATATAAACCCTGAAAAAGCGAACACTTTAGCAGCAGGTCAAGTGGTAACGTGTACCCACAACATCGTGTCGGGAAATAGAAAGTATATTGAAAGGTATGTTAAATCTATGTTTAGTATTATTTTTGTATGAACATGCTTGTAGGTTTTGGAGGGGTTTACTTCTAGTATACCCCAACTTTCTGAAGCCTGTTCTGAATTCACTGTTGTGGCCTGTAGTGATTAGGCTACTAGCTTTGCCAGCTAGACGTCGCAGGATTGATCCCAGGCTTCTCCAGTAGTAGAATGAGTCCTTCTAAGTGAGGTCCTGTCTCATGCTGACCCTAGATGTTGGTGAGACGTAAAGTTTGGACACCCGCTCATTCTGGATTCATTTAGGCTTTTACACCCCTTTTGTAGAATGTAATTAATAAACGCCGGGTCACTTGTTTGATCCATGACTTTTGACTAGCTGTGGTTAGAAAACCGTGGTTCCGTCCCAATATGATATTAGGTGTAGAGGGGACGTAAACTTAAGACGGGTTTAACCATATCTTCATCATCAGGGCAAACTCTTACAAGAGCCTGTTGGGTTATCCGTGATGATGAACCGTAATGAATTTTATTTTACAAGCATGTTCACGTTGATTAGAAATAATTTTGTTCAAGAAGAATTACGAGTTCATTTTGTAATGATGCCGTTTTTGTCTGATAACTCAGTTTGTGCATGTATGTACATATAAAGAACGTGATGATGCTAAGTGGGAGTATTTGGTCGCCACACGTCATAACGGCCTGAGCGGCGGAGATGACGTCAGCTGCGTCATCGGCGTCGCGAGGACGGTTGTGACGGGGTGCCTACCAAATACAGAGAGAATTTACGGCAAACAGTGTTGGCCCTTATGAGACACTAACAAATGTTGTGGATTATAGATGAAAATATTCTGTTGTAGTTTCTATCTGTTATTAATGTAATGAATTTGTGAATAGCTATATTTGTGAGCCGTGTCGCGGAGAAGGATATGAAATAGAGATTGTTATGTTTCCTGTAATTGGCGGCTGACCAGGTAGCGCAAAGGCGTGGTCTGTTCAATTGCCTCTTACTTGTGATAATGTAGTGAGCACAAATTTGATGAGTATTATGCTCAGTAGTAGTGAGCATTAATTGATTTCTGTAGTGCTCAGTAAGGAAACATGAACTTTGAGTATTATTGTGTCAAGCGCTGGGTGCTGATAATTTGATGCACAGTCAAGTTGAGTTCTGCTGTACGGTTATTTGTCGCAGGCACTAATCAGCCTGTATGTCTGGTCGGCGCATGCGCAATAACGGTATATGCATGAACATATTCTTACTTCTCCGGGAGGGGGATCATGATATAGCATGTATGTTTTGTGACTCGTTTCTAGTCCAGTTATCGTAATTTGCAGGCACAACAATGTGTGACCTGCTGCTCCCTGCTTCATAGCAGCAGGTACTGGTACGACGCTAGGCGTTAGGGTCCAGCAAGGGCGGACAGACCGCCGTAATCAGCGCCTACCAGGGTAGAAGCAGAATCTAAATCATTGTTCGTTGTAAACAAATGTGAGACCATGGAAGAGGTCAACTTACCTGCAGGTTATTTGGACGATCGCTAAACCTCTGATCGGCAAACGTGATCGCTAAACCTATGATTATCAATTATGTTGATAGACTAGTTCTACTAGTTCGCGAGAGGAAGTTTCACGCGAGTGGGGGATTCACCCTAAGTTATAAACTGGCCACTCGCGTCTTGTGTTGTTTCTTTTTTTGTTTTTGTTGTTGTTTTGGTTGTTTGCTTCTGTAGGTATTCACGTCACCCGTTCCGAGCACAGAACATTGTTTTGCCTTCGGAGCGGACGTCGTGAGTTGGCTACAGAAGCAACAAATTGTGATGTTTTATGTTAGTAAGTGTTGTATGTAGATACTGTAAATAATTCATGTCATTCATCTAACATCTTTCTTGTGCCTTACCCCACAGCTGCCCGTACACCTGTCAGAGATCACGCTCGGTTGTCTTGTCAGCATGGGGGTTTGCGGGACGCCGTAAACCCACATGTAACATACACATGTAAATTCAGAAAAATATATAACCGCAATGACTTCAGCACCCAAGTTCGTAAAATCATTCTTCGATATAAAAAGATTGGGTACACCATATATGTTATACGACAGACTGCATGCATGGTAGTTAATTCATGCGGACCGAACAAATTATTTGTCTTAATCGCGTCGGGAGTAAGGGTGAGGATTGTGGCCATGTAAAATCGATTTAAGCCTCCCAGTGGTATTTGTTTCCGCTGACCATTCCAAGGCGGTTCTTCTGTCGCGGTTTATTTTTGTTCAGGTTTGTCTTTGAGTGTTTGTGTCGCTTATATTATTTTATTTTGGATAGCCTATTGGCCATTATGTGGGAAGGTAACTGTCCTTTTGGCTTTCCGCTATTGATGTTTTCATTAGGGTCTGTTGTTTCATGTTTGTGTTTCTTTCCCTTTGGTGTTTCCGATCGGAGCTGTGGGTTAATTGTATCGATTTCTGATCATTGCCTACATTCCTATTGTGTAAAGAAAATATGTAAGAATTTCCGTGTTGAAGTCTTAAACTATAGTATTAGTGACATATTAACAGTTTAGGTCAATCAAAAGTTCGAGTTACAAAAGAAAACAAAACAAAACGAAACAAATCGAAAAAAAAAAAACATTATCTGATGGTGGTGTTATTTAGACGTGCTTTCGTAATGTAAGCGATTCTCATGAGAACCTACAAACTCGGACCCAAAATGTACGGACTAGTTACTGAGTGATTTGTCAAAATATGCTGTCGTGTCTTGATCATACAGCCATTTAAATTAATTATAGTCAATGAAAATTAATCAAAATTACTTAAATCAGTAATTAAATGTTAATTGTCAACTTTGACACAATGTGGTTGGACAATTTTAATAGTGTATTGATTACAATGAATTGAAAGCTGCTTTAAGTAGAAGTAAAACAAAGATCAGGAATTGATACAATTAACTTACTCCATCCATAAAAGACACCAAAGGGAAAGAAATACAAACATTAAGCGACCAGACCATAATGGAGACCTAAACAAAGGAAGGCCATATGGACAGTTACTTTCCCACAAAATGGCCATACGGCCATCCAAAATTAAAAGACACAAGTGATACACACAGTAAGTAACAAACAACAACATAAATAAATCGCCACAGAAGAGCCGCCTTGGAACGGTCAGTGGAAGATTTCCACTGGGGGGCTTAAATCGATTTTACGTGGCCACAATCCTCGCCCTTACTTCCGTCGCGATTTAGACAAATAATTTGTTCAGTCCGCATGAAGGCCCCCTAACTCATCAGTGCAACATCTCCGTGAACACAGAAATCAAAGAACCACAGAGGTGAGACAACGGTGAGGACTCGACAGCAAGAAACCACTGAAATGCTGGAGCAAAAGAAAACCAACAGTTAGACTCCGATGAGCCCGACCAGAGACAGAGCATCAGGCACCAACCAACATTATCTCTTTAATTTTCAATAAGCCTTTACGTTGGAGCCGTCATAGAATCTGAAGCCTGACCCACCGGCGTGCAATTAAAGAGGGAAGCAAAGTTGCCAACCGTGATTGGGTTAACTACCATGCATGCAGTCTGTCGTAAAATATCCATGTTGTACCCAATCTTTTTATATCGAAGACTGATTTTACGAAATTGGGTGCTGAAGTCATTGCGGTTATATATTTTTCTGAATTTATATACTAAGTCACCATAAAATTCGGGTTCCGATAGACCTTGTTGCAGAAGAGATTTAAGTCCAATATTGAATTTTGAAATTAAATCAGAATGATGTCTATAAAATTTTGAAAAGGCTTTGCGTAGTTTATGGTACCGATAACCCTGATTAAGGAGTTTAGCCGTTAATAATTTATTACGAGTGTTGAAGTCAGTTACATGACTACACACTCTAGCAAATCGAATTAATTGCGAAATATAAACGCCATAGGATGGCGCACGAGGAACATCACCATCCAAAAAAGGAAAATTTACAATCTCACAATCAAAGTCATCGCGTTTATCATAAATTTTGCACGAAACAAATCCATCTACAATAGATAGATGTAAATCCAAAAACGGGGCCTCGGTATCAGAAGAATTTGCTTTATTTAACTGACGTTCTAGGGGGTAAATCTGACTGATCAAACCATCAAAATAGGTATTATCAATATTTAATAAATCATCTAAATATCTAGAAGTAGAGCATAAAGCTTCAATAATTTCAGATTGGTTATCAATGGAAAGCGACAAAATGAAGTCTCTTTCATAACAATACAAGAACAGATCAGCCACAAGAGGTGCGCAATTAGTACCCATCGGAATACCCACAATTTGTCTAAATAACTTAGTACCGAATCAAATATAAATATTGTCGAGTAGAAAGGTGAGGGCATCACACACTTTCTGACATGACCAAAGTGTATAATTCTTATGCTCTTTAGAAGTGAAAAATGCATTTCTGACATTACATGCAAGATAGAGAGAATCTTCTCTGTGAAAAGCCCATTCAATTAAATCATTAAGCTTTTCTTTTATAAGATTATGAGGAAGTGTAGTGTAAAGAGTGGAAAAATCGTAGGTAGACAGACTAGAAGCACGAAACTGTCTAGATTTCAATTTATTTAAAACCTCATTCGAATTTTTTATAGACCAAAACAGATTTCTTCCTGATCTTTCAAAGACTTTATCACAATATTTAATTACATGCGTTTTAATAGCAGTAAGACAGGAAGTTAATAATTTAGAAAGTTCAGTGGTAGTGCAAGAACTAGAATTTGCAATAAACCGTGCTTTGTAAGGTTTTTTATGAAGTTTTGGTAACCAGTATAGCGTAGGAAGCTTGTCTTGGCCTTCGTTAACACACACAGCAAACTTGGTGGCTGAAAGACAAACATGTTTATCTACTATAGCTCTCTCTTCAGCCAAAGGCTGAAGTTCATAGGCCTTAGTACCACCAAGCTCCTGCTTAAGCGTGTTAACATAGTGGAGTAGTCACACAACGACGAAGTTGTTAGCGGCCTTGTCTGCAGGGGCCAAAACAAACTTCTTATGAAATTCTTGAATACCTAGTTTAAGATGACGTAAAGACGTCTTGGGCTTAGGAGGTAATAAGTTAGTATTTTGAGAATAGAAAGAAATGCGTTTATTCACTAGTCTTAAAATGCTAAGTTTCCAGTCCTTTAGGGCTTTACACTCAACATACTCTCGCTTACACCATCGATTACCGAATTCATTCAAGGAAGCAGCGATTTCATCTCTACATTTACTGAAATCAATTTTAGAAAGAAACCGATATTTCGGTCCTTTAGAAATTATATTCCTTATCCTAGAATCAGGAATAATTTTCAAATTGCCAGTAATTACATGACCAGCAGCAGGATAGCAATACTTTGAGTTTTTACAATCACATGAATCAGGAGTGTTAGTATCAATATCAAGATCTGAAACAAGTTTATTGAAATTAAAAATGATAGATCTAACAGGTTTGTTATATTTATAGCAAATTATAGGTGTTTCAGTATTTTGAAAATAAGCAGGAATGGAAGAAAGCACCGATCTCTCACGGAAGATACTGGGCAAATCTATAAAATCCATACCCTTATAAATGAAGGATATTTTGAAGAAATGACGTTTATGATTAATTTCAGAATCAATGTAAGGACGGAGAGTATGCTGAGTATAGCCTCTAGTTAAGAGAGCCGCATCATATAACTGATGAGAACTATCGTAGAATTTATTCGCCTCGGTGTCCAGAAGACGTAAAACAGAAACGGGTAATGAACTTAAAAATGAAAGCATAGAGTGGCGTCCATGATTTAATAATATAATTGACAGTCACTTCAGTCTAGTATTGTTTCGTTTAAACGCACGTGATTTACGTTTAAAGTTACCATTTTTCCTGGTGCCGTGAGATCTAGTTCTGCGTTTTCGACATTCCAGGAGTGAGAAAATATCAAAGTCCGGCATTCTGGAAATATTACCCTCATGATAAATGTTGTCATTAAATCCCAGTGGAAAAGGGGTCTGTAAAAATTTAATCCATTTAAGTTCAGCTTCATGTCTTTTGATTATTTTGAATCTAGATGTAGAATTTGCATCGTAATAAAGTTTTTCCACTGGTTGTATAATAATGTTATTTACAGAATGACCTGTACGTCGAAAGTGACGGTACAAGAAAGTGTCAGTTTTCTTAGGCTTACTCATTCTACGATAATGCTCGTTCAATCTAGTTTTAAGCATGCGGTTAGTTTGACCGACGTACTGCATATTACAGTTTGCAGCACGTCAAGTAATTAGATAAATTAAATCTGTAGACTGTCATGTCAAATCAGACATGTTAACTACAGAGAAGCGTCTACCGTTTACAGATGAAGTAACGGTAGACGCAGTGCTTAAATGCGAACAACATCTGCACCTCTTGGCATTGCACTTAGAAATACTAGGATACATTCCACTTCTTTTCCACGGATTAGTATATTTTCGAAGGATGGGTGATTTGAGAGGAGATAGTCTTATACGAAGACTACTCCCAAAAACATTGGTATTGCCTGCTCCTTTGAGATTAACTGAAGTTACAGAAGACAAATTTAAGGGTCTAAGCAATACCGAAGGCAACATAGTATTAAAGTTCTTAATAGAATGGGGAATCCGTACAGAAGAAGCAGAGTGTAACCTAAGGGGTGATATTGATATTTTAAATGTATCTGTAATACTCATTTTGGTTAGTAAGGTTGTGATACCGTCAAAACTAAAGCGATGTTCATACCGATTATTAAATAAATAAAATTACTGAAGAAGATTCCTTCAAATAGAAGGAAGGTACAACAAAAGCCCACAAAACATCCTAGTCTACTTAAAGTACAGGGATGTCAAACAAGCAGTTGTTATACAACGAGGAACGAACATCGGTTTAATAATGACCTTCAACAGGTATCTAAAGGATGTCAATTGATGGAACAGTGAAAAGCAATTGCATAAGCAATCCCTGAGGATTGGAAAAATAAGAGCATTAAATGCATGTACGGGGAGACCTTTTACAGCCGCCACACGGCACAAACAAAACAGCCCTGATATGCAAAGTAGAAGTAAAACAAAGATCAGGAATTGATACAATTATCTTACTCCATCCATAAAAGACACCAAAGGGAAAGAAATGCAAACATTAAGCGACCAGACCATAATGGAAACCTCTAAATTTGACGAATTTATGCCTAATCGGCAGAAAATACCTAGAACAGGTGCCTCGTTTTCTCGTTAAAATTTACAAAAAAAAAAAAAACCTTTTAAAAGTTTCACTAAAATGATGTTATATTTCTACAAGCAAAACATTCAAGTATTGCTTTTTAAAGACACATAATATGATTCTGTTAAAAGAAGGGATATCTGAGGCGATGAAACTGTATGTTGCAAAAAATTTCAGGCTCAGCCACGCTTAGCCACAACAGCATTTTCCGATAAATAGCGTCACTTACAGTGTAGTGACTAGTCCGTGCATATTGGGCCCTTGCTATAACCTACACATTTCATCAACTATAAGAATAATGTACTTCTGTAAACCCAATTTTTTGTTGGGAGAAATCAAGTGGATAAATGAATGTTAATACCGATTAGGTGCAGGCGTGTCTTTTATTTAACTGTCTATCCGATATCTCTACCAGTATGCCAAATTGTCGCTGTATGCCAGTTGCTGAAATTAATAAAATGCATATGAAATTATCTTTCCTTTGGGAATTTGTCAGCGTTTTGCGGTATTGCCTGAAGACCGATAAACTGCATGTATTTTTTTTTTTTTTTCAATTATTGTCCTCAAACCAGATTTCCGTCATCTATTGGATGGAAAATAATAGAAACCTACGTACTAAACGTTCATCGAAGTATGACAACATTGGGTCACGAGTAGAATTGCCTTGAACCCTTTTGGCTTTCAGTGGCCCCATGTTTTTCATTCTGTTACTCTATTAAGACCAACTAAATTTAAAACTAAATATGTTCTACAAAGGGTTATCCTTTGGAAGAAAGGAATACACCACAGAACTGGAAAATATGCAGTGTACATGTTTTCTGGGCCAGACTAGCTAGTTTCGGCCATTTAGGCCTCATCAGTGACCCTCAATTCTGTTTTAAAAAACTTATTTAGAAGGGTGCAGTTATTCTTTCTTCCTGTTTTCTGCAAACAATGTCCTATGGTCAGGGACCACCCTTGGGACTATTCAGAATTGGTCTTAAATGCCTCTTTTGAACAGTCCCAAAGGTGGTCGTAATATAGGAATTTTACTGTATTTACATTCAGGATGCATTTAATGCTAACCCTTCAAATCACTGTTGGGGCTCAGTGTTGTTCATAAATGCATTGACTTACGCGGCTTACGCGACGCCACATTATTATCATTAAGTCACGTCAAAATAAACCAAGGTTCCCACCAATATTATTGGACGACTATCACGATAACAAGTCCGTGAAACGAAGACCCCTCTAAGTCCTACTTTATATAGACAAAACTGGGGTTAATGGGGCTACACATTATCTGTCTTCGTTTTGCTCAAAAACATAGACTGTGGGTACTCGATATAACCGCCCTGTTGATGCGGTTCTAACGAGCATCCACAATCTATGTTGAAAGCAGCAATAAGAAAGATGTTACCATTGCACGACCCGCAGAAAAAGTCACCGACTGAAGTCGGTTGATTTCTAAGAGTGCCCTAAAATCACCGTGTCATTCTGTCAGTCTGTCATTCTGTCAGTCTGTCATTCTGTCAGTCTGTCTGTCCGTCCTTAACCCGTTTGTGAAAATTGGTGATAGTGACTTAAACGCTTGGAATAGTTAAACAATGTTTGGCATACTGATAGATATCAATGAGATCTAACCAATGAACTTGCGAAATATTACATTCCATTTAGTATAGCCTCGCCGAGGCGAAAAATGTGAAAATTTTCCAACTGCTTCTCCTTGGAAACCGTTGGGCCGATTGAAGTCAAATTTCATATGGAGCCTCTATGGGATGGGGGAAACCAAAATTTGCTCATGGGGTCCAGGTCACATGACCAAAATGGTCGTCAAGCCATATATGGTCTGTCTGTCTGTCAGTCCGTTACCCGTTTGTGAAAATTGGTGATAGTGACTTAACCGCTTGGAATATTTAAACAATTTTTGGCATACTGATAGATATCAATGAGATCTAACCAATGTACTTGCGAAATATTACATTCCATTTAGTAAAGCCTCGCCGAGGCGAAAAATGTGAAAATTTTCGAAATGCTTTTTCTCGGAAACCGTTGGGCCGATTGAAGTCAAATTTCATATGGAGCCTCTATGGGATGGGGAAAACCAAAATTTGCTCATGGGGTCCAGGTCACATGACCAAAATGGCCGCCAAGCCATATATGGTAAAAGCCCTTCAAAAATAGTCTTCTCCAGAACCACTTGGCAGATTTCCACGAAACTTGATAAATAGCTTCTGGGACGTAGGCCCATCATAAATTGCTAAAATGGTGACCCTGGGTTGACCTTGACCTTCTTTGTGCCTAGGTCAAACTTTGACACATATGCTTTTGTTGGAATATTTAAACAATTTTTGGCCTACTGATAGATATCAATGAGATCTAACCAATGAACTTGCGAAATATTACATTCCATTTAGTAAAGCCTCCCCGAGGCGAAAAATGTGAAAATTTTCGAACTGCTTCTCCTCGGAAACCGTTGGGCCGATTGAAGTCAAATTTCATATGGAGCCTCTATGGGATGGGGGAAACCAAAATTTGCTCATAGGGTCCAGGTCACATGACCAAAATGGCCGCCAAGCCATATATGGTCTGTCTGTCTGTCTGTCCGTCCGTAGCCCGTTTGTGAAAATTGGTGATAGTGACTTAACCGCTTGGAATATTTAAACAATTTTTGGCATACTGATAGATATCAATGAGATCTAACCAATGTACTTGCGAAATATTACATCCCATTTAGTTTAGCCTCCACGAGGCGAAAAATGTGAAAATTTTCGAAATGCTTTTTTCTCGGAAACCGTTGGGCCGATTGAAGTCAAATTTCATATGGAGCCTCTATGGGATGGGGGAAACCAAAATTTGCTCATGGGGTCCAGGTCACATGACCAAAATGGCCGCCAAGCCATATATGGTAAAACCCTTCAAAAATAGTCTTCTCCAGAACCACTTGGCAGATTTCCACGAAACTTGATAAATAGCTTCTGGGACGTAGGCCCATCATAAATTGCTAAAATGGTGACCCTGGGTTGACCTTGACCTTCTTTGTGCCTAGGTCAAAATTTGACACATATGCTTTTGTTGGAATATTTAAACAATTTTTGGCATACTGATAGATATCAATGAGATTTAACCAATGAACTTGCGAAATATTACATTCCATTTAGTATAGCCTCCCCGAGGCGAAAAATGTGAAAATTGTCGAACTGCTTCTCCTCGGAAACCGTTGGGCCGATTGAAGTCAAATTTCATATGGAGCCTCTATGGGATGGGGGAAACCAAAATTTGCTCATAGGGTCCAGGTCACATGACCAAAATGGCCGCCAAGCCATATATGGTCTGTCTGTCTGTCCGTCCTTAACCCGTTTGTGAAAATTGGTGATAGTGACTTAACCGCTTGGAATATTTAAACAATTTTTGGCATACTGATAGATATCAATGAGATCTAACCAATGTACTTGCGAAATATTACATTCCATTTAGTATAGCCTCGCCGAGGCGAAAAATGTGAAAATTTTCGAAATGCTTCTCCTCGGAAACCGTTGGGCCGATTGAAGTCAAATTTCATATGGAGCCTCTATGGGATGGGGGAAACCAAACTTTGCTCATGGGGTCCAGGTCACATGACCAAAATGGCCGCCAAGCCATATATGGTAAAAACCTTTCAAAAATAGTCTTCTCCAGAACCACTGGGCAGATTTCCACGAAACTTGATAAATAGTATCTGGGACGTAGGCCCATCATAAATTGCTTAAATGGTGACCCTGGATTGACATTGACCTTCTTTGTGCCTAGGTCAAACTTTGACACATATGCTTTTGTATTGGAAAAGTGAGAATGCATTTTATCCTGCAAACGATTCAGAATACAGTACTAAAGTATAAGATACATTTTTGCTCCTTACGATAAGGCGCATTATTTGGGGGAACCGTTTTAAGTCCAGGTCACATGACCAAAATGGCCGCCATACCCATATATGGTAACACTCATAAAGCTAAAAGCACCCGGCGGGTCGTGCACTTCAGCTGAAGCACTGGTTTTACCTAATATTGGTCATTTCTGACACCATGTTGGAGGCCATTATTTCACATGAATATGTGTTCTTTAATGGATTGCGACGTTATGACCCCAACGGCGCTTTTCCGTTGTCAATGTGTCAATAAGAAAACGGCTTGCAGTTGTTCTTGTTTCAATTTTAGCCCTCAAACCATACGTTTTCGTCACATAATGGTTGGAATAATGTAAATGTAAGTAATAGAGGTTATTTATTTATGTTCCTAGAGTTATGGACAACATCGGGTCACGAACAAAGTTTAGGTGAACCCCTTGTTGTTCATACATCAATGAACGTTGAATATATTACATTCATTCCTTAACGGCCTTTTTGGAACCTTGACAAACAATGTAGACCCAGATCAGACGCCACTGTGTGCTTAAAGTACTTACATTTTTGTAAAACTTACAACACACAAAACAAAACTGACACACCTATAACTGAGAAGGAAACACTCCAAACTCATTGGATGGAATATTCCATTGTCATACATGTATATGGTTTAATTAAATGACACCGCTTACGACATTTGTCATCATATGCGTTGACATTTGTGTTCTCTTTTATACAGGATACTTCTGATGGGGAAGCAACCAGTCGAAATTACAGGTTTGATAGTAAATCTGGACCGTATGCTATGTCCTTCATAAACACAGAAGTTGGAGAGGGACTCGATACTGTAGGAACGAATGATAATGATATTGACAGAGAAAGTAAATATACAGAAAAATCAACCCAAGAACAGCGTTATCCTGTCTTAGCGGACAAAGATGATTCCAAAGGTAAATTGTCTTATTTTGTTCCTACGTGTTTGGTACATTGACGTTAGTGTGAGTTTGCGAAAGGTGTATGGCTTTTCGCATGTCCATCAGTTCGTTTTTGGCGTTATTGTATGTGAACTATAGACAAAGCATTTTTCCAGCCTGTGTTTCCGTTTCTCTCCTTGACAAGTAATGTCTCTTCCAAACAGTCATATTGAAATCCGACGAATGCAAAATATAGTGGTTGCTGATGACGTCACAAACGTATAGTTCTGTCCATGCTGGAAACACCCAGGCTGATTTTCAGCAGAATTTTGATGTAATTTTAGCATTAAAGCAGTAATTATGCACTAGACGTAATCAGAATAACGTTGAAACAATGATTATACCTACAAATTAATTGTAACTGAATTTTAAATTCCTACAACTGTTCGTCATCTGTTCAGCTATGAAGAGATGAAACATATCAATTTTATGCACAAAATCATGTCCGGTGGTTCCGGTATGGTGAATCAATGGAATGGTGTGTAACCTCTCCATTATTTAGGTCGAATCACAATATTTATCATACTAAAATTTGTAGAAAGATTTTGTTTGTTTAGAGTTGAATGACCCAGTAAAAAGTATTTAAAACAAGACAACCTACATGCATGTGTTAATGCCTAGCTTACTGCTTCACACTTTTCATTTTCTAAACATTGATATGAAGCAGGTACAGATAGTTTTTTTTCAAAACCCAATGTGACATATGTTTTGTCAATGGCATTTAGTTTAAGAGTTTGAAGAACATTAAAAAGATGTATAGGGAAAGCCACAATCAGCAGACCCTCACAATAACCAGCCCGTATAATAAATTCCCGTTTAAATATGTTCTATAATAGGGTTATCCTTTGGTAGCAAAGAATACACCACAGAACTGGAAAATATGAAGTGTACATGTTTTCTGGGTCAGACTAGCTAGTTTCGACCAATTAGGCCTCATGAGTGACCCTAAGCTGTGTTCAACATTTCCACAATGGAATCAATGATCCCAAAGGACATGAAAATATAAACTACACTATGATGTAGGGCAGGGAGACTTTTTACGGCCGCCACACATTCCCAGACACCAGCTGCAGTGACGTTAAATATTAATTATGTTAAAAATCTACTTTATGAAGAGAGAACTGGGGTATATAGGGCCATACGTTATTTGTTGAATTCATGTTCTAAGACAAAAGTTGTTGGAACTTGTTAGAGCCGGCGGTTCTAACGAGCGCCAACAACCTTTATTTGTAATATAAATGAGACGAAACATCATAAAATTTCATCAGGAAAAGGCCGTTTTGGGTACAGTAAAATCCCTATAATAAGACCACCTTTCGGGCTGTTCAAATGGCTGTTCAAAAGTGGTCTTTAAGAACACTTTTGAACAGTCCTAAAGGTGGTCTCTTGCTGGGAGCCACTAAGTGCAGTAAACACACAGAAGAATGACTGAAACCTTTTAAATATGCTTTCTAAAGGAGAATTAGCCTTAATTAGGGCCCCACAAATTTATTTGTGGGTGCCCTATAGTAATCATCCTATCTGTCCGTCCGTCCTACTGTCCATCCACATTTTTATGTTTTTTTTTTTAATAAATTACAAACCGTCAGACGCATCAACTTCAAACTTTAAATATAAGGTCACAATATCATTACACAATTTCATAGCTACATATGTAACTCTAGCTACAATACTGTCAGAGTTATGGCCCTTTGAAAAACTTAAAAATGTCCACATTTTTCATGTTTTTCTTAATAACTTACAAACCGTCAAACCTATCAACTTCAAACTTTAAATATACAGTCTCATTATCATTACACAATTTGATGGCATGTTACGTAACTATAGCTTTTATACTCCTAGACTTATGGTTCTTTGAAAAACTTAAAAATCAGCTTTTTTCGTCTTTTTTCATCTTTTTTTTAAAACCGCTATAGATATTCATATGAAACTTCCTATAGTTATTAACAGTTCGTCCTGTCCGTCCGTCCATCCGTCCGTCCAACGTACGCATGAGGGATAAGTTGTGGGTTGCACAGCACAAATTCGGACAAATTTGCAACCCAGAATGTTGTCCATCATGGACACATTGGTACAGACCCTACTACCGGGGTTTGTGCAACTCAGAACTCGATTCCGTACGTTCAGCCCCACAAGTGATGGTCAACCATGGACATTGTGTCCGAACTTGTGCGTATATGATGTTTGGGAATAACACCTATACCCCCCCCCTCTACCCCCTGGAAGTAATTAGAAAATATCGACTTATGTGGTGCAACTCATAAGTAGATTTTCCCCACAAGTCCGACCAGTACATATGAATCAACTCACAACTACCCTCTCATGGGAGCGGTCTGTCTGTCCATCTGTCCATCTGATCATTAACATTTTTCATGTTTTTTCTTGATAACTTACATTTATAACTTACAAACCTTCAAACGCATCATTTTCAATCTTTAAACGTAAGATCACAACAGCATTAAACAATTTAATGGCAAGTTACTTAACTCGAGCTATAATACTCTGAGAGTTATTGCCTTTTGAAAAAAAAAAAAAACTTTTTTCGTCTTTTGTTTTCATCTTAATTTCAAAACCAATATAGCCCCCGCCCATAGGGGCTTGAAGAAATATATGGGCTGCATGACGCTTCCACGCAGAGCTGAATCCGGCCCGCAAACTAGTACTGGTAAACCGCTTAGAGGATCTAAACCTGTCCAGGAACCGCGGTGCGAGGCGGACCGTCCATGCTAATAAATACTATTGGTTTCATTGGGCGGCAGGGCTTGAGATGTCATTTCATCTCAATGTCGGGAAAAAGTCCCACAAAATTGGAAGCAACGTCTCCGAAATTACCTTTAAAGTGTTGACGGAGACGTTAAACCTCAAATCAAACAAAACAAAACAAAACCAATATAGATATTCAAATGAAAATGAAGCTGAAGTTATTGACAGTTGCCATACAGTAACACCCTTTCGTTTTTTAGCTCGCATGAGCCGAAGGCTCACAAGGTGAGCTTATAGTATAGGTAGGCATCCGGCGTCCGTCCGTCCGACGTCCTCCACACCTTTGAACTTGATTATCTAAGTGACTAGCTGGTCAATCCCAATTAAATTTTATGTGCAGCATCACTGGGTTGAGGGATTGACTGCATTAGATTTTGGACCAGTTTTGATCAGAACTATGGTTGCCATGGAAACAAAAAGGTTCCATAGACTTATAATGGGGGAAACGTCGTCTCCACTTTTTCTGATCCGATTTACATCAAACTTGCAGATAACCAGGAGGGGCTTACAGACTACGTCAAGTTCGAATTTTGGGTGCACGGGACAAACAGCTTTGGAGTTACCTGCCATTGAGCATAAATATAAGTGAAAAATAGTGTCTCCAGCTTTTCTCAGTCGTTTATGATCTGATCTTTTTGTAACTTTTCATAAACGAGGACAAGCATAAAATCTCGGACGAGTTCGAATTCGGTTTGAATCTGACCAGCAGTTTTCCAGTTACATCCTCTTGAGCGTGAAAAATTTTCCATAGACTTATAAAGGGGAAAAACGACGTCTCCACTTTTTCTCCGCCATTTCTGATCCGATCTTCATTAAACTTGCAGATAACCAGGAGGGGCTTACAGTCTACGTCGAGTCCATATTTGGGATGCATGGGACAAACAGCTTTAGAGTCACTTGCCCTTGAGCATAAATATAAGTGAAAAATGGTGTCTCCAGCTTTTCTCAGCTGTTTATGATCTGATCTTTATGTAGCTTTATGTCTCTGGTCGGGCTCATCGGAGTCTAACTGTTGGTTTTCTTTTGCTCCAGCATTTCAGTGGTTTCTTGCTGTCGAGTCCTCACCGTTGTCTCACCTCTGTGGTTCTTTGATTTCTGTGTTCACGGAGATGTTGCACTGATGAGTTAGGAGGCCTTCATGCGGACTGAACAAATTATTTGTCTAAGTCGCGACGGAAGTAAGGGCGAGGATTGTGGCCACGTAAAATCGATTTAAGCCCCCCAGTGGAAATCTTCCACTGACCGTTCCAAGGCGGCTCTTCTGTGGCGATTTATTTATGTTGTTGTTTGTTACTTACTGTGTGTATCACTTGTGTCTTTTAATTTTGGATGGCCATATGGCCATTTTGTGGGAAAGTAACTGTCCATATGGCCTTCCTTTGTTTAGGTTTCCATTATGGTCTGGTCGCTTAATGTTTGTATTTCTTTCCCTTTGGTGTCTTTTATGGATGGAGTAAGTTAATTGTATCAATTCCTGATCTTTGTTTTACTTCTACTTTTCATAAACGAGAACAAGCATAAAATCTTGGACGAGTTCGAATTTGGCTTGAATCTGACGAGCGTTTTCTTTCAGTTACATCCCCTTTAGCGTTAAAAAAAAAATTCCATAGACTTATAATAGGGAAAACGACGTCTCTATTTTTTTCGCCATTTCTGATCCGATCTTCATCAAACTTGCAGATAACCAGGAGGGGCTTACAGTCTACGTTGAGTTCCAATTTTGGCTGCACGGGACAAACAGCTTCTGAGTTACCTGCCTTTGAGCATAAATGTAAGTGAAAAATGGTGTCTCCAGCTTTTATCAGCCGTTTTTGATTGGATCATTTTGTAACTTTTGGTAAAGAGGACGAGCATAAAATCTCGAGCGAGTTCGAAGTTGACTTGAATCTGACCAATTGTTTTCCAGTTACATCTCCTTGAGTGTGAAAGATTTTCCCATAGACTTACAAAGGGAAAACGACGACTCCAGCTTTTCTCTACCATTTCAAATCAGATCTTCATCAAACTTGCAGATAACCAGGAAGGGCATACAGTCCATGTTGAGATTGAATTTGGGCTAAGCAGGTCAAATGACTTCTGAGTTACCTGCCCTTGAGCATAAATATTAGCGAAAAATGGTGTATCCAGCTTACGGCAACCGTTTTTGATCTGATCTTTTTGTGACTTTTGGTAAATCAGGATAAGCATAAAATCTCTAAGGAGTTCGATTTTGGCTTGAATCTGATCACCAGATTTCCAGTTACATCCCTTTGAGGGTGAAAAATGTTCCCATAGACTTACAATGGGAAAACGATGTCTCCAACTTTGCTTGGCTTTTTCTAACCTGACCTTCATCAAACTTTCAGATAACCAGAAGGAGCTTACAGTTTATGTTTTGTTCGGATTTGGGCCGCATGAGACGAAAGGCTTTCGAATTACCTGCCTTTGAGCATAAATATTAATGAAAATAGTGTCTCCACCTTTTCTCAGCCGTTTCGAATCTGATCCTTTTGAAACTTTCAGTAAACGAGAACAAGCATAAAACCTCAGATGAGTTTGAATTTGGCTTGAATCTGACATTCGATTTTGCAGCTACAGCCCTTAGAGCGCGAACAATTTTCCCATAGACTTACAATGGAAAAACGACGTTACCAATTTTCTCCGCCATTTCTGATCTGATCTTCATCAAACTTGCAGATAACCAGGAGGGACATAAGTCAACATAGAGTTCGAATTTCGGCTGCATGAGACAAACAACTTTGGAGTTACCTGCCCTTGAGCATAAATTTTAGTGAAAAATTATGTCTGCACCTTTTCTTAACCTTTTTAATCTGATCCTTTTGAAACTTATAGCAAACGAGGACAAATGAGAAAAATTTTTCCCATAGACTTGCAATGGACTAGATGGTTCTCTTTTTAGCTCGCCAGAGCCAAAGGCTTGAAAGGCGAGCTTGTTGTATAGACAGATATCCAGAGTGCCTATTAGGCTTCCGTCTGTCCAGAGTAAGTAGCGGGAGCCATTACATTAGGTATGAACAAGGTTTGATCAGAACTGTGGTTGCCAACAAAAAGTTCCATAGACTTATAATGGAAAAAAATTCTCCAAATTTTCTCGACTACTTCTGACTTGCTTGCAGATAACCAAAACAAGCTTAAAGTCTATGCTGAGTTTTAATTTGGGAGTTTGTTTCCAGTTTCTGGCATGCCTGTTAAAGCATAGCGCAATATAGGGATAAAAATTTCCAGTCGTTCTTTTGTCCATATGTCAGGCCATACACACATTAAACAAGCTTGATCCTTAAGTCTTTGGTCTAGTTCTCAGGTGAGTGATCGTTGCCCATCGGGCTACTTGTATTCATAACTTTCAAACCACCACAAACTTTAGATAGGACACAATATCATTACACAATTACATGGCAAGTTAGTAACTCTAGCTACAAGTGTTGTGGCCCTTTGAAAAAAAATCTAACTCTTCTGATGGCACTGCCGGGGCCCTAGCCAGTTTCACTGACAGCTCTAGTTTGAGTAGGTCTTAATAGTGGAATTCCACTGAATTAATACAATACAGTCAAACTTCAATATCTCGTACACCTTTTGAACCATCATTTGTTTGTTTGTTTGATTTGAGGTTTAACGTCCCCGTAAACACTGTCAATGTCATTTTGGAGACTTTGCTTCCAATGTCGTGGAACTTTGACCCGACACTGAGATGAAATGACATCTCAAGCCCTGCCGCCCAATGAAACCAACAAGGTTTATAAGCATGGACGGGCCGACTCGCACTGCTTTGCCTGGGCAGGCTTAGATCCTCTAAGCTGTTTACCAAGATACAAGATACAAGAATTTTATTGCGAATTTTCGGCCCACGTAGGAGCACATAAAGAGGCATATTATAATAATGGATAAACCAAGTAGACAATCAAGGAAAGAATTCAAAACGACAGAGGCATGAAACAAAAAAAAAATATGGAATACCCAGTGTAAATGATATCTGGGTGATATCATAATGATCCTAAGTATTGGGACAGACAGTCCTACCCAAACAGTGCAGATCAAGATCAGGAGCAGTCTGGTCAGGGTCCTCGCTGTCTGCCACCTCTTGCCGTGTCATGAAACAAATTTGTCATAACTTTATCATATCATAACTTCAGAAGAATTACACCAAGGCTTCAAGGTGTCCCAATCTTCAGGATCCCTATGGTAGACTGGTAGAATAAACTCCTTGAGATGTTTAATATAACGCCAAAGCATATTATGCACTTTAAACTCTTCTCCTGTTTATGTATGGAACGAAGTTATCATGTACAAAAATTGTAAGATTCTGCACATCATTGTTTTTCCGCATCATTGTTTTACCAGTACTCGTGTGCGGGCCGATTTCAGCTCTGCGGGGAAGCATCATGCAGCCCATCTATTTCTTCAAGCCCCGATGGGCGGGGGCCGTTTTGAACCATACAGAGTGTTGTGGGTAGGGGTAGTTCGAGCCACTGAGGGTTGATCATAGCGTCAGGTCACGAGGTATAAATGGGATGATATCTTTTTGACCTTCAATAATTAAGATACGAGTAAAGGTATGGTGTGTTTACTCACTGCAATCGTCCCATAAAGGCTATACCTATGAGTGCACACAAAATACTTTTGAGTCAGGGGCATAACATTTCCTGCAATTTACATGTGCGCCCAGCGAACGCAGATCAGCCTGCGAATCCGCGCAGTCTGATCAAAGTCTTCTTTGTGTGCTATTAGGATAGCTAAGGACTCAATGCTCCTTCATGCAGAAAGAGAAGTCTCTGGTCAGACTGTATAGATGCGAAGGCTGATCTGTTTCTTCGCTGGGCGCAACATGTAAATTGTAGGAAATGCTGTGCCAAGGCTCATTCTCAAGGTAAATTCAGTGGAAAATACCCCTTTACTATCCATTGAAAGTTGTCATCTGGAGCTTCGAGGAAAATGTCGAGGAATTCTAACACAAATGTAATTCCATTTTTAAAAGCACACCCCCACCCCCTCCCAAGTGGAGTTCATTTCGCTGACCTTCCAAGGCTGTTCTTCTGTCGCGGTTTATTTGTGTTATGGTTTGTCTTTGAGTGTGTGTATCGCTTATAATACTTTTGTATTGGATAGCCAATTGGCCATTTTGTGGGAAAGTGGCTGTCCTTTTGACTTTACTGTTGATGTTTCTATTAGGGTCTGATTGTTTCATGTTTGTGCTTCTTTCCCTTTGGTGTCTCTGATGGGAGCTGTGGGTTAATTGTATCGTTTCTGATCATTGCCTTCATTTCTTTAATTGCACGCCGGTGGGTCAGGCCTCAGATTCTATGACGGTTCCAGCGTAAAGGCTTATTGAGAATTAGAGAGATCTTATTGAAGGTAATGTTGGTTGGTGCCGGATGCTCTATCTCTAATCGGGCCAATCGGAGTCTAACAGATGGTTTTCTTTTGCTCCAGCATTTCAGTGGTTTCTTGCTGTCGCGTCCTCACCGTTGTTTCACCTCTGTGGTTGTTTGATTATTTGTGTTCACGGAGTTATTGCACTGATGAGTAAGGAGGCCTTCATGTGGACTGAACAAATTATTTGTCTAAATCGCGACGGAAGTAAGGGCGAGGATTGTGGCCATGTAAAATCGATTTAAGCACCCCCCCCCCAGTGGAATTCGTTCCGCTGACCGTTCCTATGCGGTTCTTCTGCCGCGGTTTATTTTTGTTATGGTTTGTCTTTGGGTGTCGCTTATATTATTTTATTTTGGATAGTCTATTGGCCATTTTGTGAGAAAGTAACTGTCCTTTTGGCTTTCCGCTATTTATGTTTCCATTAGGTCTGTTATTTCATGTTTGTGTTTCTTTCCCTTTGGTGTCTCTGATGGGAGCTGTGGGTTGATTGTATCGATTCCTGATCATCGCCTCCACTTCTATTTCCCATTACGAAAACACGCCTATGCAAATACATTGTGAATTTCACCGCCAAAAAAATGAGGATTTTAATATGAAAAAATGTGATATTTTTCTTATTTCTGTTCAAAATATAGATTGTGGGTTCACATTAGAACCGCGGCGGTTCTTACAAGTACCCACATTCTATATTTTAGAGCAGAAATATTAAAAACACCGTTTACTCCTGCAAACCCCAGTTTTACTATATAAAAGAAGGGTTCAAGTAGGTCAGAATTAAATAGGCATGTTTTCGCGATGCCAACATGATAACCCGGTCACCCGTGCTCGAAACATGATGGAAGATTTGATGTAAACAGTTCAACTTTAGTATTTCGAATTCCGATGGTTCCAACACCACAGATAATGCACTCGATCTTGGCTCAGTTGTTCAAAGGATCGTTAGCTTAACGAGCTAGTTAGTGGTCAATTAGTTAATTGTTCTAGCAAGTACACTGTCGAATACAGTGGTATTCGTATATTCGCCATATTCAATGACCAAAGTTACGTTAGCTAACGACGTCGTTAGTTTACTCTGGCCCCTAGGAAAGGCCTCCCTGTCCTTCATCATAGAGTTGTTTTTATGTTCTAATCTCATCATGAAAACTTGCCTATACAAATCCACTGTAAATTTTTCCGCTGTAAAATATGAATAATTTAAGATGAAAAATTGTGACAATTTGTTTTACTTCTGCTCAAACTAAAGATTGTGGGTACACGTTAGAACCGCCTCATCGATCCATTGAAGCTTACTATTCATCATGTGAACAAGTCCGTTAAAAGAGCACCTCTCAAAACCCCAATTTATGTTGAGAAAACTTGGGTTTACGGGGTATACATTATTTTTCTTATTTCTGTTCGAAGACATAGGTTATGGGTACTCGTTAGAACAGCCTCGATGAGGCGGTTCTAACGAGCACCCTATGTTTGGATTGAAAATGAGAAAAATATAAAACAATATTCATCAGACAAATGTCCGTTTTTGAGATAGGAAAAATGCACAAAGTCTCACGGATATGTCATCGTAATGTGAATATTTATCTGACAGATTCTGAGACAGAGGAAGAGTTCCTGAGAGGCGGTCATATGGTCAGTTTTCAAGCGGAAAAGGTCCTGAGTAACACATTCCCTCAAACAGTGCTTAAACGGGAGCTACGGCAAGTTAAAAACACAGACCAGAAGGCCATGTCTGGTCACCAGATTTGTGTTTCTGCTTCGAATCGAATGAGTTCAGAGGATTATGGGCAAGATATTTTAAATGAGTATGTCAACAGTAAAGATACCAACAATGTCAATGAGCAGGCGGGTCCTGTCAAACGGGATAAGCTGACCTGTGTCAGGTATTCGGACAGTAGTACAGACAGCGGCGAATTTAAATTGGGTTTTGAATATAAGCCTCCACCAGCTGAACCAGATGAAATGTAACAAAAAGAGGCATGGGTATAAATATAGTTATTTTGACCCAGTGAAGAAACAGTAAAGAACTACTTTCGTTGCCTAGCGAATTCGAAGTTGGAAACAAAAACAAAACGACAGTTTACATTCTTAGTA
Source organism: Lucinisca nassula (assembly GCA_963580285.1). NCBI lineage: Eukaryota > Metazoa > Mollusca > Bivalvia > Lucinida > Lucinidae > Lucinisca > Lucinisca nassula. The sequence goes on from OY757013.1 coordinate 144,033,732, forward strand.
TCTAATATATTTTGGTATTGGGGCGTAGAGCCCGAGCACAAAGATGAATGTCCCAATCAAGTCATCTGTTTCACCATCACGAAAACACGCCTATATAATTCTGACCCCTTGAACCCCACTTTTATATGGAAAAACTGGGGTTTACAGGGGTAAACCTTATTTTTCTTATTTCTGCTCTAAAATATAGATTGTGGGTACTCGTTAGAACCGCAGCGTTGAGGCGGTTCTGACGTGTACCCTCAATCTATATTCGGAGCTGAAATAAAATAAATATCACATGTTTTATCTTAAAATATCTGGGGTTTTTATGCATAAAAATTTACAATGTTATTGTATAGGCATGTTTTTTGTAATGGTTGATGCTTTTACAGGTAACAGCCTGTACAACTGTTGCAGTAGTAACTTTGGGTCAAAGTAGCTTTGTTTATATCTGTGCCAAAACATGTACTAATTAGGTACATGTTCTTGAAAAGAAATACAAGACTAAAACACGTTAACAAATTCCTATAACGAACTCAAACACCCTTGTAATTATGTTCTATAAAAGGGTTATCCTTTGGAAGCAAGAAATACACCACAGAAATGGAAAATGTGAAGTGTACATGTTTTCTGGGCCAGACTAGCTAAACCTTATTTATGTAGAAAAATGGAGATTACAGGGGTATACACTGTTCTTATTTTTGGTCCAAAATATAGGTTATGGTTACTCTTTGGAACCACCTGAACCCATTTTGTACTGGAAACCCCAAAACGGGTAATTGGCAAACAGTGCAGGCCCAGATCAGACGCCGCGCTCGATTAGGGCCTACAATGTTGCAAAATCTTCAGCAAATTTTCAAGTAGATTTCGAAGAAAACACAACCCGTCTACCCCTTAATTTAGAAATGGACTCCTTGTTTTGTATAAAAAGGATGATTCAATTTGGTACAAAAGGGTTGATTTCTTCTCTAAACCAAAATTTGGCTACCAGTGGTGCAATTCTAATTAGTTAACACAATATTTGTTATGGTGGAGAAATTTGAAATACATGATATAGTTTCTTCAGAAAATATCAGTGATAAACATGTAAAGGAAGCACTTTGTAACATGGGTAGGTTAGCGTCATGATACACATGAGCCCCGCCAAGCGAATTTGTATCTTCGAGCATTCCGTCATGACAAATTTTAACTGCGAATGCCCAGCCATTCAGAGGGGCCAGGGATATGGCTTTCTGTCTGAAGGTTTCTCTTGATTCACTGCTCGCATAGGCGATAAGTACCAAATCGCTTGACGGGGCCCACATGTTTGCATATGGTTATATTCATGGGTATGAAGTTATACAATCCAATGCAAACATTCTACTCTCGGTACAATAATAGTTTGCATGTGTATGCTTTACAAGAATTTCATAACGTGTTAGTCGGCAAGAACGGAAAGGAATATTTGCTTTTACTGCAGTTCGAACCCAGGCACAGATGCGGAGACGTCGCCTAGCACTGCAGTGGCCGACGTCCTTACCTACTGCGCTATAGAGGCATCCGAAAAACGGATGCTCATGTACTGCGGTGCCAGATAGCCTTATTTGCACTATATGAGCATCCTTTTTGGGGGGATGCCTCTGTATCGCTGTAGGTAAGGACGTCGGCCACTATAGTGCTAGGCGACGTCGCCGCATCTGTGCGTGGGTTACAACCTCAGTAAAAGCAAATATTTATTTATCCCTGATTATCTCTCAACTATGGTTGTAAAGACGAAAAGTCGCTTCCATTGCTAAGAGAATTAATCATAATTCCAGAAAAAGCAGAAACAAAGTAGAAAGGAATATGTTATTATAAACTATATGTAGTTTGATGTTTTTACATGAAACACAATGTATTTCGGTGTGTTTTTCATTGCCATGTGTGAATGTTTATATTTAGTTTCATTAGGCATGTATGGTTTATTTCAGTGCAGTCAAAGCATGTACTTGAATGTTATCTAGGACCATTGAGCGCATAATTTTAACTGGTAAACCAAATGCGGCCTAATGCCCTGTTACACCACTAGCCTGTGTTGGACAGGAGAAGTCTGGCTCCATTGCATTACGAAAACACGCCTATACATATGCATTATAAACTTTACCGCCAATAAAAGAGAGAAAATATAACGTCGAAAATTGAGACGGTGGTTCTATCGAGTACCTTTCATCTCTATGTCGGTTAAAAGTCCCACAAAATCTACACAGTATTGACTCAACTCAAACAAACAAAAAGGTGCAGAAATAAGAAAAATAAGATTTACCACTGTAAACCCAAGTTTAACTACATAAAAGTGGGGTTCAAGGGCATCAAACTTTTATAGGCGTGTTTTCGTGATGGTAAAGGGTTTTTGTTGGATTCATGTTTGTGAAAGTTTATCAAACGTGCTGTAAATATGTGAATTTTGTTGCACTTTTAGGGTAACTTTCTTTGATGCTTCTAATTAGGATCTAAAATGTCTACAATTGTCCCTATGTAGGACACTAAACATAAGTGGGTCGAACAGTATTATACAGTAAAGTATTGCTATGCGTTGAAGGTTCAGTATTGCCAATTATAGATGTTTTGTAATGTCTCTGCCTAATGTCTCCGATAATATTTTATCGATGCTAACCTTTAACTTCTAATACTGGTACAGGACTATTTTAATCTTTTTTTCTGTGATGAGGCTCTTTGTCTCAGACTATCACGTGTTTTGGTCATTACAGTAATATTGAAGCATCAATTATCAGATAACCTGGCTGTTATTTACTTGATAACGTCATGTAATAAAATCATATGACCACATGTGTAATAATGTTTGGCACGTGACATCAAGACGTCGTCCGTTAGAAGCCTATGTGTCTGGAAATTCTACGGCAAAATTTCCAAATTTAAAGGATTATATAACAAACAAGGTCTTACACTCATGGCTATTTAATATGAAATAAAAGAAACACGCCGAACTCTCTTTTATCATATGACGTCGCGTCTGAGAGTGTAATAACGCCATGTAATATTTTCGATAATACACTAGTGGATTAAATATGCAAATTAGGTCCCGTAACGTTACATGTACGACGTCCTTAACGACGTCGCGTTTACTAATGGCAGAATTTTGACATTTTTCTATACAATCGTGAACAAAAAGTGTTCTAAATGTCATATGATAAATAGAATCTTGCATTCGTGCTCATGTATTATTGAATTTATTAAACTCGTTGAGAAAAAGGGATAAAAGCCTCGCATTTTATCCCTTTTCCTCAACTCGTTTAATAAATTCAATTATACATTAGCACTCATGTAAGATCCTCTATTTCAAAAATTGCATATTAAATGACCACTAGTGTAAAATCCTCTATTTACTCGAACAAACATGGCTTGATGAGTTGAATCCGTTTTTAAGCCCTAAGTAATCCTTCCTATAATTCCAAAAAGAACATAGAAAACATATGTGATATATTATTCCCATTTCATCGTATGACGTCGCGTCGGAGATTGTAATAATGCCATGTAATAAATTCCCTAATCCACTAGTGAATTAAATATGCAAATTAGGTAGATACGCCCTGTCATGTTACACGTAGGAAGTCCTTAATGACGTCGCGTTTTTGTTAACTAACCGTGAATATAAGGCATTTTAAATGTCATACCATAAATTGAATCTTTCATTCGTGCTCGTATATTACTAAATTTATTAAACTTGTTGAGGAAAAGGGATAAAATGTTCGGCAACTCCTCGCATTTTATCCCTTTTCCTTAACTCGTTTCATAAATTCAATTATATATGAACACCCATGTAAGATCCTCTATATCCCCCCACTGACTTTGTGCTTTGAGTAACCCTCAGTGCCTCGAACTTAATAAGTTTTGAATAAATTTTCATTGTCTAAAAGGTCTTCGAGCCATTGAAGTTATGACTAATAATTATTGATTATATACAGAGGATCTTATACGAGTGGTCATTTCATGTGAAATTTATAAAACGAGCCTTTAGCGAGTTTCATAAATTTCATATGAAATGACCACGAGTGTAAGATCCTGTTTATCATATGACCACTTTAAATTGGACTTTATCACCTTTAAATTTGACGATTTTTTCCACAGAAAAGCATGGTTGACGTGGACGTCGTCATGACGTTACTAAATCCCGCCAAAGTGTTATTACACGTGTGGTCATACGATTTTTATAACACGACGTTATCCACTGCTTATCAAAGACGTCATGTGATAATTGAATTTTACTAGCTGTGCCATGATAGACTCAAGATTAGTATTTGATGATGACTACACGTTCCAAAAGCTTCGGAGTGTATTTTTCCATAAACAATATACATACTGGTAGATTTCCCTTTACAGTTGGAATCGCACATTTGATTCGTGAGCCATGTTTAACAGTCTGTTTCAAATTTAACACTTACGCTCAAACATACGGTAAAATAGGGAACAGTTTAGTCGTGTGCCTGAACATGATGTATAGCTATGTTTTTTTTTTTTCTTGTTTTCTGTGCTTTTTTCTGTTTTGTGCATATGCATTTGCTGTTCAACCTTTGCTTTTCATTAGTGTTTGTGACACTTTTAAATCTGTGCATTATTGTATCCATGTGGTACAATACTTTAAGACGTTGTGGTGTCATTTTTTAAATTAAGAAATATAGCATGCATACTTGATATAGTGAATTAATGATCAATGTTTTGTTAAGTATATGGATAAAATAGAAGTAAAGTCAATATGATATTAGTTTTCTTTCTAATGACGCATCGAGGGTGGTTGGGTGAGGCAATGGTTTAGTGTATCTTGCATCATTGGGCGTGCAACTGATATTGGCTTAAGGTTGGGCGAAGCCTGCTGTCATTACAGAAGGTTTGAGTAAAGGGGCTATTTCTGCTGTTTATAAGCTTCCAATCATTTTCCTATTTACCCCCTGTCCTTAAACTTCATCTCCTCGACTTCTCTTCCATCGCTTTTCTCTCTTTCTCTGCAAGGCATCACAAAATGACCCACAAGGGTTGACGTGTCGTTCAACCACAACAATCAATCAATCTAATTACTCTTTTTACTTTTCAATAGGGATCACATTGTATACTTTAGTACCAACTCTCTTTTTCCATGTATTGACTGTTTTCCTCAGATCTGCCATATGTGTCATATTTAATTTGAACACCAATGCTAAATTCCCTTTTGCGGATTCAAATGATTTTATAATGTATTAAGGCTGTATTAACCAGATTTGTTTTTTTTTTCAAATGCATCTTTCGAAATTGAAACTCGTTTTTCACCATTTTCGTTTCATTAACCCTTGTCCTGCTGAGCCCGGATATGTCTTTCTTTCAAACAATGCAGATCCAGATCAGATGGCTTCTGAAGAAGCCATCTGATCAAGATCTTCATTGTTTGTCATTCAGTTTATGAATTTGTTGCAATAATTTTCATCATTATATCTGATTGGTTGATAAGCAGTGCTGGGTGTGGTATATATAAATATTCACCAGGTCAAGGAATAAAAAGTATCATTTTACTCATTAGTTTCATAATTTTTACTAAAGAATATCAATAAATTCTCCACTATATGTTGAAAAATACAGGTGCCATAATCCTGTTATTTCATGTAAATAGCATTCAATATACATGCTTCACCTCATCATGAAAACACACATATATAATTCTGACCCCTTTAACCAAAACTGGTGTTTACATGAGCAAAACTTATTTTTCTTATTTGTATAAAATAAGATTCTAACGAGTACCCACAATGAGGCGGTTCTAACGAGTACCCACAATCTATAATTTGAGCAGAAATAAGAAAAATATCACAATTTTTCATCTTAAAATTTTCGTTTTTTTACGGCGGTAATGTCTACAATGTATTTGTATAGGCATGTTTTGGTAATGTGTTTAAACTGTTCATGATCCGTCTATTGTCAACGTTTATCTGTTTTAAGTGTTGTTTTTGTCAATGTCCTGAACTCAAATATCGTGCTATCACTTTAAAATGTAAATAGGAACATCAAATAAATCCGGTATAGTTTGACAGTGTCTGAAATCACAGACGCAGGCATGCTCTTTCTGTTCACGCATTTAATCTCTAATCAATTTTATTTCATGGGCCTTGAACCATATTGTGTCTCTCTGTGTGTGCCTATTAGAGAGAGACGGTAACAAAACTGAGCTAATTATACGATATCAGCCCAAAATATGTCTCACACAAGTGTCGCTGATCTCATTGTGAGTTTTCTCACCATCACGTGAACAAGTCCGTGAAATGAAGACCCCCCTATACCCCACATTATATAGAGAAAACTGGGGTTTACGGGGGTAAACATTATTTTTCTTATTTTTACTCCAAGACATAGGTTGTGGGTACTCGTTAGAACCGCCTCAATGAGGCGGTTCTAACGAGCACCCACAACCTATGTTTGCAGTATTTATAAGAAAAATATCACGAATTTTCATCAGATAAATTGCCATTTTGGAGATGTGAAAAAATGCACTATGTCGCACGGGTGTGTTATCGTAATGCTTAGGCTTGAAATGCTAAGTGGAATCAGTTTTAGATATTATGCTTAATGCAAGTAACTGACATTGGTTGAGACACTGATAGAAATATCATCATCATCATCATTCGGGGGTGGTTGGGTGAAGCAAAGGTGACGCGTATCCTGCGTCACTGGGGCGACCATCTGATGGTGGCTTAAAGTTGGACAAGGCTTCCTGTCCTTTCAGTAGGTAAGGGTAGAGGGGGAATGTTGTTATTTCTTCTTTTTCTACACTTCATTTCTTTTCCCCCTTTCCCTTTAATCCACTCTACTAGCTCTTCTATCCTCAAGGGTTGACGTGTTGTTAAACCCAAAGCAATCAGTCAATTAATCAAATCATTAGCATCCTTATCATCGCGATCATTATTATCATTTAAACAATTTGCAATCTCATTTTATGTCTTTTTTACTAATCCGAAGCTGTGTATCCTTCTCTTTTACATTTTACATTGGTTTATTTCATTATGGAAAAAAAGCGATGATATTGATTTTGATATTGTACATTTTTCTTTCTTGGATGCAGATATTCCTCGTGTGTTATCCTGCGATGTTTATTTTAAGTAATTCGGATCGCCAGATTGTCTAATCTTGATATTGAGTTCAACTCTCGAAATAGTTTTTTTTTTCACTGCAAAAAACCTAAACCAGAGTTGTCGGTATCATAAGCATTTCTAAATCTTTAAGACGTCATTTAATTTCAAATTCCAGTGTTGCATTTGAATCTGTTGCGTAATAACTCCTGTCTGATTCTATACTTTATGCAAATTTAACATATAAATTCAGAACAAAATACACATGGTTTTATTTTAGCAATCAATTTCGAAAATTCATTCTTCGATATAATAAGATTGGGTACAATATAAATCTGGTACAACAGACAGCATGCATGATAATTTACTTAATCGCGGTTGATAACTTTGCTTCCCTCTTTGGTTTCCCATCGGGTGTGTTCGGCCCTTTGACTGTATGACAGCTCCAGCCTTGAGACTGTTGAGTAAGTCGGTTGGGCCCAGCTGAGACCATCTGTTGCTTTTCATCTGCTTTATCATCACCTGCACGAAATAGTGCATTTTTCTCATCTCCAAAATGACTATTTTTCTGATGAAAATCCGTGATATTTTATATATATACTACAAACATAGGTTATGGGTGCTCGTTAAAACCGCCTCATTGAGGCGGTTCTAACGAGTACCAACAACCTATGTCTGTAAGCAAAAATAAAGAAAATAATGTGTACCCCCCGTAAACCCCAGTTTTCTCTATATAAAGTGGCGTTTAGTGGGGTCTTCATTTTACGGGATTGTTCACGTAATGTCTTCCAGCTGTTTCATGCTGCCGATTACTCGTCATACATGTAGTTTCATCTCTGATTGTAGTTGAGTCACAAGTATGTTCTAGGGGACGTGCACTAAGGTAGAAACCCTTAACCCATATATGACAATGGAATCTTCCATCATATAAATTTGGAGTTGTCCATTTTCAATTATAGGGGTGTCAGATTTGTTTTGTTTAATGTAAGTTGTACAAAAATGTATGTCATACCGAACTTTTTCCTTCATAGGCGGCGATCGGAATAAGTCGTGAATTTCCGTTAAAACCTGTCTGGGCGGTAATTCGAGTTATTTCCCTGTACACCACTGGGATCAAGGTACAGAATATCCAATATTTTTTCTCGAGTCGCTGACCTCAGGGAATCATTAATCATACATCTGTAGATATGACACTTTGCTTAATAGATCTACCTGTAGATATTCAAAGGAGCTCAAATTTAGGCTATCTAAATGTGAAAAAGAACTTCTTGAAGTAACAACCATGCCTTTTCATTTCGAGGCATCTAGTATGTACGAACATATTTAACATATTGAAGAGCTACATTATGTAGAATTGCTTAAAAATAATAATAATAATAATTACAATTATCAATATTATTATTATGAGTAGTAGTAGTAGTAGTAAAAGGGTTTTTTGTTGTTGTTGTTGTTTTATTTTTGTTTTTTGACACGTGGGATAGTGGGTCTATATGTTAAGCTGCCTGTGTCATGAACATCCTTGTTAATTGGTAAGTTCGGGCTCAAAAACATTGCTGGGGTACTGCTAAGACCGTCCGAATCAGGGTGTTGCAACGAACACCAATAATCTATTTTGTGCCCTAAATTCCCACTTTATATAGAAAAATATTGGAAACTATTGCATCACATTGGTGTGGCTAATCACACGTGTACTGTTCGATAATTAAGGACATCTTAATGTATTTCTTAATCTGGCCGGTTATTACCACCATTATATATTAGCGCAGTCTCTTGTCCAGTGATATTAAATAAGGATTAAGGTCAAATATGATACGTGAAATCTCTTGACTCCGATCTTTTTATTCATTTATTTCATCTTTTTAAGTAAGTTTATTTCTACTTTGAACATAACATGTTCATGTGTAGTACATATGCAAGAATAAATACATATGTATCATATTCATATGAATACAATACCACATATAAATACAAACTGGGTTCAATACGCAAATTGCAAAAGTAACATTAGAGACAAACACAGTGGGAGAAACACATAATAGCCTCACGAAAAACATGCCTTTATAAGTTTGACCTCGTTAAACCCCACATTCATATAGTAATACTGGGGTTCACAGGGGAATACACATTTTGGTTCACAGGGGAATACAAAATATTCCCGTATTCACCAAACAAAACACAAACCAACTGCTCACGCTAGAACCGCCTTGCCAAGGTGGTTCTAACAGCGTCCACAGTCCATGACCCCAGTAGGAACATGAGAATATCAGGAGTTTTTTATCTGATAATATCATTTTTCGGAAGTGAAGTTTTCCAACTTATATGAAAAGGCATGTTTTCGTGCTGAGTAGCCGAAACATACATTTACAACACAATTTTAACTGTTACTGGTAGTTCTTACCTTAAAGGCCTTCTCAATATAAAGTGCCAAATTTGATATAATTTTCTTGTTTTTGGATAACATTAATTCTTTTATCTTGATTATATTGGGTCTGTTCCAAAAGTATTTTTTTATATAATGTTCCCTTAGCTCTTTATAAAAATCGCATTCCAATAAAAAGTGAAATTCATCTTCAAGTTTGTTACAAAATCTACATTTTCTCTCATCAAGAGGTACTCTATTAGGTTTAGCCCACCGCCCGACTTCAATTTCTAATTTTTATTTAAGTAAACAACGCCATGAAAAATATTGTTAGCCAATCACGAAAACACGCCTATAAGACTCGATCAAGATCAAGTCAGATTTTGTTTGTGTGTTTGATTTGAGGTTTAACGCCACCGTCAACACTGTAAAGGTTCATTTTGGAGACGTTGCTTCCAATTTTGTGAGACTTTTACCCGACATTGAGACGAAATGACATCTCAAGCCCTGTCGCCCAATGAAATCAATATGGTTTATTAGCATCCGCCTCGCACCGCGGTTCCTGACAGGCTTAGATCCTCTAAGCGGTTTACCAGTACTATTGTGCTGACCGGATTCAGGGCCTGCGTGGAAGCATCATGCAGCCCATATATTTCTTCAAGACCATATGGGCGGGAGCCGAGATGAACTCAGATGAGAAAGTTCTTACATTAAAACCAATTTTGTTCCATTACGAAAACACGCCTATACATATACCTTGTAAATTTTACCACCAAAAAATGAAAATTTTCAGATGAAAAAAAATGATATTTTTCTCATTTCTGCTCAAGACATAGATTGTGGATACTCGTTAGAACCGCCTCACCGAGGCGGTTCTAACGTGTATCCACAATCTATGTTTTTAAGAAGAAATAAGAAATAATGTATACCCCTGCAAACTCAAGTTTTACTATTTCTATGAAAATGGGGTTATAGGGGGTCAAATTTTCGTGATGGTCTGCCGCAGTCATAATTGACACCTTAAGAGTTAACATTACACCGATATACAGTATATTGTATAAGATATTTCCTGAATAATTAAAAGGACGCCATAAAAAGTAACATGATTAGTAAACACATTTTGAAAAATGTTGTATGCCCAAGTCATGATTGACACTTTAAGAGTTAACACTGCACTGATATACAGTATATTGTATAAGATATTCCCTGAATAATTGAAAGGACGCCATAAAAGTAATATAATGTGTAAACACAGATAAGCCTATTTATTTATTTATTTATTTATTTATTTATTTATTTATTTATTTATTTATTTATTATAAAAGACAATTCACTCATATTTGAATCGGCTGTAATGTTTGTCCTAAACAATTTTAACACAATTTCGAAAATGTTGTTTGTCGAGCTATGGTTGACACTTTAAGAATTCAAGAAAGATATAAAAAGTACCTGAAAAGTCAGTCACAGAAGGTATTTATTAAAATGAGGCATGCAATTACTATGTGAATGGGCTGCAATTGTTTTATGATCACATCACAAAAACACCCCATATTACCCACTTTTATGTAGTAAAATGTGGATATTTCTGCTGAAACGAGTTCCATCAATTTATGTTTCGAGAAGAAATACGAAAAGTAGCATTTTTTTTATCTGAATACTTTCTTTCTTTGGTGGTAAAATTTTCAATATTTTTTAATAGACGTGTTTTCGAAATAAATCAACTCAAAACCTGGAAAATGTCATCTGCACTAGTTATGATTTACACTTTAAGAGTAAACAAAACTGTACATAAATCAAGACACCACAAAAATTGTCTATCAAATCTATCACAAAAAGTGAACAAAGATGAGAGTGTTACTTTATTTATTTATTTATTTATTTATTTATTTATTTATTTAATGAAATTGTTATCTTCAAGATTATGATTGGCACTTTAAGGGTAACACATGATTGACACTTTAAAGATTAACACATAGTGGGGGACGACGGGCACGCGCCAACTCATTGTTAAATTAAAGCACGTTTGTTTACTTCGTCATCACGATAACACACCTATATAATTCTGACCCACGTGTACCCCAATTTTATATAGTAAAACTGGGGTTTATAGGGGTATACATTATTTATTTGACTGTTACTCTAAAACCTCAAATCAAACAAGCAAAAGAAATGCCTTTATTAACCTTTAAACAAGACATACCTTTGATATGCGGAAAATAGTGGAAAATTCGGACAGAGGAACTTTAAACCGGTTTCTACTAAAGTAGATTCTTTCATCTCTGAATTATTATAACAGTTATTTGTATCACCTTATATTATGCATGATGGATTGAGAGAATAAAATATTTGATTGATCCATCTCTTATCACAAAACACACCTATATTATTATGACTCCTTAAACCCCACTTTAATACAGTGAAACTGGGGTTTACAGTGTTAAACATTATTTTTTTGATCAAAACAAAGATTGTGGATACTCGTTAGAACTGCCTTACCGGGGCGGTTCTGACGAGTTCCTATAATCTATTTTTGAAACATAGGTATGAAAAATAGCAGTATTTTCTATCTAAACATTTTCAATTTTTTTTTTGGTGGTAAAATTTATCAGTATAGGATAGGCGTGATTTCGGAATGTGATTGAGACAATTCCATTTTTATTGACCGTGGTTTAGTCAAAGTCATCAACAGAATGGCAAACAGTGTAGAGCTGGATAGAAGACGGCTCATCCTGAGCAGACGAACCATGATCAACACTGCTCGGACAGGCAGAGATGAATATCATTAACAGAAATTAACAGAATAGTAAACAGTGTAGATCCAGATTAGGCGCATCAGCTGGATCTGCATTGTTTGCATAGAAATTTGCACTGGTCTGTATGGCGATAATAGTTAAAATACCATACACAGCCTCATCTGGATCTACACTGTAAAGTAGTGTCTTTTCCAATAAGTGAAAATATAAAAATCATTCATGGTGGCAAACAGTGTAGATCCAGATGAGACGCTTCGTCTGGATGTACAACAATGAACAGAAATTTGACTTACACAGTTTATAAAGTTGCAAGTTCAATCATTAACAGTAGAGATCCATCACGAGCATCCTCATCCGTACCTACTACACTGCTTGTTGATATGTCATTACCCAGCGGACCGGTATGGTTGACATTACAGGACTTTGGACACATCCCTGAGACCGAACCCCAAGAACACCCACTTAATCATCAGTGCCCGCACCCCCCCCCCCCCCAAAAAAAAAAAAAAAAAAAAAAAACGCCTGTTCAAATACATTGTATAAAAATGAACAATTTCAGATGAATAACTGAGATATTTTTCTTAGTTCTGCACAAAACATAGATTGTTGGTGCCCGTTTGAACCCTCTCGACGAGGCGAATGTGCACTGTACTGGTTAACCGCTTACGTATAAGCTTGCTCAGGAAAAGTGTGGACAGGTAAACCGACCGGCTCAAAACTGACCTAAATAGTGTTGACTGGGCCGTTAAACCCCAATAGAAAAAACAAAACAAAATCAATTAATGGCTTCAAACTGCCAATTAACTTTTCATGGTGGTTTCAATCGTCATTAATCGCCATTTCACAGTGAATGATTTCGACAATGTTTGTCCTTTTGACATATTTGCCGCCCATTGATAATGAATGAAAACATACAAAAGTGAGACAAAATTATAATAAAATAAAATAAAGAAATCCGAGGAATATAATCACTGTATCAAGTATATTATCCGTATGTTGTTTATTACTAGTAATTCCAAAATTAATACAAAAAAAAGCTTTACAGATTTGATACGATTTCTGGTACATATAATGTGGACTTAACGATTTTTGCATCATAAACTGCAGTACTGAAAAACAGCTTATAAACGATTTTTAAGCTCTCGGGGAAGCAATTTATCATTTTTCAATAGAAATAAACTTTATATCATCGTAAACTTTGAACAACAGTCTAACAGTGTATAACAGTGACTTAATTCCAAACAAATCATTTCTATTTAATATTGGCAACCAAACATGGAAATCTGCACGTTTTTCTAAAAAATACATTGCCGTCTATGGAGCATATAGGCATGTTATTAAATTGCAGATGGAAGCAATAAGAATTAATTAATCATCACTTTGAAATGCACCAAATAAAAACTGAATAATTTTCCTACATCAGGATAACAGTGACTTTTTTCTAGCGTTAAGGATAAATAAGATACGAAGAGTTAATATTTTTTTCCTGCATAATTTTAATATGAAAAACCTTCAAAATAGACAGGTAACTTCAACTGCCGAGTTCCTACGGAAATCGATATTCAACTCGGTAATTTCCGGCGAATGAAGGAAAAAGTTCGACATGTCTTTGAGCAAACAGTGTAGACCCAGATCAGACGCCGCGTTATGCGGCGTCTGATCTGGGTCTACATTGTTTGCCAACGTCCCAAAAAAGGGCCACTAGGCATATATGGGTTAACGCGGACTGAATAAATTACTTGACAATATGACATGCCTATACAATCACATTGTAAACTTTACCGCCGAAGAAAGTAAAAATTTAAGCTGAAAAATTGTGATAGTTTTCTTATTTTAGCTCAAAATATCGATTGTGGGTACTCGTTAGAACAATCTCATAACGAGTACCCACAATCTATATTTTAGAACAGAAATCAGGAAAATAAGGTTTACCCCTGTAAACCCCACTTTTATATAGTTCTTATTTAAGCTCAAAATATCGATTTTTGGGTACTCGTTAGAACAATCTCATAACGAGTACCCACAATCTATATTTTAGAACAGAAATCAGGAAAATAAGGTTTACCCCTGTAAACCCCAGTTTTACTATATAAAAGTGGGGTTCAAGAGGTCATAATTATATAGGCAGGTTTTACTGATAAATTAATCACGACAGAACTAATGCAAAACTGATTTAAGCCCCGCCCTCTGAAAATTTATATTGACCATCTTTAGATGGTGCGTCTGTTGTAGTTTATCATTTTCATTGTATCTTTACAAGTTTGTCATGGTAAGATATATACAGTCGAACTTTAATGGCTCGAACACCTTTGGGGCCTCGAAAATCTGTTCAAGACAGGGGTAGTTCGAGCCACTGAGGTTACTGTCAGGAGGCATAACGAGATATTTTTAGACATCTTTTCGGTGTTCTATGATAAAAATGTATGCTGTGTGTACTCATTAGAACCGCCTCATCGAGGCGATTCTAATGAGTACACACAGCATACATTTGCAAGATAAAAGACTCAAATCTCCTTAATTATCCCCCACTATTTCCTATGTAGAGGATTTCGCAAGGGGCTCAAGAACGGGTTCGACACATCCATGGTAAACGAGCCATCGCTGCTCGAGCCATCGAAGTTCTACTGTATGTTTTGCTTGTACTTGTAATAATTAAGGATAATGGCGTTGCATTATGTGCACCGGAAGATGTAAGGTAATTTTATGGATTCCTGGGACCAGTTGTTCAAAACTAAAGGCGTCGTTAGTTAACGTATCGTTAAAATTTTGATCATTAAATATGGCAAATATGCTAAAATTTTTGCTGAAAAAAATGTGAGCAGCTTTTGTGGATCGCATCTTTTTCAGCAAAAATACCAAACTTTTCAATACAAATTGGTCATATGACACTCGTGGCCATTTCATATGAAATTTACGAAACGTGCCTTCGTGGTCATTTCATATGAAATTAATAAAACTCGCCGAATGCTCGTTTTCATAAATTTCATATGAAATGAACACTCGTCTTTTATCATGTCAACCATAAAAGTATTCAACATGATCTCATGTAGCAAGAGTGTCTTGATTGACCTGATTGATGTACGTTTTGCTGCAATCCTCTGCTTTTAGCAAATAGTATGGACCTTAACCAGACACCGCGTTCTGCGACGTGTGATTTGGATTTATACTGTTTGCAAGCGTCCAAAAAAGAGACGTTTTGCGTACAACTATTAACGCTCTTTTACAATCTAAAAGAAATTCAGGTGTAGTGTTGTATTACAAAGGATATAAAAGGCAGCAGACGAGTGAAACTAGTCATAAGATATTTTTACAATATAACGGACGATTGCATTGTTTATTATTTTTAGCTCGTCAGTATTTCGAAGAAAAACTTTCCAGCTATTGTCGTCACTCCGGCGTCTGCGTTGTCGTTGTCCTCCTCGGCGTCGTCAACGGCGACGTTCCCAAAAACTTAGCATTGGCCATAACTTCAAAAGCATTTGACCCAGCCTCGTGTAACTGCATACAAAAACTCACCATCGCAAGAACTATATTCCGACCAAGAAAACAATTCACGAGTTTGTTTCTTGGGGCAAGACCTTTCCATTGGTATCCAACTTTACTGTTTTTGACCTGTGACCTTGATCTTTGAACTTTTTTTTTTGTTTGAACTCTGACCTATTTTGTTCGAAAATTGAACAATATCTTTAACCTTGGCCATATTTTGCCCAGTCTTATGAAACTAGACACACATTTTAATCATCACAAGAGCTACCTTTTGACTAAGTTCCATAACTTTTTCATGCAATTTGATTGATTTATCTATCTGTGACATTAAAAATCAGACGAGCATAGCAACCGCTTGCATACTATTGTCTAAACTGCAGTCGCTGTTTAGAATCAGACCACTATCAAATGACTTGTGGGTCAAATCAATTAACCCTTATGCTCATATGCAGTACTTTAAGCAAAAATTAAGATCCTGATCAAACGCCGCGTTCTATTGTACCTTATCTAGGTCTGCACTGTTTGCATTCCCACCACATGTATCCAGGCCAGGTTTGACAGGAAACCCACTTTACACAGCAATCTGAAGTCACAGCGACAACCATTATCTCGATTTCGTGCAAAGTTTAACATTTTTTGTACTCATACCGCTTATTTTTATTGTTCAATGATTATCAAATATACAATTCTAATTCATAAAATGACAATCATCAGAAATGGATTCATTTTAAGGAGATGAAACTATTTCCTTTTCAGTAGACATCTAGTCTTAGACTTAATTCCTCTGTTTCCATCTAGAGATTACTTTTTAGACAGGCTTGTATTTTAATTGGAAATGGCTGTTGCCAGTTAACTGGCATTAGTGGTTTAACGTGTAAATGGCTATTGCCAGTTAACTGGCAATAGCGAATTTACGTTAAAATCGCAAATGCCAGTTGGCTTGCAGAATTATTTCATTCTGGTTATTATTTTTTCAGTAACTACCATAAAGACTGTAAAAGCTTACATGCATATGCTTGTCCTAGAGTGGTGGGTCTTGTGTAATAAGTTCTGGAAAGGGTTATCCTTTGGAAGCAAAGAATACACCACAGAACTGGAAATATGGAGTGCACACGTTTTCTGGGCCAGACTAGTTAGTTTCGGCCAATTAGGCCTCATCATTGACCCTCAAATAGTTTCATAATTTAACAATGGAATCAATGATCCCACTGGAAATGAACTCAACTGCCTTATTCGTGTCACAGACCCAATATATATGTTGGCTTTCATACGAGTATACCACGACCTACCTCTTAGAACAGAAATAACAAAAAATAATGTAATCCCTGTAATCCAAACTTCATTTCAGAGACAAGTAACATACTGATATCCAGTAATTGAAAACCACTACTCGAACTTACCTCTAATCGGGGCTTGGAGAAATAGATTGGGCTGCATGATGCTTCCATGCAGAGCTGAAACCGACCGCACAGGAGCCCTGGTAAACCGCTTAGAAGGTCTAAGTATGCCCAGGCAAACTAATGCCAGTCGGACCGCCCATGCAGACAAACTCTATTGATTTCATTGGGCGGCAGGGACTGAGATGTCATTTCAACTCAATGTCGGATAAAAGTCCCACAACATTGGAAGCAACGTCTCCAAAATGACATAAATAGTGTTGATGGGGGCGTTAAACTTCATTTCAAACAAACAAACTACTCGAACTTACTAGTAACAAGTACTTTGCATGGAAATAATTTTTATTGTTCAGGCAAACAAAAGTTGTTGTTAAATATCTAAGTTAATGAGGACACCTACGCATGGTATAGTGCAATATATAGTAGAACTGGGGTTTACAGAGGTATACATTATTTTTTCTTATTTCCGCTCAAAAACATAGATTGTGGGTATTCGGTAGTTCCAAGAATGTATGTTTGGCGCAGAAATATGAAACATATCGAAATTTATGTTTGAAAATTTTATTTTCATTTTTGGTGGAAGAATGTTCCACTATATATGAATAGACGTGCTTTGGTAATGACTATTCCGTTGCAATCAATAGATGTGTTTTAATAATGGTATGTTTTACCGAGTAGAAAATAATAGAAAAATATAGAGGGCCTTTAATTCATTCACATACATGCAGAACTACAATAGACAACTGATTTCTGCTAGTTGCATTATTGGTAGCATGTAGCTTATTATATTAGATGGATATATGCCACTTGTCAAAATCATATGTGCATAATCATTCATATCATTAGTTTATTTTATTTTCGGTGTTTCATTTTATTTCATGCTAAATGTCAATAAGATACTGTCGTAAGATATTTTTGCTATAGCGATTTAACTGGTAAAATCGTTTTTACGTTAAAATGGCTATTTCCAGTTAACTGGCAATAGCAATTTTAACGTAAAACCGCTATTGCCAGTTAACTGTCAGTAGCCACTTCGATTTTAACTATATGATTACGATCACCATTTTTGATTGCGCGCTTGTCTGTTAGTTTGTTGACGTTAGGTACCTTTTACGCTTTTGTAAAAGAACGCCATATCTGGAATAACATATACTCGTTATTTATTTGTTTGAATTGAGGTTTTTTATTATTTGGACCTCATTTTGATTTGTATCAGTCCTTGAATCGACTGCCTATTCGAAATTCGCAAACTTTCAGTATGCTTCCTCTGGCTTTCGTTGCCGGATCATTACAGGGTCACTGATGAGGCTTTATTAGCCGAAACTACGTAGTATGACCCATCTTCTTTCTTATGAATATTTTCATTGCTCTTAAAGGAACTCATTTTTGATTTTTATTTGCCTTCACTGCAGCTGGTGTTGTGCCGTGTGGCGGCCGTAAAACGTCTCCCCGTACATCAACCATAGTGCAGTTTATATTTTACTTTTGGTCCTTTGAGATCAGCGTGAATATTCTGAGAAGTCAGAAATAAATTATTAGTTTAGACTCAAATTCTAGACAGGTTTTTTATTATTTGGACCTCATTTTGATTTGTATCAGTCCTTGAATCGACTGCCTATTCGAAATTCGCAAAATTTCAGTATGCTTCCTCTGGCTTTCGTTGCCGGATCATTACAGGGTCACTGATGAGGCTTTATTAGCCGAAACGACGTAGTATGACCCATCTTCTTTCTTATGAATATTTTCATTGCTCTTAAAGGAACTCATTTTTGATTTTTATTTGCCTTCACTGCAGCTGGTGTTGTGCCGTGTGGCGGCCGTAAAACGTCTCCCCGTACATCAACCATAGTGCAGTTTATATTTTACTTTTGGTCCTTTGAGATCAGCGTGGCTTTCGTTGCCGGATCATTACAGGGTCACTGATGAGGCTTTATTAGCCGAAACTACGTCTACCCATTATGAAACCACGCCTATACAAATACATTGTAAATTTTACCGCCGAAAAAAAGACAATTTTAAGATGAAAATCTGTGATATTTTTCTTATTTCTGCTCAAAATATAGATTGTGGGTACTCGTTAGAACCGCCTCATCGAGGCGGTTCTAACGAGTTCCCACAATCCATATTTTAGAGCAGAAATCAGAAATATAAGGTTAACCACTGTAATTCCCGGTTTTATTATATAAAAGTGGGGTTCAAGGGGGTCAGAATTAAATAGGTGTGTTTTCGTGATGAGTATTCATGTGCGGTCGATTTCAGCTCTGCGTGGACGCATCTTGCAGCCCAATATATGTCTCCTAGCCCAGATAGGTGGGGACCATACATATACTCGTTAAGTACCTATCATTCGAAATTTACACTTATATTAAATACTCTTAATACATCGAAACTTCAGTGCCTCGACCAACGATGGCTCATTAACCACGAATGAATCGGAGTCATTCTTGAGTCCCTTAGGAACTCTTTCCAAAGCTCATGGTAATAAATAGTTGACAAATTTTGTACATATTTAAAAATGAAAAGATATGCTGTGTGTACTCATTTGAGGCATAAATAAGGATAATTTAGCAAGATATTTAATTATGAAAAAATATGTAGTGTGTACTCTATATATAGGATCTTATATGAGTGCCCATGTATTATTGAATTTATTAAACTTAAACTCTATTTTATCTCTTTTAATAAACGAGTTTAATAAATTCAATAATACATGAGCACGAATGCAAGATTTTATTTATCATATGACATTTAAAATGCATTTAATTCACGATTTTTGTACAAAAAATGTTATTATTCCGCCATTAGTAAACGCGGCGTTGTAAGGACGTTGTACGTGTAATGTTACGGGGCGTATCTAACTAATTTGCATATTTAATCCACTAGTGGATTATGGAATTTATTAAACAGCGTTATTGCATTCTCAGACGCGACGTCATATGATAAAAGGCGATTCTGATGAGGCCACACAGCATACCTGTGTAGAAACACTATGCATCTTTACATGTTGACGGATTAAATCTTAGAGTCTCGAACAACTGCTGTCTCAAATAAGTTGATCATTGCGCTCATTTCAATTTTACTGATATCGGAGGTGTTTGAGCCAATGAAGTTTTACTGTATACATGCCAGTTAGGTTAATAATAGGATAATATACTACTCAAAGTTTGATAGGGATCACTTTTTATATCCCAGATTTTGCACTGAAATTTTAAAATTTCATGACAGAATTTGTACTCCGAATATTGATAAATATCGTAAGCAGAAACTCGTCTGCAATTCAGTACTCATAAAAGTGCACACTTCTCACACTTAGCAAATGAATTCGTGTACCCCATAAAACTTGTGTAACACTGCATTCAAACAGAAAACTCAAGCTTGTCAGTGTTCCTTTACTAAGCATAAAAAGGAATTCATTTGATTTGTGAAACTTTAAAATGCCTAGGGGACAGCTAAGAAACCGCCTGTGCCCCGAAGAAATGAACCGTGGCGACGGAATGTTGGAATTTGGCGTCTCTCAACGTCGTGTTACTGGGATTCTGAATGTGTCTCAGACTGTGGTTTCCAGAATGTGGCGTCAGCATCTTTCCCTCGGGAATCTTTCACACAGGCACGGCGGGGGTCAAGAAAGTGCTGCAACTCAACGTCAGGACCGTTTTTGTTGATTCAGTCTTGACGTCAACGGTTCCTGAACGCTACGCGTTTGAATAGCCAGTTTAGGAATGGAACTGGAGTACGAATTGCTACACAAACTGTTAGTAACAGGCACCAGGATTTCGGACTGAATGCCAGATGACCTGCTGTGCGTGTTCCGTTGACGAGACAGCACGTGCAAGAGCGGTTGGACTTTGCCAAAACTCACGTCAAGTGGACGATTCGTGGCTGGACGCCAGTACTGTGTACTGATGAGTCCAGATTCTGTCTAGACATCACTGATAAACGTCAGTTAGTATGGCGAATGTCTAAAGAGCGATTCGATGACTTGAATGTGGCAAAGCATGGCCGCTATGGAAAGGGATCAGTCATGGTTTGGGCTGTGATAAACGTGAACGGTAAAACTGACTTGTACGTCGTTGAAAATGGAACGTTAACGGCAATTTGGTACTGTAATGAGATTCTTGATCAGTTTGTGAGACCATACGCCGGTACTATCGGCCCGGACTTTATTCTAATGGACGATAATGTCAGTCCCCACCCTGCTTACGTCACTGATGCCTATCTGGAACGTGAGCCAGTCCTTCGTATGGTCTGGTATGCTCGATCACCGGACTTAAATCCGATTGAGCATGCGTGGGACATGCTACAGCGTGCTGTTTCAGCCCGACCTGTGCAGCCGAGGACTTTACAGGAGCTCAAAGATGCATTGGTTGCTGAATGGAGGTTGATTCCACAAAACCGGATACACACTCTGATTACGAGCATGTGCAGGCGATGTCGTGCTGTAATTTATCCCCGTGGATGCCATACACGTTATTAGGCACGTTTATCTAACCAAATTTGGAAATTTGTGAAAAATCATTTGTCCAAATCCCTTCGTGTTACGGCAAATTTATGGGTGCCAAGACGGTTGCTGTTGTCACGCTTGAATGCAGTGCCAGTTGACAAAATTAATCACTAGTCTTTGTGAAGGATATGTTTTCTATCATTATGTATCAAATTTGGATTCAGCTGATTAATTTAACCAAACGTTATTTTGCATTAAAAAAGTGATCCCTTTCAAACTTTGAGTAGTATATGTCGAAATATGAGAATTTTTGCCAGTCCTTTCTTGCCTTTAATATAAACCATTATCTTGTTGAAAATTCATTTAAGCCACACCTATTTCTGTCTATCAACCAATCAAGTTACTTAATGTAATTTATTGCTACAAATTCATGAAATGAATACAAAACAGTGTAGATCCTGATCAGATGGCTTCTTTAGAAGCCATCTGATCTGGATATACACTGTTTGCAAAGATAGGGGTTGTCGTGAACAGCAAGGTAAGGGTTAAGAAGTGACATTGCCACTCTGAAATGGTGCGTTCCATAGTCACTAGGAACATGATAAAAAAATTGTTTTCGAGCCAGTTAAATTACTTTTTTTGCCTTTTTTCAGTTCAAGGAGGCTGACTTCACGTGCATCACGTGAACAAGTCCGTGAAATGAACTCACCCTAAACCCGACTTTGTATAGAGAAAACTGGGGTTTACGGGGTTACACATCAATTTCTGCTCCAAGACATAATGTTGTTGGTACTCGTTAGAACCGCCTAAACGAGGCGGTTCTAACGAGCACCCACAGCCTATGTTTGCAGTATAAATAAGAAAAATATCACGGATTTTCTTCAGAAAAAGTAGCCATTTTGGCACTGCGAAAAAATGTCACACGGATGTGTTATCGTAATGTTTCATGAGATTCCCTAGAGAACATAAAAATGTGTACCGTAAAGTTACTCCCTTTAAAATAAGATATATACAATGGGGATCACCGAGCAAGTCTCATTGTTTTTGTAATGGCAGCGACATATTGGTTAATCATTTGAGATCGAATGATAATTATTCACCAATTATGTTGTTGAAAGAATGTGAAAATTGGCCGATTGAATTCAAAGAAAATAACATTAAAGAATAAAATAAAGAAACCATTGTTGACGAGCATTTAGTTTTCTATATGTTTATACGTTTGCTATAGAAAAATGCAATATCACGATCAACAAACTGGTTCTATGAAGAATGTCATTAACTATTAGTTTGATTGCAGAGTCGTTAGAAAGTGCAATACGAAAACATGCCTATTCAAATAAATTATATTGAAAATTTCACCATCAATAAATGAAAAATTTCAGATAAACGAGGCCTTTTTTATATTTCTGCTCAAAGTATAGATCGAGGCGGTCCTAACGAGTTTCTAAAATCCATATGTAAGCACAGAAATAAGAAAAATAAGGTTTACGATACATCATAGTGTAGATTATATTTTCTTGTCCTTTGGGATCATTGTTTCCATTGTGGAATTTTGAAACTATCTGAGGGTCACTGATGAGGCCTAATTGGCCGAAACTATCTAGTCTGGCCCAGAAAACATGTGAACTCCATATTTTTGGGCCTGTGGTGTATTCCTTGCTTCCAAAGGATAACCCTTTTATAGAACTTATTTACCTCTGTAAACTCCTGTTTTGCTATATGAAAATGGGGTTGAAGGGGTTCAGAATTGCATAGGTTTGTTTTCGTGATGTAATTTTTGGGTTAGTAGAAAGCGTTGGTCAATTATCATCGTGGATAAGATGCTAATATAGTTGTTGAAAAATACGGGTTGTCTTTGCACCTCAGTGTTTCCAGTAAAAGAAAAAAAAACTGAGGTATTAGATATTAGGCAACTATTTAACCACTAACAAGCTCGTTAACCCTTTTTGTACCAATTGGAATCTCCCGCCTTATATATAGCAGGAGTTCATTTCAAAGTTTAGGGGTAGCAGGTTGTGTTTTCTTCAAAATTTATTCGGAAAATGGCTGAACTTTTTGCAAACAGTGTAGGCCCTGATCAGACGCCGCGTTCTGCGCCGTCTGATCTGGGCCTGCACTGTTTGCCAAGGTACCCCTTTAGGGGTTTCTGGTATTGATTTGGTTAATCCAAAGATACATTCAGCAAATAGACTAAGGCCTAATAGTTTGTTAAATATTTGGATAACCGGATTTGAACGAGCATTGTGAGATCGATCATTTTCATGCCGGGGGGTCTGGTCCCCAGCTTAACCATGTACAGGTAACCAGCAGATAAAAGTAGGTGTGGCTTGGTCTTGGTGGGCTGGCTTCCTATAGGGGCCATAAAACTGATAAGGATTATAGGATATAATTGACTGTAATAATCAGCTGCTGTCCATATATTTATCAAACGAATACCTCCAAAAATTGGACAAACGTTACTTCATTACAAACAATTGTTATAAATCTTAATTATAAGCTAAAGCTACACCTATTCTTTGCAGAAGTTAATGTCAGGATGAAGATGAATTGCAAAGAATATATGTAGCTTATAATTAAGATTTAAAACAGTTGTTTGTAATGAAGTAACGTTTGTTGTTGGTGCATGGAAATTGTGACAGTTTCAATGAGCTGCAATTTCGACGACAAAGTGTAATTTTTATTTATTTAATAAACAACAAACGTTACCTCATTACAAACAATTGTTATAAATCTTAATTATAAGCTAAAGCTACACCTATTCTTTGCAGAAGTTAATGTCAGAATGAGAATGAATTGCAAAGAATAGGTGTAGCTTATAATTAAGATGTAAAACAATTGTTTGTAATGAAGTAACGTTTGTTGTTGGTTCATGGAAATTGTGACAGTTTCAATGAGCTGCAATTTCGAAAACAAAGTGTAATTTTATTTATTTAATATTTTTAACTGCGCCAATTATTCTATGACATTTAAGACATACTCATACAACATATCCATCCGCAATAAAGACATCTTCCAATTTATAGCTAGCATATTACACATGAAAATGTTGATAATTTCTTTATTTCTGATCCTGACATTGGTTGTTGGTGCTCATAAGAACCGCGTTATTGGCGCGGTACAAACTAGAACCCACAATCATTAGTGCCTCGCAAAAGCAAAAGGACCCTTTAGTAATCACCCTTTCCATCTGCCCATCCATCCGTTCGTCTGTCCGAGCAAACGATAGGACACTAGTTGGGTTGGGCTATATTGCGTACTTGCCGTTTATTACGTTAATGACAGACTTAACCCATATATGCCTAGCGGCCCTTTTCAGGGACATTGGCAAACAGTGCAGATCCAGATCAGACGCCGCAGAATGCGGCGTCTGATCTGGTCTACACTGTTTGCTTAAAGAACATTCATTTTTGTACAATTTGCTACGAACAAAAAACAAACCTGACACCCCTATAATTGGAAATGGACCACTAAAAATTGCTAGGTGGAAGATTCCATTGTCATATATGGGTTTAAGTAGCCAGTAGCCTGTTGGTTATTTTGTTGCTCGTTGGGTATTTTGAATGGGAAAATTAACATGGAGGAACCCAACAAATGTCCGCTCGTAAACACGTCCGTCCACATTGTTCATTTATTTTTATTAATTAAATTACAAACCGTCAAACGCAACTTCAAACTTTAAATATAACGTTACAACAACAATACACAACTTCTAAGCAAGTTATGTAACTCTAGCTACAGCATTATCAGAGTTATGGCCCTTTGAAAAGTTCAGTAGTTTAGCATTTGCATCAGTTTTTTTTATCATAATGTCAAAACCATTATAGATATTATAATATCATTATAGATGATATAGATATTCCAGTGAAACTTGCTGTAGTTATTTACAGTGATATTACACACATGTATAGCAAAGGGCAACAACTTTAGCATTAATTAATTTTGATTTATGCCCCTTATACATCCGTCTGTCTGTCTGTCCACATTTTCATGTTTTTATGCCCCCGCATCAGATTATGCCGGGGGCATATCATTTTCCGTATATGCGTCCGTGGGTACGTGCGTACGAATGTTCGTCCTTCTGTACGAATGTGTGTACATACGTAATCCTGTTAGACTTGGGTTAAGGCATTAGGTATTAGGTAGAACCTGAACTCATATTTTCCTAACCATGCGATGGATTTGGTTTTATTGAGCAGTACCACCGACCATGCCCATGACCTCGATGTCAAGGTCACGGACATGAAATTTTTAATGTTTAAGACTCAGCTTAAGGTATTTTACCAGGTAGACCTTATTGTTTAAGAGCTCATATCTTCAAACCATTTGAAAGCTTTAGTTCATGTTCCGTATGACAATATATATAGGTCCAAAGTTCTATTCAACACTCGTGCCTATGACCCAAGGTCAAGGTCATGGACTTAGAAGTTTTCAATGTTAGAGACTCGGGTTAAGGTTTTTGTACCATATAGAATCTGAACTTCTACAATTGATTTAGTTCATTTTTGAATGATGATAGATATAGGTCCAAAGTTTTATTCAGCAATACCCCCGCCCATGCCATTGACCTCACGGTCAAGGTCACGGACTTAGAATTTGTTAATGTTAAAGTTTTTAAAGAACTCATATTTTTCAAACCTTACGATAAATTTGGCTTATATTTGCTGTGATGATAGAAAGTTTTATTCGGCAATATCCCCACCCATGTCGAAGACTTCAATATCAAGGTGACAGACTTATAATTTTTTAACGTTTATGACGTTTATTTAAGAGTTCATATTTCTCAAACCATATGATTGATCGTGTTTATATTTGATACCATGAAAGATACAGGTCCAAAGTGATATTCAGCAAAACCCTACCCATGCACATGACCGCAATGTCAAGGTCACAGACATACTTTTTTTAAATATAAAATATGTTAAGAGCTCATAGTTTCATAATGATAGTTAAAGGTCTAAAGCTTAATTCAGCCATGTCATCACGTGAATTAGTCCGTGAAATGAAGACCCCCCTATACCCCACTTTATATAGAGAAAATTGGGGTTTACGGGGGTAAACATTATTTTTCTTATTTTTGCTCCAAGACATAGGTTGTGGGTACTCGTTAGAACCGCCTCAATGAGGCGGTTCTAACGAGCACCCACGACCTATGTTTGCAGTATTTATAAGAAAAATATCACGGATTTTCATCAGAAAAGTAGCCATTTTGGAGATGAGAAAAATGCACTATGTCGTACGGGTGTGTTATCGTAATGCCTTCGCCCCTGACCTGAAGGTAAGGTCACCGACTTAGAATGTGTTTATGTTAATGCTTTAAGGGCTGATATTTTTCAAACCATATAATGGATTCGCTTCGTATTTGGAATCGTGATAGATACAGGTACAGACTTTCATTCAGCCAAACCCCGCCCCTGACGCGTGACCTCAAGGTCAAGCTCCCCGACTTTGGACTTTTAAATGTTACAGTGTTTAAGAATTCATATTTTCCAAACCATAATATGGTTTCAGTTCTTATTTGGTGTGATGATAGTTATGTTCTCATAGGAATGATTGGCAATATCACCAGCTATGCCAATGACCTCAAGGACACTTTTCCAGGTGAGTTACGTATACTGTTCGATGACAGCTGCTATTGCAACATTTTTTTTTTCGGAAATGGTTGGCGCCTGGGCGTGGGCATCTGTGTTGTTTAGACACATTTCTAGTTTCTTAATAACTTGCAACCTCTAAAACGCATCAACCCCAAACTTGAAAGATAAGGTCACAACAACAATACACAGTTTATAGCAAGTTATGTTACTCTAGCTACAAAATTGTTAGAGTTAACACCTTTTAAAAATTCATATTTTCAGCATTTTTCATTTGTTTTTTTTTCATCATAATTTCAAAACCGTTACAGATATTTCAATGAAACTTGCTGTACTTATTGACAGTGATAATACACATGTGTAGCAAAGTGCAACAACTCAAGCTGTAATAAATTTTGACTTATGTCCCCTTATCGACTTACAAACTTTTACATCGGCCATCAATTTAAAACCATGCACTCAGTGTTTAAGATAACTAGCAAGAAGCAGTCAGAGTACCAACTGACAGAGTAACCCCGTTGTATGCCTAAACTTTCCCCCCCCCCCCGCACACACACACACACACACACACACACACACACACACACACACACACACACACACACACACACACACACACACACACACACACACACACACACACACACACACACACACACATTTCAAACATGCTATCTCGGGACCCTGATCACGACTGTGATGGTTCTGGTTGTTTAAGGCAGAATAAAAGTAATTAATGTAAACCTTTCTAAACACCGTTTTTTCCCTGTGTATAGCGGCTGTGTTATGTGTAACTCCTATTCTTTTAGAATTTGTCGAATTTGTCGTATTACCGTGGTTATTTTCATCACCGGTTATACATTAAAGGACCAGGATAAATACCATAACGAAAACACGCCTATACAAATACATTGTAAGCTTTATCGCCGAAAAATTAAAAGTTTTAAGATGAAAAATTGTGATATTTATCTTATTTCTGCTCAAAATATAGACTGTGGGTATTCGTTAGAACCGCCTCATCGAGGCGGTTCTTATGATAGGACAGTTTTTGTCAAAAATTATTGACATGCCAAATATTATTATTATTATTAAATTTCACTTGCAGTATAGAAACAAAAGGTGGCAGTAAATGAATTGTGTATAAGGGCTAATACTATGCGACACGTTATGGTGATATTTGGGACTTTTCTTGTGTTTGTCAATTTGTTATACAGTCGAATTTCACTGGCTCGAACACCTTTGGTACCTCGAAAATCTGTTCGAGACAGGGGAAGTTCGAGCCACTGAGGTTACTTTCAGGAGGTATAACAAGATACTTTTAGACATCTTTTGGTGTTCTATAATGAAAGTGTATGCTATGTGTACTCATTAGAATCGCCTCATCGAGGCGATTCTAATGAGTACACATATCATACATTTGCAAGATAAAAAACTAAAATCTCCTTAATTATCCCCCACTAATTCTTATGTAGAGGATTTCGCTAGGGGCTCACGCATGGGTTCGACACATCCATGGTAAAAGAGCCATCGGTGTTCGAGCCATCGAAGTTCTACTGTATATGTTTGGTATTTGCACGACACCAGGGCCATTACAATGCTGCGAATACTTATAACAAATACTTATAACTTATACTTGGTCCTTGGCTAGAGTTGTTTTGAAATATTGGATAGAAGCATTGAAATTAGTAGTAGAATGAGCAAAAAGGGGAACTTAATGAATTAGCCTTTGTGGATGGCATCCCCATGGCACCACTGAATGTATTACTGGAATTTGAGTCGGTGTGTACACGCTTTGTAACATCAATCATCAATCAGTCAGCCATTACAAAAACACGCCTATACAAATGCATTGTAAAATACAAATGCATTGTAAACTTAACCGCAGAAAAAATATGAAAATCTTAAGATGAAAACTTGTGATATTTTTCTTTATTCTGCTGAAAATATAGATTGTGTTGTACTCGGTGAAATAAAAATGCGGTTCTAACGAGTATCTATGTTTTAGAGCAGAAATAAAAAATAAGGTTTACCCCTGTAAACCCCAGTTTTACTATCTTAAAGTGGGGTTCAAGGGGGTCAAAATTATATTGGCGTGCTTTTGTGATGTGTTTGTGTTTTGTTTTTTTTTTTGTATTTTTTTGTAAAGGGTATTATTGACCTTGATTATTTCATAATATATTTCCATTAATTAGTCTCATACAGGCAGCGTCATTACGCTAACAAGCCCGTGAAATGAACACCCCCTTACACCCCACTTTATATAGAGTAAACTGAGGTTTAAGGGGTATACCTTATTTTTCTTATTTCTGCTCCGAGACATAGGTTGTGGGTACTCGTTAGAACGGCCTCAATGAGGCGGTTCTAACGAGTACCCATAACCTATGTTTGAAGTAAAAATAACAAAAATATCACATATTTTCATCAGAAAAATAGCTATTTTGAAAGTGTGAAAAAAATGCACTATGCCGCACGGGTTTGTTATCGTAATGATTAAAGGGAGATAACTACATTTTCACGGAAGGCAGCGTTTTCAAAACTATTTTGTCCGACAATCATTAATAGAAATAATTTGCAAAACCGTGTCATTTGGGGAAGCAAAATGGTCCATTTCATTGTTGTAAATTTCGTTTAACGGCCCCGCTGTTGCATCGACGTTAAACGAAAATTTCGACCATAAATAGAAATGAAGGCAATGATCAGGATTCGATACAATCACCCCACACCTCCCCATCAGAGACACCAAAGGGAAAAAACACGAACATGAAACAACTAGACCCTAATGAAACCATCATAAGCGGAAAGCCAAAAGGACTGTTACTTTCCCACAAAATGGCCAAACGGCTATCCAAAATGAAAAGCACATTACGAAAACATGCCTATACAAATATATTGTAAACTTTACCGCCGAAAAAAAAAATAAGTTGAAATGAAAAGTTGTGATATTTTTCTTATTCCTGCTCAAAATATAGATTGAGGGTACTCGTTAAAACCGCCTCATCGAGGCGGTTCTAACGAGTACCCACACTCTATGTTTTACAGCAGAAATAAGAAAAATAAGGTAAACCCCTATCATGCCCAGTTGTACTATATAAAAGTGGGGTTCAAGTGGGTCAAAATTCTATCTTGTTTTCGTGACGGTATAACGATAATAAACCACGACCATAAAACCGACAATTAAACTCCCCAAATGAATATTTTCAAACGTTATCCCTTAGTTTTAGTCGTAACAACTTATATTTATACAATTAAAATACAGCATAGCATTCGTAGGGACCATCAGTCTTGACCTAGCCAGAGTCAGACAGGTATAATCTAGCAAATATTCAAAAATGTACACTGATTGTCAAGTGCAATGATTCATACAGTAGACTAGAGCAATGTTTGTATGTTTGTTTCTTATTGCTATAGACCACCATAAGGAGTTTATCCTTCTATTTTTATAATATAAATGCCTTTTCACAAATATGCAGGGATAAGCATTTGCTCGACTCGTCGGATACCATTACATGTATAAGATATCCCCTATATCAATTACATTGTAACATACAGACCAGATAAAGATATGCTATCTCAGGTCAAGTGAGCTTTATCAGGTAAACATGATATTGCACTTCTATGAACGGGACTGCTTGAAAAATGGCAAATGTGTAGGAGTGTACAAGGGGATTAACTGATAAATAGAATACCAGATTCGTGTCATTTGATATCAAGTTTATCAGGCTCGGCTTCGAGAATGCTTGTAGAATCGCGAGGCTTGCGGAGCGATTCTATATGCATTCTCGAAGCCGAGCCTGATAAACTTGATATCAAATGACACGAATGTGGCTCGGCTTCGAGAACGCATGTAGAATCGCTCGGCAAGCCTCGCTATTCTACAAGCGTCCTCAAGCCTTGCCTGATAAACTTGATATCAAATGACTCGAACCTGGTATTCTATTTTACCATACAGGTGTACTGTTACAGCGCTACGATCATTCTTGAGCAGATGACAATCTTTTTTTCTTTCCTTATTTTTGGAGAGAATATAACGTTTGATATTACATGGGCCCCGTCAAGCGATTTTGATATTTATCGCCTATGCGAGCAGCGAAGGTTCAGGCGAGCCTGCGCATCCGCGCAGTCTCGCCAGAGCCTTCGCTGCTCGCTCATACAAGCAATGAATCAAGAGGAACCTTCAGACAGAAAGCCATATCCCTGGCCCCTCTGAATGGCTGGGCATGCGCAGTTAAAATTTGTCATGACGGAATGGTCGAAGACACAAATTCGCTTGGCGGGGCTCACATGTGTGTCGTCTGCCCAGTATCATCTGCCCAGCATGTGTCAATCCTTTTTTTCTCTCAGAAAAATAAGACATATGACTTTGAAAAAAGTCGTCTGTTATTCCTTATCGGTGATTGAAAGGTTACGTTCTGTCACTTTGACAAAGTTTTACATATTCTGCTGAACCGGTGTTAATCCTTTTTGTACCAAATGGAATCTTCCATCTTATATATAACAGGAGTCCATTTCAAAATTTAGGTGTGTCAGGTTGTGTTTTCTTCAAAATTTATTTGGAAAATGGCTTAACTTTTCGCAAACAGTGAAGGCCCTGATCAGACGCCGCGTTCTGCGGCGTCTGATCAGGGTCTGCATTGTTTGCCCTGGTTCCCGTTTTGGGGTTTCCGGTACTTAATGGGTTAGCAGTGCAAATCCATATCAATTGATGGTGGAGCTACTGTATATTGTATATCTTATGCATACTGCATATGTTTTGTTTTATATAGAACGGTTTATGTCCATATGTACCATCTTTGAGAGCCATGGAAGATTTGCTACACATATATGCTAGATGTTGTCACCCTCGTAAAATAAAGTCTTAACCCTTAAGACGCCGAGAAAATCTACATCTGAAAATGTCGCCTGCTTATGTCGTCTGCTGAATCTTCTTGCAAACGTTTAAGTAATATTGTTTTCATATGGTCAAAAGTTGGACCCAGAGCAGACTGCTCCTGGGTCTACACTGTTTTGAAGTAACCGGCATACGAAAAAAGCAGATGACAATTGTCGTGATTTGCGTCTTATGGGTTAACTTGCTTACTTTTAATGGGTTGGTTGATAGTTAAAACAGGATGTGGCATTTGTTTTAATTTACTGGATTGAGAAACAACTTGGTTTTATTTAGGTTATCCTGAGGATTTGGTTTGATTTTAGGTTAAACGTCCCCGTCAGCACTGTACAGGTCATTTTGGAGACGTTGCTTCCAATTTTGTAGGACTTTTACCCAACATTGAGATGAAATCACATCTCAAGCCCTATCGCCCAATGAAATCAATAGGGTTTATATTGGTTCCTGCTCGCACCTGCTTGGTACGGCTCGCACCGCTTTGCTTATATCCTCTAAGCGGTTTACCAGTACTTGTGTGAGGTCGGTTTCAGCTGTGCGTGGAATCATCTTGCAGCCCATATATATCTTCAAGCTCCGATGGGCGGGGGCGTCGTCTTCCTGAGGAACATATGTGTTTCGATAAACAACTGAATGTAACACATTTCCATGACAATTGTCGTCTGTTTTGTCGTCTGCTGGTTACTTTAAAAGTCATTTTTATTTTGCAAACAGTGTGCACCCAGATCTGACTGCTCCTCTAGGAGCACTCTGATCTGGGCCCACAGTTTGCCTGTGTCAAAAATTATTTTTAAAAAGTTTGCAAGAAGATTCAACAGACGGCATTAGTAGACGACATTTTCAGATGTAGTTTTTCTCGGCGTCTTAACCCTTGTCCTGCTAATCCCGGATATGCCTTATCTTTGAAACAATGTAGATCCAGATCAGATGGCTTCTGACGAAGCCATCTGATCAGGATCTACATTGTTTGCCATTCAGATTGTGAATTTGTAGCAATAAATTGCATCAAGTAATCTGATTGGTTGAAAATCGGTAGTGGGAGTGGCATATATGAATATTCAGCAGAACAAGGGTTAAGATTTAAAATATTTGGCCATGATGCAGCTCAAGCGCTAAATTTCATTGTATAGTTCTATGAATTTTTCTGTACACTAGTTACCGTATGTATTCGTACAGGCAGAGCTGAGCAAACAATGTAGAACCAGATAAGACGCCACACTACGTCCGGCTACTTTTAGACACAAGATTGTGCTAGTAAATTATACTTCAAATTTTAGAAAAAAAAAATATGGTAAGGAGTTGCGGTATCCAATTATTTTTGCTTTGTTTCTTCCTGCCATTGACCACCATAAGGAATTTATCATTTCATTGTATTTATGTAAACGCCAGACTTAAAGTTACATATATGCGAGGGAAAACATTGGCTTGATTCATCGAGTGCCATAGTAGTACGCTAAAACTTACATTACGATAAAACGTCTGTATGATACAGTATATTCCTTCCTATCACCAAAACCAACGGAAACTTTTCTGCTGAAAATTTGTTATACTTTTCTTATTTGTACTCCAAACATAGGTTGTAGGTGCTCGTTTGAACTCACAACGTATGTCTTAGAATAGAAATAAGAAAAATAATGCATAACCCTGTAAACCCCATTTTTTAGCTCAAAAGAGCCGAAGACTTCCGGTGTGTGTGTGTGTGTGTGTGTGTGTGTGTGTGTGTGTGTGTGTGTGTGTGTGTGTGTGTGTGTGTGTGTGTGTGTGTGTGTGTGTGTGTGTGTGTGTGTTGGGGGGTCTTATAGTATAGGCATTGGTCCGTCGTCTGCGTCTGTGTTTGCGTCTGCGTCGTCAACATTTTCAAACGACATCTCCTTTGAAACTATTGGCCAACTGAATCCAAATTGCATGTGGAGTCTCTATGGGAAGGGGGAACAAAAATTTGTTCGTAAGGACTGGGTCACATGACCAATATGGCCACCTTGCCCATAAATGTACCTTTATAAAATCTTCTCAGGAACAAAACGGCCAATGACCTTGATACTTGGTATGAAAAACTTGGGACTCGGGCCCAACCAAGTTTGTATGTCAAATTTGGTCTTTAAGACATTTGTATGGAAAAAAGGAATAACAGTGGATTTTTCTGTTTCTGATCCTTTTGGTGTCTGTTACATCAGAATTTAATTTGCAAACAGCTGAATGGAAATTTATCAATTCCAAAGGTCAAGGTCATTTACTGACCTTTACTGATGGCTCAGACTAATTATTTTTATCTTGTTCTCTACGAGGGCTGATTGATATGTTGTGAGCCTCGCATTGAAGGCAGTACGCAGGGATGATGTCATTTTTTAAGTCCTACTATTCACTGACTATATAGGGCCTTGTACCCAAGAGCTGGTACCAGTTTATATCGACAAGGTAACACTCTACGCAGCTTTTGCAAAATGGACAAAATCGGTGAAAGTGCAGTGATTCAGTACTTGCATAAAAAGTTCAATACCTAAGGATACCCATAATAATATGGTACCAAGACTAAGAAAAGATGCCCCTTCATGTGCTACAGTGAAAAGGTGTGTGGTGGAATTTAAGCGCGGCAGACAGAACCTTGAGGATGACCCCCGACCTGGAAGGCCTGTCATTGTTGCAACCACAGAAATGGTCAGTAATGTCCATAATATTGGTATGACTGACAGACGAGTCACAGAAAGACATATAGCCAGTAAAGTTGGCGTTTCACAGGAAAGAGTACATTCCATTCTGACAGAGGATGTTGCAATGAGAAAGCTTTCGGCAAGATGGGTACCAAGACTTCTGACAGTTGATCAGAAGCACACCGGGCGCACATTATCGCGTGCTAATCTTAACCTTTATTAGGAAGATCCTGCCAACTTTCTTCAGTGTTTCACTATGGATGAAACATGAAACAGCAATCAAAACAATGGAAGCACCCTGGCTCACCCCCGCCAAAGAAAGCAAAGACTGTTCCATCAGCTGGGAAGGTTATTGCCTCGATTTTCTGGGATGCAGATAGTTTTCTACTGATATATTATCTCCAAAAGGGACAAACAATCAATCGCACATACTATGTGTCACTTCTGACGCAGTTACGGAAATATATTAAACTTAAGCGCAGTGGAAAGCTCACTTAAGATGTGTTGTTCCATTAGGACAATGCTCCTGTTCACAAGTCTGTCATTGCTATGGCTGCCATTCAGCTTTGTGGTTTTAAATTGATTGAGCATCCGCTTTATTCACCTGATCTCGCTCCATCAGACTTTCGGTCAGGCCCCTCTTTGGTCGGGCCCCTCGGAGTCTAACTGTTGGTTTTCTTTTGCACTAGCAATTCTGTTGTTGTATGCTGTCGAGTCCTCAACCTTGTTTCATCTCTGTAGTTTTTTGATTTGTATGTTCTCGGAGATGTTACACTGATGAGTTAGGAAGCCTTCATGCGGACTAAACAAAATTAGTGTATACCGCGACAGAGGTAAGGGCGAGGATTATGGCCATGTAAAATCGATTTAAGCCCCCCCCCCCCCCCCCCCAGTGGAATTCTTTCCACTGACCGTTCCAATGCGGTTCTTCTGTGGCGGTTTATTTATGTTGTTGTTTGTTACTTACTGTGTGTATCACTTGTGGCTTTTTATTTTGGATGGCCATTTGGCCATTTTGTGGGAAAGTAACTGCCCTTATGTCCTTCCTTTGTTTAGATTTCCATTAGGGTCTGGTCGCTTCATGTTTGTGTTTCTTTCCTTTTGGTGTCTTTGATGGGTGGAGTAAGTTAATTGTATCGATTCCTGATCTTTGTTTTACTTCTACTTTTCATCTATTTCCAAAACTGAAAACGTCTATTTCAGGCATCCACTTTCAGTCCGATGATGACGTCATGTATGCAGTGGATGACTTTCTGAACAGCCAAGGAAAGGAGTTCTATAAACATGGCATTGAGGCCCTTAAACACCGCTGGCAAAAGTGAATATATACTGAAGGGGATTATGTTGAAAAAATAATACAATTTGTCCGAAAAATGCAAATCCTTCAATGTCTCACAACATATCAATCAGCCCTCGAATTTGAATTGCTGGGTTGATGGGATGAACCAATGAAAATTTATAGGTGAGACTGGAGTCACATGATTTCGATGGCAGCCATGTTCATATATGGTAAAAACGTTTAAAAATCATCTTCTCTGGAACCAAATGGCAAATGACCGTCAGACTTGGTTTACATCATAAGGGACTTGGACACTGCCAAATTTGTTCAAAACCTCTGGTTGACCTTGACCTGGTTTGCGTCAAGGTCAGATTTGGTTACAGACATTTGTAGAAAAAAACATAACAGTGGATTTTCTAGATTCTGTCGGTGTCTGTGGCGTCAGAATTGATATTTGCAAACAGTCCAATGGAAATATATCAATTCACAAGGCCAATGTCATTTACTTACCTTTGTCCTGGATGGCTCAGATTCAGTATTTTTATCTTCTTCCTCACTTAAACTGCTTGGTTGATTGAAACCAAATTATCAATAAAGCTTCTATTGGATTAGCCAATGAAAATTTATTGGTGATTACCCAGATGGACATTATGCCAATTTACGGTAAAAATCTTTAAAAATCTTCTTCCTTTGAACCAAATGACAAAAGACCTTCAGACTTGGTTTACAGCATAAAAGACTTGGGCCCTACCAAATTTGTTCAGATGTGTCCTTTGGTTGACCTTGACCTATTTTATTTTATTTTCAGGGTCAAATTTGGTCACATATGCATTTGTTTTTGTTTGTTTGAATTGATGTTTAACGTCCCCGTCGACACTTTTAGGGGTCATGTTTAAGACGCTGCTTCCAATTTTATGGGACTTTTACCCGTATTGAGATGAAATGACATCTAAAGCCCTGTCGGCTAAAACGATTGTATTGATTTGACGGTCTGACTTAAACCACACTGGTTAACCGCTTAGAGGATCTAAGCCTGTCCAGGCAAAGCGGTGCGAGTCGGACCGTCCATGCTTATAAACCCTATTGGTTTCTTTGGGCGACAGGGCTTGAGATGTCATTTCATCTCAATGTCGGGTAAAAGTCCAACAGAATGGGAAGCAACGTCTCCAAAATGACCTATACAGTGTTGACAGAGACGTTAAACCTTAACCAAAACAAACAAAAACCACATTGCCTGGGCAGGCTTAGTCCTTCTAAGCGGTTTACCAGTACTCAGATGTGGTCAGTTCTGCGTGGAGGCACCATGCAGCCCAATCTGTTTTTCCAAGCCCCGATGGGTGGGGGCGATACGTAGGTATTTGTATGGAAAAAGGCAAAATAGTGGATTTTGTTCTGATTCAGTTGTAGTCTGTGGCATCAGAATTGATATTTGCAATTGGCTGAATGAAAATTAATCAATTCCAAAGGTCAAGGTCATTTGTTGTCTTTGTGCTTGATGGCTCAGAGACAGTATTTTAGCTGCCGCTCCCTTCAAACTGCTGGGCTGATTGAAACCAAATTACATGAAGAACCCCTATTGGATGAGGCAATGAAATGTTTATCGTGGGATTGGTGTCACATGACCAAGATTGGCGCCATACCTGTTTATGGTAAAAACCTTTTTGAAATCTTCTCGGGCACCAAATGGCCAATGGCCGTTTTGAATTTTGCTTTTTTCCATCAAATAAAAATATAAAGTTTTAGCGACCTACCGACCCATACCCTTTGTCGGCATGTTAGCGGAAACACAGCTCTTTTGGCTAACATGCCCATTACGATGTATGGTAAAAAGTACTGGAAACTTTTCATTTCATAAACAGGCTAGATTTTTCTTGCCACAGTGGTTTGTTGACATACATGGCTGCCAGGAGCCGGACAAGTTTTTCACACTTGAACTTTGGTGAGCGTAGTGGTCCATGGGCCACTTATTTTTCTATATAAAGTGGGGTTTGGAGTGGTGTTCAGTACACGGACTTAACATAATATATGCCATAATAGTATTCTAATAAATTAACATAATGACAACACACCCGTGCGAAATAGTGCATTTTTTCGTATCCCCAAAATGGCTTCTTTTTTTATGATAATCTGTGATATTTTTGTTGTTTTTACTTCAAACATAGGTTTTGGGTGCTCGATAGAACCGCCTCATTGAGGCGGTTCTAACGAGTACCCACAACCTAGGTTTTGGAGCAGAAATAAGAAAAATAATGTTCACCCCCTTCAACTCCATTTTCCCTATATAAAGTGGCGTTTAGGTGTGGTGTTCATTTCACGGACTTGTTCGCGTAGTGGTCCATGGGCCACTTATTTGTCTATATAAAATGGGGTTTGGAATGGTGTTCAGTATACGTACTAGTTAACATAATATATGCCATAATAGTATTCTAATAAATTAAGTCCGCGTTTAGCTCTTTTCATTACGTTTGGATATAGAACGGTTGCTCATTACGAAAACACGCCTAATTAAGCCTTTTCGTACCAAATGGAATCTTCCTCCTTATATAAAGCAGTAGTCCATTTCAAAATTTAGGGGTGTCAGGTTGTGTTTTCTTGAAAATTGATTTGGAAAATGGCTGAACTTTTTGCAAACAGTGGAGGACCTGATCAGACGCGGCGTCTGATCTGGGCCTGCACTGTTTGCCAGGGTATCCCTTTAGGTGTTTCCAGTCTGAAATGGGTTAATGTATCTAGTAAATGAAATTTTTCCGATAAAAAAAAAAATTCCGATATTTTTCATATTTCTGCTCTAAGCATAGATTGTGGGTACCCGTTAGAATCTATGTTTTGATCAGAAATAAGTAAAATAATGTTTACCCCTGTTAATCCCAGTTTTACTCTATAAAATGGGATTTGCGGGGATCAAAATTATATAGGCATGTGTTTTCGTGATGTAACCAACACGGTTTTTGCTTTGTTTTTGCTTTGTGCTTTACTTTGGAGGACGGTAAGCACAATTGCTTTTTCTTTACAGTCCAGTAGTTATTTCAGTCTTATGTCATGTGCTTCTGAATGAGTGTTACAGTTTTACGTCCCACCAACAGCTAAGGTCATACGGAGACGGGACCTCGGTTTAAAGACTCATCCGAAAGTCTGAAGAACATATGCTTCTGTCTCTGCCCAAACGTTGACAAGTCCGTTTCATAACTACCTCCATTTTGTATAAAGAACATTGAGGTTTACTTGGGTATATACTATTTTCCTTATTCTCGCTCATTAACATAGATTGTTGGTACCCATTAGAATCATCTCAATAAGCGACTGTAACGAAATCTCACAAACTAAGTCTCATTACGCTAACACACCCGTGCGAAATAGTGCATTTTTACACATCTCCAAAATGGCTACCTTTCTGATGAAAGGCCGCTATATTTTTTTATCTATACTGCAAACATAGGCTGTGGGTGCTCGTTAGAACCGCGTCATTGAGGCGGTTCTAACGAGTACCCACAACCTATGTCTTTGAGCAGAAATAAGAAAAATAATGTCTACCCCCGTAAACCCCAGTTTTCTCTATATAAAGTGGGGTTTGAGGGGGTTCATTTCACGGACTTGTTCACGAGATCTGTAACGTAACTATAAAAATTAACAGCAACCAAAATAAGTCTGAAAACGACCATTTTTAGACTCCTGAAAGAAAGCACTGTCTAAGATTGGGTTTTTAAAAACATGCTGTATTCATGTGCAAAGCACAATCGTTTAATTCTGCTTTTTAATAAAAACCGTAACTTTTGAAAATACTATTCCTTGTTTTTACTTCCTTATCGGCCAAAAACGTCATTTTTAGCTCGTCTGTTTTTCGAGCTATTATCATTACTCCAGTGTCTGCGTCGTAGTTGTTGTTGCAGTTGTTCCACAAAAAAAACTTAAGCTTGGCTATATCTTCTAAAGTATTAGACCTAGCCTCATTAAACTTCATACACATACTCACCATGACAAGACCTACATTCTGACCATGAGCCAAAACTATATTGTTGCCCTTTTCCGATTTTTTTCTGAAACTCATTTTCACTCTCATTCAAATACTGTTTGTAACAGAGCCTTTAAACTGCACATGGATGTTCCTTGGGACAAGAACTTTTCAGTAACACCAACCTTTTTGACCTGTGTTCTTGACCTTTGAACTTTGACCGAGTTTACAAAAAATTAACCAAACAAATATTAACCTTAATCATATTACCAAAATATTTGGCCTACATTTATGAAACTGTATACACATACTCGCCATGACATTGGCTACATTCGGACAAAAGGCCATAACTATATTAGTGATTGATGCTGAATTATCTCCCCTTTTCCGATTTTTTTTTCTGAAACACATTATTTACGCCCATTCCAATACTATTTGTAACAGAGCCTTTAAACTTCACATGGATGTTCCTTGGGAGAAGACCTTTTCACTGATACCAACTTTTCTTACATATGACCTTGATCTTTGAACTTTGACCTGTTTTTTATACACATGTTTTACTTCCATTCCAATACTATTTGTAACAGAACCTTCAAACTACACATGGATGTCCCTTGTGACAAGACCTTTTCACTGATACGAACCTTATTGACCTGTGACCTTGACCTGTGAACTTTGACCTATTTTACAAAAAAAATAATCAAACACCTCAACCTTGACCATATTTCCAAAAATATTTGACCTACCTTCAAGAAACTTCATACACATACTCACCAGCACACGGGCTACAATCTGACTAAGGGCCACGTCTATATTATTGATTATGGCTGAATGATCTCCCCTTTTTCCGATTTTTTTTTCTCGAAAACTTTTTCACTACAATTTTTCACATAATTTTGAAAACATGAGGGAAATTAATACCCTTTATATCCTTTTGCACAACTGTCTCTGGTTATTAACGTCAAAAGAGGTCTGACTTTAACGTTCATCTAACCTAACGTCTTATGGCGTCAAAATCACTTAAAGAGTGTGCTTGATTAACCTAACAATTATTTTAT
Organism: Lucinisca nassula; assembly: GCA_963580285.1. Classification (NCBI taxonomy): domain Eukaryota; kingdom Metazoa; phylum Mollusca; class Bivalvia; order Lucinida; family Lucinidae; genus Lucinisca; species Lucinisca nassula. Next base: position 144,074,615 of record OY757013.1, read on the forward strand.
ACCTAAAAGAAATTTTAGTGCTTTAAATAGGGAAAGTTTTAAGAAAACAACGAAAACTAAATTAAATATTAAAACATACATCTAAACTTAATATAAAATTCGCGGTATCCGCGACACTACCGCCACAATTATTTAATTGTTAATTAATTGTTCCTTGATTCTTTGTCTAGCAGTGTTTGCTGCAAGTCTCTTTGGCCTTATTACATCTGAAGTATCACTGCCCTTCCCGTCTGTCCGTGTCTCAGAAGCAATTTGTCTGTCGACCGTCTGTTGAGAGTCCTGTTTCTGAGAATCTGTGTACCTGTCTGTAGCTTGACATTCAGTCTGGAATAAAAGATTTAACGGTCTCCCAATTGTCTTATTTGAGGGCAGCAAAACCGTAGCTGACCGAATTTGTCTATCCCTGCCACTGATCAGCTCCAGTATACGACCAATTCTCCAACTCCCTCTGGGTACGTTGTCCTTTATCAGGACTATATCTCCGATATTAGCTCTATATGGCGACTGTACTCTTGGCTGTTTGAACTTGATCTGATGCCGTTCTCTCGAGCTTAACAGGTAATCCTCCCTCCATTTTTTCCAGAAGGAGCTTAAATGTTTAAGCTCTTTCTTCCATGTAGCTAATAACTTGTCTGATGATGAGAGCTCTGGGTTGAAATCAGAATCGTCTGTGTTGTCGCCTGTGCTGACAGATAGTCCTATTTTGGGATTTAATGTTAGAAAATGGGCGGGAGTTAGCGTCATAGTTGTGTGTATGTCATCCCGTACATACACCAGCGGCCTAGAGTTTATTATAGTCTCAGCTTCTTTGAGAATGGTCAGAAGTTGTTCATTGCCGAGACACACTTTACCCATGGCTTTACGTAAAGATCTCTTGACAATACTAAGAAGTCTTTCATAAAACCCACCCATCCAGGGTGCTAGCTCGACTGTAAATATCCACTGAATGTTTTCATTTGCTGCATATGACATGGTTTCTTCTTCTGTAAGGATTTGTCCCCGTAACTTAATTATTGTACCTGAGGCTAGTTCGAACTGTGCAGCATTGTCCGAGATGACTCTTGTCGGTTTGTCTTGTCTCGCTGCAAATCTACGAAAGCCAAGCCAGCATTATTGTGATGTCATATCATTCATCAACTCGAGGTGTATTGACCGAGTTACCAAACATGTGTACAGGCAAACGCATACTTTCTGTGTTTCTCTCTTTTACCTTTATGAAAAGTGGTCCGAAATAGTCGATGCCTGTGTATGTAAATGGAGCCGATGTTGACACACGCTCAGTTGGAATAGGTGGCATAGGCGGCATCTTATATGGACCGCCTTCATGGCGTCGGCAATAGTACATTTCTTCAAAACTCTTTTCACAGCTGCGCGTCCTTGCGGTATCCAGAACTTCTGTCTTACTATACTTAAGGTCTGTGTACAACCGCGGTGTAACGCTTTTTCATGAAAGCACTGAACAATAAGATCTGTATACACATGGTGCTTTGGTAGTAGAAGTGGATACCTAACACCTTCACAGACTTTTGCATGTTCAAGTCTACATAGACACCTTATGAATCCGCTATTGTCCATGTAAAGTCCAAGTTGAGCTCTTAGATTATTAGATATTTTCTTCTGAATACTGTCTATAACATTATGATATTCTGTGCTCTGAACATATGCTGTCCACAATATATCTGCCTTGCTTATCTCATGGGCCTATAGTGGACCTGACAGATCTTTCTCCTTTCTAAGTTTCTCTATAAACCTTGAAACCCATGCTGTTACGCGATATAATCTTGTAAGCGACAAGAACCGTTTGATATCCATACCAAATGGGGCGTTCTTCAAATCCGTTGGACCCTCCCCAGTAACGAGTTTGCTTCAAACATGACTTAAACTCGGCCTTAGTGTCAGATTGTATTTCGTCCTTCTGTTTGTTGGTACATGCACCGTCCCATTCTGACCAGGTTTGCTGCGGTTGTAGTAGCCATTCAGGACCGTGCCGCAATATTCTGTTATCTCTAAGCTCCAGTGTAGATGTTCCACGGAGGCGAGATCTGCTGGATTCTCTGTCGTAGAAATGAAGGAAGTTTATTTTATTATCTGCCTTAATCTCCTTAACTGTTTTCAGCAAATGTTCTTAGACCTCCTTTACTATTTATCCAGTACAACACACACTGGGAATCGAACCAAATGTGCTTTTGGTCTATTTCTATTTTCAGCTCCTTTTCAATGAACTTCATGCACCGTGTCCTTAGCAGTGCAGCTAGTAGTTCCAGACGTGGAATTGTAAATTTCTGATTGGGTACAAGCCGTGTTTTTCAGAAAATAAGATCTACTCTGCGCCCATCCTGACTTCCCTGAAGTATGTAAACTGCGGCTCCATATGCGTATTTGGAAGCGTCGCAGAAGACTAGTAATGGATTTTCAGTCCTTTCCCTTAGGTCCATTCCTAGATGTCGCCAAAAATAACAATTCGCCAATAGTTTTAAATCCTCATGTATGCTATACCATTGGATCTTCTCTTGCTCTGTTAAATGTTTGTCCCACGAAATTTTCTGGTTCCATAGATGTTGTAAAAATAACTTTCCACGTAGTGTCACAGGACTGTATAGACCAAGTGGATCATAGATCGATGCTATTTGCCTTAGAACTGTTCTCTTTGAAACTATATGTTCATCTCTTATCTGGCTATAAATTGCTAAGCAGTCATCTTTAACATACCATGTTAATCCAAGTACTTTCATATTGTCTCTGTTTGCCCTATCATCTGATGCTATTTCACTCATAACCTCCTGGCTGTTTGACATCCAGTCCCGCAGATTCATTGCTGCCCCTTTGAATATCTGTTTAGAGGCATTCTAGAGTTGTATTGCTTCCTTTTCTGACTGAGTGCCAGTGATTACATTGTCCACATATATATTTTCTCTGATCATTTCACCAACAGATGGAGTCTCCCTTTCTGTTGGTAAATCATCGGCCAGTGAAATTTTATTCCACAGGTAATCCCAGTTCTTGAGATTTACAGGACGTCTCTCTATTGACTCGGCGATTTGGGGCACAACGTTTGCGCTAATCTTCAGGATTCTCCCATCTTTCAAATCTATATCTAAATTTGTGTCGCGCGATTCTGTCCTTTTTGGCTTCTCTGACCCAAAGGTGACCAACATGAATTCATCCTTTTCCCCTAGCTTGAGGTTTAACCGTTTTGCTAGAGATTCTGTTATATAAGTTCTCTGGCTGCCCGAGTCAAGGAGGATTCGTGCATTTTGTCTGAGGCCATTATCAGGATTTCTAATGTCTGTTTTTTCAGTTTGCATTAAAACCATCTCTCCCGAAGATATAAGGCTGTTTTCTGTGTTGAAAATGAGATGTTAATACTGCCTGTTTATCTCCATATCTTTCTTTCAACAAATCAACTGCTACTGCATAATTTTCATTTGAGTGTAAGATACCTGACACAGAGTGTTTTGCTTCTCCACTGAGTTTGCTCATTAAATAATTCAGTTTCTCTACTTCAGAGAGTGCTGTGTTTAGGTGAACTGCGGCCTCGAAGGAGTCCCAAAACTCAGTCCATTTTAACTTTTGACCGCTAAAAGAAGGCATTTCTAGTTTTGGCAGTCTGACGGAATTACCAGTTGAAGCATTTCTGTGACTTGATTGTTCCATCTGTAACTGTTGCTGTTGCATTTGCTGCTGACCTATCAGGAACTGCTGCATCTGTGCAGTCACCTGAATCATTTGGTTGAAACTATCCTCAGTAACAGTGATCTGAAGGGATTTTCTGATCTTGTAGTGACTGTTGAATTTTACTAGTTTATCACGGCATTCATTTACCTCTGCCATATAAGACCAGTCACCATTCATCAATTGTTCCATTTCTTATGCTCCATTTTGTCCTTCAGTGACCACAGACAGTCTTTCATTTGTCAACTCCACCTTTTTCAGTAAATTCATTTAATCGCCTTAAACAGTTTCTTACAGTTTACTGAAAATCTTTGGCTCATACTCTTCTTGCTCAGCTTCACTGATCAATAGTTTACCCTTCTCCAGTTCCTTTTCGAGCAAGTTTCTGTACCTGGTTCTGCTTCCTTTCAAAGACGTTGCTGACATATTGCAGTTGTAATTTTCTCTTCCATGTAGATCAATGTCTCTAAAGGTTCCCGGGTTCCAACACCACTTATGTGGTGGAACATGTATAAACACAGAAAAGTTTGCTATTTTAATACAGTGTCAACCTAAATCATCAATATTTTCAAATTAAACAGATTTATCAAAGTATTTGTTTTCACTATTGATTTATTCAAATTTAAGAATTATCCAGTGATTATCCTGTATTGAGAACTTCTTCTCAATATACTGTCTTTAAACTATCCTTTTCAGGAAATTAATACCCTTTATATCCTTCTGCACAACTGTCTTTGGTTACTAACGTCAAAAGACGTCTGACGTTAACGTCATCTAACCTAACGTCTTATGCCATCAAAATCACTTAAAGAGTGTGCTTGATTAACCTAACAATTATTTATATCTAAAAATACTTGTAGTGCTTTAAATAGGGAAAGTCTTAAGAAAACATAGAAAACTATATTAAATATTTACGCATACATCTACACTTAATATAATATTCGCGGTATCCGCGACACCCGGGGCGTGGCCCATTCGGATCCCAGGGGCATGATTAGAAGAATTTATGTAGGTGACCACTTGCCGTTGCAACGTGCTTAATATCTAAGCTCTGGACCATGTGGTTTCAGAGAAGAAGATTTTTGAAGCTTTTTTCTATTATGAGTCTATGGGAGTCAAGGGGCCCAGGGGCATAGCCCATTTGGACCCCAGGGGCATGATTGGCAGGATTTGTGTAGGTGAGCACTTGTCGTTGCCACATGCTAAATATCTAAGCTCTGGGCCCTGTGATTTCAGAGAAGAAGATTTTTAGCTCGCCTTACGAAAGTAAGGGGGTGGGGGGGGGGGGCTATTGCCATACCCCCGGTGTCCGTCGTCGGTGTCAGCGTCGACGTCCGCATTTGGTTAAAGTTTACCTGCAAGCTCTTATATGTGATGTTTTACAAGTTTATTTTGAATATAAAATTAACAATTGGTAAAAAACAATATTTAACATAATCATTGTACTTCAGGTGTTTGGGCTTAAATTGAACTTTTTAAGAAGTTAATATTTTCCTCTGTATTACCTCCCTTATTTCCCTGTGTTAAAGTTTACCTGCAAGCTGCGTGATAATCCCGGGGGAGGAATGTTTTTTTTTCTTTTTAAAAACATATAGTGGGTCTGGGGCTCAAGGCCAAGGTCACTGTGGCTATTTTTAGAAAAACATTGTCATCGCCCTAGCGCCTTCATTTATTGATGGATTTTAATATAACTTCACACAAATGTTGGGTATAATGATATCTCGAGTGACTTTGACTTTCAGGGTCCGGGGCTTCCGGTCAAATCCAACTCTTTCAGGATCACGGGGTCAAGGTCACTGTGGCTATTTTTCAGAAAAACATTGTCATCGCTCTTGCACCATAATTTATTGATGGATTTTAATATAACTTCTCACAAATGTTGGGTATGGTGATATATCTAGCAAGTTCGATTTCATGTTCCAGGCTGAATGTCAAGGTCACTGCGGCTATTTTTAGAAAAAAATGTGTGATCGCTCTAGTGCCTACATTTATGAATGGACTTTAATATAACTTCAAACAAATATTGGGTATAATGATATCTCAGACAAGTTCCACTTTCAGGGTCCGGGGCTGAAGGTCAAGGTCACTGTGCCTATTTTTAGAAAAACTTTGTCATTGCTCTAGCCCCTGCATTTATTGATGGATTATTTATATAACTTCACACACGGGTTGAGTATGATATCTCTAGCGAATTGGACTTTCAGGGTCCAGTGCTCAAGGCCAAGGTCACTGTGGCTGTTTTTTGATAAATTTTGTCATGGCTCTAGTGCCTAAATTTATCGATGGATTTTATTACTACTTCACACAAATGTTGGGTATGATGATATCTCGAGCAGGTTCGACTTTCAGGGTCCGGGGCTGTAGGTCAAGGTCACTGTGGTTATTTTTTAGAAAAACTTTGTCATTGCTCTAGCACCTGCATTTATTGATGGATTTTAATATAACTTCACACACATGTTGGGTATGATGATACTCTAGTGAGTTGGACTTTCAGGGCTCAAGGTCAAGGTCACTTTGGCTATTTTTAGAAAAACTTTGTCATCGCTCTAGCACCTGCATTTATTGATGGATTTTAATATAACTTCACACACATGTTGGGTATGATGATACTCTAGTGAGTTGGACATTCAGGGCTCAAGGTCAAGGTCACTTTGGCTATTTTTAGAAAAACTTTGTCATCGCTCTAGCGCCTACATTTATTGATGGATTTTAATAAAACTACAAACAAATGTTGCATATGATAATATCTCGAACGAGTGCAACTTTCAGGATCCTGGCCTCAAGGTCAAGGTCACTGTGGCTATTATCAGAAAACTTTGTCATCGCATTTATTTATGTATTTTTAAGTCACACAAAAGTTGCGTTTGATAATATCTCAAGCAAGTTCGACCTGCAAAACTGGATTTTTTTTTTCAAATAAAAACACTTTAAACAAATTTTCTTCATCAGTGGTTCTAAGGGGTACCACCTAGTTCTATTTAAATTGCTGCAGTCTAATTGGGCTGTTTTACAGAAGACAAATTTCATTTTGATAACTTGCCCCCATCCAACTTAGCCCCCCCCCCCCAAAGGCGAGCTATGTTGTCTTCTGACAACTCTTGTTTAAGCTTGTTTCCATTATGAGTCTATAGGAGCTAACGGGCCCCGGGGCGTGGCCCATTTGGACCCCAGGGGTATGAATGGCAGGATTTATGTAGGTGACCACTTGTCGTTGCTACATGCTAAATATCTAAGCTCTGGGCCTGTGGTTTCAGAGAAGAAGATTTTTTAAGCTTTTTTTTTGCCATTATAAGTCTGTGGTAGATAAGGGGCCCCGGGGTGTGACCAATTTGGACCCCAGGGGCATGATTGGCAGGATTTATGTAGGTGACCACCTGACATTGTTACAAGCTAAATATCTAAGCTCTGGGCCCTGTGGTTTCAGAGAAGAAGATGTTTGAACCTTTTTTTACATTATGAGTCTATGGGAGTTACGGGGCCGCGGGGCGTGGCCCATTTGGACCCAGGTGCATGATTGGAAGGATTTATGTAGGTGACCACTTGTCGTTGCTACATGCTAAATGTCTAAGCTCTGGTCCCTGTGGTTTCAGAGAAGAAGATTTTTGAAGCTTTTTTCCATTATAAGTCTATAGGTGCTAAGGGGCCCAGAGGCGTGGCCCATTTGGATCCCATGGGCATGATTGGCGGAATTTATGTAGGTGACTACTTGCCGTTGCTACATGCTAAATATCAAAGCTCTTGGCCCTGTGGTTTCAGAGAAGAAGATTTTTGAAGCTTTTTCCACTATGTCTATTGGAGCTATGGGGCCCCGGGGCGTGGCCAATTTGGACCCCAGTGGCATGATTGGCAGGATTAATGTAAGTGACCACTTGACATTGTTACAAGCTAAATATCTAAGATCTTGGCCCTGTGGTTTCAGAGAAGAGCTATATGTTGCCATGGCAACCAGAATTCCAATCTGATCAGCGCAAAAACCTTATGCAGCCTCCCCCCCCTCCCCCCCCCCCCCACACACACACACACTCACACCCGAAGATGCTTCTCATGGAATTTGATCAAGATTGGCCATGGGTATTAGAGATATACTTATTTGAAATTGTTTACGGACTGCACGCACGGACGACGGTTAAAATGTGATCACAAAAGCTCACCTTGTCACTACGTGACAGTTGAGCTAAAACTAAGCGCATGGTGTGATAATTAGGGTGAATACGGTATATTCTGACGAAGTTCCATAACTCTATCATGCAATTTGACTGATTTGTCTCTGTGACATGGAAAACTGATGATAATGGTGCCGCCTGCTGTGCTCTTGTTAAACATAGGTATTTACACTCATAACTTATCTAAGGATTGCAAAATAGAAGTGAAGGAAATGATCAGGAATCGATACAATTAACCCACAGCACTCATCAGAGACACCAAAGGGAAAGAAACTCAAACATGAAATAACTAGACCCTAATGAAAGCACCAATAGCGGGAAGCCAAAAGGACAGTCACTTTCCCACAAAATGGCCAATTGGCTATCCAAAACAAAAAATATAAGCGATACACACTCAAAGATAAAGCATAACAAAAATTAACCACGACAGAAGAACCGCCTTGTAACGGTCTTCGAAACGAATTCCGCTTGGGGGTTAAATTGATTTTACGCGGCCGCGATCCTCGCCCGTACTACTCCCGTCGCCAGTTAGACAAATGATTTGTTCAGTCCGCATGAATGCCTCCTTACTCACCAGTACAACATCTCCGAGAACACAAAAATCAAACAACCACAGAGATGAACCAACGGTGAGGACTCGACAGCAAGAAACCACTGAAATGCTGGAGCAAAAGAAAACAACAATTAGACTCCGATGGGCCCGACCAGAGACAGAGCATCAGGCACCAACCAACATTACATAAAATTAAATTCACTCTAATTCTCATAACGTCTTTACGCTGGAACCGTCATAGAATCTGAGACCTCACCCACTGGCGTGCAATTAAAGAGGGAAGCAATGTTGTGAACCGTGATTGGGTTAACTACCATGCATGCAGTATGTCGTATAACATTTATGTTGTACCCAATATTTTTATACCGAAGAATGATTTTACGAAATTGGGTGCTGCCTTTCTTCAAATTATCCCGTTCATCCGTGAATTGCTGAGTTTAACTCTTACATCTTAACAAGAGCTCCGCAAGCGGGGCATTATACGCCCGTGGAAATTAATAATATGGCGCATATACATGTATGTACTGACTGTTGTACAAGTTTGTGTTTGTGGAATGTAACCAAGGAACAATATGTACTCCATATATTCTTACCTGACACTATTAATAACCCTCAATGGCTCAAACTACCTGTCTCCAATAAATTGTCACGGTCGTAATATTTGTTGGACCATAGCCTCAAAATAATAGAGGCGTAACTCTGGCAATAAGTGAAGAACTGTAACCTTGAAATAATATGCGCTGATCCACATCATAGTCTAACTATATGTAAAGTTTCATCTTCATCAGATGTAAAATGTGGGAGGCATTATCCGGAAACAAAATATGTTAGAAACAAATATGTGAAAGGGGAATAACTCTGGTAATATTTGGCGGACTGTAACCTCAAAATAATATGCACTGTTCCACATCATGTTCCAACTATATGTAAAGTTTCAGTTTCATCAGATGTAAAATGTAAAAGGAGTTATCCAGACATGAAAATCTGTGAAAGGGTTATAACTCTGATAATATTCGGCAGACCGTAACCTCAAAATAATATGCACTGTTCCATATCATGGTCTTACTGTATGCAAAGTTTCAACATCATCGGATCTAAAATGTAGGAGTTATCCGGAAACAAAATGTTTACAGAATTTTTCAAAGGGGCTTAACTCTATTTTTATTTGGTGGACCTTAACCTCGAAACAATATGCGCTGCCCAACATCATGGTCTAATTATATATAAAGTTTCAGCTAAATCGGAATGTAAAATGTAGGAGGAGTCATCGGGAAACGAAAAGTTTCCAAAACATTTCAAAGGGGCATAACTCTATTATTATTTGGTGCACTACCCCACATCATGGTTTAACTATGGATGAAGTTTCAGCTTGATCGGATGTAAACTGTAGGAGCAGTTATCCGGAAACGAAAAGTTTACAAAAAAAATCATAGGGGCATAACTCTATTAATATTTGGTGGACCGTGACCTCGAAATAATATGCGCTGCCCCACATCATGGTCAATCTATGTATAAAGTTTAAGCTTGATCGGATGTAAACTGTAGGAGGAGTTATCCGGAAACGAAAGTTTACAAAAAAATCAAAGGGGCCTAACTCTATTAATATTTGGTGGACCGTGACCTCGATATAATATGCGCTGCCCCACATCATGGTCTAACTATGTATGAAGTTTCAGCTTGATCGGATGTAAACTGTAGGAGGAGTTATCCGGAAACGAAAAGTTTACAAAAAATGTCAAAGGGGCATAACTCTATTAATATTTGGTGGACCGTGACCTCGAAATAATATGCGCTGCCCCACATCATGGTCTATCTATGTATGAAGTTTCAGCTTGATCGGGTGTAAACTGTAGGAGGAGTTATCCGGAAACGAAAAGTTTACAGACGTACGGACGGACGGACGCCGGGGGTGCATAACATAATACGACCGTTTTTGAAACGGGCGTATAAAATAGACACGTCCATTCTAGTAAATAGGAGGTTTAGTCGAAGTAATTTGAATGACATTACGATAACACACCCGTGCGACATAGTGCACTTTTCACTTCTTCAAAATGGCTACTTTTCTGATCGAAATCAGTGATATTTTTCTTATTTATACTGCAAACACAAGTTGTGGGTGCTCGTTAGAACCGCCTCATTGAGGCGGTTCTTACGAGTACCACAACCTATGTCTGTGAGCAGAAATAAGAAAAATAATGTATCCCCCCATAAACCCCAGTTTTCTCCATATAAAGTACAGTTTAGGGAGGGGTGTTCATTTCACGGACTTGTTTACGCGATGTGAACAGTGTTCATTTTGATCCTGACGAGGCGGTTGGTTATTGGGCTGCCGAGTCGGCAACGTTCTTTCGTTAACGTCGACCATTAAATATCTCTACGGACATACTCTCCCTTCCGTTGATTCAAGAAGGGCACTTACGGGTTTCGGGTGCAAGAATGTCCATTGTACTACAGGAAAAGTGTGGTTAGGTAATGGTTCCGTGACCAAGCTAGTCGATATGCCCAAATATGGTAAAAACCTTAAAAAATCTTCTTCTTCAGAACCCTTTGACCAATAGTCTTGAAACTTGGTGTGTAGCATTGGGTGACTGAGTACTTCCAAGTTTACAAAAAAATGACCATAGGTTGACCATGACCTATTTTACGCCAATGTAAAAGTTCGCTCTTTAGGCTTTTCAATGGCAAATAGGTAAATCAATGCATTTTTCGAAAAATATTGTGGTCTGTGATATGAGAATATGTTAAAAATGAATGTCTATGAATGATTAAGGTCAAAGTCATTTGGTGACCTTGGCCCAAGGTCACTTGTATTGCAGGTCAATTTACATAATAGAATACATTTTCTCTCTAACACCACTTGGCCAATTTCTTGTGAATTTTATGTGAATCCTTAGGACACTTAGAGAACAAAAAAAATATTTGGATGGTCCAGGTCACATGATCAAGATGTTTGCCATGCCAAAATATGGTAAAAACCTTAAGTCACTTCTTCTCCAGAACCACTGGGCCAAATGTCTTGAATCTTGGTATGTAGCATTGGGTGACTGAGTACTATCAAGTTTGCAAAAATGATGACCCTAGATTGACTTTGGCTTCATACGCTTTTCAATGGGAAATATGTACATCAATGGATTTTTCGAAAAGTATTGTGATCTATGATATAAGAATAGGTAAAAATTGAACGTCTATGAATACTTAAGGTCAAGGTAATTCGGTGATCTTGGTCCAAGGTCGCTTGTATTGCAGGTCCATTGACATATTAGAATATATTTTCTCTAAAACCAGTGGCCCATTTTCATTTAAATTTTACATGTGGCCTAAGGACTGTAAGGGAACAACAATTTATTCAAATGTTCCGGGTCACATGACCAAGATGGCCCCCATGCATGAATATGTTAAAACCTTAAAAAGCTTCTTCTACAGAACTAATGTGCAGATTGGCCTGAAACGTGGTATGTCGCATTGGGTGACTGAGTACCAGCAAGTTTGCAACAATGATGACACTAGGTTGACCGTGACCTATTTTACACCAAGGTCAAATCGGTTGGTGTGGCTTTTAAATGGTGAAAAGGTGGAACAATGCTTTTTTTTTTTGAAAAATATTGGGGTCTGTGACATGAGAATAGATATAAAATGAATGCTTAAAGGTAAAGGTCATTTGATGACCTTGGCAGAACGTCACTTGGATTGCAGGTCCACTGACATTTCAAAATACTTTTTTTTTCTGCAACCACTTGGCCAATTTCATTTGAATTTTATATAATGGACATGGGGTTATTCCAGTTTAGTTGAATGGTTCAGGTCATGTGACCAAGATGGCCACCATGCCCTATTGTGGTAAAAACCTTAAAAAATCTTCATCTCCAGAATCACTTGGCTTATTGTCTTGAAACTTTGTATGTAGCATCAGGTGACTGAGTACTACCAAGTTTACACAGGGCTCAGGGGAGCGACCAGGACCTCATGGTCCTCTTGTTCTTATTTCTGCTCAAAATACAGATTATGGGTACACGTTAGCACCAGCTCATCGAGGCGGTTCTAACGGGTACTAACAATCTATATTTTAGAGCAGAAATAAGAAAAATAAAGTTTATCCCGGTAAACCCCAGTATATAAAAGTGGGGTTCAAGGGTGTCATAATTTTATGGGCAGGTTTTCGTGATGGCTTTGGCAAACAATGTAGACCAAACTCAGAAAGCGGCATCTGATCTGGGACAACACCGTTTAATTATGGTACATGCATTTTACCTAGCCTGAGCCAAAGGCTCACAGGTGAGCTTATAGTATGGCATCACGTGAACAAGTTCGTGAAACCCCCCACTTTTTATAAAGAAAACCGAGGTGTACGGGGGTATTCATTTTTTTTATTATTTCTGCTACAAGATACTCGTTAGAACTGCCTCAATGAGGCGGTTCTAACGAGCGCTCACAAGCTATATTTGTTGTGAAAATAAGAAAAATACCATCGATTTTCTTCAGAAAAGTAGCCATTTTGGAGATGTAAAAATAAACTCTGTCGTGTAATGGTACGGCTCCGTTGTCTATCTGTCGTCTGTCAACATTTTGTTTTCAAATACGTATCTTCTCCTCCGAAACCACTGGACCAATTGAAGGCAAATTTCATGTTGAGCATTCATGGGATTATGAAACGAAAGTTTGCTCTCGGGGCCCAGACCCATGAGCAAGATGGCCGCCATGTCCATATAACGTAAAAATCTTTAAAATCTTATCCTCAAGAACCAGTCGGCCGATTGTCACGAAACTTGGTATGTAGCATTGAGGACTTGGACCCATTATAGTTAGTTCAAATAATGATACTCAGATGACCTTGACCTATTTTACGCCAAGGTCAAATTTGGTCGCATAGGCGTTTGTATGGGGAAAAAAACTTAAAACTGTCAATTTTTCAGAAACTAATGCAGTCTGTGACATGAAAATTGTGTAGATGCAGCGAGCGAAATAAGGAAATGAAATGACATGTCATTGGGTATTAAAGGTCAAGGTCATTACTTGACCATGGCTGAAAGAAAATCAGATATGAAAATTAAAACTTATTTTTCTTAGCTACAACTGGACTATTAGTAACCAAATTTCACATGATCAAGCAAAGAAAAATAATCAATAATTTATTCTAGGGTACAGAATAAAATCTTAATATGGCCGTCATGCTCATATAAGGTAAAAAAAATCATTCAGAAATCTTCTGCCTCAGAAACGGTGGGCCGATAGGGGTTTGGCGCCAGTTATAGTTTGTTCAAATGAAGAACCTTGAATGACATAGCCCTATTTTATGCCATGGTCAGTTTTGGTCATATAGGCTTTTTGTGTTGCTTTCTTTTGCTCCAGCATATCAGTTGTTTTAGGCTGTCGAGTTCTCACCGTTGTTTCATCTGAGTTGTTGTTTGAGTTTTGTGTTCTCGGAGTTGTTGCACTGATGAGTTGGAGGCCTTCATGCGGACTTAACAAATTATTTGTCTAAATCGCGACGGAAGTAAGGGCGAGGAATTCGGCCCCGTAAAATCCATTTAAGCCCCCAGTGAAATACTTTTCACTGACCCGTTCTAAGGCGGTCCTTCTGTCGCGGTTTATTTTTGTAATTGTTCGTCTTTGAATGTGTGTGTCGCTTATACCTTTTCGTTTTGGATAGCCAACCGGCCACTTTCTGGGAAAATAACTGCCCTTAGGCTTTCCACTATTGATGTTTCCATTAGGGTCTAGTTATTCTTTCCTTTTGGTGTCTCTGATTGGAGGTGTGAGTTATTTTATATCCATTCCAGATCATTGCCTTCACATCTATTTTGTATGGGAAAAAGACAAACCCCACCCCACCCCAAGGGCGATAATTGGAGATTCACTTGACGAAGCTCAATTACAAATATCAAATACATGGGTAGTCTGGTTTCAGAAAGGTTTCCCTATATAAGCCTAATAACAAAAAAAAAAAAAAAAAAAGCAGTAGGCCGCGGGACGAGGCAATTTTGGTCTCACGGCTACCATTTGCACAATCTTGGAAGAGGTCTACTAGATAAAGCTTCATACCAAATATCAAAGACTTGGGCCTTTTGGTTGCAGACAAGAATATTTTTAAACATTTTTTCTATATTAGCCTATGTTAAACCAGTGGGCCCTGGGGCGGAGCCAATTTGGCCCCAGGGATTTAATTTGAGTCTTTCTTCTCTAATAGTGCTGGATGCTGCAGGGCTATAGTCAGTTCCTCTGACAGTTCCAGTTTTTTTTTATAAAAACATCCGGTGTAATATACAGAAGATCGTAAATGAGTGTTCATGTGCCGAGCATTTTATCCCTTTTCATCAACTCGTTTAATAAATTCAATAATACATGTATTACTGGATTTATTAAACGAGTTGAGGAAAAGGGATAAAATACGAGGCTTTGCCGAGCAAATTATCATTTTTCCTAAACGAGTTTAATAAATTAAATAATACATGAGCACGAATGCAAGATTATATTTATCATACGGCATTTAAAACGCATTTTATTCACGATTGTTTACCAAAAATGTCAATATTCCCCGCCGTTAGTAAACCCTACAATGTTAAGGACGTCGTACATGTAATGTAACGGGACTTATCTAACTAATTTGCATATTTAATCCACTAGTGGATTACGGAATTTATTACATTCTCAGATGCAACGTCATATGATAAATTTGTTTAAAGGAAAAATGGACAAGGAGAAACACAATTAAGCCCATTGTGTATTAACATGTTTATTGGCACATAAATTAGTTCATGATATGTCTCTAAATTATTATCATATACATTTACTGAAACATCACACACCATGATGGTAATTATGTATCTTCTCCATCAAGAAAACACGCCTTTATAATTTTGACCTTCTTGAACCCCACTTCAATACAGTAAAACTGGGGTTTACAGGGGTAAACCTTTTTCTTATTTCTGCTCTAAAATATAGATTGTGGGTACTCGTTAGAACCGCCTCGATGAGGCGGTTCTAACGAGTACACACAATCTATATTTTGAGCAGAAATAAGAAAAATATCACAATTTTTCATCTTAAAATTTTCGTTTTTTCGGCAGTAAAGTTTACAATGTATTTGTATAGGCGTGTTTTCGTAATGTGATGTCATACGTACATCACTTGAACAGGTCAGCGAGATAAACATTCCTGCAACCCCAACTTTATTTAGAGAAAAGTGGGAAGATCTAGTGTACCTTATTTTTCTTGCTCAAAAGTATAGAGTGTGGGTACTTGTGAATAGAATCGACTCATTGAGCCTGTTCCAACATGCACAATGAATCTACATTTGAAGCAGAAATAAGAAAAATATTGATGATATTAACTTTTTTAGATGGGTAACAATAATATTCATCGAGTGTGTTGAAAACTGCAGCATTTTCAAGAGTGCTTCACACTCGTGAAAATTCTCATTTCAACATATGAGGTCAAATATATTTGGTATTGATCGAAAAAAGTTCATTTTCTTCCGATTTTATAAGTGACTTTGACGATGTACTGTATTGTTTGTTTGTTTGATTTGATGTTTAACATCCCCGTCAACACTGTAAAGGTCATTTTGGAGACATTGCTTAGTTTTGTGGGACTTTTACCCGACATTGAGATGAAATGACATCTCAAGCCCTGTCGCCCAATGAAACCAATAGGGTATATTCGCATGGATGGTCCGCTTCGCACCGCGGTTCCTGGACAGACTTAGATCCTCTAAGCGGTTTACCAGTACTAGTGTGCGGGCTGGATTCAGCTCTGCATGGAAGCATCATGCAGCCCATATATTTCTTCAAGCTCCTATGAGCGGGGGCCGACGACGATGTACTGTAAGTGAACCACCTGTTCATACTATGTTTCACACTCGTAAAAATATCTGGTGTTGCCATCACACTCGATGAATTATGTTTTCAACAAATTCCGATGATTCACATGTTTTCAGATCTCCATAATGGCTACTTTTCTGATGAAAATCTGTGATATTTTTCTTAAGTAAACTGCAAATACTGGTTGTGGGTACTCATTGAGGCGGTTCTTATGAGTACCCATAACCTGTCTTAGAACAGAAATAAAGAGAAATAATTTATACCCCCTTAAACCCCAGTCTTCTCAATATAAAGTGGGATTTGGGAGATGCTCATTTCACTGACTTGTTCACGTGATGAAGCAAATGTTCTTTGAATAATGAATTTATGTGAAAAACAAACCAAAAAAGTAGTCCCAGCTGCTACTGTGAAAGTAACATGGTCATGTTATTTTTCACATTGTGAAAATATCATTTGACGGTGAAAAATAGCACTTTGATTTGTTTAAGATATGCACTGATTTGACTGCTAAGTATAAAATAAAAAAACAATATTTTATAAGAGAAATGTCATTTTTCACTACTATGAAAGAAATCATTCATACCTGTGATACCTCCCTCATCAGGAGGGAGACTCCCTCATTTTGATGCTAATTTTTGCCCAATTTATGCTCAATTTTAGTAAAATTTTGGAGTCTCCCTCATTTGCATATAGAGAAACCTGTGTTTTTCCGGGATATACACTACTTTCATTTTTTCTGGCCAAAGACATAGGTTGTCAGTACTCGGTAGACCCGCCTCTGTAAGGTGGTCTAACAAGCACTTACAGACTATATTTTGAGTTTAAATAAGAATAATATCACAATTTTTCATCAGAAAATTAACCGTTCTGGAGATATGAAAGAATGTACTATGTCACAAGGATGATCCATCGCAATGGGAAGCTCAATAACCCTTTTTGTACCAAATGGAATCTTCCCCCTTATATATAGCAGGAGTCCATTTCAAAATTTAGGGGTGTCTGATTGTGTTTTCATAAAAATTTATTTGGAAAATGACTGAACTTTTAGCAAAGAGTGGAGGCCCTGATCAGACGCTGCATTCTGCGGCGTCTGATCTGGGCCTGCAATGTTTGCCAGGGTACCCGTTTTTGGGGTGGTTTTAAATCCCTAGAGGATTCTTTTCAAGTTAAGAATCACTATTCTGATATAACTAAGAGATTCTTATTTTTAGCTTGAAAATGTATGCTATTCATACTCATTAGAATGGTCTCCTGAAGGAGCTGTCTGATCATGGTTTGCCATTCTGTCTGCACTTTTTGAACTCCTTGCTGGATCGTGAAACAAATTTGCATGTGACACTTTAACCCTTATCCTGCAGAATACCACATTCCCTACCATAGCAACCAGTGTGGATCCTGATCAGGCGCCAGTTGTTCAAAACTAATGACGTTGTTAGTTAACATATTGTTAAAACTTTGACCGTTTAATATTGCAAATATATTTTTGTTTCATTGGGGGCAGGGCTTGAGATGTCATCTCATCTCAATGTCAGGTAGAAGTCCCACAAAATTGGAAGCAACGTCTCCAAAATGACATTAATATGGGCGATAGGGACATTATACCTCAATTCAAACAAACAAATATGATTACATATGATTACATTATATTTGATATTGAACTTGCTATAACAGTTTACAATATGACCACTTAAGAGCTCGTTAAGCTAGCAATGCTTTGAACAACTGGACCCAGAAGGCTTATGAAGATTTCCCCTACATTTGCAAACTGTGTTGCCATCTGTTCCGGATCTACATCCTTTGTCATTCTGTTTCGGAATTTGAATGAATACATTATATCAAATTATGTGATTGGCTGATTGCCAGAGCTGGGTGTGGCAAAATTAATTTATTCAGCAAGACAAGGATTAATCTGAAAAAAAAGCATCTTGACATGGTACAATGAAGCAGGTCAATTTTCATGTAATTTACATTACACAAACACGCCTATACAAATACATTACCACCTTTATCGCCAAAAAAATGAACATTTTATGCTGAAAATTGTGATATTTTTCTTATTTCTGCTCCAAATATAGATTGTGGGCACTATTTTAGAGCAGAAATAAGAAAAATAAGGTATACCCCCGGAAACCCAAGTTTTACTATATAAAAGTGGGGTTCAAGGGGGTCAAAATTATATAGGAGTGTTTTCGTGATGATGTGTATCTGCATCAATTCATGTACCATTACATGTTCGTACTGTGCAGCATATAAGCTCAAAAATCTAAACATTGTTCAAAATAAAGACATTTTATCAAATATAGTATAACATGTTCTATAAAGTATGAACATTAGTCAAAAAGTTTAGCATAGACATACAAGATGTGTAGAATAAATTAATATCAATCTGATATGTATAATGTTCAGCCAGAATATGGTAACAACAATAATTATCAATTAAACCCTTGTAGTGCTGAATAAATTAAGTTTGCTACTCCCATTTCTGACTATCAACCAATCAGATTACTTGAAAAGATGTTTTCGTTCAATTCACAAATTAAATGACAGTGTAGATCCAGATCAGGATCTACACTGCCATTCATTTTGTGCACTGAACAAATACACTGTTTGCAGAAGCTCAATATGAAAATACGCCTATTCAAATACATTGTGAACTTAACCGCCAAAAAAAGAAAATTTTAAGATGAAAAATTGTTATATTTTCTTATTTCTACTCCAAATATAGATTGTGGGTACTCTAACGAGTACCCACAATCTATATTTTAGAGCAGAAATCAGAAAATGCATGTTTACCCTAGTAAACCCCAGTTTTACTACATAAAAGTTGGGTATAAGGGGGTCAAAATTGTATGGGCATGTTTTCTTGATGTGGGGGTTGTCATGTTCAGCAGGACAACGGTTAAATATAAACACCTGTTAACAGCATTTTATGCATTTTGTGGAAGAAAAGAGCTGACATACGAAGAACACTTTGCATTGTCCTTCAAATATGACCAACTAACAGGCTTCACATAGGATCTTTGCATGAAGCTACTGCAAGGCATTACAAAAGACGCATATCAAAATTTATTGAAAATTTACCACAGAAAAAAAAAAATGAAAATTTTCAGATAATTTTTTTTTTGTTAATTTTCACATTTCCACCGGTACTCAAAACATAGATTGTGGGTATTCGTTAGAACCGCCTCGCAACATAGATTGTGGGTATTCGTTAGAACCGCCTCTGCGAGGCAGTTCTAACAAGTACCAACAATCTACTTTTGAGCAGAAATAGGGAAAGTAATGTATACCCCAGTGAACCCCAGTTTTCTGTATATAAAATGGGGTTTAAGGGTGTTAAAATTTGAATAGGCATGTTTTCGTGAAGGCTACTGCAAGGACTCCTACATGTCAGCGAGCACTAAAAATCCATGGCTTCAACTCTGTGTTTATGCCCAATGAACCTTTTGTCAAATAGTGTCAAAACGTTAACTGCTATTATATATAAGCTTTATTATATGAAGTCGTTGATAAGCAGTGGATAACGTTGTATAATGAAAATCGAATGACCACACGTGTAATAACATGTTGGTGGGTTGAAGTAACAGCATGCCTACGTCCATGTAAACAATGCATTTTTAAGGAAAAAATGTCAAAGGCAATGAAATCCAATTTAAAGTAGTCATATGAAAAATACAATCTTTCACTTGTGGTCATTTCATATGTAATTTATTAAGCTCCTCGAAGGTTCGTGTAAGATTCTCTATTTGTTAAGGTATACAAACATCGGGACCATGTCTAGTGAAAATGTCTTTCTCTATTTGTTAAGGTATACAAACAACTGAACCGGGCCTAGTTCAAAATGTCTTCAGGTTTTGTGTGTGTTGAGGTTTTATGCCCCCCACTTAACACTATTCAGGCAATTTTGGAGACGTTGCCACCGATTTTGAAGAGTTTTACCCGACCCTGAAATGAAATGACAGCCCAAGCCCTACCATCCAAAGATCATTTCTACTAGCAGGTTATGTTCTGCCACAGTCTATTATACCTAGCAGTATGAGTGACCTTCATAGACTCACACCAGTCAGCATATCTGCGCCTTCCACTCTGCGTTGTATGACTGGCTTCTTTTTTCTGCATGCTCAACTCAGCTGAGCATGAAATTTAAAATGCTCATATATATTGAAATACAAATGAAAGAGGCATTTTTTCATCAGATCAGCACAGAATTTTATTTGTACTGCTCATATTTTTTAAATTGCAACATTGTTGGCATTTTAAGATTTATAAGCAGGACACATTTTATGCTCAAGTTAGTCGAGCATAAAATAGGGTTTTGTAACCTCAGGGCCTGAACGAGTGGGTATGCATAAAGAAGCTTTGGGTCGCTAAGGACACTCATCTGAAGTTACTTTTTCACTTGTTACATTTCA
The DNA here is from genome assembly GCA_963580285.1 of Lucinisca nassula. Classification (NCBI taxonomy): domain Eukaryota; kingdom Metazoa; phylum Mollusca; class Bivalvia; order Lucinida; family Lucinidae; genus Lucinisca; species Lucinisca nassula. The sequence continues at coordinate 144,095,235 of OY757013.1, forward strand.
TTTATCATTGTAACCAAACAAGCTAAGCGTTAATCAAAGTACTGACAGAACTGGAGGGTCGATTGTCCTATAGGGCCGATTGTCTGTCTCTGATTTAGGCTATGAAAAAGGATGATGACTACTGTATACCTATTGGGTATCGCTTTGATGGGAAGTTTTTTTTGAACCTATGAAGGTTGCAAGCCAAATTCAAGGTGCAGACAGAAGTGCTAGATGAGTTTCTCTTGGCTGATGACATGGCAAAGGGTTCTCCAACAGAAGAAAAGATGCACAAAGGTGTAGATTAAGTATCTGACTCCTGTGACAGCTATGTCTCACAATCAGCATAAAAAAAGACCTAGGTGATGTATCAACCAGCACCAGGAACGCTTTACAATGAGCCCACCATCACAGTGAAAGGTCAAAGCTTGCAAGTTAAAGGCAAGTTTACCTAGCTTGGAAGCACATTGTCAAGAGTTGTGTGCATTGATGATGAAGTCAATGCCAGGATTTCCAAAGCTAGTGCAGCATTTGGTCGACTACGTGGTAGTGATAAGGTTCGGAGCGGAATCAGGCTCGACACAATGCTGAAGTCTACAAAGTTGTGGTGCTGCCAACACTGGTGTATACATGCAAAACGTGGAAGGTTTACCAACGGCACACCGAAAAAACTGATCATCTTTCATACAAGCTGTCTTAGAAAACGTTTCCAGATAAAGTGGCAAGACATAATTCCAGACACAAAAGTCTGAGCAGGGCATTAATGCAGAGGGTAATCATCTTCTGAAACTGACAGTTAAGCTAGACAGGCCATGTTACCAGGATGCATGAGGGACGTTTGCCAACAGAAATACTCTATAGAGAACTAGAAAAGGGTAAATGCTCCCATGGTGGTCAGAAGAAGCGATACAAAAACACCCCAAAGCCTCCCTCAAGTACTTCAACATACCAGCCGAGGCGTTGGAACAAATTCCTTTGGACCGAGTAAAGTGGCGAGCCCTCATCAGAATAGTGCTAGTGAATATTAGACAAAAGGAATCAGCGAAGCCGAGGAGAAACTGGCACAGCGAAAAGCCAGAGCTAAGGCATCATCAACATTGCTGGCTTCCTCTAATCTCTGTTGTTCTGTCTTCGACAAGCTAGAATTGGATTAAACAGCCATTCAGTGTGAGTATGATTGGTCACTGTCAGGTGAGCCATTACTACGAAAGGGTCCCGAATGGGACTTAGAATGTTACATTTAACCCTCATTTCCTGCATTCTAAGCAATCTACGTACATGTAGACCCGGACCAAACCCCACAGTCGGCAGAGCCTGATTTAATTTTACACTGTTTGCCTATGCCCTAGCACTTGAGCCCAGTGCATGTTTCACAGAAAACCCTCATTATATAGCACTGTGATGTTACAGAGACAAAAAAGGCAAAGTTTTTCTAGTTAACTCCAGATAGATTGATACACAATCAACTCCAAAAGTGTTGATAAAACCGTTAATACTTCTCATGATAATATACGTAGAAAGTTAGTTTTCTAACTTAAACATCACAAACACACATAGCCAACATCTGTGTATATTTACATAAGGAAGGTACAAAACCTCCGTACTGGAAACCAATCCTAAGTAATCAAAACACAACACATCTAACAGTTTGACCACTAATGAAATGATTAAAATGTATATTAACATTACATGTATACATGAACAGGTTATGGCTGTCAAAATGACGTTTATCACACATGCAAAACCTAGCATACCTACAACTCGTTCTAATGAAAAGAAAAATGTCATGGTGCCCATAACTCCTGATAAAGGAGAAATAATCAGGGTAAATAAGGGATAATCTTTATTGTTTCTTGTAAGAAATATCGAATTGCCTCACAAGTACTCACAACAAATACCTTAATGGAAAAAAATTCCAAAAATAACCTTCAGTGCCTTCCCTTGTCTGGATATATGATGTCAAAATATAAGTAACTGTGTTCTGTACATCTGAGGCAGGTTGTTTAAAACTAACAACATTGTTAGTTAATATAGCGTTAAAACTTTGATCATTAATTATGGCAAATACACTTTTTTTTCTGAAAAAAAAATGGGAGTAGATTTTGTCAAAAGCAAACATCAGAAAAACACACCTATATAATTCTTACCCCCTTGAAAGCAACTTTCATATAGTAAAACTGGGGTTTACAGGCAAGGTGGTTCTAACGTGTACCCACAATCAATATTTTGAGCAGAAATAAGAAAAACATCCATTTTTTGTCTGACATTTTTCGTTTTCTGGGCAGTAAAATTATAATGTATTTGTAAGAGGCGTGTTTTCGTAATGAGCTATTCAAATGTTTGCAGCAAACATACCAGAATATTAGATAGTGTACTTGCTAGAAAAATTAGCATCTTGACCACTAAGGAGCCTGTTAAACTAACGATGCTTTGAACAACTGGGCCCTAATTAATTGTCTTTAACTTGTCAATAATACCGAACTGCTTGTCTGAAAGTTAACATAAATATCTGAACATAAAACTTGAACATAAAACTAGATTTTATTCCTGCCAGCAGCGAAAAAAAGGTCTCTGAAGATGCCACAATGACACAAACTGTTGTAGTTTTTACATCTAAAAACAATTTTTTGTCATGTTGGACTTCAAAGTTGTACTTCAAATATAGATTCTCATATGGCGTATACGATTATTCAAATGAACACGCCTCATAAGGCTACCAAAATGCCATCTGAAGGACAGAGACATAGTTCCCTAAGAAAGAACAGCGTCTATTTATCGTTTATCATTTCAACTGGCAGGTTATGTTCTGCCACATTCGTTTATTTTGTAAGTTTACTGACAAGTCACATTTAGGGTGCAGTTGTTCAAAACAAACGATGAATATGTCAACATATATATGAAAACATATTTCAATGCTTTACATAAAAACATGGGAGAAGTTTTTGCAGATGTAAAATTTACTGCTATTTTTCAACCTAAATATTAGATATTGTACTATTTAGTACAGTTAATACTTTGACAACTGACGAGCTCGTTATGCCAATGATACTTTGAACAACAATACCCTGGATATAATGCCGAATGTTATAATAGGTTCATTAACCCTATATGTGGTACAGATACCTACGCGAGGAGCAACAGTTGTCATCCTTTAGACGTTATAAAAATGAAAATGATTGAACTGGAAGATGGAAAAGCCAACTCATGAAATTTATGAGTGAGAGGGGGTAACTCTTTACTGTGTGTCACGTCTCTATATTTTATTCGCATCCATATACTTATCCCATGCATAATCTAAAGTGTTATTTGAACACTCTGATGTCTAGCAAATATTTGCTTAATAAGAACTTCTAAAACATGTGAATTCCTCGCAATATATAATCCAATTTGTATACTTATAACCAAACTGTAGCTCCATATGTGATTTCACAATTTTCACCACATATATAATCGCATCAAAACCAGGGCCGGCCTTGGTAGCTCAGTCGGATACGCGTCTGACTGGTGATCAGGAGGATGTTGGTTCGATACTCACCGTGATCTGGGAGATTGATCATGTAGTATTTTCTGTGGTCATTCTCGCCCGTCCGCTGATTCAAGAAGGGCAGTTGTCAGCTTCTGGCGAAAAAATGTGTAACCGCTTATGTGTTAGCCTGCCAAAAACGTTGACTTGACAGTTAAACTCCAATACAAAGAAACAAATCATAATTACTATCCATGTTTGCCTTCTGTTTTCAAGTTCAGACTGAACCCCTATTAAAATGACAATTTTGTCAAAAAGGGAGAAATAAATCTGCAAGAGGCCACTTGAGAAACGAAAGATGGAAAGGTTAATTAGAACCTATAACCATAATAGTCTACGTATCTAAACGACTGAGAGTCTTTTATTGATTTAGCTAGCCCAGTGGATTTTCTTGTTCGTCTGGCTGCCAGTCTATGTAGCCTGGCCTTCATCCGCTCTGCTGCTCGTGCTTTTCGTGCTTCGTGCGCTTTGTGTTTCAGCCATCTGTCAATAAAATATCATAATATATTAACACTTCTCTTGCTGAATATTCAGATTAGCCACACCCATTTCTGACTTTGAACCTATCAGATCACTTGATGTAATTTATTCCTACAAATTCATAAATTGAATGTCAAACAGTGTAGATTCTGATCAGATGGCTTCTTCTTCAGAAGCCATCTGATCTGGATCTACACTGTTTCCAAAGATAGGGGTTGTCGTGAACAGCATGATAAGAGTTAAAGGAAATACTCAAATCAATTGTCAAGATAAAATTGCTATTTCCCAGGCCAGAGATGGAGGGGGGGGGGTATATTTCAAACTGGTAGTGCCTTAATTGCAACAAGTATAGCTTTTACAAAAAGCTAGGTATACGCTTAGCACATATAATATGTGAATGTCTAGAGTTATATCCCAGAAATGTGTTTTATACAATTAACTGTCTATTGCAAGTCTGCTTCCAGGATTATGCCGACTGCAGTATAATGTCTGAAATTTCAAAGCTGCAAATGCTTTAATTTTGTCAAAAAGTACTTTTTCATCTTTAAAAAAAGGCACAAGTGCAACTTCAATATGCTTGTCACATCTTATCAAATGGAATTCTTGAACACTGCTGGAGAAGTTAAGTAGACAACTTTCCAACACTTTATAGAAGTCTAATTGAAGATTAATTCAAAATTTTGCTGATGGCGAGGCAAGTGTTTTTAGCTCACTAGAGCCGAAGCTCCTGTGGAGCTTATAAGATAAACAGTGGTTCGTCGTGGTCGAGAGTTTGTAGGTGTATATTTGGTTTTAACCTGTACAAATATGTCAGCAAATATGGGCTTGTACAAATGTGTTAGCAATTCTCTGCCCGTTGGCCTCTTTTTTGTGTGAAAGCTAATACTTGTTATGGGCAGCTTTTTTCTTCTTGTGAAAACTTATACTTGTTGCATAGAAAAATAACTTACAATTTTAGTATAGAATTACCTTGCTTGTCTAATTTATTTTCAGACTCTTCTTCTTGATTGTTAACTGGACTGTTTTGATCATGTTCGTTATTCCAGATTACAATACACAGAATGCTCCACACACGCAAGAGGCCCATGTAGGCCAGAAGCGCTCACCTGGATGAGGCTAGCATGAGACATTTCATTGTGCAACAGTGACCATCTTAGCTATCAGATCAGATTGCCCATAGAAATTCAGACTCTGCATTCGTGCATAAAATTCTATGAGCATAGCTGTTTGAAACTATACTTGAACGGACCAGAAGGCTGTTCAAACAATAAAACACATGTTCAAATTATGAAATTATCGTGCTGTTTGACCAAGGATTTTGAGCTTGCCAAAGTAGCCTACTTACAACCCGTTGTTGAAAAAGGCATTGTCTGAAAGCTTTATCGTGGTCCTCTAAATCTAACAATGAAGTCCCCTTATAACTGGCTGTCAAAAAGCTTTTATCTGACAAAGTAGCCAACTTACAACTTGCTGTCCATGACTTAACTTTCTGACATCTTACTGGATGAAAGCTGTATCACAGTCCTATCGTGACCTGACATGGTAGTCTCCTTGTAATTTACTGTATAGAAGCTTTAACACAGTCCACTCAAATAGAAGTAGAGGCAATGATTCAAACCTTGATTTTTTTTATTTAGGTATTACGGCCCCTTCAATATCATTTCACTTATTTCGGGCCGACCGTTATTCAGAGAGTGGCGAAAATCGGAGTACCCGCAGAAAACATATATGACCTTCTGTTGAGGAACGGCATCTCACTGTGGCCCAGCGTCGCTCACTAAGACCTGACATAGTAGCTTCTTTATTAACTTACCCTCCAAAAGCTTCGTCGCAGTCCTCCCTAGAGCCGACTTAGAAGGCTCCTTTTACCTTATTTCCATAAGCTTTATTACAGTCCACTCCTGACCTGACTTAGTGTACTGTTTATAGCTTATTGTCCGATAGATTCATCACAGTCTTCTTTTGACCTGGCATAGTCATCCTCGAATAACAATTTTGTGATTCCGAGACTAAATAATGAATTATTCAAATTTAGCATGTCATACTCCGGTGAATTGATTTGGAATATCTTACCCGAATATATAAAATTGTCAAATAATGTTTCAACTTTTCACAATCGATGCATCAAATGGATGACATGTCAATAATGTTCTTTGTCGTTTTGACTTCGTTTGTGAAAACAAGATCTTTTGCAAAATCCTAGCTCATGCGAGTGTCTCCGAGTATGAATGTACCCATCATATGCCTGACCTTATGCGTGTAAAGCTTATGCATGCAATGCTCAGGAAGCGGAGCTCGTTCTTGAATTTTTTTTGGTAAGGGCGGGTTACGTAGCTGAGATTCGTTACGTTTATTTTGTATTGGATCCCAATAGTATTATGCACTTTCCTTTCTACAGTGAAAGTGCGGTGGCAATCAGGCCTACCACTGTGTGATAAAGTGCTCTGTGCCGGTTCTCCTAAACTGTCATTTTTCTGCTGAAAACTGATATTTTTCTTAGATGTGCTCCAAACATGGGTTGTGGGTGCTCGTTGGAACGCCTCGTTGAGGCGGTTTTAGCGGGTGCCCACGGCCTGTGTCGGGGGGGGGGGGAGAAGGAGAAATGATATATACCCCTATTAGCCCCAGTTTTCTGTATATGGGGTGGGGTTTGCAGGGGTGTTAGTTGTGCGGACGCGTTATTGTGACGAAAGATAGATCTTTAATGTATATTTATTTTTTGTTGCTGTGTATTATTTTGTTAAGTGGGCCTCAAGGAAGAGTAGCTTGTAGCTAATTGTGTCTACGACTGAAAATAAAGTCCTTATTATTATTATTCTTATAGTGACCTGCTCATGAATTACTGTCCAAAAGCTTCATCGCAGTTCTCTCTTGACATGATACTGTAACAGTCTTGTAAAGTTTCAAAGATTTATCGCAGTACTCGTTAGACCTGACAAAGGTATCTGGTAACTTACCGTCTGAAAGCTTTGTCTCTACCCTCTCTAGATCTAACCCAGCAACATTCTCCTGATTCCCTACCTGTAAGGTTGATGAAAGTCCTCTTGATTCGAAAAAAATACAATCGGAATGCCTTCGCATTGTCCTCTCTGACAGAGCAATTTCATACTATCGGTCCGAACGTTTCATCACTTTTTGGACTTGAGACAGAAACCTCAAAACTTACTGCCTGAATGCTTTATCACAGTCTTCCCTTGATCTGACGTAGTAACCGTCATGTGCCTCTTGGTCCTGCCTTCTCTTCAACAACTTCTCTTTCTTGAACTGGGACGATTTATCTTTCAACCACGTTTTAAATGCTTCCTCATTTTCCTTCTGCTGTAAATAAACAGGAGAACCATGATGGACCTAATTCGCACGCCTGAGTGATGATGTAAAACATGAGAGGTCATCAATTTGATTATGGTTCAGTGCATGACTCTTACTACGGCCCTTTATTTTTATAATTGGAACAGTTTTGCATTTTTCAATTTATAATTAAGTGGGAGCACAAGTCTAAATGCTGTTTTAAAATCTCGCTATTTTTAGCTCTGGTGGCCACTTTGTTTAGCAGATCATAATACATTTAGCAATTTCGGGAGACGGGCACTCATGGAACGTCTTTGTGAAATTATTTTGAAATCGGTCATTGGCCTATGAAGAGATGTCGTTTGAACGTTTTCTGGTTCGCTCTTTCAGCCAATTTATTCAGAGGAGCTGACACCAAAGGGGCATCTCTGTGAAATTATTTTGAAATCGAGGCATTGGCCTAGGAGGTGAAGCCATTTAAAGTTTTTTTCTTCTATTTTTACATCTTGCGGCCATTTCATTCTATCTTCATATTCTGAGTCGGTCAAATTTGGCCATTGACTCAGTTAGCGGAGCTGAATCATTTTAGCAATTCTGGTAGAGGGCCATTCAAGGAATATTTCTGTGAAATTAGTTTGCAATCGGGCCATTGGTCTTAGAGGAGATGGCATTTAAACATTTTCTAATTTAGCTCTAGTGGCCATGTTGTGAAGGGGAACCATTTTAGTACGTTTTATTTCAAAGTTATTGCAGAAACATCTGTGTGTTATTATTGTGAAATTGGCTAAAACGTAACATTCAGTTGGGACACATCTTGATTTGTTTATTTTTCCATTCATGTGAAGGATATATGATACACTTACAGGGGTGGCAACAATTAAGCAACATTTTGCCTCCTTGTCAAAACAAATGAAGGAAATATTTTGCTCGCCAGAAACAAAATATTTCCTTTCAAAGTGTTCAAGAGTGGTTCTTTACCATACAGAATATATCCATGATCCTCTGGAAATTGCTTAAATGCAAGCCGTTTTCGAGCATATTATTTTTTAAACGTTTTTAAAACGTTCGTGAAAAACTAAAACTTGAAATAAGACAATATTGTAGACAATATGGATTCTTGTCGCAACACCAAAGTGTGCATTTTAAATGAAACTTAATATATGAACGCCATCAAATGAAAATATTGTATTTACCAAACAAACAGACAACGCATTTTTACCCCATTATGAAGACACGCCTATAAAGATACATTGTAAACTTTACCGCCAAAAAAAAAAAAAAAAAACATTTCACGATGATATTTTTCTGATTTCTCCGCAAAATATTGATTGAAGGTACTCGTTAGAACCGCCTCATCGAGGCGGTTCTAACGAGTACCCACAATCTATATTTTAGAGCAGAAATAAGAAAATTAAGGTTTACCCCTGTAAACCCCAGTTTTACTATATAAAAGTGCGGTTCAAGGGGGTCAAAATTATATAGGCGTGTTTTCGTTATGATTAACACCACTACTGCGTTCTATTTAAAGAAGTTGTTTTGTACCTAAAACAGATAAATATCATAGACATAATATGTCTACTTTTTGTCAAAGTAGAAAATGTATGTGTCTTTTTATTTTAAAGTGGTCGGTCTTTCAATATGATCTGAAAAATATGGTCAATCCTTTTCAAACGTTAAGACGATCTAACAAAAGTAATAATAAACATTGTAATGTATACAGATCCAGTGGCAAAAGTTTAATGCCCTTATGTATGCACTCGCCTTAAAATTGCACTAAGTAAATCGATTTATCGGTAAACAAACAACTTTCAACAATTTGTCTAATTTGGTACTACACTGCTTACTCGAGAATACCGCATGAACTATTTGAGTATGTTTTCTTTTGCAGGTTAGAATATATTCCTTGCTATTATTAAACAACAGAAATAGAAAACAAACGCGTTATTATATAAACAAAGCAACGTTTCATAACAGTACACTTGTGAACACAAACAATTATTTTTCAGTACATATAAGAGTATCTACTGAATGCATGAAAATTCATAGCCATGTATTCATAGTAACCGAATATATCACTGTAGCATCACTGCTTTTGATTCCATTACATATATTGGCCTTTATGTGTTTAATTTCGAAATCTGGCATGGATCAAGTTCTTAACATGCATGTCACTGGTTTAACGACAGAATGTACAGACGATAATAACTCCAGGAATATAGATTATAATTTTTTATGCTCGATTCAACTGAAAACAATTAGTGTTCTTCGATAGATGTTTAGTGTTCTTAGATATTAAAATAAAAGCGCTGCAAGCACTGCATGATGCCCCGCCACTGCACATACATCAAGCAAGTGATGCATCTCTAACATAATGAAATCAAAGGGAAGCTATCTTATAATATCTTTTCAACTTACAGAGCGGACACTAGTACATGGTTGAAATAGCAAAGTTCAATGTTCACAGGGCAATAACTTCAAAAGTAGGCAAACCAGAGTTATGGTTCATATGTTTTGCATGTCGTCTCGTAGTGCTTTGCATTACGTAAGCGGTTAACCAGTACAGTGCACATTCTTTCGCAAGAAACTGACAACTGCCCTCCTTGAATCAGCGGAAGTGTGAGAATGACCGTAGAAAAGATTTCATGATCAATCTCTACGAAAGAATATCGCTGTCCCCGGCAGGTATCGAACCCGCGTCCTCCTGATTACCAGTCAGACGCGATTCCGACTGAGCTGCCGAGGCCGGCCCAATAGCTGAATGGTATCGAGTTATGGAGTGAACATGAAACTATGACAGAAATAGCTATGTTAAATGTTCAAGTGGCACTACCTCCATAAGAAGGAAAATCAGAGATACGGATTATATGTTCTGCAAGTCGTCTCATAGTGCTCTACATATCTCTGAAATTTCGTGAAAATATCTCATATGGAATCAGAGTTATGGAGCGGACACGAAACTGAAACTGCTATTTTCACTGTTCAAAGGGCAATAACTCCAAAAGCAAGAAAATCAGAGTTACACCTCGTATGTTCTGGACGTTGTCTCATGCTGCTCTAGATATCTCTGAAGTTTAATGAAAATATCTGAAATGGTATCGGGGTAATGGAGCGGACACGAAACTATGATAGAAATGGCTATATTCAATGTTCAAAGGAAAATAACTCCAAAAGCAGGATTATCAGAGTTACGGTATATATGTTCAGCACATTGTCTCATGGTGCTCTTCATATCTGTCAAGTTTCGTGAAAATATCTCAAATGGTATCAGAGTTTTGGAGCTGCTCAAAATATAGATCGTGGGTACTCATTAGAACGGCCTCCTCGAGGCGTTCTAACGAGTACCAACAATCTATAGTTTAGAGCAGGCATAAGAAAAATAAGGTGTACCCCTGTAAACCCCAGTTTTACGATATAAAAGTGGGGTTCAAGGGGGTCAAAATTATATAGGCGTGTTGACCTGATGATAACCCTCAGTGGCTCAAACTACCTGTCTCCAAACAATTTTCATGTTCGGCAATATTTGGTGGACCATAACCTCAAAATAATATAGGTATAACTCTGGTAATAAGTGGTGGACTGTAACATTGAAATAATATGCGCTGCTCCACATCATAGTTTAACTATACGTAAAGTTTCAAGATCATCTGATGTAAAATGTGTGAGGCAATATCCGGAATCAAAATATGTTTAGAAAAATATTTGAAAGGTGAATGACTCTGTTAATATTTGGCGCACTGTAACCTCAAAATAATATGCAATGTTCCACAGCATGGTCTTAATATACGTAAGTTTCAGCTTCATCAAATGTAAAATGGAAGAGGAGTTATCCGGATGTTTAGAAAAATCTGTGAAATGGGTATAACTCTGGTAATATCTGGCAGACCATAACCTCAAAATAAAATGCATTGTTGCATATCATGTTCTTACTGCATGTAAAGTTTCAACATCATCGGATCTTAAATGTAGGAGGAGTCATCCGGAAACAAAATTTTTCACAGAAATTTTCAAAGGGGCATGACTCTATTATTATTTGGTGGACCATAACCTCGAAACAATAGGCAAACTACATCTGAAAATGTCGTCTGCTTATGTCGTCTGCTGAATGTTTTTGCAAACGTTTCAAAAATACTTTTGCATACAGGCAAACAGTGTGCACCTAAATCAGACCGCTCCTAGAGGAGCAGTCTGATTTGGGTCCACACTATTTGCAAAAAATGACTTTTAAAGTAACTTGCAGAAGCCCCACATCATGGTCTAATTATATATATAGTTTCAGCTTAATCGGATGTAAAGTGTAGGAGGAGTCATCCAGAAACGAAAAGTATACAAAAAATTCAAAGGGGCATAACTCTATTATTATTTGGTGGACCGTAACCTCAAAACAATATGCGCTGCCCCACATCATGGTTTAACTTTGTATGAAGTTTCAGCTTGATCGGATGTAAACTGTAGGAGGATGTATCCGGAAACGAAACGTTTACAAAAAAATTCAAAGTGGCATATCTCTATTAATATTTGGTGGACCGTAACCTCAAAATAATATGCGCAATCCCACGTCATGGTCTAACTATTTATGAAGTTTCAGCTTGATCCGGTGTAAACTGTATTGAAACGAAAAGTTTTAAAAAAATCAAAGGGACATAACTCTATTATTATTTGGTGGACCATTACCTCGAAACAATATGCCCTGCCCTACATCATGGTCTAACTATGTATGAAATTTCAGCTTGATCGGATGTAAACTGTAAGATGAGTTATCCGGAAACGAAAAGTTTAAAAACAAGAGCACCGCATGCGGGTGCCAACGCTAGGCTGCAGTTTCTTTTAGTTAAACAAAAACTCTAAGTCGAAAAAGGGGCATAAGTCCCCCATAACTATGCCAAAAATATTTTGAGGGCTACCTCACCTATTGGAATGAGTTCCCCTTTTCATAATGAACAACTAGTCCGAGTTTCAAGTAAATATGTTCAGTAATGACTGAGGTATTACAAAATGTCCAAGTTTTTGCAAAAATTCAAAGTAAAAAAAGGGGCAAAACTGTGCCAAAAATATTTTGAGATTTACCTCTCGTATTGGTATGAGTTCCCCTTTTCATAATGAACAACTAGTCCGAGTTTCAAGTAAATACGTTCAGTAATGACAGAGATATTATAAAATGTCCAAGTTTTTGCAAAAATTCTAAGGCAAAAAAAGGGGGTTAACTGTAGGAGGAGTTATCCGGAAACGAAAAGTTTACAGACGGACGGACAGACGGGGTCATAACATAATACGACCGTTTTTCAAACGGACGACCGTTTTTCAAACGGGCGTATAATTAATGGTGCATTCGTTTGCTCAGGTCAGCCGATATTATTATTTGTACTGCTCAAAAAACTAGTCCGAGTTTCAAGTAAATATGTTCAGTAATGACAGAGATATTACAAAATGTCCCAGTTTTTGCACGACGACGACGACGCAGACGTCGCCAGAGCTATGACAATACCTCGTCGTTTTCTTCGAAAACCGCCGAGCTAAAAATCAAAGGGGCATAACTCTATAAATATTTGGTGGACCGTAACCTCGAAACAATATGCGCTGCCCCACATCATGGTCTTACTATGTATGAAGATTCAGCTTGATCGGATGTTAACTGTAGGAGGAGTTATCCGGAAACGAAAAGTTTACAGACGGACGGACAGACGGACGGACGGGGGCATAACATAATACGACCGTTTTTAAACGGACGACCGTTTTTCAAACGGGCGTATAATTAATGGTGCATTCGTTTGCTCAGCCGATATTATTATTTGTACTGCTCAAAAAATTGAAAATGCCTACAATTTGTCGATATTTTAAAACATATGAGCAGAAGAAATTTCAGGATTAGATGAGATGAGCCTAAAAATGTTATAACCTCGGGGCCTGGTTGCTTTCAAATAAATCTAAACTGGGGTATTGTCTTCATCAAAACAATGTTAAGAGATGCAAAATAGGCTGCACTTACCAAATAAAATCAATGCGCATTATGTAAATTAAGACAATTAAGTCTCATATGATACCCTTATTAATGAAGAAAGAATATCTTTTGAGTAGAAATATTTGGTGGGCTGTAACATGTGCATTAAGTATACTCACATAACGTTTACACATCCGCAAAATGAACATACCTCGAAATCTTACTTCATATTACCCGGGGTATAAAAGGATATTTTTTATTTCACGCGTTACGTTTAGTATAGCGTGAAATATTTGTCTTCGCGTTTCACCTTCAATACAGTGGTATTGATTATTAACGGGTATAGTATACCAGTGGGTACATGTAGATGTACATAAGTAAGAAGGTTTTGTCATTCTACCGGACGCCTTCAGCCTGTTCACATCGTTCTTCATTTCTTAAGCATTGTATGCATAATTTACATAATTAATTCAATTGGGAGCTTGTTTAAATTTTGAAGCATTGAAAAATTTAATATTATTCTACAAATGTTCATATTAAGAAAGTATATCCATTCTGAGAATATATTTGATACAGTTTAAATTGAATGAGGCCCGACATTTTGCGGTTCTTCAGTAGACAAACGGGCACAGGTTTCCAGAGTTTTTCCATATTTTTATCTCTGGTTTTTCCTGGGCGAGTTGAATCGCACATTTCGTCATTTCGAATGTAGCCGTTTTTCGTTCTAGAACTGTTATTCTCTACATGTTTATAATGAAATAATTGTTCGTTCTAGAACTGTTATTCTGTACATGTTTAGAATGAAATAATTGTTCGTTCTAGAACTGTTATTCTGTACATGTTTAGAATGAAATAATTGTGTCGCGCAAAAACTCATTGAAACTGCTGTGCTTCATATCACGCTGAATAAACTGCCGTCTGGTCAAGCATTTATGGCTTTGTTCATGTTTTTGAGTAAAGAGAGGACTCCTTATTTATTATTGTTGCATTTAATTTAGACCGCATTACACGTTAGAGGCGCAGAAATAAAAACAAAACATCTTTTCTTCAGATGATGCGCAGATAAGTAATAGTTTCTAACCATTGTTAGAAAGTAATGGAAAAATGAAGTTTTCTATTTATCTATTTATTCATTTTTTGTAGGGAATCCGAATGCATTGTAATATACCGATCGATTTCCTCATTGCACAGGTATTGTCCAACATTGCGAAAACACGCCTATACGAATACATTGTAACCTTTATCACCAAAAAAGTGAAAATTTTAAGATGAAACATTGTGATATTTTTCTATTTCTACTCAAAATATAGATCGTGGGTACTCGTTAGAACCGCCTCGTTGAGGTGGTTCGAACGAGTACCCACAATCTATATTTTAGAGCAGAAATAAGAAAAATAAGGTTTATCCCTGCAAACCCCAGTTTTACTAAACAAAGGTGGGGTATGAGGAGGTCAATATTATATAGGCGTGTTCTCGTAATGTGGAATCCAACTGTTTCGCCCCAGCATTTCAGCTATATCATGCTGTCCTCATCTGTGTTTAATCTCTGTATTCGTTTGATTAGCCGTTTGATTAGTATGCTCTCGGAGATTTTTGAATGATGAACTACAAAATCCTCCATGCGAATTGAACAAATTATTTTTCTAAACAACTGCAGAAAAAAGGGCGAGGAAAGCGGCCACGTAAAATCGATTTAAGACCACTCTCCTATCTCAGTAAAAACTTTTAAAAGGCCGTTCCAATGTGGTCCTTCTGCTGTGGTTTATTTGTGTTATATTTCGTCTTTGCATGTATGTATTGGTCAAATGGTCTAATATCAATGAAAATCAATTACAAAGAAAATTATATAGATTCTAATACCAAAGTTTGCAGAAGAAATGAGTAATGGAATATGTAAAACATATTGACAGGATTCTGGCTGTCGCCCCAGGGGTCGGATTTTGGGGGGTCGGTGTGAAACTTTTTTTGGAACATATTCATGTGGTATACCAAATCGAACGGGATGATTAGTAGAAAATATTGAAAGTAAAATTCTGATTCTGGGGTCAAATTGGTGTCCTGAAGAGGGGTCAAAAGATCAAATGTGAATAAAATTCAATAACAACGTCAATTTTATAAATTTTGATGTAAAACTTGCAGAAGTAATGACTCATGAAGCATATCGTATGGGATTCTGGCTGTGACCCCTGAGTCATGCCCCAGGGGCTGTACTTGTGGAGGGGGTGGTCGGGGAACGTGTACTTTTGAAATATGATATTATTTAGTACTTGGCCCCTGTGGAGAAAGTGTGGGGATTTGCGATGGCGTGCCATATACCACGTTCTAGTTTTATGTCTGTGTCTCTATCCCTCTAGTATCTTGGATAGGAAGTGTGTGGTAATTGTATCGATTCCTGATCACTACCTTCACTTCTGTTTTTGAAACCAGAAGCAAACAACCTCATTTCCTTCCGTAATCGAATTTCGTTAAATTTGCAGAATCATAGTCGTTGTGTTATCATTCTGAACACACAATACTAACCATGTAGGCTGACACAGATACCTATGCAAACAGCAGAACCTGATGAGATAAAATATAATGAGCTGTCACATCAAGATCCAGAACATCTGTCAGGCCCAATAGGGAGGGGGCGGGTGTACTCTGAACTTTGCCTGCGACATAGGCTTTGACAATTTTGGGGGTTTCAAAATTCTAAATTTTAGTGCTTTTTGTTTTAATGGTTTGATTTGAGGTTTAACGTCCCTGTGAACACAGTAAATGTCATTTTGGAGACGTTACTTCCAATTTTGTTGGACTTTTACCCGACATTGAGATCCGACATTGAGATCCGACATTGAGATGAAATGACATCTCAAGCGCTGCCGCCAAATGAAACCAATAGGGTTTAAAAGCTTTGCCTGGGCAGGCTTAGATCCTTTAAGTGGTTTACCAGTACTCGTGTGCGATCGGTTTCAGCTCTGCGTGGAAGCAACATGCAATCCACCTATTTCTTCATGTTCCGATGGGCGGGGCCGAAATTTTAGTGCTTTTGGGGTTTTAGGAAAACAGTTATTATTTTTAATGGTCTGGCCATTTAGCATCACTTCTAAAACTGACTATGTTTTGGGTAGCATGAAAAATCTAGAAGCCTCCGTGGTGTAGTGGTTACGCTACTCGCCTTGTAAACCAGAGATCGCAGAATCTATCCCGGGCGTCTCAAGACTTTCGGATAAACCGAGGTCCCGTCTCCGTTTGGCCTTAGCTGTTGGTGGAACGTAAAACTTAAATACTCACTCACTCACCATGAAAAATCTTTTCTTTTTTTTTTTTTTTTTTGGTGGGGGCGGGCTTTAAATGCTCAATGAAAACCTTTAAAATATTGAAAATCCGTGTCGGGTCGGCTATCAATCAATAAAAACTGAAGTCCTTATGTTTCGTTTAGATACCAGGTTATAGCGTTAGATGTTCGGTAATACATTTTTTTTCCAAATTGTAATTTAGTCAATTAAAATCGCGATGAAAACCGGTTAAAATCTTCCGGTAATTATTACTGACCGTCGTCTCACGACAGTACTTTTGTTGTGGGTTCATTTGTTTTATATTCAGTGCTGTTCAATTTTAAATGTTTACATTTATAACCTTTCAAATTATTTAGTTTAGTTAAGGGACTTAGTTGCAACCTGTTTGGGAAAGAGCTGCTAACTCGGGCTGTCCGCCCATCGGGGCTTGAAGAAAAAGATGGGCTGCATGATGCTTCCACGCAGAACTGAAACGGACCCGCACACGAGTACCGGTAAACCGCTTAGAAGATCCTAGCCTGCCCAGGCAAAGCGGTGCGAGTCGGGCCGTCCATGCTTATAAACCCTAATGATTTCATTGGGCGGCAGGGATTGAAATGTCATTTCATCTCAATGTCGGGTAAAAGTCCTACCAAACTGGAAGCAACATCTCCAAAATGACCTTGACAGTGCTGACGGGGACGTCAAACCTCAAATCAAACAAACAAATAAAAACTCGGGCTGTCGCCAGTGACGAGTTGTTTGTTGATATGTGTCTGTCCATCTATCCCCTTGATGTTTGGGGAAATTAGTAGCCGAAGTATCTTTACTAAGGGGAATGGAAACACCTGGAACATTATCCGCCATTTTTCAAAGGGATAATTATTTCGGGACTATCTGTAAGCCCTGTCCCACTGAAAAAGAGGTCTACATTTAAAGAAAAGAATTCGCTAGTCATGAGCAAATTCTTTCCTTAAAGAGTTGACCCCTTCTGACATGGGAGACAAAAATGCTTGTGCATGAGTTGCCTCCCCTGAATGTGTTCCCGTTCCCCTTAATTAACAAGTGTCATTTTAGGAAGGAAATTTGTATTTACATAGTGAATTGAAGACACATTTAAGGCATAATTTGTCTAATCTTTATATCTGGTCGTGATTGTATGTGTAATATGTTCTATAAAAGGGCATCCTTTCAAAGCATGTCCTACAGAAGAGAACTGACAATTTGAATTGTAGAGTATACTAGTTGTTTCTGGGCTAGACTAGGTAGTTTCGGGTAATCAGGCGGGTGGAGTAAGTTAATTGTATCGATTCATGATCTTTGTTTTACTTCTACTCATCAGTGACCCTCAGACATCCCCTATGGAATCAATGATCCCAAAGGACTAGACAATACAACAAACAGTATAATGAAGGGCAGGATGACTTCTTAAGCGCTTTTGGACATTTGAAACCACAATGGGATTTCGATCTTAGGAGCCGAACCTGTAACTTCTTTACAGCTTAATGGGTACATAATAGTGTGAACATTAGAACATAACTAGCTTGTATACCAACGTTTGCATAAGTATTTGTATCAGACTTCATCAACTCATCAGGAAAACACGCCTATATAATTTTGACCCCCTTGAACCCCACTTTTATATAGTAAAACTGGGGTTTGTAGGGGTTAACTTTATATTTCTTATTTCTGCTCTAAAATATAGATTGTGGGTACTCGTTAGAACCGCCTCATCCAGGCGGTTCTAATGAGTACCCACAATCTATATTTTGAGCAGAAATAAGAAAAATATCACAATTTTTCATCCTTAAATTATTATTTTTTCGGCGATAAAGGTTATAGTGTATTTGTATAGGAGTGTTTTCGTAATGTACATAAACATCAGCTGATCATGTTAACAGAATAGAAGTGAAGGCAATGATCAGAAATCGATATAATTAACCCAGAATAATTCTAAGTAATGAACACTCTTGAAACCCCTATTTTAAATAGAAAAGAAGTAGAATTCACAAGGATGTTCATTATTTGCCTTTTTAAATCAGACTAGAAATGCGTCCATAGGACACGGATGCCCCCGCCCGAAAAAATGTTTATGTTCGTATTCATCCATAGAAAGTTATTGACAGTGTTTAAGTTTTGGACCCTTTTTATGCCATTTGACCTCCAAGTATGACCTTGGAGGTACGGATCTGGGTTTGCACGTGACACATTGTCTCATGATGGTTAACATTTCTTCAAAATAATTTCAAAATCCATCCAAAAATAAGTAAGTTATTGGCTGTGTTTAAGTTTCGGACCCTTTTTTTGACCTTTGACCTCCTAGTATGACCTTGACCTTGGAGGTACGGACTTGGATTTTGCATGTGACACATCAACTGATGATGGTTAACATTTCTACAAAGTAATTTCAAAATCCATCCAGAAATAAGAAAGTTATTGACTGCGTTTAAGTTTCGGACCCTTTTTTTTGACATTTGACCTCTAAGTATGACCTTGACCTTGGAGGTACGGACCTGGGTTTTGCACGTGACACATCGACTCATGATGGTTAACATTTCTACAAAGTAATTTCAAAATCCATCCAGAAATAAGAAAGTTATTGACTGCGTTTAAGTTTCGGACCTTTTTTTTTGACATTTGACCTCTAAGTATGACCTTGACCTTGGAGGTACGGACCTGGGTTTTGCACGTGACACATCGACTCATGATGGTTAACATTTCTGCCGAGTAATTTTAAAATCCATCAAGAAATATGGAAGTTATTGACTGCGTTTAAGTTTCGGACGCACGGACGGACGGACGCACGGACGAACGGACGGACAAGGGCAACGCTATATGCCCTTTCCACCATTCTTCGAATGGCGGGGGCATAAAAAGGACCCTAATGAGCCCCCCCCCCCCCGGTTTCTATTTCTGGAGCAGAAATAATGAAACTACCACAGTTGTATCAGACCAATATCACTTTTAAAACAGGAAATACTGTTTTATCTCACTGGACTGTGTTATCCTAATGTAGATAATGTGAATTTATTTTCCTAAAAACCTGAAATGCTTCACATTAATTATTTAAATTGAAAATACAATAATTAAAAAGTAGAGCAAGAAAGAGGTTCCCAAAGCATATTTCAGACAAGGCAACAACATGCCAGCTACAGCAGTCAGGCAAACTGGGTCCGCATCAAGGGCAGTGACGATGGGTTATGGTACTGCAGGCGTCACACTGTCCCGAAATTGACACCAGATGGAAACACGATAAGGAAATGTTCTAATTCGGCTCTGATCGTGAAAACATCGGGCCATTCGTGAGGACATCTTAAGCCATCGTATGATCGCCGGTGGATTTTCTGAGGTTCCGGCAGCAACTTCGTGAGCGGCGGCAAAATCTTTGGCATGCCAAAAAATTGCCGGAAGACCTTGCTAAGGTTCATTTTCGTGTTGAATTGGTTTGTCCATCTTGCCCTTCGTAAGGCCATCGTGAGGGCATCTTGTCAAATCGTGTCATCTTCGTCTTTTCTTCGTGTGATCATAGGTGCTCTCGGGCATTTTACGCCTCACGAAGATAATACGAGGGAAACAAGAAGTCGTCCGATTGTCTTAGGATGGCAATACGACTACATGAAACCCTCGCAATGACGCCGTGTAGCCATCGTATTATAGTACGATGGCATTGAGATTGGACTACGGTGTCGACGAAGACAGCTGAATTTGAGTACCTCAAGCGATACCCATGTGTCATGGAAACGTAGACACATAAAAGGCCAACCTCAGAGCATCTTCCTCAGTCAGTCCTGCAGAGCATAGGTTTGTGTAACTCCCAAAGCTTCAGTCATAATTATTCACAATTCCGTTCCTGTAGAATGGCATACTTTAATGATGAGACAACCAGGAAAAAGAAGGCAGCAGCATTGCTTCTTTTGATGCACCTTAGAGAACAAGATGAGCAGATCTTACTGTCCTATAAACTAAGTCTCTCTGAAAAAGTGGTCTTCTCTATGGGTGGCATTTTAAATTGGTTTTAAGTTGAATCAAATTTAAGAGAGTTGAAATGTACTGTGTACTCGTCGATCATCAAATGAATTTCTAACGGTCGGCCGAAGGTTTTATAACATCGGTAGGTCACATGTCGTCTTCGGGACCTAGTTCGAACGCATCGTACTCTCAGCACGACGTCGTGAAGCCGTCGTGTGGCCTTCGTTTGGCCTGCGGGTAAACTTCGTAATAAAAACACACATCTTCGTGTTGCCTTCGTGTATGGTTCGGATGCCATCGTGTGACCTTCTGCATGCATCGTACTTGCTTCGGCTAGAGATTGGCTGTTGACCATGTTCGGAGTGATCTTCGCGCAAAATTCACTATTCCATATTCGTATGGCCACCTGGTGTCATTTTCGGGACAGTGTGACGGCTGCATACACCAACGGCGTCCAAACAGGTATAAAGGCACCATAGATTGACGTATAAAATGATCTATAATTTGGAATTGCAATAACACCTGCCATAGCAGGAATCTCTCTTCCATCAAAGTTAGTAACCTGTATAAAGCTAGCTCGTCGAATACATTTCACGAACAACTGTTAAACAAACATCTGTCCTTAGATAGCACATTTTGATTATGCCTTAGGTGTTGGATTGATCCTGATGTACGTACTACTTAAAAGTTAGAAGAAAAATTCCAGCAGCCACAATCACAAGACGTAGCTCAACCTTGGCAGGAGGAGGAAAAGGGATCGAGTACAAGAACAAGCGCATAACAAGAGGGCAAACATGGCCATAAATCACTCACCTGATTTCAAGATGTCTCAGGCTTCTGAAAGTTCAGAGCAGAACAATTTTGTAGAGGGTCACCTAATAAACATTCCTGTGAGGTTCGAATCAAATTTGCAAAATGGTTTAGGAGGAGTTGTTATTCAAAGCAAATTGCTGATAATCCATTTATTCATCCAAACCAAACGAAAAAGTGAAACGCTATTAGCTATTTTGGTAGAGAGTCAACTAAGCAAAATTCCTATGGAGATTGATTGAAGTTGGTGCAAGGGTTTAGGAGGAGTTGGCATATAAAGCAATAGTTGACATTTTATCTTTAGCTCTGGTGGTCATTTTACTCATCAGAGATGAATTGTTTGAGCTGATTTGGTAGAGGGTCGCCTAAGCAATATTCCTATGAAGCTTGAATGAAAATGGCCCAAGGTTTCGGCAGATGTTGTCATTTAAAGCTTTTTCTATTTTTAGCTCTGGTGCCCATTTTGCTCATCGGAGTGGAACCGTTTCAGCTGTTTTATATTCACCTAAGCAACATTCCTATGAAGTTTGGTTCAAACTGGCCCATGGGTATAGGATTATTTTTTTTCTAAGCTACGGTGGCCATCTTCATCCGCAGAGCAGAACGATTTAGCTGATCATCTACGCAGCATTCCTTTGAAGTTTGGTTGAAATTGACCAATGGGTTTAATAGCACTCGACATTTAAAGCAAATTGTTGAGGTTTTCTATTTTTAGCTCTGGCAGCCATTATGCTCATTGGGGCTTAACCTTTTTAGCAGTTTTCGTAGAGGGTCGCCTAAGCAACATTTCGATGAGGTTTGAATGAAATTGGCCTACATATTTAGGAGGAGCTGTCGTTTAAAGAGTATTCTATTTTAGCTCTGGTGGCCATCTTGTTCAGTGGAGAGGAACCGTTTTAGCTATTTTGGTGAGTGGTCACCTAAGCAATATTCCTATGAAGATTGATTGAAAATGGCCCAAGGCTTTAGAAGGAGTTGGCATTTAAGCAAATTTCTAACGTTTTTTTCTATTTTTTAGCTCTGGTGACCATTTCGTTCATCAGAACCATTTAAGCTATTTTGGTAAAGGGTCACCAGAGCAGCATTCCTGTGAGGTTTGTCTATTTTTAGGACCGGTGGCCGGCTTGTTCATCAAAGCGGAACGATTTTACCTATTTTGGAAAAGGGTCACCTAAGAAACATTCCGAAGAGGTTTGAATGAAATTGGCCTACATATTTTGGAGGAGTTGTCGTTTAAAGAGTATTCTATTTTAGCTCTGGTGGCCATCTTGCTCAGTGGAGCGGAACCGTTTTTGCTATTTTGGTAGAGGGTCAACTAAGCAATATTCCTATGAAGATTGATTGAAAATGGCCGAAGGCTTTAGAAGGAGTTGGCATTTAAGCAAATTTCTAACGTTTTTTTTTTATTTTTAGCTCTGGTGACCATTTCGTTCATCGGAACCATTTAAGCTATTTTGGTGAAGGGTCACCTAAGCAGCATTCCTGTGAGGTTTTTCTATTTTTAGCACCGGTGGCCGGCTTGCTCATCAAAGCGGAACGATTTTACCTATTTTGGAAAAGGGTCACCTAAGAAACATTCCAATGAAGACTGTTTGAAATCGGCATAAAGGTTTAGGATGAGTTAGCATTTAAAACAAATTGTTGACGCCGCACGACACACAACGCACGGCGGATATTGACCAATCACAATAGCTCAACATGAGCAAGCTGTGCTCAGTTGAGCTAAAAAGCGGAACAACCAGTCCTTTCTTCCACAAACGGGGTGATTAGATTGCTAGAAAGCACTTAATAGCAAATCCACAATAAAGTACGCATTGCAGAAATATTTTCCTGAAATACAACAAAGCAATAATGAAAGAACAATAACACAACCACCCCTTAGAACGGTCGACAACACAAGCTACCGTGAGATAAAAGACCTTTTACTACCGGCAAATATTCGCCCTAGCTTCATTGTAATTCCGAACATTAAATACTATATTATTTGGTTCTTATAACGGTTTCCTAAACCAATCAATGCATCATGACAAACACATATAAATCAACTTCAGTCACTGAGATGAGGCAAATACAAGGGCTGCTCGATACACTGTTAGCCAGAGCTAAAGAAACACACGGCGGGTCCAGCGAAGGATATAGCATCAAGCTTCAACGAACTTATAGAATGTTGTAGCCGTCCTTAAGTCTGAACCCTAATACGCCGCGTTGCAAATGATGAGTCCAGCATAGCTATCAACCATGACTCGGTCATCAACCCTGCGTACAGTCTGTCGCATGATTTCAACATTGCATCTGACCTTTTTGTAACGAGAAATGGACTCTCTGAATTTCTATAAAATATATGTTTCTCTACAATTTTCTTGAATTTGCATTTGCACTCCCTTTTCATATGCCAAACGCGCCATAAAGACATTACACAATTTCCGTATGTTACTGCTGTAGCAACACCGCGAAACTTCGGTCAAGTGACTTCAGATGACAATTATTTGAACAGGTTGATGTTCTTCGTGCACAATAACCTTACCTATGAAGGTAAGCAAGTGTTCCCCCACATGTTTTATGTCAAGTTTATCTGTATGGTAACTAGAAAAAGTGCCGAAAGAAAACAAATACTCCATTGTCGATTCCAATTAACTCTAGCTTCATCAATAAACCAAATGTCCACCCGCATTTTCATATGAAATATAAAAGCGAAGGCAATGATCGGGAATCGATACAATGACCTTACACCTCCCATTCAAGACACCAAAGTGAAAGAAACAAAAACATAAAATAAAACATCACTGGCGGAAAGCAAAGATTCCTACTTTTGTGGAAATGGCAGCGACCGACATGAATTCGAGATATATATAAACTAATGTTAAAGTATTTCCATCAGCTATACCAGATTTTGACCGTTAGCCTTATCCTGCGAAAAGAGGCTCATGTTCGTAAATAATCAGCCTTTATAAAATGTTTGAACAAAATAGATACAACAATGAGAGATCTTCACAAAGTGTCCTTTATTTTGGCCTACTACCCTGCTCCAGGGGCATAAAACAAGATATCTGCTCTCTTTGTCCAAATGCGAATACTTTTTAATGGCAAAGATGTAAGCATATGAAGAATTTTCATTTTAAGGTCCCAGATTTTAACCTCTAGCCTCTAGCGCCGCCCTGGGCACGTACATAACTGTATGTACCAACATTGGTTGCAACTGATTCTGAAAATTTGAGTTTTTTCGAATATAAAAACACCAATGTAAGAGTAACCAAATTTAACCTTAGAATAACATAGCTCAAGGTCAACCCAGGGTTATAATTTGAATAAATTATTAAAGGTCACAATTTCTATTGCTACATACCAAAATAGAATTAAAGACATTGATCAGGAATCAATACAATTAGCTCACACCTCCAATCAGAGTTACCAAAGGGAAAGAAACAAACATGAAATAACTAGACCCAAATGGAAACATCAACAGCGGAACGCCAAAAGGACAGTTACGAGACATTCTCACAAAATGGCCAATTGGCTATCCAAAACAAAACGATGTAAGCAATACACACATTCAAAGACGAACTATAACAAAATTAAACTAAGACAGACGAACAGCTTTGGAACGATCAGTGAAAAGTACTGTTTCAATTGGTGGGCGGGGGTGCTCATTTCGATTTTACGCGGCCGCAATCCTCGTCCTTACTCTCGTCGCGATTCAGACAATTAATTGGTTCAGTGCGCACGAATGCTTCATTGCCTTCGTTTCTATTTTCCTAACTCACCAGTGCAACATCCCCGAGAAAACAAAAATCAAACAACCACAGAGAGGAAACAACGGGGAGGACCCGACAGCAAGAAAACATTGGAATGCTGGAGCAGAAAAAAACCAACAGTAAGACTCCATGTTTCATGTCAATCGGTGTATATTGTTTGCTTCCAAAGGGTCTAATAATTAAGAACTTATTTTACACATTTATGCATAAGCAGTCATCTTGTTCATGCGATCAACCACTTTTGAATACACTTTCATAACAACTTTCATACCGTTATTCAATTTATGGGACCTGAGTGACATTTGGTTTATCTATATTTGTTTTTGTTAAGCTAATTTTGAGGACAAAGGGTTCACTGTTCATTGAAAAAATCAATAATTACTCCCCCACCCCTTTACAATGGCATACGTTCTAACAGACCACATCTGACGTTACCATAAAACAGGACAATGGCAGTTTGAACAGACTAAGATCGGCTTGAATTCTCCCTGCTACATACCAAGTTTCAATGTTATCGGTCCATTTGGTTCCAAGGAGAAGCGGTTTACCATAAACTGTCATGGCAACCATCCTGGTTGTGTGAACTGGGCCTTTTTCTTTTCCCCCATCTAATGGAATTTTGAGTTAAATCTGCACAGGGATTAAAGTGGAGAATATATTTGAAAATACCAGTGAAAAAAAAAATTTTATCATACGATGTCGTTGATAAGCAGTGGATAACGTCGTGTAAAAAATCGTATGACCACACGTGTAATAACACTTTGGTGGAATTATATAACGTCATGACGCCGTCCATGTCAACCATGCTCTTTTTGTGGATATTTTGTCAAATTTAAAGGCGATGAAATCAAAGTTAAAGTGGCCATATGACAAAAAGAATCATACACTCGTGGTCATTTCATATGAAATTTATGAAACTCGCCGAAGGCTCGTTTCATAAATTTCATATGAAATGGCCACTCGTGTATGATCCCCTATTAATTAATTTCTTTTCAATTGATGTTTTATTACAAGAATGCAATATACAAGAAAAGAACAACAGGATTTGAAAATGTTGAAAGACAGACGACAGACGAGAACAGTGCCTATAATTTATTCCTACTCTGAGTTCAGCAGTGGCCCAGAGCTCAGATATTTAGCATGTAGCAACGGTAAGTGGTCACCTACATAAATCCTGCCAACCATGTCCCTAGGGTCCAAATGGGCCACGCCCTTGGGGTCCCTCAGCTCCCATAGACTCATAATGGGAAAATCTTCAAAAATCTTCTTCTCTGAATGCTCATGGACGCTAATAAATATTCTGAAAAAGGGGGTAATCCTTTGGAAGCAAGGACTACAGCACAGAACAGAAAATTATGGAGTGTACAAGAGTTTTCTGGGCCAGACTAGTTACTTTCGGCTAATTACGGCCGGATGTTAACCGGAGTCCAACTGTTGGTTTTCTTTTGCTCCGGCATTTTCAGTATATCACGTTGTAGAGTTGTTTCATCTCTGTATTTGTTTATTTTTATGTTCTTGGAGATGTTGCACTGATCAGTTAGAAATCCTTCAAATTATTTGTCTTAACCACGACAGATGACAGATCCAAGGGCCAGGACTGCGGCGACGTAAAACTGATTTAAGCCCCCTACCCCCACAAGTGAAAAACTTTATCACTGACCGTTCAAAGTCTTTCCTTCCCTTTGGTGTCTTGGATAGGAGGTGTGAGGTAATTGTGTGGATTCCTGATCATTGCCTTCAATTCTATTTTAGAAGCTCGACAGAAAAAATAGCCATCGGAAGAGATGGCAAATCCCCCGACCAAAAGCCAATACGGCCTCCAGAAGATTGTTTACCAATAGAAAGTGCACCAGAATTAAACCAGCAATATATCACAAAAGTATTGCAGTTATGGCCACCACAAGATTATTCAGGAGAGATAACTAAAAAACCAGGGTACTCAGAACTGTGGTTCTTGCGCATGACATGCCTGCTTAAGCTCATGCATTTCTGTACAAAGTACCATCAATATGTCTCAAAGGTTGTTGGAGATCACAAGCTGGTCATACTGTTATATTGGAAGGGTAGATAACTTAAATATTTATCATAGCACCCAGAATGGTGGTTCCTAGGCATAAAGCGCCGTCACAACCTTGTATACAATTGTGCCAAGTACCATCAATATATCTCAAAGGGTATTGGAGTTATGGCCATCAAAAGGTTAAATAGTCAGGGGAGATAATTAAAACAAGAGGGCCCAATGGCCCTATATCGCTCACCTGTGTACCAGAAAATCATTAGTGTAGGAGACCACTTGACATTCCTATATACTAAATATCTGAGCTCAGGCAAAGCGGTGTCCATGCTTATAAACCCTACTGGTTTCATTGGGCAACAGGGCTTGAGATGTAATTTCATCTCAATGTCGGGTAAAAGTCCCACAAAATTGGAAGAGACATCTCCAAAATGACCTATACAGTGTTGACGGGGATGTAAAACCTCAAATCAAACAAAATCTGTGCCTTATGGTTTTGGGGAAAAGATTTTTTTTTTAGTTTTTTTCCGGTATAAGTCTATAGGAGCTAATGAGCCCTGGGGCTTGGCCAATTTTGACCCAAAGGGCACAATTGGCAGGATTTATGTAGGCGACCATTTTGTGTTGCTATATACTAAATATCTAAGGTCTGTACTTCATGGTTTCAAAGAATTTTGAAGCTTTTTTCCATTATAAGTTTGTTGGAGTTAAGGGGCCACAGGATTTGGACCCCAGGGGCATGATTGGCAGGATTCATGTAGGCAACCACTCGACATTGCTACATGCTAAATACCTAAGCTCTGGGACTTATGGTTTCAGAGAAGAAGATTTTTGAAGACTTTTCCCCCATTTTAAGTTTTTTTTTTTCATTATAAGGGCCCTGTTGTTTCAGAGGAGAAGATTTTTGAAGTTTCTCCAATTGTAAGTCTATGGAAGCTAAAGACCCCTGGGGTGTGGCCAATTTGGATCCCAGGGGCATAACTGGCAGGATTTATGTAGGTGGCCCCTTGACGTTGCTACATACTAAAAATCTAAGTTCTGGGCCTTATGGTTTCATAGAAGAAGATTTTTTAAGTTTTTTTTTTCCATTATAAGTCTATTGGAGGTGATGAGCTCGGGCGTGGCCACTTTTGACCCCAGGGGCAGGGTAAGCAGGATTTATGTAGCTGGCTATTTTATGATGCTAGACACTAAATATCTAAGTTCTGTGCTTCACAGTTTCTGAGAAGATTTTTGAAGCTTTTTTCCATTATGAGTCTATGGGAGCTAAAGGGCCCCGGGGCGTGGCCCATTTGGACCCCAGGGACATGATTAGCAGGAAATATGTAGGAAACCACTTGCAGTTGCTACATGCTAAATATCTTAGCTCTGGGCTCTGTGTTTTCAGAGAAGAAGATTTTTGAAGCTTTTTTCCATTATGAGTCTATGGGAGCTAATGGGCCCCGTGGCGTGGCCCATTTGGACCCCAGGGGCATGATTAGCAGGAAATATGTAGGAGATCACTTGCAGTTGCTACATGGTAGATATCTAAGCTCTGGGCCCTGTGGTTTCAGAGAAGAAGATTTTTGAAGTTTTTTTTTCCATTATGAGTCTATAGGAGCTAAAGGGCCCCGGGCGTGGCCCGTTTGGACCCCAGGGGCATGATTGGCAGGAATTATGTAGGTGACCACTGGCCGTTGCTACATGCTAAATATCTAAGCTCTGAGCTCTGTGGTTTCAGAGAAGAAGATTTTTGAAGCTTTATTTTTCCATTATGAGTCTATAGGAGCTAACTGGCCCCGGGGCGTGGCCCTTTTGGATCCCAGGGGCATGATTGGCAGGAATTACGTAGGTGACCACTTGCAGTTGCTACGTGCTAAATATCTAAGCTCTGGGCGCTGTGGTTTCCGAGAAGAAGATTTTTGAAGCTTTTTTCCATTACGAGTCTATGGTAGAGAAGGGGCCCCGGGGCGTGGCCCATTTGGAACCCAGGGGCATGATTGGCAGGAATCATGTAGGTGACCAATTGGCGTTCCTACATGCTAAATATCTAAACTCTGGGCCATGTGGTTTCAGAGAAGAAGGTTTTTAGAGCTTTTTTACCACTATGAGTCTATGGGAGCTAAAGAGCCCCGGGGCGTGGCCCATTTGGAACCTAGGGGCATGATTATTTATGTAGGAGACCACTTGCCCTTGCTACATGCCAAATATCTCAGCTCTGGGCCCTGTGGTTTCCGAGAAGATTTTTGAAGTTTTATTCCATTATGAGTCTATAGGAGCTAAAGGGCCCCGGGGCGTGACCCGTTTGGACCCCAGGGGCATAATTGGCAGGAATTATGTATGTGACCACTTGCCGTTGCTACATGCTAAATATCTAAGCTCTTGGCCCTGTGGTTTCCTAGAAGAAGATTTTTGAAGCTTTTTGTTCCATTATGAGTCTATGGGAGCGAAGGGGCCCCAGGGCATCGCCCATTTGGAACCTAGGGGCATGATTGGCAGGAATTATGTAGGTGGCCACTGGCCGTTGCTATATGCTAAATATCTAAGCTCTGGGCCCTGTGGTTTCAGAGAAGAAGATTTTTGAAGCTTTTTTTCCATTATGAGTCTATGGGAGCAAAGGGGCCCCGGGGTGTGGCCAATTTGGACCTCAGGGACATGATTGGCAGGAATTATGTAGGTGACCACTTGCCGTTGCTACATGCCAAATATCGCAGCTCTGGGCCCTGTGGTTTCAGAGAAGAAGATTTTTGCAGCTTTTTTCCATTATGAGTCTATAGGAGCTTAAGGACCTCGGGTCGTTGCCCGTTCGGAACCCAGGGGCATGATTGGCAGGAATTATGTAGGTGACCACTTGCCCTTGCTACATGCCAAATATCTCAGCTCTGGGTCCTGTGGTTTCCGAGAAGAAGATTTTTGAAGCTTTTTGTTCCACTGTGAGTCTATGGGAGCGAAGGGGCCCTGGGGCGTGGCCAATGTGGACCCCAGGGGCATGATTGGCAGGAATTATGTAGGTGACCACTGGCCGTTGCTACATGCTAAATATCTTAGCTATGGGCCCTGTGGTTTCCGAGAAGACGATTTTTGAAGCTTTTTGTTCCATTATGAGTCTATGGGAGCAAAGGGGCCCCAGGGCGTCGCCCATTTAGAACCCAGGGGCATGATTGGCAGGAATTATGTAGGTGGCCACTGGCCGTTGCTACATGCTTAATTTCTAAGCTCTGGGCCCTGTGAATTCAGAGAAGAAGATTTTTGAAGCTTTTTTTCCATTATGAGTCTATGGGAGCTAAGGGGCCCCGGGGTGTGGCCAATTTGGACCCCAGGGGCATGATTGGCAGGAATTATGTAAGTGACCACTTTCCGTTGCTACATGCCAAATATCGCAGCTCTGGGCCCTGTGGTTTCAGAGAAGAAGATTTTTGAAGCTTTTTTCCATTATGAGTCTATAGGAGCTAAAAGGCCCCGGGGCGTGGCCCGTTTGGAACCCAGGGGCATGATTGGCAGGAATTATGTAGGTGACCACTTGCCCTTGCTATATGCTAAATATCTAAGCTCTGGGTCCTGTGGTTTCCGAGAAGAAGATTTTTGAAGCTTTTTGTTCCATTGTGAGTCTATGGGAGCGAAGGGGCCCTGGGGCGTGGCCAATGTGGACCCCAGGGGCATGATTGGCAGGAATTATGTAGGTGACCACTGGTCGTTGCTACATGCTAAATATCTTAGATCTGGGCCCTGTGGTTTCAGAGAAGAAGATATTTTAATTTTTTTCCCATTGTAAGTCTATGGGAGCTGTATGTTGCCATAGCAACCAGAATTCCAATCTGATCAGCCCAAAAACCTTATGCAGCCTTTCCCCCTACCTGATGATGCTTCTCATGAAATTTGATCAAGATTGACATCGTGGTATTAGAGATATACTTATTTGAAATTGTTTACGGACGCACGCACGCACGGACGGACGGACGGACGGACGCACGACGGACGACGGACAAAAAGTGACCACAAAAGCTCACCTTGTCACTACGTGACAGGTGAGCTAAAAAACCAGGGCACCCAGAGTTATGGTTCTTGCATATGACACACCTGCTTAACCTCTATGTACAACTGTACCAAGTACCATCAATATATCTCAGAGTATTGGAGATGTGGCCATCACAAGGTAGTCAATCTTTGTTATTGGAAGGGGAGATAACTCAAAAACCATGGTACCCAGAGTTGTGGTTCTTGTACATGACACACCGTCTCGACCTTGTGAACAACTGTG
Source organism: Lucinisca nassula (assembly GCA_963580285.1). Classification (NCBI taxonomy): domain Eukaryota; kingdom Metazoa; phylum Mollusca; class Bivalvia; order Lucinida; family Lucinidae; genus Lucinisca; species Lucinisca nassula. The sequence goes on from OY757013.1 coordinate 144,126,479, forward strand.
CCAGGTATCATCAATATTTCTTAAAGGGTATTGGAGTTATGGCTATCACAAGGTAGTCACTCTATTTTATTGGAAGGGGAGATAACTCAAAAACCATTACAGCCAGAGTTGCGGTTCTTGTGCATGACACACCGTCTCGACCTTGTGAACAACTGTGCCAGGTATCATCAATATATCTTAAAGGGTATTGGAGTTATGGCCATCACAAAGTAGTCACTCTATTTTATTGGAACGGGAGATAACTCAAAAACCATGGCAGCCAGAGTTGTGGTTCTTGTGCATCACACGCTGTCTCAGCCTTGTGAACAATTGTGCCATGAACCATCAATGAATCTCAAAGGGTAAAGGAGTTATGGTCATCACAAGGTTGAGTCTACGAACGGACGGACAGACGGACGGACGCCAGGCTGATCGCTTTATCCCCCGAACCTATTCGGTCGGGGGATAAAAAGGAAAATATGCGTATAAAACTCGTAAATAATACACTAAAGTAGTAGTGCAAAATGGCATTATTTTACCTTTTCTCCCATTGACCAAAATCACCGAATGGCCTTGAACTTTAGCATTCTTAGATATTCTTGTGATATATATGTCGAGGCAATGATCGTGAATCGATACAATTACCCTTCACCTCCGATCAGAGACACCAAAAGGACAGTTATTTTCCCACAAAAAGGCAAAACAGCTACCCAAAAGTAAAATATATAAGAAATGTATACACATGCAAAGACTAACTATTACAAAAATAAACAGGAACGGTGAGTAAAACGTATTTCACGTGTGGGCTTAATCGATTTTATATGGACATAAACCTAAATACATACTCTCATGTCATAGACTACAATGGTTTGGGGGTAAATATATTGTTTTATCCTTTTTTATCCAGAAGCCTGGTGAGGGACCAATCTGATATTCCAGTAAAGGTTTAGTTTTCATATTTGGGCATCGTGGCCATCTTGGTCTTATGACCTGGGTCACTGAAACAAACTTTCGTTCCCCTATTGTCAAATTGTAGCATATGAAAAACTGAATTGAAGACAAAGACCAGGAATCGATACAATTAATCAACAGCTCCAATGAGATACATCAAAGGGAAATCTAAGCTTAAATTTGTCCACCTATTTCAGAGAAGCTGTTTGAAAACGGTAGGCGGGCTGGCAATAGGGTCATGCCATCCTACCCAAGCTCTGGGGAGCTAAAACATTAGCTTGGTTTCATATGACATTGGAAATTAAGAAATATCGATAGTGATAAGGGGATTCATGTTATATAAGGTTTACATCGATAACTCCACAAGCTCACACGATCTTATTAATTATGCATTCTCTAAGGCGTGGATGCTTTCGTATTGTGGTTCTCCGTGGTGAACAAAATCCGTGGGGAAACTGCCAGCCTTGGACTATCCTATCAGATGCTGACATCGGGAGCCGAACCCGGACCGCATCGCTGACAAGCGGGGGACATACCACTGCGCCACTCATGGCTCCAAAAGAATTTCATATGGCGATCCTACTTTTTTCCTTAAACCAGAATGTTGTTTCAGCTATTACATTCGTTATTATGATGGATGTCAACTGATGAACCGTTTAACTTTCAACAGAGAATTGAAAACAAATTAACCAAGGCTATAGGCACACGTCACCCAGTGATGCAAGACTCTCTCTGTAAAGTTGGCGAAATTGGAATCGACCAGTTTGCCTGACTGACAGGTAAGTGACATTAGAAAACTGAGATTTTAGGAGAATGGATACAAATCTTGAGAAGGGGGAGGTAACTCTTTAAAGGATATATTGCAATGCGTTTTAAAAAGGGTAAACTTTAAAAAGAAATATTTGGCTCTTAAGGAGCCAATCATTTCCTTTAAAGGCATTTATTCTTGTAAGGTAGAACACACCGTGTGCTCATAATTGTTTTATTGCCCCCTGTGATATACTCTCTGTAGCAGATCAAAGGCAGCCCTAATATGGTGATTAGTAGACCTTGTTGAATCCCTGACTGAGGCACTTAAGGGGAAAATCACTCAGGTAAACTCTAGTCAACAGTTAGTAAACTATTAATTTTTACCCCAAGGAGGCCCCTTACCTTTTGAAGTTAAAGACCTTCTCTTTAGCCAGCACTGAGGGCTATATAATATGTGACGCGTCATGAGATTTTGTGCCCAAATTGGGCATTACGTCATTCCGAGAAAACGTGAAGAATCGCGACGTTATAATTGACGTAGCTAATTTATGGCGCAGCTGTTGCTAAATACTTTAAACAAGAGCCTTTTACTTTGTAAATTATAAAGTTTGCATAGAATTTATAAGCAAAAATTTGAAAACGGTTCTACGTTTCCTACGAGGAAAGAATTTTGACCGGTTGTTTTGACCGGTTGTACAAAGAAGTAATAAAACATAAAAATTAAAAAAGTGCCGACTAGCTCAGTCGGTAGAACGTTGCCTACCACGCAAAGGTTCCCTGGTTCAACTCCGAACAACTACTTCATTTTTTCATCTTCATCTTTTTTAAATTATGTTTGTTTTGGAGGTTATTGGTCCAGTCAACACTATTTAGGTCATTTTTGAGCCGATAAGTTTGCCTATCCACACTTTTCCTGGGCAGGCTTATACGTGAGTGGTTAACCAATACAGTGCACATTCTTTCGCCAGAAACTGACGACTGTCCTTCTTGAATCAGCGGAAAGGTTAAAATATGTATTTTGTAGAATTGTTGCGAGAGTTGCCTGCCTTGAACACCATATACAGGGTCACCAAAAGTTTAAAGTGCGAAAATAATATTCCTCAGATAAGTGTTCGTTTGTTTGTTTGTATTGGAGTTTAACGGCCAAAACACTATTTAGGCCATTTTTGAGCCAGTCAGTTCATCTATCCACACTTATGCTGGGCAGGCGTATACGCAAGCGGTTAACTAGTACATTTTACATTCTTTCGCCAGAAACTGATAACTGCCCTTCTTGAAACGGCCGAAGGTAGGAAAGATTTCATGATCAATCTCCACGTAAGGATGTTGCCGACGCCGGCAGATATCAAACCCGCGTTCTCTTGATCAATTCTGACAGACTAATTAATTTGCACTTGCTCACGGTTTTAATAGAGGTAAATAGCTCGTTCCCTTGATTCAGAGGGTTTAATACCAAGGTTCCATGGTAGCAACAACAGCAGATCTCCCAAATACACTTTGACATTACAGGACACATGCAGGGGAGGCAGGCAAGTCTTTCAAATATATTTTGCCTCCTTTATATAAAATAATTTGGAAACTGAATAGCACACAGTTATGCGCCTTAACAACTTCTTTCAAGGTTTGATTCCTGATTAGCATGCAATAGGCCAGCGGTATAGTGGCCATCAATCCAAGGCCGGTGGATTCCTCAACCATGTAAGACCACATTGTCAAATTCAGCACCTTCAAGAATGCCTACGGATAAGCTTAGTAATCAAATAATAAATTATGTTTTGATTTAAAGGAAAGAATTTGCTCCTGAGGTGCGGAAATGTATAGTTTGGCAAGACACTTAAATAAATGTTACTAGGCACCTATCACTGGGAACATCATATGTATGTACACGGATATGCACCACTTTCAAACCACGGGTTGCGCAAACAGTTACTTCTATACTGTTTGCGCAACCCTTGATTTGAATTCTATACTCCCACATGTTAGATGTATGGAGAATAATTGCAGGTTGATAGAAAGAAGACTCCAGGCTAACATATTTAAAAATCGAGATTTAGTCTTACACGTCTATAACATAAAGTCAAAATTAATATGATACTGAGTTCGAGTCGGGCTCGGGTTACATGCGAGACACCAAATTCTGCAACGGAAGGTCAGTTGTTGTTTTTTTCTCCGGGTACTCCGGTTTTCGCCAACCATTAATTAACGATCGGCTCGATATGTTAAATAATCTTGAAAAGACCCGTCAAAATAAAAAAAAAAAAAAAATTGGTACTGCCTATCTTACCATTCACCTTACGATTTAGAAAAAAAAACACATAGCATTTAATTCACCAGTACTGAAATGCTTAGCACTGAAGTACATGTACCATGCAGCCTCGTCCCGATGGGCGAGTGAAATCAACACCAGTTTAAGTATATGAATCATATCAATAACTGCAAGTCAAGTATAATTTTAAGGCATTTTTAGTGATTATATACGAACAACGAGTATATAAGCAGTGATTATATACAAACTACGGTGGCCCCCACCCATAGGGGCTTGATGAAATATATGGGCTGCATGATGCTTCCACGCAGAGCTGAATCCGGCCCGCACACTAGTACCGGTAAACCGCTTAGAGAATCTAAGCCTGTCCAGGAACCGCGGTGCGAGGCGGACCGTCCATGCTAATAAACCCTATTGGTTTCATTGGGCGACAGGGCTTGAGATGTCATTTCATCTCAGTGTCGGGTAAAAGTCCCACAAAATTGGAAGCAACGTCTCCAGAATGACCTTTACAGTGTTGACGGGGACGTTAAACCTCAAATCAAACAAAATACAAACTACGAGTATATATGTACTCGTAAATGTTTTGACTCTATATTGATGTGCTTGTTTCTATTGCTAAAACTGCGAATACAAGTGCAACTGCATGTTTTAAGTCCTCATTAAATGTCGGCATCAGTGTATTCTGCAGCTAGTACTGGTCATGTTTGATGATATAAGTTTGGACATACTAGCTTTATATGCACTTTAGTTTGTTTGCATAAAGTATAACTATAATTTCAGTTTTGACTGTCAAATATTGCAATGCACTTTCACTGTCAGGGAAAAAGTTAATTAAAGTTAGAAATTCAAATAATTGCTGGCTGTATTCACTTTTACTAGGAATTGTCTATGGCCCTGGTAGAGCCCACATATTATTGTAGCCGTGCCATCCTCTCTCGACCTTCTGGTTTATCTCGACTAGTGGCGCCCTTACTATATTCTACACCATCTACATGTATGGAATGGAATAGCCGATTTGATTTTATGGCAAAGTTATACTTCATTATATTTAATTGATAGGCCCATGTGAGATATGTGTTCCTAACAGACTTAAAGAAGGATATTATTCTGTCGAAATTTTGGAATAGCTTTCTTATCTGTGCTACATAGCAATATTGTAATACGCCTGATAGAAATACCTCACTGAGGCGGTTCTTCCAAGTATCCACAATTGTGTTAGTTAAAATATTGCATACCCTTATAACCCCAGATAATCTGCGTGGCATTTTTGTTTGTTTGTGTTGGTGTAAGTGTTATACAACCTTGTCAACACTATTTATATCATTTTGGAAACATTCCTTCCAATTTTGGGGGACTTTTACCCGGTACATGTCAAGCCCCCACCCCCCTCCCCCATAAACAAACTGTTACAGTTTATATGCAGTACAATCTCGCTATAAATGCTTCGCCTGGGCAAGCTAAGACCTTTTTAGTGTTTTAAAAACTTGTCAGGTAGGCACAATGTAGACAATCTATTTCTCCTAGCCCTGATGGGAGGGGACGTTTTGTAAAGTTTGTTTTGCAAGGATGTTCATGACAAGGAGATGCTAATTTACTCACGCAATAGCTGCTTTAAATCTGTACGATTTGCACACACACAATTACACATATACTCACACACTCACACAAGTATGTAAATGCCAACTTTACTTCATCCTGCGATTTTATATACCAAATCAGTTGGTGGGTGGGGTAATCTGATAAAATACTTATGAATTGCATGTATGCCACTATTTAATGGAGATAACTGATTTATTTACAATAAAATTTTGCTATAATTGTAATGATGCACAAACAGTTTTGTCGAAAAAGTAAAGGATTGTGCGAATTTTTTCTCTGTTGTATTATTTTCATTTTCATATGGAATTCATATTTTTATAAGCCATCATGAAATTATTCATGCAGCTATGACCTAGAATGGGAGCAATGATGCGTTAAAAAGTCTGCTCCCATAAGCCAGACTTTGCCGGAAAAGTAATTGATACAGTCCAATTTTGGCTATTTAGATGTAGCATTCAAATAAATTTATATTGGTGACATACACAAATAAAATGCAAGCAGGTGGGCTACTCTGTATCCAAGCAAAGCTGATCTCTCTGGCAATGGTGGAAATTAATGTTGTTACATGATCTTTAACTGGATTTAGCAATGCACATTCACATTACTTTTATTTAGATTGAATGAGAAAATATATTCCCAGCTCTACAAGAGTATTTTGTTCGAGAAATTTTAGGATTTTAAATGTGTTGCCATGACAAAACAATTCTCCCCAACAAATATTTAATGAATGATTGCTATTAGGTGAATAAATAATTGTGTAAAAACATGATTTGCTGATATTTCATTTTCTCTAAATGCTTTATGTGGCTTTGAAGTCAAGATTTACTAGCAAATATTCATTTAAAATAACCGAAAATGCAAATTTTGTATATTTGGGGTCAGTTTTTAGAGACCTATATCTCGTATACCGCTCAATGTTTTCATCTGAAATTTCACATATGCACTTCAGTATTACAAAGCTATCAGAAAATGGCAAAAACCCATTGTCGGTAATGGACCCCATTTGGACCCAAAATCTCATGACGCGTCACATATTATGCAATGCAATGATGGTCCTCAATAAACAAGAATAAATGCCTTTAAGAGTCGGTCGCCTTTTCGGAGGAACTTAATTTACAGTAACTGGAACAGAAAGTTGTCTCTTGTAAAACTGAAAATATTGCAGGTCCATTAACTCTCTTTAATTATAATAAATACCAAGCAAACTGTGTAACAACCGACTCCATATTTTCATGCAGATAAAGAAATTAAATATTGTAAGCTTACCTCGGCGCTGTAATCTTCCTGAATAGAAACAAAGAGTTATCATAGAAACAAACATTACAAAGATTTTGACTGTCCCTTTGTCGTAAGGGCAGTGACAAAAGAAAACGAGTCCATGGGTGTGTGAGTACAGTGAAATCTCCATTACGATAGCATACTCTTGTGAAGGCGTAAAAGAGGCTTTCAATGCTCCGGCACTATGTTTAATGTCAATGTGATATTGTTCTTATCTCTGCTATCAACATAGATTGTGGATGCCCGTTATAACCGATCACCAAGGTGGTTTAAACGGGTATACTCACCACTATGTCCATGGACAAACATCTATATCAATGAAAGCCCCACTTTTCAATATATATATAACGTGGGGCATTAAACTGACTTGCTATCATGATGTAAAGATCTGATCTATGAGCTGTGGCAATGGAAATCCGACTTTGTACATGTACCTATAGTGTAGTCTAAAAAGGAATATTTGCTGAAATAAAACATCTAGTAAGGAACACCCTTTAAACTCAACATTTAACAAAGAAACTTGAGGTTTACACAGGGTATACATTTTTTCTTGTTTTTCTGCAGAAATGCAAAACGATTGCAAGTACTCACTGGAACCGCTTAATTTATGAGAAAACAAATGTCACAAATTTTCATTATAATGAAAGAAGTATAATACGACATGCATTTGTCATCAAAAAGGCTAAGTAATCAATGTTCATGGCAGTATCCTAATGTAAACTCTGATTAAAGTGCATGGATATGAAAATTGCTGTGTGCTTTTGCCGGCCTCTCACGTAACATGGCCCATTAACACTTCTGGAAGTTCCATTCACAAATTAAGAACAAGAGGGCCATCAGATCCATAGAGTAAGAAGTGGGCCCCGGGCTTCATACCAAATATCAAAAAAGCCAATAACTTGAACAATCTTTGCAAAGGTCTAATAGATGGAGCTACACACCAACTATCAAAGACCTGGGCCTTGCAGTTTCAGAGAAGAAGATTTTCAAAGATTATCTCTATATAAGTCTATGTAAAACCAAAGGGCCCCGGGGCGGGGGCATTTGTGGCCCGGGGGCTATTATTTGAACAATCTTGGAAGAGGTCCATTAGATGAAGCTCCATACCAAATATCAAATACCATGGCCTTGCAGTTTCAGATAAGAAGATTTCTAAATATTTCCCTATATTAGTCTATGTAAAACCAAAGGGTCTCGGGCGGGGGCATTTTTGGCCCCAGCACTATTATTTGAACAATCTTGGTAGGGTCCACTAGATGAAGCTTTATACCAAATATCAAAGACCTAGGCCTTGCGGTTTCGGAGAAGAAGATTTTTAAAGATTTTCCCTAAAATTTATGTAAAACCAAAGGGCCCCCGGGGGGGGGGGGCATTTTTAGCCCCAGCACTATAATTTGAACAATTTTGGTAGGGGTCCACTTAGACTGGAAACAGTCCATTCATTTAATCATTTCGCTTATAAGAATATGCTTATTAATTTTAACCCAGCTCAAAAGCAATGACTTCCATCCCAAAGCACCAAATGAATGGACTGGACTAATGCGATGGTCCATGATGTAATAGTTTGTTGACCCCTTCAAGGTAACAGACAGTCCAGCTGCTAATGTTTTGATAACCCTACTCCAAGGCTGCTGCTAATGGCCTGTGAATAGATTTATATCTCCAGCCACCAAGATAATGTGTATTCTAGACAATTTGGTCATTCCCGAGTATTATGCCTCGAAAAGCAGATATGGTTTTGCAGTTGGTCTTTAAAGGCATTTATTCTTGATTATTGAGGACTATCATTTCATTACATAATATTATGTAGCCCTCAATGCTCACTGGAGAGAAGTCATCTGTCTTCAACAGGTAAGGGGTCGCCTTGGGGAAAATCAATAAATTACTTACTGTTGACTGGTGTACATTATTGATTTTCCCCTTAAAGACACATTTTTCGATTACATAACATCCTAATGACCGTTTATTAAAGAATCCAGCATTGAGATAAAATACACTTGGGGTATTCAGGCTGTCATACAGGTAGGGGACCAAGAGAGGGTAGTAAACTACCTAGGGATATGACTTTGACACATTTACACCTAAGTCCTTATTTTGATTTACATGGAAGAAACAACAGCACTTTTTTCCGATTTTATATTTAGTAGCCATTATTTATAAACATTACAGAAAATGCCAATTTGAATATATTTGTAAATTTTTTCCATCAAAAATGATTTTATTTTCAGATAAAATCCTGATAACTTTATTATTTCTGCTCTAAACATATATTGTGGTTACTCATTAGAACCACCTCGGCAAAGCGGTTCAGACGAGTACCCACAATTTGTTTTTACAGTGTGACTGCTCGTAAGAACTGCTTCCATGAGGCGGTTCTAACGAGGACACACAATATATATTTTTTGAGGAAAAAGGAACATCCCCTAAACCCCACTTTTTATAGAGAAAATGGGGGGTTTAAGGGGGTATACATTATTTTCCTTATTTCTGCTCCAAGTCATAGGTTGCGGGTGCTCGTTAGAATCGTCTCATTGAGTCATAGGTTGTGGGTACTCGTTTGAACCGCCTCAGCGAGGCGGCTCAAAGGAGCACCCACAACCTATGTTTGCAATAAAAATAAGAAAAATAAATTTAATTGTGTTTGTTATTTTAGTTTTAAACTTGAAAAGGTGAAAAATATAATCTTAATTTTTTTTTTCTCTCTTTTCTGATATGATTGTGTCTAAAACATAAAACAGTTTATAGTTCCTCTTGACTGAAACTATAAAATTCTTATGTTTTAGACATTACATGATTTGTGTATCACATACTTTCAACCAAAATAAAATAAATAAATAAATAAATTAAAAAATAAATAAATATCAATAAATAAAGGCAAATTGATTGATAAAATTTTGAGGTTAATCAATTCATTTACCTTGTATGTTTACTTCTTTGCACTTTTGAGTAAAGGAAACAATGGATATCAGTGTTTTTCTTTACTTTATTTTAAAATAAAAAAAGAAGTTATTTAAACAAAATGTTGTTAGAAACAGTCTCAGTAAATTATACTATCTCTCAAGTACCCTTATTGAGCCCCCTATTAAACAAAAAATTTGTTCATAATCACCTCATAATCACTTAGATAAGATAAGCCTTTGATGTGCACTATGGTCCGAAGGAAATGTTTATTGAAGATCATTAGACAGGCCACCCCTTTTATATAAGGAAAAAAATGTGTCTTTAAGTGTCTCAGTCAGGGGATTCAACAAGAGCTACTAATCACCCTATTAATGGCCGCCTTTGATCTGCTTTAGTCAGTATATCACAGGGGGCAATAAAACAATTATGGACACACGGTGTGTTTTACTGTTACAGAATAAATGCCTTTAAAATTAAAATGCAGTTGTAGAATTGTTTGTTTCTGTAATACAGTGTACCGTAAAAAACCTAAAATTTCGGACACCTTTGAAGGCTTGCTGTAATTCTCCTAAAATTTAACAAATCTGTTTTACAATCCAGCAAGGCATCTAAAAGTGCATACAAAATGGCAAACAGTGTAGACCCTGATCAGATGCTCCTTCAGGAGCACTGCACTGTTTGCTAACGCCTATCAGTCCCAATAATTAGGATCATTACGGTACTGTATATCTGTATTCACTGCAACATAAAAAAATCAAATACAATGGCTGTAGTGACGTTAAATATGTTCTATATAAGGGTTATCTTTTTGAAGCAAGGAATACACCACAGAACTGGAAAATATGAAATGTACATTTTTTCTGGGCCAGATTAGCTAGTTTTGGCCAATTAGGCCATATCAGTGCCCTCAAATATTTTCAAAATTCAGCAATGGAATCAATGATCACAAAGGACAAGAAAATATAAACTACACTATGATGTAGGACAGGGAGACATTTTACGGCCACCACACATTCCCAGACACCAGCTGTAGTGACGTTAAATATGCTCTATATAAGGGTTATCCTTTGGAAGCAAGGAATACACCACAGAACTAGAAAATATGAAGTGTACATTTTTTCGGGTTTCGGCCAATTAGGCCTCATCAGTGACCCTCAAATATTTTAAAATTCCACAATGGAATCAATGACTGGGGTTTACAGGGGTAAACATTATTAGGACCCCGCAAATTTATTTGCGGGTGACCTGTAGTAATCACCCTGTCTGTCCGTCCGTCCATCTGTCTGTCCGTCCACATTTTTATGTTGTTTTTTTTCTAAATGACTTACGAACCGTCAAAGGCATCAACTTCAAACTTTAAATATAAGGTCACAATTCCATTACACAATTTCATGGCAAGTTACATTACTAGCTACAATACTCTTAGAGTTGTGGCCCTTTGAAAAACTTAAAAATGTCCAGATTTTTTATGTTTTTTTATTAATAACTTACAAACTGACAAACCTATCAACTTTAATCTTTAAATATAAGGTCACATTGTCATTACACAATTTCATGGCAAGTTCAGTAACTGTAGCTTCAATACTCTCACAGTTATGGCCCAATACTCTCAAAGTTATGGCCCTTGGAAAAACAAAAATTCAGCTTTTTCTGTCTTTTTTCATCCTTATTTCAAAACCGCTATAGATATTCAAATGCAACTTCCTTTAGTTATTGACAGTTGACCTATAGTAATGCTTTGTCTGTCTGTCAGTCCATCTGTCTGTCCATCTCACCGTCTTTCCATCCACTGTTTTCATGTTTTTTTTTTACTCTGAGAGATAGGGTCCTTTGAAAAAAATCAACTCCTCTGATGGCACTGCCTAGTCAGTTTCACCGACAGCCCTAGCTTTTCTTATTTCTGCTGTAGAATATAGATTGTGGGTACTCATTAGAACCGCCTTGATCAGGCAGTTCTAAATTGTACCTACAATCTATATTTTGAGCAGAAATAAGAAAAATATCACATTTTTTCATCTTAAAATTTTCTGTTTTTGGCGGTAAAATTTACAGTGTATTTGTATAGGAGTGTTTTCGTAATGTGGTGCTGACTAGTATCCATAATCTGTATTGATAGAGTGAGTGTTTGAGTTTTACGTCCCATCAACAGCTAAGGTCATGCGGAGACGGAGCTTGGTTTAAAGACTCTTCTGAAAGTCTGAAGAAGCCCGGGATCGATCCTGCGACCCCTGGTTTACAAGGCGAGTAGCATAACCACTACACCACAGAGGCTTCTCATAATCTGTGCTGTGTCATTGACGTGGTTCTGACTAGTAAACATAATCTATGTTTACCCCCTCAATGAGGTAATTCTGACTGGTCATCATAGTCCTAACCGCCTCAGTGAGGTGGGTATGTCTTGTCACCATAATCTATACTAATCGCCTCAATGAGAAGATTCTGACAATGCTAACCACGTCCGATGGTTCTGACTATTAACCAGAATCTATGATGCCTCATACTAGTAAACATTGTCAAACCGCCTCAATGGTTCTGACTAGTAAACAAAATAAATGCTTTGGGGTAAAAATAAGAACTAGAAATGTGTCAATAGAACACATATGCCCCAGCCAGGGGCCCACCTCACCCCGAAAAAATCAGGCTGCAACAACAGCTGTCAGTGGAGAGCATAACTCACCTGGAACAGTGTTCTTGAGTTCAATGGCATAGTTGGGGGTATTCCCAATTCAGCCTTTGAAAAAATAATTATCATCATACTACATATATATCCTATCAATCAAATTGTTTGGAAAATATGAGCTCTTTAAACATTAACATTAAAAATTTCTGAGTCTGTGACCTTGATCTTGAGGTCCTGGGCAAGGGCGGCGCAATGGCTGAATAAAATCTTAGCCAATCTATCTATCACCTTTCCAAATATGAAGCAAATCCATCCTGTGGTTCGGACAATGAGCTCTTAAATCTTTAACATATAAAAATTCCAAGTCTGTGATCTTGACCTTCACATCAGAGGTGGTGTTATGACTGAATAAAACTTTGAACCTGTAACTATCATCATACATAATATGAAGCAAATCCATCATATGGTTTGGAAAATATGAGCTCTTAACGTACTTTAAATTTAAAAAAATTCTATGTCTGTGGCCTTGACCTGGAAGTCATGTGCATAGGTGGGGTACTGCTGTATGTCACGTTGGGCCTGTATCCATTATCATACCATATATAAACACAATCCATCAAAATATGAAATCTTAAAAATTTAGGTTAAAAATTTCTAAGTCTGTGACATTGACCTTGAAGTCATTGGCATGGGTGGGGGTATTACTGAATAAAACTTTGGACCTGTTTCTGTCATCAAACCAAATGAATCCTAAAAGTTTAAGTTCTGGTACAAATACCTTAACCTGAGTCTTAAACATTTAAAATTTCGAAGTCCGTGACCTTGGCCTTGAGGTCATGGAAATTGGTTGGGGTATTGCTGAATAAAACTTTGAACCTATATCTATCCTCATATTAAATATAAACCAAATCCATCACATGGTTTGGAAAATATGAGCTCAAGTTCTACCTGGTAAAATACCGTTAACCTGAGTCTTAAACATTAAAAAATTCTAAGTCCGTGACCTTGACCCTGAGGTCATGGGTATGGGTGGGGGTATTGCTGAATACAACTTTGGACCTATATCTATCATCATACTAAATATAAACCAAATCCATCGTATGGTTTGGAAAATATGAGGTCAGGTTCTACCTGGTAGGATCACGTACGCAGAAGGACGTAAATTCGTACGCACATACGCACGCACACACTTATGTAAAACCGAAACACTTAATGCCCCGGCATCTAAAAGTATCAGAAATCATATGAAAAAATGTTCTTTTAGCTTTTTATCTCCAGGTGATAGGTGACAGCTTTTCCTCTGAAGTAAAATGAAAATGATTTCATCACGAAAACACGCCTTGAAAATTTTGCACCCCCCACCTTAAACCCCACTTTTATATAGTAAAACTGGGATTTAAGGGGGTAAACATTATTTTTCTTATTTCTGTTCAAAACATAGATTGTGGGTACTTGTTAGAACCGCCTCACCGAGGCAGTTCTAATGAGTGCCCACCAATGCGGTTCTATGTTTTTGTGCAGAAATATTAAAAATATCAGAATTTTTATCTGAAAATTTTCATTTTGGGGTGGTAAAATTCTCAATATATTTGTATCGGCCCCCGCCCATCGGGGCTTGAAGAAATATATGGGCTGCATGATGCTTCCACGCAGTGCTGAAACCGACCCGCACACGACTACAGGTAAACCGCTTAGAGGATCTAAGCCTGCCTTGGCAAAGCGGTGCGAGCGGCCATTGAGATGTCATTTCATCTCAGTACCGGGTAAAAGTCCCACAAAATTGAAAGCAACGTCTCCAAAATGACCTTTACAGTGTTGAAGGGGACGTTAAACCTCAAAACAAACAAACCAACAAACAAACAAAATACATCCTATTTCCCAGCAAAAGATATGTAATAGTGATATACATGCACACAATTTATGATACTAATGAACAGAATGCATTTATGCAGATGAGATAACTGAATAAGAGATAATAAGTTCTGATTAAGGCTGTAACTGTAATTCCTGACACATGTTGCAGACAATTAATGGGGTTATGAACTTTGACCAGACACTGACCATATAGTGAATCACCTTTACCTGTTGACCGTCCATCTCACTGAACGGCTGGAAATCGCATTAGTCCAGTCCCAAAAGTTTTGGAGGTCAGAAAGTATTAGAGAGGAGAATAATATAAATTCATTGCTAATACAAATGAGAAGATGTTGGTTAAACTTTTGGACTGATTCCAGTCTAGGGTCCACTAGATGAAGCTTCATACCAAATATCAAAGACCTGGGCCTTGTGGTTTAAGAGAAAAAGATTTTTAAAGAGTTTCCCTATATAAGCCCATGTAAAACCAAAGGGCCCAGGGCGGGGGCATTTTTGGCCCCAGCACTATAATTTGAACAATCTTGGTAGGGGTCCACTAGATGAAGCTTCATACCAAATATCAAAGACCATGGCCTTGCAGTTTCAGAGAAGAAGATTTCTAAAGATTTCCCTATATAAGTCTATGTGAAACCAAAGGGTCTCGGGCGGAGGCAAATTGGGCCCCTGCACTATAATTTGAACAATCTTGATAGAGGCCCACTAGATGAAATCTCCCACAAAATATCAAAGACCTTGGCCTTGTGGTTTCAGAAAAGAAGATTTTCCCTATATACGCCTATGTAAAACTAAAGGGCCACGGGGCGGGGGGCTTTTTTAGCCCACGGACTATAATTTGAACAATCTAGGTAGGGGTCCACTAGATGAAGCTTCATACCAAATAGCAAAGAACTGGGCCTTGTGGTTTCAGAGAATAAGATTTATAAAGATTTTCCCTATATAATGCTATGTTAAACCAAAGGGCCACGTGGCGGGGGCATTTTTGGTCTCAGGGCTATAATTTGAACAATCTTGATAGAGGTCCACTAGATGAAATTTCATAATAAATATCAATGACCTAAGCCTTGTGGTTTCAGAGAAGAAGATTTTTTAAAGATTTTCCATATATAAGTCTATGTAAAACCAAAGGGCCACATGATGGGAGCATTTTTGGTCTCAGGGCTATAATTTGAACAATCTTGGAAGAGGTCCACTAGCTGAAGCTTCATAACAATCAAACACCTAAGCCTTGTGGTTTCAGAAAAGAAGATTTTTCAAGATTTTCCCAATATAAGTCTATGTAGAACCAAAGGGCCCCGGAGCGGGGGCATTTTTGGCCCAGGGCTATAATTTGAACAATCTTGGTAGAGGTCCACAAGATGAAGCTTCATACCAAATATCAAAGACCTGGGCTTTGTAGTTTCAGAGGAGGAGATTTTTAAAGATTTTCCCTATATAAGCCTATGTAAAACCAAAGGGCCCCGGGGCGGGGGCATTTTTGGCCCCAGCACTATAATTTGAACAATCTTGGTAGGGGTCCACTAGATGAAGCTTCATACCAAATAGCAAAGACCTGGGCCTTTCAGTTTCAGAGAAGATTTTTAAAGATTTTCCCAATATAAGCCCATGTGAAACAAAAGGGTCCCAGGGCGGGGCATTTTTGGCCCAAGCACTATTATTTGAACAATCTTGGTAGGGGTCCACTAGATGAAGCTTCATACCAAATATCAAAGACCTTGGCCTTGCGGTTTGGAGAAGAAGATTGTTAAAGTTTTTCCCTATACAAGCCCATGTAAAACCCAAGGGCCCCGTGGCGGGGGCATTTTTGGCCCCAACACTATAATTTGAACAATTTTGGTAGTGGTCCATTAGATGAAGCTTCATACCAAATATCAAAGACCTGGGCCTTGGGGTTTCAGAGAAGAAGATTTTTAAAGATTTTCCCTATATAAGCCCATGTAAAACGAAAGGGCCCCGGTGCGGAGGCATTTTTTTGACCCCAGCACTATGGTTTGAACAATTTTGGTAGGGGTCCACTAGATAAAGCTTCATACCATATAGCAAAGACCTGGGCCTTGCAGTTTCAGAGAAGAAGATTTTTAAAGATTTTCCCTATATAAGCCCATGTGAAACAAAAAGGCCCCGGGGCGGGGGCATTTTTGGCCCCAGCACTATTATTTGAACAATCTTGGTAGGGGTCCACTAGATGAAGCTTCAACCATAGTGCAGTTTATATTTTAATTTTGGTCCTTTGAGATCAGCGTAAATATTCTGAGAAATCAGAAATAAATTATTGGTTAGAGTCATATTCTGGACAGGATTTTAATTATTTGGACCCCGTTTTGGTTTGTGTCGGTCTTTGGCTCGGCTGCCTGTTTGAAATTCGCAAAATTGCAGTATGATTCCTCTGGCTTTCTTTGCCGGATCGTTGCAGGGTCACTGATGGGGCTTTGTTGGCCGGGGCTGCGTGGTGTGACCATCTTCTTTCTTATGAATGTTTTCATTGCTCTTAAAGGAACTCATTTTTGATTTTTATTTGCCTTCACTGCAGCTGGTGTTGTGCCGTGTGGCGGCCGTAAAACGTCTCCCCGTACATCAACCATAGTGCAGTTTATATTTTAATTTTGGTCCTTTGAGATCAGCGTAAATATTCTGAGAAATCAGAAATAAATTATTGGTTAGAGTCATATTCTGGACAGGATTTTAATTATTTGGACCCCGTTTTGGTTTGTGTCGGTCTTTGGCTCGGCTGCCTGTTTGAAATTCGCAAAATTGCAGTATGATTCCTCTGGCTTTCTTTGCCGGATCGTTGCAGGGTCACTGATGGGGCTTTGTTGGCCGGGGCTGCGTGGTGTGACCATCTTCTTTCTTATGAATGTTTTCATTGCTCTTAAAGGAACTCATTTTTGATTTTTATTTGCCTTCACTGCAGCTGGTGTTGTGCCGTGTGGCGGCCGTAAAACGTCTCCCCGTACATCAACCATAGTGCAGTTTATATTTTAATTTTGGTCCTTTGAGATCAGCGTAAATATTCTGAGAAATCAGAAATAAATTATTGGTTAGAGTCATATTCTGGACAGGATTTTAATTATTTGGACCCCGTTTTGGTTTGTGTCGGTCTTTGGGTCGGCTGCCTGTTTGAAATTCGCAAAATTGCAGTATGATTCCTCTGGCTTTCTTTGCCGGATCGTTGCAGGGTCACTGATGGGGCTTTGTTGGCCGGGGCTGCGTGGTGTGACCATCTTCTTTCTTATGAATGTTTTCATTGCTCTTAAAGGAACTCATTTTTGATTTTTATTTGCCTTCACTGCAGCTGGTGTTGTGCCGTGTGGCGGCCGTAAAACGTCTCCCCGTACATCAACCATAGTGCAGTTTATATTTTAATTTTGGTCCTTTGAGATCAGCGTAAATATTCTGAGAAATCAGAAATAAATTATTGGTTAGAGTCATATTCTGGACAGGATTTTAATTATTTGGACCCCGTTTTGGTTTGTGTCGGTCTTTGGGTCGGCTGCCTGTTTGAAATTCGCAAAATTGCAGTATGATTCCTCTGGCTTTCTTTGCCGGATCGTTGCAGGGTCACTGATGGGGCTTTGTTGGCCGGGGCTGCGTGGTGTGACCATCTTCTTTCTTATGAATGTTTTCATTGCTCTTAAAGGAACTCATTTTTGATTTTTATTTGCCTTCACTGCAGCTGGTGTTGTGCCGTGTGGCGGCCGTAAAACGTCTCCCCGTACATCAACCATAGTGCAGTTTATATTTTAATTTTGGTCCTTTGAGATCAGCGTAAATATTCTGAGAAATCAGCAATAAATTATTGGTTAGAGTCATATTCTGGACAGGATTTTAATTATTTGGACCCCGTTTTGGTTTGTGTCGGTCTTTGGGTCGGCTGCCTGTTTGAAATTCGCAAAATTGCAGTATGATTCCTCTGGCTTTCTTTGCCGGATCGTTGCAGGGTCACTGATGGGGCTTTGTTGGCCGGGGCTGCGTGGTGTGACCATCTTCTTTCTTATGAATGTTTTCATTGCTCTTAAAGGAACTCATTTTTGATTTTTATTTGCCTTCACTGCAGCTGGTGTTGTGCCGTGTGGCGGCCGTAAAACGTCTCCCCGTACATCAACCATAGTGCAGTTTATATTTTAATTTTGGTCCTTTGAGATCAGCGTAAATATTCTGAGAAATCAGAAATAAATTATTGGTTAGAGTCATATTCTGGACAGGATTTTAATTATTTGGACCCCGTTTTGGTTTGTGTCGGTCTTTGGCTCGGCTGCCTGTTTGAAATTCGCAAAATTGCAGTATGATTCCTCTGGCTTTCTTTGCCGGATCGTTGCAGGGTCACTGATGGGGCTTTGTTGGCCGGGGCTGCGTGGTGTGACCATCTTCTTTCTTATGAATGTTTTCATTGCTCTTAAAGGAACTCATTTTTGATTTTTATTTGCCTTCACTGCAGCTGGTGTTGTGCCGTGTGGCGGCCGTAAAACGTCTCCCCGTACATCAACCATAGTGCAGTTTATATTTTAATTTTGGTCCTTTGAGATCAGCGTAAATATTCTGAGAAATCAGAAATAAATTATTGGTTAGAGTCATATTCTGGACAGGATTTTAATTATTTGGACCCCGTTTTGGTTTGTGTCGGTCTTTGGGTCGGCTGCCTGTTTGAAATTCGCAAAATTGCAGTATGATTCCTCTGGCTTTCTTTGCCGGATCGTTGCAGGGTCACTGATGGGGCTTTGTTGGCCGGGGCTGCGTGGTGTGACCATCTTCTTTCTTATGAATGTTTTCATTGCTCTTAAAGGAACTCATTTTTGATTTTTATTCATACCAAATATCAAAGTCCTTGGCCTTGCGGTTTCAGAGAAGAAGGTTTTTTAAGTTTTCGGTGAAAAAAAACAAACAAACTATTTCTGGCTCCTGTGACGTATATATGCAACGGACCAGAACCATTTGAACAACTTTGAAAGGGGACCACCTAAGGATCATTCCGGTGAAGTTTGGTCAAATCCGATCAGTGGTTAAGGAGGAGATGTCGTTTTCAAAAATTGATTACGCACGGACGCACGACGGACAAAAAGTGATCCCAAAAGCTCACCTCTTCACTACGTGACAGGTGAGCTCAAAAGGAAAACAAACATTCAAGGACATGCCAACTCATAGCACCGAGGGGGAAACTAATCGATGCAACCAGCGGGAAAACAACGTGTTGAAAACATCGCATCACGTCGACGATGTAACGTTGTTTAACTGTCGTTTGTCTGGTAGCTATTGTTTCAGACAGTATAAAAACGTTCAGCTTAGGGAAATGCGAGTACTCAACGGTGTAAAAAAACTAAAAAAAAACATCATAGGACATTAGTTCTTTAAACTTAAAATACTGCTCTCTTCTCAGTCCCAAACGGCGGGCTAAATATAAAAGCACTAGTTCATATCATTTTGGGTACGTTCTCTACACAACGTTTCCCAGATGCCCTTTCTGTTAAAAAAAAAGATGTTTTTGTGAAACACTGATGCCCCAAGACAGCACATGTTAAATATGAAAGAAGTATGACTAAGCAATCGAAAGGTATGGCCAATGTTCAAGTCTTAAAAAGTAGGTCAAGTCACAAGGAAAAAATTATGGGATTGTTGAAAAGGTCTTGTGACATAGTATGTACGTGTGAAATATGAAAGCCATATCACTTACCAATTGAAAGTCATGGCCAATTTTAAAGTTTTTAAAAAGTAGGTCAAACGTCAAGGTCACGAGGTCAAAAAATATGGTACCACAAGAAAGGTCTTGTGACAAGGAGTGCACAATAATATGGAAATATGGAAGCCCAATCGCTTACCAATCGAAAGTTATGGCCAATGTTTAAGTTTTTAAAAAGTAGGTCAAATCTCAAGGTCAAGGTCACGACATCAAAACTTATGGTACTACTAGAAAGATCTTGTGACATTGAGTGCACATGTGAAATATGAAAGCCCTACCCCTTACCAATCGAAAGTTATTGCCAATGTAAAAGTTTTTAAAAAGTAGGTCAAACATCGTCAAGGTCACAAGGTCAAAAATTATGGTACCACCTGAAAATGTTTTTAAAAAAAATGAAAAAGGTCAAGGTCAAGGTCACGAGTTCAAAAATTATGGTACCACTGGAAAGGTCTTGTGATAAGGTATACACACGTGAAATATAAAAGCTCTATCTATTACCATTCAAACGTTATGCCCAATGTTAAGGGTTTTTGGAGACAGACAAACCGACAGACAAACGGACAAACAAACAGACAGACCAAAAACTATATGCCCCCCATCCCCCGAATCTAGATTCAGGGGGCATAAAAAACAATAGTGGTCTCCTAGTCATACATGAAGTAAAAAGGTCCCGGCATTTACTATTCTTGAGTGCCACAGGGCATGGCAAATGTTCTAAATTCGCCAGCAAATGACAATGACTTTGAAGATATGGTCTCAAAATAGAAGTAGAGGCAATGATATCAAGCCCATATTAAATTAATTTACACATCAATCGCAAAACAAGGTGCTAACGGTAAAATTTTAGAAAGTTTTTGATATGGATAGGCAAGATTTAAAACTTTTGCCGGTCAAGAGACAATCAGTTACTTGATATAACATGGTATTAGATGGAGAAGAAAGGGTATATCACAATCTCAGGAAATGTGGAATTTGAGCCGGGACACAGCATTTCCTACAATTTACACGTGCGCCAAGCAAAGAATAAGATCAGCCTGCACATTCATATAGTCTTCTGCTGCACGAAGGAGCATTGCCTGCAGGCTGATCTGAGTCTTCGCTGGGCGCACATGTAAACTGCAGGAAAGGTTGTACCACGGCTCATTTCATAATCATCACATTTGTCATATTTTTAATATGAAATGTCACGATCATAAATGAAAGACTCCCCTCGGAGTCTAACTGTTGGTTTTATTTTGCTCCAGCAATTCTGTTGTTGTATGCTGTCGAATCCTCAACTTTGTTTCAACTCTGTAGTTTTTTTATTTGGATGTTCTCGGAGATGTTACACTGATGAGTTAGGAAGCCTTTATGCGGACTAAATTAGTGTATACCGCGACAGAGGTAAGGGCGAGGATTATGACCATGAAAAATCGGTTTAAGCCCCCCCAGTGGAATTCTTTCCACTGACCGTTCCAAGGCGGCTCTTCTGTGGCGGTTTATTTATGTTGTTGTTTGTTACTAACTGTGTATCACTTGTGTCTTTTTATTTTGAATGGCCATTTGGCCATTTTGTGGGAAAAGAACTGTCCTTATGGCCTTCCTTTGTTTAGGTTTCCATTAAGGTCTGGTCGCTTCATGCTTGTGTTTCTTTCCCTTTGGTGCATTTGATGGGTGGAGTAGGTTAATTGTATCGGTTCCTGATCTTTGTTTTACTTCTACTTTTTAAACCATAAAACGCTTTGCAGTCATTAGGATAAGATACCCGTATGACCTAGTAAATTCTTTCATGTTATATCCTACTGTTAACTCTGATTAGAGTCCGTGGATATGGAAGTTGTTGTGTGCTAACGTAACAAGGCTCATTCAATTTGACACTTCTAAAAAATCCAATCAAAATTTAAGGAAAAAGCAGGAAAACAAACATTCAAAGAGGTGCCAACTCACGGCACCGAGAGGAAGACCTCATCGATGCACCCCAACGGGCAAACAACGTGCAGACAACGTCGTATAGTCGTATCACGCCGACTTCATGTCATGACGCTGTATCGACATTGGAATTGTCTTATGAAATTTTTAACATTTTCTTAATTTTGCTGCAAACACTGGCTGTAAAGGCACTTCGTAAGAGTATACAAGTCTATGTTTTGAATCTATGAGAAAAAAGTAGTACCGCATTCGCACATGCTGCAAAGGTCCACACCCAGATGTTTTTAAGAAGACGCCAAAATCAAGAGCAAGATTTTGCAGTCTGCCGAAGTTGCATTGCAGGAGTGCTAAAAGATCACTCCAACATATCAATGTGTATGCTTTTGGTATAAAGAAAAACCAACTACTGTATTGTGTTTATTACTTGTGCAAAAGTATTTCTGTCTCTCATGTCAACAGGGGTCAACACTTAAAGGAGAGAATTTGGTTTCTTTTAAGAGTTGACCCTTTTTTCCGTGTGACAGCGCTTATAGAAAAGTGACCAGGACGTACCGAAAGTCGTCTCCCTTTGAAAAGTGGCGGGAAAATGTGCTAGGTGTTCCCATTCCCCTTAAGGAACATATTGCGTTTTAATTCCGAACTCTGTATAAGGGGCATACACTAGCTGCAAAAGAATCGCATTCAAGTGAGAGTATAACAACTCTAAATGTTACTTATCTCACAATAGGACGTCAAGTCGTCTGTACAATGAATACCCCTGTAAACCCACACTTTATACAGAAGTGATTTGTCAAGGGTTTAACCTTTTCTTACTAGTTAGTATTATTTCTGCTCGAAAACATTGTGCTTACTCGTTAGAATACATACGATCTATGTTTATAACAGAAATAAGATTACAAAATCACAAATTTTCACCTGTGAAAGGTCTTTTCCAGAGCCATGGTAAAATGTATTATCACGCATTGATCTGTTATCGTAATGAGTTTCATACTCATGTGAGGCTACCTAGAATCAAGAATAATGACATTTGACAGCAATGAACAAACACACACAAGAATACAAAATGATGGAGGTTCCAAAGTTTTCTGAACCAAGCTAGCTACATTCAGCTACGCCATTAATATTACAGAACTGACAAAACATACAAAACATTCGACAACTACACGTTAACAAGAAATTAAAATAAGTACCACATTTTTAATGGCAAAATGTTTTTTTGTCATTTTAATTGTGAAAACAAAATACATGAAAACCCCACTTTGTATCAACTATTTCCTCTCGTCTTGCTTAACCCTTTTTGTACCAAATGGAATCTTCCTCCTTATATATAGCGGCAGTCCATTCTAAAATTTAGGAGTGTCAGGTTGTGTTTTCTCAAAAATTTATTTGCAAAATTACTGAACTTTATGCAAACAGTGGAGGCCCTGATCAGATGCCGCGTTCTGCGGCATCAGATCTGGGCCTGCATTGTTTTCCAAGGTACCCCTTTTAGGGGTTATTGGTTCTGAATGGGTTAAAAACAGAGATTCTAACTAGCGCCCACAATTTATGTTTGAAAATGTTATAACTCATGGATGTGATACCCCAATGGCCTTACAACGGTATATACAAGTTTTAATTTTTGCTCTAAGACATTCATGTAGTTGCGGTTACTTGTTACAACTTCCTGATTCAGGCGGTTCTAACGAGCACCACAACCAATGCTTAGATTATAAATAGGCAAAAGGTCACAAATTTTCATAAAATTATTTTGAGAACCATGAAGGATATCATTGTCTAAGTCGGGTATCTTTTTCATACAAATTTATGTTATAGTTACCACAGAGTTCTGAAACTAAAATGATGGTACATGTATCACATTGTATCACAAGATTGAGTACATGGCTATGAATTTTCAGTTTGCTAATTTTAACATGTTAAATGTAATAAAAAAATAATATTCTTTGTCGTAGTAACAATATGTTTTAATGTGAAAAAAAAGAATGCAATTTGATATCATGAAACAAAAGATATGGAGGCTTCAATGCCGATTACATCATTTAATAACACATTTAAACGCAGTATTTAAGTATTAAAGCAACTGTTGAGTGTTCAGACACTTATTAATAAAACGACTGAGTTTGGAAAAGATAAACAGCAGCTTTTAAACAACATTTATGCTATAGCTTAAACCGTCACTGTGAATAAGAATGAAACTCAGCAAAGAAAAACAAGAGCTCCGCAAAGCGAGGCATTATATGCCATGGCAAGTTAATATTTGTTGGACTGCAACCTCGTAACAACACGCACTGCTCCATATCATGGTCTAAGTATATATCAAGTTTCAGCTTGACGGTTCTAAATTGTAGGAGTTAGCTGGAAACGAATTTTTACAGAAATTTTCAAAGGTGCATAACTATGAATATTAGGTGGACCATAACCTCGAAACAATATGCGCTGCTCCACATCATAGTCAAACTAAATACCATGTTTCAGCTTGATCGAATAATCTGCAGGTGAAGTTGGCCACAAACAACATGCTTACAGATATTTTCGAAGGGGCATGACTCAATAAATATTTGGTGGACTGCAGCCTCGAAACAATATGCAATGCAATATGCAAATAGTGGTCTAACTTTGTACCAAGTTTCAGCTTGATCGGATATAAACTGTAGGTGGAGTAAGCCGCAAACATAATGTTAACAGAAATGTGCAAAGGGACATAACTCTATCAATATTTGGTGAACCATAACCTCGAAATAATAATAACGATAATAATAATAATAATGCGCACTTCCACTATTACCAAGTTTCAGCTTGATCGACTGCTAACTGTAGGAGAACTTAGCCAGAAGCAAAATGTTCACAGACATTTTCACAGGGACGTGACATGTTAATATTTGGTGGACCAAAACCTGGAAACAATATGTACTGCTCTAATTATATATCAAGTTTCAGCCTGACCGGATCTAATTTGAAGGCAGAGTTAGCCGCAAACAAAATGTTTACAGAATTTTTAAAGGGACATAACTTTGGTTTTATATGGTGGGCCGTAACCTCGAAACACAATCGCTGTTCCATATCATGTTCTAACTATATATCAAGTTTTAGTTTGATCGAGAAGTTAATTGTAGGAGGAGTTAGCCGGAAACGAAATGTTTACACAAATTTCAAAGGGGCATAACTCTGTTAATATTTGGTGGAAGGTTAACCTAGAAACTTTACGCACTACATAGTTTCACATCATAGTCTTACTATTTACCAAGTTTCAGCTTGATCCGTTGAAAACTGTAGGAGTTATCCGAAAAAAGTAAAAAAACGAAAGCGTTTACGGACGGACGCCGACGCCATAGCAAAAACCGACCATATTGTTTTCAAAACGGGAGAATAATAATAACAAGTAAAATCTATGCATGGGTAAGTTTGAGCAACACTCAGTAATTATATTTATCATATGACGCCGCGTCTGAGAGTGTAATAACGCCATGTAATACTTTCGATAATCCACTATGGGATTAAATATGCAAATTAGCTAGATACGTCCCGTCACGTTATATGTACGTCGTCCTTAACGACGTCGCGTTTACTAATGGCGGAATATTAACATTTTTGTAAACAATCGTGAATAAAATACGTTTTAAATGTCATATGATAAATAGAATCTTGCATTCGTGCTCATGTATTGTTGAATTTATTAAACTCGTTGAGGAAAAGGGATAAAATGCTCGGCAAAGCCTCGCATTTTATCCCTTTTCCTCAGCTCGTTTAATAAATTCAATAATACATGAGCACGCATGTAGGTTCCTCTATATATATTTGCAACACCAATGGAAGTGAATGATGTGATTTTCACCTGATACAAAATAAAATATGTATATGAATGTGAAAAAAATAGCAGTAGTTATCAACCTAGCATGACTCACACAAAACACCTAACGCAGTGGAGTGACGCCTTCAAACTGATATAAACTAAACCGTTTCTTATGCTACTCCTTGCCCCGGAAAATTAACCTAAATAATATAGGGATCAAAATGGTTTTTCGAGCCATCATGATGATGCATTTTTAAGCAAACTTTATGGTCACTTATATAAACAGAAGACAATATTCCAGGATGAACAAATCACCCGGGAACATCAGATTAACAATTTATTCCCGATGATGGGGATTTTAATAAAATACTTGTAATATACAAACACCAAGCTTATTACATTGTACGAAGATGAATTTCAATGTTTGAACATGCCCATCACCCAAGCCTGCAAATGCGAAGTGTTCTGCAAAACTATATTGATATAACCAATGAGGAAAACCCCTATATATTGTTTGTTTTAAAGCTTATTCTTCTTAAGAAGATTTGATTTATTCTACCGAAACGGGATTTAATTTTTTCTCACAAGATAAAGGCTGTCCAGACATACAAAAATTGAAACATGGAAGATCAGAGAGTTTGTAGACATCACAACATTGCCAGGAGAAACCGCTAGTAACAGAGAATATTCTAATGTGACATGCAAGGTTAAGGCAAGCCAGTAATATAGTAGGTAACTCAGCATATTAAAATGAGCAAAAATCTATATGTCTGAAAGGGCAGCCGATTTTTGCACTTAATAAATTTTTCTAACAAAATGAAAAATGACTGTAATCTCAGTCCTAGTTTATTATGAAGCAACTGTGGAGACCAAATATTTGAAAATTCAAACTATGTAAGATTTCCGTTTGTACAAGCAAACTTTCTTCTGACAAAATTGTAAACTTAGAATACCTTGTAATAAAGAATGTCGTAAGTCGCAAAGCTTTTATTTGCCTCAAAGTCTCTAATACGTTTCTGTTGTAAGAAAACAAATTATCCACAACATGAAAACTACAATGCTGATGTGACCAGCAACGACACAACCCGGCCAGGCACCAAGGTTATAAAACTTGTTTCGTGCTCAACTCACTTGAGCATGGAATTTATCCTGCTCATAAATTTTAAAATGCCAACAAAAATTGGCATTTTAAAATTTATGACCAGGATAAATGACATTCTGTGCTGATCTGACCAAGAAAAGTGCCTCTATCATTTGTATTTTAATATTTATGAGCATTATAAATTTCATGCTCAGCAGAGTTGAGCACGAAAAAAGTTTTATAACATCGGGGCCTATACATCCACACAGTGCCTTCAGAGAGTGTATAGTGTATAGATCGGAGGGAACAGAAGCCACCTGAAAACAGCAACTGGAGTGCCAAATGGGCCAAACATCGCTCACCTGGATTAGGCTAATCAAGATATTAAGCACGGTGGCCAACTTGGCTCAAAAATGAGATTACCTTTAGCAAAATAGAAGTAAAGGCAATGATCAGGTATGGAAACAATTAACCCACAGCTCTCATAAGACACACGAAAGGGAAAGAAACACAAATGTGAAACAACTAGACCCTGATGGGAGCATAAAATGCGGAAAGCCAAAAAGACAGTTCCTTTCCCACAAAATGACCAATTGACTATCAAAAACAATAAGATATGAGCGATAGACAAACTCAATAAAACCATAACAAATCTAAACCACGACACAGAAGAACTGCCTTAGAATGGTCAGTATTTTCACCGGGGCGGGGGGGGGGGGGGCTTAAATAGATTTTATGCGGCCGCAATCCTCGCCCTTTCTTCCGTCGCGATTTAGATAAATAATTTGTTCAGTCCGCATAAAGGCCTTCAAACTCGTTAGTGCATCATCTCCAAGTACACAAAAATGAAACAAGCACAGAGTTAAAACAAATGTGAGGATTCGACAGCAAGTAACCACTGAAATGCTGGAGCAAAAGAAAACCAACACCTAGACTCCGATAGACCCAACCAGAGACGGAGCATCAGGCACCAACCAACATTACATTAAATTAAAAATTCTAATTCCCAGTAAGCCTTTAAGCTGAAACCGCCATAGAATCTGAAGCCTGACCCAGGTGAAATTTAAGTCGCAACCGTGACTGGGTTAACTACCATGCATGCAACATTTGTATAACATTTATTTGTGCCCAATCTTTCTATATCGAAGAATGATTTTACGAAATTTGGTGCTGAAGTCATTGCAAGTATATATTTTTCTGAATTTATATCCTAAGTCACCACAAAATCCGAGCTCCGACAGACCTCGTTGCAGATGAGAGCTAAGTCCAACATTGAATCCTGAAAATAAATCAGAATGACGTCTATAAAATTTAGAAAAGGCTTTGCGTAGTTTATGATACCGATAACCTCGATCAAGAGTGTTGAAGTCAGTCACATGACTAGACACTCTGGCAAAACAAATTAATTGCGAAACAAAAACGCCACAGGATGCCAAACGAGGAACATCTACATGCAAGGAAGGAAATTTTACAATCTCAAAATCAAAATCAAAGCGTTTATCATATACTTTGCAAGAAACAAACCAATCCACAATAGATAGGTGTAAATCCAAAAACGGGACTTCGGTACCAGAAGAATTTGTTCCATTTTACTGAAGTTCTGGGAGGAATGATCAAACCATCGAAATAGGTATTGTCAATATTTAATAGAAGTCGAGCTAAAGGCTTCAAAGCTTTCAGATTGGCTCCCAACGGAAAGGGACACCATGAATAAGTTCTAGAAAGGGTTATCCTTTGGAAGCAAGGAATACACCAAAGAACGGTAAAATAAGGAGTGTACATGTTTTCTTGGCCAGACTAGCTAGTTTCGGCCATTTAGGCCTCATCAGTGACCCTCAAATATTTTCAAAATTCCACAATGGAATCAATGATCCCAAAGGACAAGAAAATATTAACTACATTATGATGTAGGGCAGGGAGAATTTTTACGGCCGCCACACATTCCCAGACAACAGCTGTAGTGACGTTAAATAAGTTCTAGAAAGGGTTATCCTTTGGAAGTAAGGAATACACCACAGAAGGGAAAATATGGAGTGTACATGTTTTCTGGGCTAGCTAATTTCGGCCATTCAGGCCTCATCAGTGACCCTCAAATATTTTCAAAATTCCACAATGGAATCATTGATCTCAAAGGACAAGAAAATATAAACTACACTATGATGTAGGACAGGGACACTTTTTACGCCGCCACAGATTCCCAGACAATAGCTGTAGTGAAGTCTCTTTCATAACAGAACAAGAACAGATCAGCCACAATGGGTGCATAATTCGCACCCATCGGAATACCCACAATTTGTTTAAATAACCAAATCTTTGTCAAGAAGAAAGGCGACAGCTCCGCACGCTTTCAGACATGAACTTTAAGTATATTTTTATGCTCTTCAGAAGTGAAAAAAAAAAAACATTTCTTACAACACATGCAAGATAGAGGACATTTTTCCTGTGAAACGTTCATTCAATTAAATCAATCCTGAATGTGTTTGTTCCCTTAATGCCACCACTCAAGTTTCTAGATAACAGTACACTACCCCACATAGAAATCAGGAGAAAATGACGATGGGGCAGCGTTAAGGGCTAAGTGTAAAAGAAACTTTAAGAGGGACTTTTGTCTTGTCTTTCATTCTTGGATATTAGAAAAGAACAATTTAAGCGACTCTAAATCTCTGTCGCCCTGATGCCCATCCATTATACGTCCATGAGAGACTAAAGTGCAAGTAACACCCATGAAATGTGACTAGTCCGATGTCCCCTAAAATGGACCTCTTCCATGATTTAAGGACTGCGCTCTTTACCTGCAAGTCGGATGAAGATTTCATGGCTATCAGCCAGACAACATTTCCCAAAGTCTATGCGACCCTCAAGGGCAGGCAAAATTGAACTTGTCCGAGATTTTATGTCTGTCCTCATTAAGTGCAAGATGAAGATTCTATTAAAAACGAAGTCACTGTTGATCGTACAGCATTTTCGAAATTGTAAGTCTATGGTAAACTAAAATGCAAGTAACCGTTACATGAACAACCTGACCTGCCCCTAATTCGACCTTGCCAAGACTTTATATGTGTCCGCATTGCGTACAAGTTTGTTGAGGATCCAATCAAAGAAAGTAAAAAAAATAAATAAATAAAGTAGCTATATGGCCAGGACAACTTTTTATCCATTACATGTCTATGGGAGACTGGCAAGTAACTCTCATGCGAATAGTATCACTCTTGTCCAAGATTTTGGGGCTGTGCTTATCACCTGCAAGTTGGGTGAAGAGTAACATGGAACTAAAATCGCTTTCATCCAAACAACACTAGCCTAAGTATATCACACCCTCAAGGGCAGGTAACTCTCATGCAAAATGTCGAGAATCTGCCAAATTTGAACTTTTCCAAGATTTAATGGTTGTCATAATTACCTACAAGTTTGATGATGATTCAGTCAAGCAAGTGTCTATCGCCAGGACAATTTTCCCCATTCTAAGTCTATGGGAGACAAAAGGACAAGCAACTCTCACAGGAACAACCCAATCTGCCCAAAATTCGAACTTACCCAAAATTTTATAGCTGTCCTCAATACCTGCAAGTTTCTGGAGATCTGACCATAAAACAAAGACAACATTTTCCATATTATAAGCCTATAGGAGACTAAAGGGCCAGTAACTCTCATATGAATAATCTGAACAGCTCAAAATTCGAACTTGTCCAAGATATTATGGCTTTCCTTGTTACCATCAAGTTTGTTGAAGATCCGCTCAAACAAAGTGGCTATTGCTCGGACATTTTGCCCATTACATGTCTATGGGTGACTAAAGGGCATGCAACTGCCAGGCGAATAGTTCGTACTGCCCCCAAATCGAACTCATCCAAGATTGTGGGCTTTACTGATTACTGCAAGTTTGATGAAGATTCCATCGTAAATGAAATCGCTTTCATTAGGACAACATTTTCCTATGTCTATGAGATCCTCAAGGGCAGGTAGATTCTCATGCAAAGAGTCAAAACTCTGCCAAAATTGAACGTATCCAAGATTTTATGGCTGTTCTATTAACTTACAAGTTTGTTGAGGATCCAATCAGAAATAAAATACCTGTCCCACGGAAAACATTTCCCCCATCATAAGTCTATGGGAGATAAAAGGGCAAGAAACTATCAGGCAAATAATCCAATCTGCCCAATATTCGAATGTTTCCAAGATATTATTGTTGTCCTCATTACCTGTAACGTTCGATGAGGATCTGGTCAAAATAAAATCACTTTCGCCTGGACAATATTTTTCCCATTATGTGTCTACGGAAGACTAAAATGTAGGATAACACTCATGTGAATAATCCAATATACCCCAAAATCGAACTTGTTCAAGATTTGATGGCTGCCCTCATAACCTACAAGTTTGATGATTTGTTTGTTTGTTTGTTTGTTTGATTTGTGGTTAAACGTCCCCGTCAACACTGTAGAGGTCATTTTGGAGACATTTCTTCCAATTCTGTGGGACTTTTACCAGACATTGAGATGAAATGACATCTCAAGCCCTGTCGCCCAATGAAACCAATAGGGTTTATAAGCATGGACGGTCCGACTCTTGCCCACCGCTTTGCCTGGGCAGGCTTAGATCTTCTAAGCAGTTTACCAGTACTCCTGTGCGGGTCGGATTCAGCTCTGCGTGGAAGCATCATGCAGTATATATATTTCTTCAAGCCCCGATGGGCGGGGGCCAGCACAAGTACAAGTTTGATGAGCATCCTATCAATTTCAAATATAAAGTGGTTATTGTCGGGAGAAGAAAAGTTAACGACGGACGGACGACGGACAACAGACCACGGCATAAGCTGGCCAGGAGCTAAGCTCAAGGTGAGCTAATGACCCTGATAATCAGACTACAGATGCATTGACCGCGAGTGTCGCTTTGTAGATTTTGTCATCGATTAGCTCAAATAAAAATATAGTCATATCAATAATTACAGGAAGTCTCTCTGTATCAATGTTTATAAGACTCCAAGTCATTTGGTAGAAGCTAGTACGCCAGGATCAAGGTCATTTAGGTTCATCTTTATTCATAGCTTGCTGAATACAATGTATTTTACCTTAAATTCTTCACAATTTTACTGATTGAAAACATTTGATGTGCTTCTGACTGACAGAGAAAATTGGTCACCTAAATACATTAGTGTCCTGGCATTAAAAATTCTAATTACCCTGACCTTATTTCAAATATCAAGATATGACAAGCAACCACACATATAGACACCCTAATAAATCCCACTCAATATATTGAGTAAGGCGAGATTCTTCAAAGATAACTCAATTATTTTTCTTCGTTTGTGATAAAAAAACAACTTATTGTACTCCTTAGAGGCCCTACAATGCCAAACAAGCGCCTACAATATAAACGTATTTTGAGTGAAAAAGAAAACATGAATAATAATGAGCTGCCCCAGCAAAAGTTTGTTTTTGAACATGTGTGCAACTTGAACTGTCATAGAGGTCAAAAGTCAAGCATGAGTACATGGGCTCTCCCACAGAATTTTTAAATCAGTTTGCATGGGAATACATCTTAACGAGCTGCATCGAAAAGGACAATAAGAAGAATAGGTCACTGAGTTCGTTTAGGCCCTATGGCCGCGCGAATATCAGAATTATTTACTGGTTCAAAACTGATATTGCATGTCATTTTCATAGCTGAATAAATCCTTGACTACATGGACCAAATATGCACGGACCAGTCACTTCGTTGTAAATGATGCTATTAATCGAAAAATGCTGCCATGAATGAGCCTTAATTCGTTTGGCAGGATAGTTTCTTTGCTACAGAAACCCTTACTTCAACAAAATTATATGACGCTACTAGTTGAATGTATTGCATGTAGAAATGTAACATTATTTTATTAAAAGTTCAACAGTTTTTGTAAACGTCAACGACAGTCCTAGACACCAAATACAGGTATTGGCAAACATTCGCCCAGTTCATATTGTTCATATTTTCCTTCGGGCGGGATGATTGATTCTATTGTGGAATGTTGAAAATATCTGAGGGTCAAGGATGAGGCCTAATTAGCCAAAACTAGCTAGTCTGGCCCAGAAAACATGCACACTCCATACTTTTAGTTCTGTTTTGCATGCTGGGTTCCATTTTCTCATATCACACGTTATTCATATTTTATCTGATCTGTGAGCTTTCAGTATGGACAATATGGCTTGCAGTTATCTACCCAAACGAACCCCCATACTCAAATGAGCACCCATGTGGACTCTGTGTCTGAGATAGTTGACCATTTAAGAAATGGAGGGGTGTGACATGTCCTCAGCGGATCCCGGTATCGCTGAATGCATCTTATCATGAGAATCAAAAAAAATATATATATGGTGTATGGGCAGGGTTCCGAATGGTTACTGAGAAATAAGGTCTTTAATGAAGTGGAGCGGTGGTCTTTGGCCCAGGTAACCCCAGGGGGTGGGGGCAAAGTTAGTGCCACCGAATGGTTCTTATAAGGTCTAAGAATATGTATTACAGTCAACGGGGCGGCGGTGACTCTTCAGAATCAGAATTGTTACTGGTGACACGTCAAATGACATTCATACACCAGGACCTGCGATATGGGAAGTTAGTCCCTAGCTATAACAAAAGAGGCAAACTTAGCTACACAATCCCCAGCACCCTCAGCCGTCGAAACAATCGAATAGGGAAGGGGATTCCAATCTCTAATGGTTCGGGGGAAGAATGATTCTTTGTAAATGTCCGTTCTTGCAGTAAGGGTCTGAAACGTCATTGAATGGTGCTTTCTACAGTGCCTAGCTGGGGGATTTGGTTCATTTGAGGTTTAACGTCCCCGTCAACACTGTAAAGGTCATTTTGGAGACGTTGCTTCCAATTTTGTGGGACTTTTACCCGACACTGAGATGAAATGACATCTCAAGCCCTGTCGCCCAATGAAACCAATAGGGTTTATTAGCATGGACGGTCCGCCTCGCACCGCGGTTCCTGGACAGGCTTAGATCCTCCAAGCGGTTTACCAGTACTAGTGTGCGGGCCGGATTCAGCTCTGCGTGGATGCATAATGCAGCCAAAATATTTCTTCAAGCCCTTTGGGCGGGGCCTAGCTCGGGAAACAAGGTAATCTGTTGGGATGCTGGCAGCACCCTTTAGACCTTTGTATAAGAGTATGAGCCTACTGTCTCTTCTCCTTTTCTTGAGAGACTTCCATCTTAATTTTCCTAGAATTCCAGTCATGCTCCCAGTTTCAAAGCAGTAATTTCTTGTTACAAATCTTGCAGCTCTATTCTGAACTTTTTTAATTTCTTCATTGAGGACCACTCCGCTTTGGTCCCAGATGCAACTACAATATTCCAAGATTGGGCGAACAAGTCCCCTATATGTTGTCTCTTTAACATCCTGGGGACACTGGTGAAAATTTCGCCTCAGGAAACCAAGTGTTCTATTCGCCTTTGAACACATGTTGCTAATGTGTGTATTCCATCTCAAATCGTGAGTGATTGTCACACCAAGGTATTTTATGGAATTCACATTTTCGAGGACCGTTCCCTCTAAGGAGTAAGAAGCCTCAATTTTATTTATTCTTTTACTAATTATCTGCTTAATATTACATTTAATGGGTTGAAATGTCATGCCCCATTTACGTGCCCAACATCCTAATCTATCTATATCCTTCTGAAGTTTCATTGAGTCCTCAGTATCTCTGATTTCCCGATAGTAAACACAGTCGTCTGCGAACAGTCTTATTTCCGAGTCAATGTCAGTGGAAATCATGTCATTGATGTACAGGGAGAATAGAAGCGGGCCAAGAACAGTCCCCAGGTGGACCCCAGATAAAACTGGCGCGCATACTGAAGATTCACCATTAACAACAACACATTGTTTTCTGTAGCAAAGGAAGGAATCTATCCATTTGAGAGTCTTCCCTCCAATTCCATAACCAAATAAGTTGGATTTAAAGTAGAAGTAAAACAAAGATCAGGAATTGATACAATTAACTTACTCCATCCATAAAAGACACCAAAGGGAAAGAAATACAAACATTAAGCGACCAGACCATAATGGAAACCTAAACAAAGGAAGGCCATATGGACAGTAGTTCAAGAGGAGGGGTGTCAAAAGCCTTCTCGAAGTCCAGAATAAATATGTCCACCTGCCCCCTTTGTCCAGTATTTATGCCCAATCATTGATAATCGTGCTCAACTGAGTTTCGCAACTATGACTTTTGCTAAATGCCTGTCGTCTATCTGACAAAAGTTTATGTTCGTCCAAGTGGGCCATGATGTTTGAGCAGACTATGTGTTCAAGCAATTTACACAGAACACAGGTCAGTGACACCGGGCAATAACTACGAGAAATGTGGACAGATGTTCGCTAGGGGCCATTCTTTGGGAATTTCGCCCGTATCGAGAGATTGTTGGAAAAGATGAGAAAAAAAACTGGACCTAACTCGTTTGCTAGTTCCTTCAGGACTCTAGAATGAAGCTCATCAGGCCCTAAAGCTTTAGACGGGTTCAAGCCTTTAAGTAACTTGATCACTCCCGCCAAGGATACAACAATATTTTCCATGAAAGGGGCCGCTCTTCCAGTCAATGGAACCTCGTTGAACTCAGTTTTATTAAATGCATCATTGAATTGACCAACCTATTCATCTGCCCTTTCAGAGTCCGATTCAGCGACCCCGTTACCTCCTCTTTTATTAAGGGTGGGATACCTTGCCTATCTTTCTTCTGGCTATTGATATATCTGTAGAAGTCTTTGGGATTTGCCTTTACATCACATACCAAATTATTTACATACAGATCATGCTGATTTTTGATGTCACTTTTAATTTCTCGTCTCAAGTTTTCAAATTTTGTTCTGAGTTTACCACTTCCCAACTTTTTTGCCTTAGCATGAATCTTATTTCTCCTCCGAATTTGTCTTCTTATTTCTGGTGTGATACAGACCTACTAGTTTTGGAGGGGATATACAGACCTACTAGTTTTGGAGGGATATGATTTTCGGACGAAGCTTGAGTGAACGACTTAATCAAATCAAAGTTCTCTTGAACAGACCCAGCGTCTGAATGGCCATTAAAGTATTTCTCTCTTGCAAATTTAAGGGCATCCTTCCTTATAGTTTCATAGTCACCCTTTTGATATAAGTACACCTTTCTACGAGGTTTCTTTTTATATGGTATCAAGATTTTCAAAAATCCAGAGACAATATCATGATCACTTAGTTTGTCCGGGTATTGAATATCACCAAACTGTCTTCCATACCCTCTTGCAAAGTAGAAGTAAAACAAAGATCAGGAATCGATACAATTAACTTACTCCACCCATCAAAGACACCAAAGGGAAAGAAACACAAACATGAAGCGACCAGACCATAATGGAAACCTAAACAAAGGATGGCCATAAGGACAGTTACTTTCCCTTATTGATATCTATCATACCCCACCCCCAAAATCTCAAAAACATCCATCGGAGTTACTGAGAACTCTTCCCAACAAAAATGGGCGGGTTTTGCATGCCCACTGGAATTTTTGGGTCCACGTTTTGGAATTTAGAAACGCACTTTCACAACTCATATACAGCATATATATCATATCCCGAAATGCATGTAAGAACAATCCATCCAGTGGTTACTGAGAGCTAGTCTGGACAAAATTTGGGCGAAAAGAATAATAATAACAATACATAATATAAGTCTCTAAACTTCGTTTGGGAGCATGGCAGGACAGAGGAACGACGTTAGCAGTGAAGACGTATGTTTGGTATCCAATGACTTTGCAAGTAAACACTCGTATAATTGGCAGTGACGCCATTTACACATTCTTGACCTTAACCCAAAGCTTCGAAGATCTTTAGGCAGACAGGGAAGGTTGTTATCTGACTGTGGATGTACTTTGATTTGTGTCTTCACTTAATGCATGTGTTAACACATTTTCAAATGATGCAGCCATTTTTTATCTGAAAATATCAAAATATCTCTCTTTCTGCCATGAACACAACTTTGACTTAAACGTAATTTCAATGTCCATTCAACGTTAAGTGCCTGCTGAAGCAGCTTTTATAATGATCAAAATTTTCCATCCATAATGTCCTCTTTGTTTCCAAATGCACTTTATCTAGCTAAATGCCCGGTAGTCCTGTCACACTAAAACCTTTCTTCGGGGATCACAAACATGTTCAAGCAGGCCACAACCCAGCCTGCTCAGCTATACAGATAACAACAAACTTTAGATGTAAAAACTAAAGTTATTTAATTTGCAGTGACATTGAAGGTGATGATCAGAGTATGCAGGCAGATCAGCACCTTTTTTGGTTTCGCAAACGGCAAAAACAGGTTTTCTTATGAGGTGACTCGCAATATACATCACCGTTAAACAAGTTTGAGTAATGAATACCCTTGTAAACAAAACTTTATACAGAGAAAATGAGGATTACACGAGGAAACAGTCTTACTCAGCTTTTCTCAAACACATAGCTTGTACATTACGATAACAAGCCCATACAAATGCAGTGTAAAGTTTACACCGAAAAAAAAAAATTAAGTAGAAAAATTGTGATTTTTTTTCAGATTTCTGCTCAAAATATAGATTGTGGGTACTCGTTAGGACCGCCTCATCGAGGTGGTTCTAACGAAGGCGGTTCTAACGAGTAGCCACAATCCAAATTTCAGAGCAGAAATAAAAAAATAAGGTTCAGATGTTGCATTGATGAGTTAGGCCTTCATGTGGACTGAACAAATTATTTGTCTAAATCGGGACGGAAGTAAGGGCGAGGATTGTGGCCACGTAAAATCGATTTAAGCCCCCAGTGGAATTTGTTTCCGCTGACCGTTCCATGGCGGTTCTTCTGTCGCGGCTTATTTTTGTTATGGTTTGTCTTTGGGTGTTTGTGTCGCTTATGTTATTTTATTTTGGATAGCCTACTGGCCATTTTGTGGGAAAGTAACTGCCCTTTTGGCTTTCCGCTGTTGGTGTTTCCATTAGGGTCTGTTGTTTCATGTTTGTGTGTCTTTCCCTTTGGTGTCTCTGATGGGAGCTGTGGGTTGATTGTATCGATTCCTGCTCATTGCCTCCACTTCAATTTTACCCCTGTAAAACCCATTTTTTATGTACAAAAGTGGGGTTCAAGGGAATCAAAATTATACAGGCGTGTTTTCGTGATGAAGTACTCGTGAGGTGCTGGCTAAAATGAACATCCAATAACAAAAATATTTGTAGCAGAAATGCAAAAAAAAACATGATTTATCATCAGAAAAACACTATTTTGAGAAAAAGACAAAACCTTTGACTATCACATATGGTTGCAATATCCTATTGGGGTTAAAAAATACATGTGTATTCTGTAGTTTCTTCAGATATTTATACTTCTACACAACATGGATTCATACTTATGTTGTAGGTGCTCATTAGAATCCCTTCTTGATAGTGGTAAACAAGCACCTACAATGTGTTTTTTTAGCAAAACAAAAAAAATACTGTACCCATTTAATATCCCAAATTTCACTTTTCTCCATATAAAGTCGGGTTTACAAGGATTTCATAGATAAGATATTCAAAAACCAAAACTTAAACTGGTAGCTTGACACAACTTAAACAAACGAAAAAAACTTGAACTTACCCTGTCGTCTTTATCATTTTGTTTTCTCTCTTCTTCGTCCTCAATTTTCTTTCTCCGACTCTCCTCTTTTTTCTTTTTCAACCAGCCTTCAAATGCATCCCTGTTTTCTTTTTCTTTGTATTGTTCTTCCAGTTTCTTTCGTCTGTCTTCATCCTTTTTATGTTTTTCAAGAGCTTTTTTCCTTTCCTCCATTAATTCCTTCTCTCTTGGTGACATGGCATATGGGGAATTGTATGGATTTTTATCTGGATCATAGTTATTACTGGTTGCTCCCGCAGACATTGGTCGTTGTTTAGCAGAAGAAACACGAATGTTTCTTCTTGAACTGGCTGTTGCAGTCGCAGGTCGAGGTTTTGGGGGTGGGGTGGGCTGCTTTTGTGAACTAGTATCATTTTTACGCTTCTCATTTTCTTTATCCTTGTCTCTGACTTGCTGAACAAAACCTAAATCTTGGGCACGAATATCATCTGCATTCACAAGTTCAAATTGTCCCTCTCTTTCAATTAAAACTTTTTCTTTCGAGGTTTGTGTATTTGATTTTTTTGCTGAAATGGTTTCAGATTTTTCATCTGTTTTGTCTTCTACCTGAGATTGTTCTTGAGTACGGGTTATGGATGAATCAGTTTTGTTTTCCTCTTCCTCATCTTCACTATAATTTGGCGGTGGAGCAACCATATCCACTAGATTTTGTTTAAACATAACCTTTGATTGACTCTTTTCTATCGGTGTTGGATCATTGGCAAGGTCCTCGTTGATTTCTTTTAGGCGCTCTTTAACATCATATTCTGGTGGTTCCTCATCTGAATATTAGAAAATAATAGTCATTCGTTTTGGTAAATACACTGGAACCTCTTTATAACACTATTGCTGGAGTTCAAATTAAAATACACTAGTAAGCCAACAATATATTGCTGCAAAATATGCAGGAGTTTGTATATGCAATGTTTATTGAGACTAGCTTCACCTAATGATACTAAGGATGATGAAGATCCAAGATTTCTAAAGTGCACAAAGAAATGGTATACTGAGTTGTGGTTCTTGCACATGAAATGCCTTTTCAACCTTGTACACAATTGTGGAAAGTACCAGCAATATATTTCAACAGGTAATGGAGTCATGGCCATCACAAGATTATATTGTCAGGGGATATAACTAAAAAACCAGGGCACTCAGAATTTTGATTCTTGCACATGATACGCCTGCTCAACCTCATAATCATCTGTACCAAGAACCATCAGTTTGTCGCAAAAGGTGATCATAAGGTGGTCATACTGTTATGTTGGAAGGAAAGGTAACTCAAATACCACAGCACCAAGAGTTGTGGTTCTTGTGCACGACATGCCTTCTGTATTATCTTGTATACAATTGTGCCAAGTTTCATCAATATATCTCAAAGGGTATTGGAGTTATGGCCATCACAATGTTATATTGTCAGTGGAGATAACCAAAGAATCAGGGCACCCAGAGTTGTAATTCTTGGCAAGACGAACCTGCTAAACCTCATGTACATCTGCGCCAAGTACCATCAATATGTCTCAAAGGGGATCACAAGATGGTAAGAGTGTTATATTGGAGAGGGAGATAACTCAAATACCATAGTGCTCAGAGTTGTGGTTCTTATGTGTGAAACACCACATCAACCTTGTATACAACTGTGCCAACAACCATCAATATATTTCAAAGGGTAATAGAGTTATGGCCACCCCAAGGTTCTACAGCCCCTGCCTATTGGGGCTTGAAGAAATAGACGGAAACATTTAGAAAAATCTGTGAAAGGGGTATAACACTGGTAATATTTGGCAGACCGTAACCTCAAAATAATATGCACTGTTCGATATCATGGTCTTACTGTATGTAAAGTTTCAACATCATCGGATCTAAAATGTAGGAGTTATCCGGTAACAAAATTTTTACATTTTTTTTAAAAGGGGCATTACTCTGTTATTATTTGGTGGACTATAATTCTGATGTAAAATGTAGGAGAAGTCAACCCGGAAACGAAAAGTTTACAAAAAAATTCAAAGGGGCATAAATCTATAATTATTTGGTGGACCCTAACCTCCAAATAATATGCACTGCCCTACATCATGCTCAAACTATGTATGAAGTTTCAGCTTGATTGGATGTAAACTGTAGGAGGAGTTATCTGGAAATGAAAAGTTTACAAAAAATTTCAAAGGGGTATAACTCTATTAATATTTGCCGGACCAAAACCTCAAAACAATATGCGCAGCCCCACATCATTGTCTAACTATGTATGAAGTTTCAGCTTGATCGGATGTAAACTGTAGGAAGAGTTATCCGGAAACGAAAAGTTTACAAAAAATTCCAAAGGGGTATAACTCTATTATTATTTGCACGACGGTAACCTCGAAACAATATGCGCTGCCCCATATTATGGTCTAACTATGAATGAAGTTTCAGCTTGATCGGATGTAAACTGTAGGAGATATCCGGAAACGAAAAGTTTACAAAAAAATTCAATGAGGCATAACTCTATTAATATTTGGTGGACGGTAACCTCGAAACAATATGCGCTGCCCTACTTCATGGTCTAATTATGTATGATGTTTCAGCTTGATCGGATGTAAACTGTAGGAGGAGTTATCCGGAAATGAAAAGTTTACAGACAGACGGATGGATGGATGGACGCCGGGGGGCACAACATAATACGGCCGTTTTTCAAACGGGCGTATAAAAACTAAATTCGAACACTGGCAAACAGTGATGGCCACGACCAAATGCCACAAAACTCAGAGTCTGAACATGCAAAAAGGTCAGTCATTTCCTAAATGATTTCTAAAATGAACTCAACCTTACACCCTTAAATTTCGGAATAGATTCCTAATATATAAGGCAGTGAATTTCATTCAGTACAAAAAAAAATAAATAAATAAATAAATAAATAAAACAATTTATCATTGCCCTGTTGAACTTGACAACAATTCTATTTTTGCAAACAGTGTAGATCCATTGAGATTGCTTTTGCAGGGATCAGGGTCAATCTGCAGTCATTCAGTTTGTGAATTAAATGAATGTATTATATTGAATATTTTGATGGTTGTGAAAAAAATTGATTAATCTACTGGGATAATGGTAAACACTTACCCTGCTGTTCACATCAACCCTTACCTTTGTAAAAAGTGTAAATCCAGATCAGCTGGCTTCTGATCAGAATCTACACTGGTTATCATGAAGTTTGTGAACTGAACAAATGCACTACATCAAGTAATTTGATTGGCTGATATTCAGGGATGGATGTGGCTTAGTTAACCCTTATCGTGCTGTTCACGACAACCCCTGTCTTTGCAAACAGTGTAGATCCAGATCAGATGGCTTCTGAAGAAGCCATCTGATCAGGATCTACAGTTTGACATTCAGTTTATGAATTTGTAGGAATATATACATTACATCAGGTAAGCTGATTGGTTCAAAGTCAGAAATGGCTGTAGCTGAACTGAATATTCAGCAAGATAAGGGTTAATTTATACAGTGGGATAAGGTTTAAGAAATGCTTTAAAGAAATGCTTTAACCCATTAAATACCAGAAACCCCAAAACGGGTATCCTGGCAAACAGTGCAGGCCCAGATCAGACACCGCAGAATGCGGCGTCTGATCAGGGCCTCCACTGTGGCTAAAAGTTCAGTCATTTTTCAAATAATTTTTGATGACAACACAACCTGACACCCTTGAATTTTGAAATGAACTCCTATATATAAGGAGGAAGATTCCATTTGGTACAAAAAGAGTTAAACTTGCCTGGGTAGCCAAGTTCTGACTTTATATTTTCCAGCTCCTCCATAGCTCTCCTCTGATCTTCTGTCAGGTTATAGTCATCTGGTTCAGAATCCTCATTGTCTGACTTATCACTGTCGGATAACAGTCTCTCCTTCTTGTTTGTACCCACAGTCTCCCTTTGACCCTTCTCCATGCTTTCTGTATCTCTACCGGATACTCCTAACGGTGTCTAAAATTAGATTTCAAGGCGAATAGACATGCAGATTTATCCATCATTCTTAAAAGGGAGACAACTTTTCATCTTCTTGTTTGCCTTTCTGTGCTCTTCCATGAAAGAGATCTATTCTTAAATAAACAATCCTTTGTGCTCTTCCATGAAAGAGATCTATTCTTAAGGGAAATAATCCTTTGTGCTCTTCCATGAAAGAGATCTATCTATCTATCTTCATATACTGAGTCGGTCAAACTTGGCCATTACCTCAGTTGGGTGGTGCGCTAAATTTAGAATTTAGCAAAAAAAAAACACACCCACTGGATGAGTTCTTAAAACTATTTACAATCTGCTTTCAGAGGTGTACTAAAACGCACACCTCTGGATCCCAATCTACACCATGCGGGCTTTGAACTCCTCTGCAGTTTTGGCATTTACCACAGAGGAGGGAAGACTATTCCACTGAGGAATAGTTCTAGGGAAGAAAGAATTCTTCAGGGCATCACTATAGGCCTGGTACCTACGATACTGACTGTTGTTTAGTTTTGATGCCCTTGTTTGAGTTGAAGTAGTCACAGGGGTCAAGTATTTATCTTTATTAAGAGACACTGTGTCGGAGTGTATCTTATAAAAGAAGGTTAAAGAGGACTGCTCGCGATGGGCCTCCAACGATGGCCACTCCAGCTCATCGAGCATTTCACCAACACTACTTCTGTTCCGCCATCGCCTGCAGGTCCATCGGGCAGCCGTCCTCTGAACCTTCTCAACCTGTTGAACCTGAGTTTTAACATGGGGATGCCAAACAGGTGATGCATACTCTAATTGAGGTCTAACCAAGGTTTTGTATGCAACATCCTTTGTCTGCCTAGGTGCAAAAGCCAAATTACGTCTAAGAAACCCTAATGTCCTAGTTGCTTTAGAGGTAATTTCAGAAATATGTTGACCCCAATCAAGATTATCAGTAATGGTGATACCAAGATATTTTGCGGATTGGACATGTTCCAAAGTATGCTGATGTAATGAGTAGTTGAATCTAATCTGCTTGTCTGGAGGGTGCCGTGACACCCTCATTGAATGACATTTGGCCACATTGAACTTCATTTGCCAATCGGCCTCCCAACGTGCTAGGCTATCCAGGTCATCTTGTAAGATAAGACAGTCAGAAGTAGTATATATATTCCTATACAAAACACAATCATCAGCAAACAAGCGAACAGATGACCTGATATTATCAGAAAGATCGTTAATAAATATCAAGAAAAGGACCGGTCCAAGTACCGAACCTTGTGGGACACCGGACAAAACAGGGACTGGATCCGACGCTTGGCCGTCAAGTACAACTTGTTGTGTGCGTCCAGAGAGCCATGAGCTAACCCACTTAAGTGTGGATCCTCTAATCCCATAATGATCCAGTTTGTACAATAGCCTCCTGTGAGGTACCTTGTCGAAGGCCTTGGCAAAATCCATGATAATCAGGTCAGTCTGTTTGTGGCCACGATTAATGGCCCCATCCAGATTGCTCACTATGTCATGGTAGAACTGAACTAATTGAGTTTCACAAGACCTTCGACTTCGGAAACCATGTTGACAGTCAGCAAGAATGCTTTCAGAGGCTAGATGCTTGTTAATGTTGCTAACTAATATATGCTCCAGGGTTTTGCAACAGATGCATGTGAGCGACACCGGTCTGTAATTCGCAGCATCATATTTTTCTCCTTTCTTAAAGACCGGGGTTACGTTTGCTTGTCGCCAGTCATCTGGTACAGTGCCCCGAGCAAGTGATTCATTGAAAATATAGGCCAGCAGGGGAGATATTTCAGCACTACATTCCTTAAGCATCCTGGCATGCAGACTGTCAGGTCCAGATGCCTTATGTATGTTGAGCTTGTCCAACAGTTTTGCGACCCCTTTGGGGTCAACTGTTATGTCCCCCATAGAGGGGAACGGACTTGTACCTTTTGATGGTAGCTCACCGTCAGCTTCACGTGAAAACGCCGATTGAAACTGCTTATTACATATATTTGCCTTATCGCGCGATTCAGTTTTCAAAATTCCATTTTCCGTAAGTGAAGTGATTCCAAATGATTCCTTTTTTCAGGGACTTTACAAATGACCAAACTTTCTTAACTTTTCCATTCTTCTGGGGGCCCTCGGGATCAATATTTTCATCATCAAAGGTAAAGATGCTGGAAACATGCTTCCAATATGCATCTCTAATTACCTTTTGTACATGTGCTCTGAACCTTTTGTAATGGTTCTTCACGTCGGGATTGCTAGACTTACGAGCACGAAAGTACATTCTGTCACGGCTTCTGATTAGGTGTTTGATCGTGTTATCGATCCATGGTACACTATGCTTTGTTTTGGTCATTTTTATTGGTATGTACCTTTCCATGGCCGTCGTAAGTTCGGTCTTAAAACTGACCCACAAGCCATTTACTGACATGCGAGAGAGGTCAGAGGAAAGGAAGGAATCCTTAAATCCCGCCATATGGTCTCGCAGACCATCCATATCCGCACGCTTATATAAATATATTTT
Organism: Lucinisca nassula; assembly: GCA_963580285.1. Lineage (NCBI taxonomy): Eukaryota > Metazoa > Mollusca > Bivalvia > Lucinida > Lucinidae > Lucinisca > Lucinisca nassula. The sequence continues at coordinate 144,171,225 of OY757013.1, forward strand.
ACGCGGGACCTGTCGGATTCGCTTTGCTTTTATGTCATACTCAAGATATATTCTTAAAGAAAAAATCCTTTGTGCTCTTCCATGAAAGAGATCTATTCTTAAAGGAAACAATCCTTTGTGCTCTTCCATGAAAGAGATCTATTCTTAAAGGAAATAATCCTTTGTGCTCTTCCATGAAAGAGATCTTGAAGGAAACAATTTGCTTCTTAACCTATTGTATACTACATGTAGTGGACTTCCATTGCTTTATATTGGACAAGTCCATTTTCATATATAAAGGGTGGTAGGCCTGTTTTTTTTTTTTTTTTTCATTCTTATTCTATTTTTGATGGAAAATTCTGTTAGCAAATAAGTGCAGGATCTGATCAGACGCTGCATTCTGTGGCAGCTGATCTGGAACTACCCTGTTTCCCTGCCTACAATGGTTTAAAGGCCATGACAATAAGCACCCAATGTTAGAAAAAAAGTTTATCAGTAAAAATCCTAATTGTTAGGACACTTTGAGGATCAGCTGTACTTCTTCAAAAATTTTAGCAAATTTGTTTCACAATCCAGCAAGGATTCCAAAATATGCCAACAGAATTGCAAACAGTGTAGACCCTGATCAGCTGCTTCTTCAGGAGCAGTCTGATATGGGTCAGCACTGTTTGCTAGGCCTGCCAGTCCCATTATTTATGATCATTAGGAACACTACGGTAGATCCAGATCAGATGGCTTGAAGCCATCTGATTAGGATCCAGACTATATAATTGCCATTCACAAATACATTAATTGGTTGAGGAGATGTCTCCCCACCTCCATCGGGGCTTGAAAAAAGGATTAGGCTGCATGTTACTTCCACGCCGAGCTGAGACTGGCCACACACGCGTACTGGTGAACTGCTCAGAAGGACTAAGCCTACCCAGGCAAAGTGGTGGGAATCAGACCCTCCAGTGCATAAATTATAAGCCTTTTAGTTTCACTGGTTGGCAGGGCATGAGATGTCATTTCATCTCAATGTCGGGTAAAAGTCCCACAAAATTGGAAGCAGCATCTCCAAAATGACCTAAATGCTGTTGACGGGAATGTTAAACCTCAATTCAAACAAACAGATGGGAGGAGATATCCTTTAAAGAATTTCAAGATGGCCTTGGATACTGCCAAAAGTAATGGTTGTAGCTATTCTGAATCAACATGCATGTCACCCCGATGCCTCTGCAATCCGTCCTTGGGTTTGGGAGGAGATGTTGTTTGAAGATTTTCAAGATGGCCACCATGGTGGCAATCTTAATATTGCAACTCAATGATTTTAGCAATGATGAATTGGCTTGGAGATGTAGACTGGGCTGCAACAGGAAACCGACTGAACAAGGGTACTGGTTAACCACTTAGGTCAGCCTGCGCAGGCAAAGTGATGCCAGTCGAACCTTCTCTATAGTTATAAACCCGAGAGGTTCTTTGGGTGGCAGGGCTTGAGATGTCATTTCAACTCAATGTCAGGTAAAGGTCACACAAAATAGGAAGCAATGTCTCCGAAATAACCTTAATAGTGCTGACAGGGACGTAAAACCTCAACCCAAACAAACCAAAAAACCTCCTTTATTTTGGGCCGAAATGTAGTTTGAAGAATTTCAATATGGCCGTTTGGCTGCCATTCTGGAAATCAAAATAGAATGATTTCAGTGAATCTCCAGCTCACCCTGATGTCTCCCATCAAGTTTCACCTCAATCAATCAACTTTCGGTTCAGGAGATGTGGTAGAAAGAATTTCAAGGTGGCCACCATGGCGGCCATGTTGGATATCAGAACAGAACAATTTTAGCAATTCTGAATCTCCATGTTGCCCCGATGCCTCCCATCAGTTTCAGATCTATCAGATTAAGGTTCGGGAAAAGATGCCATTTCAAGGTAGCTGGCATGGTGGCTATCTTGGATATCAGAACGGAATGATTTAAACAAATCTGTATCTCCATGTCACCCAGATACTTCCCATCAAATTCAACTAAATCCGACTTATTGATCTTGAGGAGAAGTAGAAAAAATGAAAAGCTAACAACAAACATCAGATGGAAGGATGACAGAAGACGGACAACAGGGCATGGCATAATGGTCCCTGGAGCCATGGTGAGCTAAATATAAGGTTATCACGTTGTCATGAAGGGCGTCATGACATTAGGCATTAACAATCATCAATTTCATGACATATTGCTATCCACTCAATACAGTTTAGTAACAGTTATATTATATGATAAAAGATTTGAATGCACTTGCATATGTAAGACAATGTTAAATTTGATAAAGTCAAAATTTGCAAAGTATATTCCACGATATATTTTCAGAAACCTCAGGCATCATCACATAACATTGATTTTCATTGGCATTTATACCAAGCTCATAGCACTTGCTGGTTTAATTCTGCAGATAGTGTTTTGAATATAAGCTTTATAAAGTGAATTATATAAACTATACTGAAAAGTGCCAATTGGCAAGCTAAATTGGAGCTTTGGTTTTATGATGGCAAATTCTGTTTTACAACAGAACCATAAAACACTAGAAAAAGTGTCCATATGACACGGATGCCCCCGCAAAATGCCATTCATAAAAATATTACAAATGTACTTCAAATCAATCGTAAAATATATGCATCAAGGGCAGATAATCCAAAAACCAAAAATGCAAGAGTTGTCTTCCTTGTTCATGACAAATTGTCTCAGTGTGATGAATGCACCTGTGAAGTTTCATGAATATATTCCATACGGTTTATGAGTTATGGCCCGGACACAGTTTACTATATGGTACTAAGTCAAGGGCAGATAATCAAAAATGCAAGAGTTGTCTTCCTTGTTCATGACACATAGTCTCAGTGTGATGAATGCACCTGTGAAGTTTCATGAATACATTCCATACCCTTTAGGAGTTATGGCCCGGACACGGTTTAATATGGTACTAAGTCAAGGGCAGATAATCCAAAAACCAAAAATGCAAGAGTTGTCTTCCTTGTTCATGACACATCGTCTCAGTGTGATAAATGCACCTGTGAAGTTTCATGAATATATTCCATACGGTTTAGGAGTTATGGCCCTGACACGGTTTACTATAAGGTACTATGTCAAGGGCAGTTAATCCAAAAACCAAAAATGCAAGAGTTGTCTTCTTTGTTCATGACACATCGTCTCAGTGTGATGAATGCACCTGTGACGTTTAATGAATATATTCCATACGGTTTAGGAGTTATGGCCCGGACACGGTTTACAATATGGTACTAAGTCAAGGGCAGCTAATCCAAAAACCAAATATGCAAGAGTTGTCTTCCTTGTTCATGACACATCGTCTCAGTGTGATGAATGCACCTGTGAAGTTTCATGAATATATTCCATATGGTTTAGGAGTTATGGCCCGGACACAGTTTACTATATGGTACTAAGTCAAGGACAGATAATCAAAAAACCAAGTAGAAGAAGTGTCCATAGGACACGGATGCCCCCGCCAAAAGCCATTCATAAAATATATTACAAATGTACTTCAAATCAATCATAAAATATATGCATCAAGGGCAGATAATCCAAAAACCAAAAATGCAAGAGTCGTCTTCCTTGTTCATGGCATATCGTCTCAGTGTGATGAATGCACCTGTGAAGTTTCATGAATATATTCCATATGGTTTAGGAGTTATGGCCCGGACACGGTTTACTATATGGTACTAAATCAAGGGAAGATAATTCAAAAACCAAAAACCCAACAGTTGTCTTCCTTGTTCATTACACATCGTCTAAGTGTGATGAATGCACCTGTGAAGTTTCATGAACATATTCCGTATGGTTTAGGAGTTATGGCCCGGACACGACATACCATTTGACTATATATGGATGTAAGTCAAGGGCAGATAATTCAAAAACTAAACAAGCAGGAGTTGTCTTCTTTGTTTATGACACATCGTCCAAGTATGATGGATGCACCTGTTAAGTTTCATGATTATATTCCATATGGTTTAGGAGTTATGGCCCGGACACAGTTTACTTTATGGTACTAAGTCAAGGGCAGATAATTCAAAAACCAAAAATGCAAGAGTTGTCTTCCTTGTTCATGACACATCATCTCAGTGTGATGAATGCACCTGTGAAGTTTCATAAATATATTCCATATGGTTTAGGAGTTATGGCCCGGACACGGTTTACTTTATGGTTCTTAGTCAAGGGCAGATTATTCAAAAACCAAAAATGCAAGGGTTGTCTTCCTTGTTCATGACACATCGTCTCAGTGTGATGAATGCACCTGTGAAGTTTCATGAATGTATTCCATATGGTTTAGGAGTTATGGCCCGGACACGATGTCGGGATGGACGAACGAACGGACTGACAGGGGTAAAACTTAATGCCCTTCCGCTATTCTTCGACTAGGCAGGGGCATTAAAATGCAAGAATTGTCTTCCTTGTTCATGACACATCGTCTCAGTGTGATGAATGCACCTGTGAAGTTTCATGAATATTTTCCATAATGTTTAGGAGTTGTGGCCCGGACACGGTTTACTATATGGTACTAAGTCAAGGGCAGATAATCCAAAAACCAAAAATGCAAGAGTTGTCTTCCTTGTTCATGACACATCGTCTCAGTGTCATGAATGCACCTGTGAAGTTTCATGAATATATTCCATACAGTTTAGGAGTTATGGCCCGGACACGGTTTACTATATGGTACTAAGTCAAGGGCAGATAATCCAAAAACCAAAAATGCAAGAGTTGTCTTCCTTGTTCATGACACATCGTCTCAGTGTGATGAATGCACATGTGAAGTTTCATGAATATATTCCATATGGTTATGGAGTTATGGCCCGGACACGATGTCGGGATAGACGGACGCACGTCTTTACGGATGTATACTTGTGTGTCTTCATCCCTACAAAGTACCCTTGTGTGTCAAATTTCCTGGAAATTTCTTGGAAAAAAAGACACACAAGTTACTATTTTTGACACACAAGTCAGTGACTTGTGTGTCTACGAAATAAATCGCATTGAGTGTAATGTAAGTGTCCATAATTTTAAACACACAAGTATACATTTGTTCCTGCGGACAAACGAACGGACGGACAGGGGTAAAACTTAATGCCCTTCGGCTATTCTCTGAAAAGGCAGGGGCATAAAAATGAAAGACAATAAAACTGCCAACTCACCTACCCAGATGACACTTTTCAATACAGCTATCCCATAATTATATGGCATAGATATTATCATATATAAATGAAGCACAATTGTGAGCTGAACAAATAGGTTGATCATGCTGGGCTCAGCTGGTCAAAGCATCATATAACCATTTTAACCCTTAAGACACCAAAAAAACTACATCTGAAAATGTTGTCTGTTTATGTCCTCTGCTGAATTTTTTTTTAAACTTTTTAAAAAGATTTTTGTATACAGGCAAACAGTGTAGGCCCAGATCAGGAGCAGTCTGATCTTGGTCCACACTGTTTGCAAAAAGAATACTTTTAAGGTTACCGGCATTCAGCAAAGCAGATGACAATCATCGTGATTTGCATTTTAACCATTTCAAATCAGAATTTATTGCCATTTTGAAATTCATAAGAGTTTCAGTAGAGCACGAGTTAGCGTAGAAAATAGTAACTGTTATAGCAATTACAATATATAATCTAATGAAGTGGCATTTTTGCTGAAGAAAAAGTGAGAAGCTTGCAAATCTATAGGACAAAACCAAATGTTAGATGATCTACATTTTCTATACCTGTGCATTCCTATATAAGGTGTTATATGAGCCCTATGCATAATATGCTTTCTATTGGTGTTCTGTTTTTTGTTTGTTTGATTTGAGGTTTAATGTCCCCGTCAACACTATAAAGATCATTTTGGAGACATTGCTTCCAATTCTGTGGGACTTTTACCAAACATTGAGATGAAATGACATCTTAAGCCCTGCCACCAAATGAAACCAATAGGGTTTATAAACATGGTCGGTCTGACACGCCACACTTTGCCTGGGCAGGCTTAGATCCTCTAAGCGGTTTACCAGTACTCGTGTGGGGGTCAGTTTCAGCTCTGCGTGGAAGCATCAAGCAGTCCATCTATTTCTTTAAGCCCCGATGGGCTGGGGCCATATAGATGTTCTGGTATGAATATAGTAATTACTACCATATGCTAACTTAAAACACCTGCATAACTGTTGATTAATGTTTCAAATACTTTATCTTAATTTGTCATATAAAACAATGGTACAGAATAATTGTAACCAATAACCTGCTTGTTTAGCCTTTCAACAACAAAGGTTAAATCTAGGTGATTACACAATAGTACCCACTACAATATCAGAACTGATCAATACAAATCATATTGTCTGTTTGTTTGTTTATTTGGAACACAATGAATGCTTTTGCATCACATTCTGTGAAATGGATACCCTTGTAAACTCCATTTTAACCCTTGTCCTGCTGAATATTCATATATGCCACACCCACTACCAATTATCAACCAATCAGATTACCTGTAGCAAATTATTACAAAAAATTCACAATCTTAATGACAAACAATGTAGATCCTGATCAGATGGCTTCTTCAGAAGCCATCTGATCTGGATCTACATTGTTTCAAAGATAAGGCATATCCGGGATTAGCAGGACAAGGGTTAAATAAAAGAAGTAAAGTTTAAATAAGAATGACATGCCCATGTGCAAACATGGTGCCTCAGCCTATGTTTAGAGTATAAATAAGAAAAATAAAAAAAAATCATTTGGAGAAATGAAAGAATGCACTATGTCACACACTGATATGTTATCATACTGTAAATGACGGCAACAAAACAAGACCAACTGAGTTCTTACATTACTAGTGTCTTCCTTCTGGGTTTTTTCTTCATGTTGACCTATATAATTTTCCAGTTCCCTGTCTAAATCATCAAAGTCATCGTCTTTTCTTAGAGATGACTGTGGTCTTGGCTCTATCACATTCATGGCTCTGAAAATTAAATGACATTACGAAAACATGCCTATACAAGTACATTGTAACCTTTACCGCCGAAAAAAATGAAAACTTTAAGACAAAAAATTGATTTTTTTCTTATTTCTGCTCAAAATATAGATTGTGGTACTTGTTAGAACCACCTCATTGAGGCGGTTCTAACGAGTACCCATTATCTATATTTTAGAGCAGAAATATGCTCAAAATATATTTAGAACCGCCTCATCCAGGAAGTGCTAACGAGTACCCATAATCTATATTTTAGAGCAGAAATAAGAAAAACTAGAATACTGTCGATGGCGCGCCATCGCAAATCCCCACGCTTTCTACAGAGGGGCCAAGTACCAAAAACCCCTCACCCTGGGCCCTAATTTGACTCCATGGTCAAAATATTACCTGTATTATATTCTACTAATCATGCCCTTCAATTTCATATGCCACATGACTATGTTCCAAAAAACTTAAATTTTGACCCTTTGACCCCTCTCCCAGGGCCCCAATCTGACCCCAGGGTCAAAATTTTACTTGTAGTTTATTCTACCCATTATCCCCTTCGCATAGATATGCAACATGACTATGTTCTGAAAAACTTTAACTTTGACCCCCGACCCCCCCCCCCCCCAAGTCCGACCCCCAGGGCGTGACCTAGGGGTCACAGCCAAAATCCCGTTCAATATGTTTTACTTTTTTCATAACTAAGTACATGTGCAAAGTTTGGCATCAAAATCTTCAAAATTGACTTTGTAATTGAATTTTATTGATATTTGACCTTTTGACCCCTCCCCAGGGCCCCTGGGGGCGGGGACAAAAAAAATGTGCTCTTGCGCAAGCCATTCATGTAAGCAACTCGCATACCAAATTTGGTTGAATTCCGGCTAATGGTTTAGGAGGAGATAGCCGGACAGACAGACGGACAGACGAACAGACGGACGGACGGACGGACGGAGGCGATAACAATATCCCCACTTTTTTTAAAAAACGTGGGGATAATAAGGTTCATCCCTGTAAACCCCAGTTTTACTGTATAAAAGTGGGGTTCAATGGGGGTCAAAATTATATTGGCGTGTTTTCGTGAGAGCTACATCATAAGAAAGCCAGAATTTGCCATTTGTGAACAACATGAAGGCGGATCAGCATCTATGTAGTTTTGTTTAAGAAATAGATCAGCTCTAACTGTAATTGGTTGATAAATAAATCACAGTTTGGAGGTCAGTTGTAAAGTAGATCAAATCACGAGCGCGTAGCGCGCGTGATTTGTCTACGTACAACCTACAGACAAACTGTGATATAGTACACAACAAATCACAAACTAGAGCTGATCTATTTCTATTCTAACAGGCTGAAAATCTGCAATAATGCTGTTGTTTTCTTCAAAATCTCACAACTGTTTGCCATTGTTAGAAGAAATCCCGCTAAAATTATTGACTGAAACACATGCCTAACGTTTTCGATGCGATAAAATGACGTTACACCGTCCAACGTCAAGGAAATCGACTATTGACATCATAAATTGGCAGTTTTTAATGACGTCGCTCGTCACGATCTGCTTTGTCGTGATTCGTTGTAGAATAAAAAAAAGTTCTTTTTCAATTCCCTATACAGGTGCGCTGTGTTAGAATTGGATATAACACAGTTGTTTAACTAACACAGTTTTTGTTTTGGACCCAACATTTGATAAACTGATTGATTGGAGGTTTAACATCCCCATCAACACAGGTCATTTTGGAGATGTTGCTTCCAACTTTTTGGGACTTTTACCCAACATAGAGATGAAATGACATCTCAAGCCCTCTCGCCCAATGAAACCAATAGGGTTTATGAGCATGTACAGTCCCTCTCACACCTCTTTTCCTGGACAGGCTTAGATCTTCTAAGTGGTTTACCAGTACTCGTGTGCTGTCGGTTTCAGCTCTACGTGGACGCATCATGCAGCCCATCTATTTCTTCAAGCCCCGATGGGCGGGGGGCCAATATTATTTATTAATTTTAAGGAAAACTCAACCTGACACCCCTAAATTTTGAAATGGACTCCTGCTATATATATAAGGTGTAAAATTCCATTTGGTACAAAAAGAGTTAATAAACACAGTTTTTGTTTTGAACCCAACAACTGTGTTAAATTATTACTTATTACTCATAGTAGTCTGTCATATAAAACCTTATATCCTAGTCATTGTTTCCATTTTTTCATACATCTCTACCCTGAAACATTGTGCACATGAGGCAAACACAATTAATCTTTTTTGAGTACAACTGAAATAAGGAGAATGCCATCAATTTTGATCCAAAAATGGCCCTTCTTAGACATGAAAGCATGTATTATATGATATGTGTATTTTGCCTGCTTAACCCTTATTGTACCAAATGTAATCTTCCTCCTTACATATAGCAGGAGTCCATTTACAATTTAGGGGTGACAGTTTGTGGTAACTTTAAAATTGATTTGGAAAATGGCTGAACTTCTTGCAAATGGGCCCCGTCAGGCGATTTTGGTACTTATTGCCTATGCGAGCAGCGAAGGTTCAGGCGAGCCTGTGCATCCGCGCAGTCTCGCAAGAACCTTCGCTGCGCGCTCATACAAGCAGTGAATCAAGAGGAACCTTCAGACAGAAAGCCATATCCCTGGACCCTCTGAATGGCTGGGCATGCACAGTTAAAATTTGTCATGACGGAATGCTTGAAGACACAAATTCGCTTGGCGGGGCTCAAATAGTGTAGGCCCTGATGAGATGCTGCGTTTTGCGGTGTCTCATCTGGGCCTGCACTGTTTGCCAAGGTACCCCTTTTGAGGTTTCCGGTACAAAATGGGTTAATTACTCAATATAGTAGAATCATGTCACTAAAAAACTTTTTTTTCTTTGAGTATTCTTAATAGGATTATTATGTTCAGCCTTTCAACCCTGTAGACTGGTACAGATACTTATACAAACAGTTTAGATCATTACAAGCCCATCTCATCAAGAACAACACTGTTTACCATTCCGTAATGACGAAATTTAAATTTGACAAAATAATAATAATAATAACAACAATGGAGTGTCCACATTCAATGAGCACACTGAAAATGACCATTTATGAAACTCAGGGGTGAAAGAGTAAATCACCTGCAAAGAAAATTCAGTCAATTCAATACACATTGATTATCTTTTCTGATGCTTATATTATGTTCTTTCAATATGATAAAATTGATGATACAGTGTTTTTTAATGCTGACTTAGTAGCTAAATTTTAAATGGATTTTAAGTCCCACATGCTAATCCACTACTTAAGGAACAAGGTCCCCACAAGCAGTTTTTGATGTAATAAGACAATATTCCACAACCTCATTATAACAGGGCTCATTGTTTTGTTTGTTTGATTTGAGGTTTAACGTCCCCATCAACACTGTATAGGTCATTTTGGAGACGCTGCTTCCAATTTTGTGGGACTTCTACCTGACACTGAGATGAAATGACATCTCAGGCCCTGTTGCCCAATGAAACCAATAGCCTCCCTTGAAATATATATCCAACCCTCCCTTGATATTTATAAGTAAAAATTCTAATTACCGTATTTGAATAAATTACGGTATTTATTCATGCTTATGTAGACAAGAAAGCGTGCAATAAATACCATGAAGCTTGCCACCTATATATTTTGTATCAACACTTTGATTGCCACTAAGAGATGATTTTCGATAATGTTATTAACCCATTGTATGCAGGGAAACCCCTAAAGGGGTACCTAATGGCAAACAGTGCAGACCCACATCAGAGGCTGCAGAAGGCGGCATCTAATCAGGGCCTGCACTGTTTTATGACAGAATACAATCAAAAAGAAAAAATATGCCTGACACCCCTTACATGGCAAATGGACTTGTCCAACATATAGCAATGGAAGAGTCCACTAGTATACAATGGGTTAATGGAATTCCAACACTACAATGTATAGAACAAAGTAGTTTGTTCATATAGTATCAATCTGCCTGTTAGGATCTACTTAAAGGGCTTAAACCTTATCTTGCTGTTCACGACAAACCCTTTCTTTGCAAACAGTGTAGATCCAGATCAGATGGCTTCTGAAGAAGCCATCTGATCAGGATCTACACTGTTTGGCATTCAGTTTATGAATTTGTAGCAATAAATTACATCAAGTAATTTGATTGGTTGATAGACAGAATTGGGTGAGGCTAATGAATATTCAGCAAGATAAGGCTTAAAGAGCATTGTATGTCATATAATATAAATGACAAGCATCCTGAACTGGATGAATACATTCAGTCTGGTTGGGTTGTTATATGTTGAATGAAGGCAGAAATGGTAGCCAATGCATGGTTGTTGATGGCTTGTCAAACACGGTTGAATATGGTCTTGGTCCATGATGGACCAAGGTCAAATGACCATCATTTTCACCTAGGGCCATGATCATCAAATTCTGTTGGGCCATTTAACAAAACATGGTCTCCCATGGTCCCCGGGCCATAGAATACCATGGAAAAACATGATTCTTTATGGTAATCATTTTCGCCGGGGCATTTACCATATTTGCCACAATTAATTATGTTATTGAATGCTAGAGATCCAATCAAGGTTTTGATTTTATGCAGCTACGTAAGATGGCAATATATACATATATATAAAGTAGCCCTTATTCAAGGTATTCTCCTGAATAAATAAAGCCACACCCATATCTGATTTCAACCAATCAAAATACTTGAAACAATGTTTCATTCAATATCGCAAACTAATTGACAAACAGTGAAGATCCAGTGAAGACACTATCTTATCTGGATCTACACTGTTTGCAAAGGTAAGGGTTTCATGTTAAGGGTTGAACCCTACTGATCCCAGGGGGAGCAGGGCAGGGGGATGATTAATAGTCCAGTGAAGATAATTATTTTTGTTGCATTGTATCCAATTAGGTCATCAAATGCTACTCATCTCATCAAGACCTTTTTTGTTTGATTTGATGTTTAACGTACCCATCAACACTAAAGGTCATTTTGGAGACGTTGCTTCCAATTTTGTGGGACTTTTACCCGACATTGAGATGGAATAACATCTCAAGCCCTGTCCCCCAATGATGGAGCCGGGGCCTGCAATATCCATTACCAAAACACACCTACATGTATACAAATACATGTACATTGTAAATTTTTCCGATGAAAAACAAATATTTTCAGACGATATGTGGTATTTTTCTTATTTCTGTGCAAAATATAGATTTTGGATACACATTAAAACAGCCTCATCGAGGCGGTTCTAACGAGTACCTACAATCTATATTTTAGATCATAAATAAGAAAAATAAAGTTTACCCCTGTAAACCCCAGATTTACTACATAAAAGTGGGGTTCAAAGGGGTCAGAATTATACATGCATGTTTTCATGATACATACTAAATACCATATTCGCCCTAATTACCGCTCCGTGCGCTTAGTTCTTTCAAAATTGTGTAAAAAAATTGTGGTGAAAAATCGACCTATTAAGGGCACACAAATCATTTTGGGTAACTGTCTTGGCAGTTGAACTGTCTTGTTTCCCGCTTCGCAAATTTCGTAAAAGAGGAATTAAAGTGTGTATTAGAGCTGTCGAATGAATTTGACAGTAATGCAGTTGCTTTGCCTTCACTGTTGAAGAAATAACGGTAAGTTTTTTTTATAGATTTCCTGTGAAAGCTTCAATGGGAGGTTACTGTAAGGTGTGCACTTATGCATTATTTTTTCAAAAATAGCTTTGGTGTGCGCTTATAGGATCATGTGCGGTAGGTAATTAGGGCGAATACGGTATGCTCTAATTAGTTTAGCCACTTTTGGTGGTACGATGTTGGTAGGGCTGTGAGTTGGCGACAAAGACACATGATTATACAATGTCATACAGTGTAACTTTGATGGCACATGTGCACCGATGGCTTGTTTACCATGGCTGATGTAGCGGTTAAGCTGCCATACTTGCCTTTCAAATCGGGGGTCATGGATTCGATTTCTGACAGGCTTCTCCAAACTTTTGGATGAGTTAAACCGAGGTCCCTTCTCGGTATGACCTTAGCTGTTGGTGGGACAAAAAACACTCAAACATACACACACCACGGCTATTTTGGTTTTTGAATTTGTTCTTGAGTGCCTAGAAAAAAAGTCATAATAACTGCAGACATTTATATATTTCAAGGCAACAGAAAAGTTAAGTAAATTATGTATTTTGTGATGATTGAAGGGCAGTTTTTCTTATTTCTCAATATAAACCTATGCTGTGGGTATTCATTAGAATGCAAGGCGGTTCTAATGAATATCCACAACATAGGTTTTGTTTGTTTGATTTGAGGTTTAACGTCCCCGCCAACACTGTAAAGGTCATTTTGGAGATGTTGCTTCCAATTTTGTGGGATTTTTACCCGACATTGAGATGAAATGACATCTCAAGCCCTGCCGCCCAATGAAACCAATAGGGTTTATAACAAGGATTCCGCCGAAGGCTATGTCGCGCCTGTGGGGGAGCAAAGTCACCGAACCATGACATTTAGGCCAAGATCAAACATAGATGCTTGCATAAAAGGCTTGTCCTACGTATTATTTATGAAATAATTCTTGAGAAATGAACTTAACTTTTTGGGTGAACGCTAGGGTAGTGGCAATATTTTACAGAGTCAGTGAACCATGACATGTAGGTCAAGGTCAAATATGGATGCTTGCATTTAAGTTGCCATCCCAAGATATAAGTTTGTACCAAGTATCATTAATGAAGCTCTTATGGTTTTTGAGAAATTAACTTGACCAGTAGGGTGAACGCTAGGGTAGTCGCAATATTTTACAAAGTCAGTGAACCATGAAATTTAGGTCAAGGTCAAATATGGATGCTTGCATTGAAGTTGCCATCCACAGATTCAAGTTTGTACCAAATATCATTACAGGAGCTCTTATAGTTCTTGAGAAATAAACTTGACCATTAGGGTGAACGCTAGGGTGGTCGCATTATTTTACAAAGTAAGTGAACCATGTAATGTAGGTCAAGGTGAAATATGGATGCTTGCATGTAAGTTGCCATCCCCAAACACAAGTTTGTATGAAGTATCATTAATGAAGCTCTAATAGTTCTTGAGAAATAAACTTGATCATTAGGGTGAATGCTAGGGTGGTCGCAATATTTTACAAAGTCAGTGAACCATGAAATGTAGGTCAAGGTGAAATATGGATGCTTGCATGTAAGTTGTCATCCACAGACACAAGTTTGTACCAAGTATTATTAATGAAGCTCTTATAGTTCTTGAGAAATAAACTTGACCATTAGGGTGAACGCTAGGGTGGTTGCAAATGTTGACGCCTTGACGAACGGACGAACGAACGGACGAACAAACGGACGGAAAACCGGGCGCCTATATCCCGCCATGCTAATAGCAGGCACGACAAAAATGGACAGTCTGACTTGCACCACTTTGCCTGGGCAGGCTTAGATCCTCTAAGGGGTTTACCAGTACTCGTGTGCGGGTCAGTTTCAGCTCTGCGTGGAAGCATCATGCAGCCCATCTATTTCTTCAAGCCCCGATGGATGGGGGCTGACAACATAGGTTTTTATGGAGAATCCTTCAATTACTACAAAATACTTTCCTTATCTGTTGATATGCGTATTTTGAATAATTTATATAGGGGGATTTGGGAATATTTTGTAGTAACCCTTCAGTTCCTGTTTTTTTAAGCAAACAGTTTAAACCCCGATCAGATGCCTTTCTAATGCATCTGATATGAATCTACACAGTTTACCTAACCCAACAACTAAATCCAGGATAATCATGCTATTAGAGCAGGTTAACTGTATTGACCAGTATGTGCCGCAGCATGACAGTTGATGGACAACAGCAAGATAACTCTAATTCATTAGCAATTTTTGGTGACTGCATGACAATTAAACAATCGACCAAAACAATCAAGACACATGTTACATCACAATTCATACGTTGGCTGAATATGTATCATTGAAATTCGTAACATGAAAGGAGGAGAAAACTATCAGTGTTCATCAGTGTTCTTTTGTTACTTTATCTAGAAAGGTAAACTTTAATCCTAAATATTCCAACTTTCTGTAAATAAAAAAATCTAGCCATTATTGACATAAGTTTGACATTCAAACAAACATACACTGTATACTGGCAAATATATTAAGAGGAATGATTTATCATTTGCCAACAATCAGGATTTTATAAGCAATGTACAGGGAGCAGAGATCTGTCACAGAATTCAATGCCAACATATAGCCACACTGTTAGTTATACATTACAATAACAGAACTATAATTATGATTCCGATTAAATTTGTAATATTTTTCTTATTTATACTCCAAACATAGGTTGTAGGTGCTCCTTTGAGCCTACTCAATATGGCGGTTAAACTCTAACCAGGGCGCACAACCTGTGTTTTATAGCAAATACAAGAGAAAACTGGGGTTTATGGGGTATACATTATTTTTCTTATTTCTACTCCAAGACATAGGTTGTGGGTACTCGTTAGAATGGCCTCAATGAGGCAGTTCTAACGAGCACCAACCTATGTTTTGAGCATTGATCAGAAAAATATCATGGCTTTTCATCTGCAAAGTTGCCATTTTGGAGATATGAAAAATGCACTAAGACACACGGGTGTGTTATCATCATGAAATTAATTTGAAATCCATCCACTGGTTAAGCAGAAGTTATTTAAAAGTTTTTCTATTATGAGCTCTAGCGGCCACCTTTTTCATCCCAGCAGAATTGTTTGAACAATTTTAATAGAGGGTCACCCATGAAACATTCCTGTGAAATTATATTGAAATCCATCCACTGGTTAAGGGACAGAAGTCATTTAAAGTTTTTTTTTTCTATTTTTAGCCCTGGTGGCCATCTTGTTCATCCGAGCAGAACAGTTTGAGCAATTTTGGTCCATCAAGGATCATTCTTGTGCATTTTTTTTCAAAATGCATCCAACAGTTAAGGAAGAGAAGAAATTAAACTTGTTTTTCTACTTTTAGCTCTGGTGGCCATCTTGTTCATCCCAGCAGGACATTTTGAGCGATTTTGGTTGAGGTTCACCCATGGAACATTCCTGTAAAATTATTTTGAAACCCATCCACTGGTTAAGAAGTCATTTAAAGTTTTTTTCTATTTTTAGCTCTGGTGGCCATCTTGTTCATCTGAGCATAATTAATGGTTTGAGCAATTTTGTTAGAGGGTCACTCAAGGAACCTTCCTGTGAAATTATTTCAAACTCCACGCACTGGTTAAGGAGGAGAAGTCGTTTAAGGGTTTTTCTATTTTTAGCTCTGGTGGCCATCTTGTTCACCCGAGCAGAACGATTTGAGCAATTTTGGTCAAGGGTCACAAAAGGAACATTCCTGTGAAATTATTTTGAAATCCATCCACTGTTTAAGGAGAAGTTGTTTAAAGGTTTTTCTATTTCTAGCTCTGGTGGCCATTTTTTTTTTCAACCTAGCAGAATGATTTGAGCAATTTTGGTAGAGGGTCACCCAAGGGACATTCCTGTGAAATTATTTTGAAATCAATCCACTGGTTAAGAAGAAGAAGTCGTTTAAAAGTTTTTCTATTTTTAGCTCCGGTGGCCATTTTGTTCATCTGAGCGGAACAGTTTGAGCATTTTTGGCAGAGAGTCACCCAAGGAACCTTCTTGTGAAATTATTTAAAAATCCATGCACTGGTTAAGGGAAGAAGTCATTTAAAGATTTTTCTATTTTTAGCTCTGGTTGCAATTTTGTTCACCCGAGCGGAACAATTTGAGCATTTGGTAGAGGGTCAACCAAGGAACATTCCTGTGAAATTATTTTGAAATCCATTCATATATTAAGGAGAAGAAGTTGTACAAAGGTTTTTCTATTTTTAGCTCTGGCAGCCATCTTTTTCATCCAAGCAGAACGGTATGAGCAATTTTGGTAGAGAGTCACCAAAGGAACCTTCCTGTAAAATTATTTCAAAATCCATACACTGGTTAAGGAAGAGTCGTTCACAGGTTTTTCTATTTTTAGCTCTGGTGGCCATCTTGTTCACCCGAGCTGAACAATTTGAGCAATTTTGGTAGAGGGTCAACCAAGTACTATATACCACAACCTCAGCAAACTCCCTAGAATATAGGTTACTAAAAATAGCACAATGGCATTTTCAGTGCTAGAGGCCTACCTGTGATGACTCATTCTGCTGACCAGTGTAGGTTGCAGTATAAAGTACAAGGAACATTCCTGTGAAATTATTTTGAAATCCAGCAATGGTTAAGGAGGAGAAGTCGTTCACAGGTTTTTCTATTTTTAGCTCTGGTGGCCATCTTGTTCACCCGAGCGGAACAAGTTGAGCAATTTTGGTAGAGGGTCAACCAAGGAACATTCCTGTGAAATTATTTTGAAATCCATTCACTGGTTAAGGAGGAGAAGTCGTTAACAGGTTTTTCTATTTTTAGTTCTGGTGGCTGTCTTGTTCAACCGAGCGGAGCGGTTTGAGCAACTTTTGGTAGAGAGTCACACAAGGAACCTTCCTGTGAAATTATTTGAAAATCCATGCACTGGTTAAGGAGGGGAAGTTGTTTAAAGGTTTTTCTATTTTTAGCTCTGGCAGCCATCTTGTTCACCCAAGCGGAACAATTTGAGCAATGTTGGTAGAGGGTCAACCAATGAACATTCCTGTGAAATTATTTTGAAATCGATCCACTGGTTAAGGAGAAGAAGTTGTTTAAATGTTTTTCTATTTTTAGCACTGGCGGCCATCTTGTTCATCCGACCGAAACAGTTTGAGCTATTTTGGTAGAGAGTGACCAAAGGAACGTTCCTGTGAAATTATTTCAAAATCCATGCAATTGTTAAGGAGAAGAACTCGTTTACAGGTTTTTCTATTTTTTGCTCCGGTGGCCATCTTGTTCACCCGAGCGGAACGATTTGAGCAATTTTGGTAGAGGGTCACCCAAGGAACATTCCTGTGAAATTATTTCAAAATCTGTCCAGCAGTTTTGAATAAGAAGTCGTTTAACAATGTTTGACAAGTCTGTGTAATGAACACACATGAAAACCCATGCATGCACTTTATATAGAGAAAACTGGGATTTTGTTTGTTTGATTTGAGGTTTAATGTCCCTGTCAACACTGTATAGGTCATTTTGGAGACGTTGCTACCAATTTTGTCGGACTTTTACCTGACAATGAGATGAAATGACATCTCAAGCCCTGTCGCCTGATGAAACCAATAGGGTTTATAAGCATGTACTGTCCGATTCGCACCGCTTTGCCTGAGCTGGCTAAGATCCTCTAAGTGGTTTACCAGTACTCCTGTGCAGCCGGTTTCGGCTCTGCATGGAAGCATCATACAGCGTATCTATTTCTACAAGCCCTGATGGGCAGGGGCCACATGGAGTTTAGTGGGATGTTCAGTTCACGTGATGATCACAATGTGAATACTCCATTTTGAACAAAACTACTTTATTTCATGTAGAACAAGAATGAAGTTTCCATTATTAGTATGTATGGAAATTCAGGAATGCTAATGATTCCGGACACACACAGATAGCTGCACTCAGAGTACTAGTGCATTTCAGTGTTCACCCTTTACTATGTCAATTTCTTTTGCATATCCGAACTGTTTTATGTGTTGTCATTGTCCTTGAGGTCAGCTTTGACATAGTCTGTCTGAAGTACTAAATCTGCTGAGCGGATTTATCTATCACTCAATAAATAACGACATTAGAGCTGATCTATTTCGATTCTAACACACTAAAGGTTGACACTAATGCTACTGATTCCTTCAGATTCTCCCTATCTTCCTCCATTGTTTAAAGAAATCTGGCCAATATAATTGACTGTATCGCATACATTTACTTGTTTTCATAACATCTTTGATATAAGAAAACGACCTTACACCAACTTACGTCAAAGTAACAATGAAAGACGTCATGAAACAGGATAAAAAGGCAGCTATTTGCAACGTGCTCTTCCACACAGTGATTTATCACTTGATATATCACAAGGTTTTACTATTGGCTATATAGTCATGTTGTGATAGAATAATTTGTAATGTGTTCGTAGAAATACCGGAACACACCAAAACACTGGAACACACTGGTAATTACCGGAACACACATGATTTTTTTTTAATTTTATGTTATTAGAAATGTTATTTTTGACTTATTTGCATAGTTTTATTGTGTAAGATATTGTTGATAACTTTTCTGATATAAAAAACATAAATTAATTACTCCTATTTCAGTATTTTATCAAATGTGTTCTGGTCCTGTGGCTCTGAATATTTATACAAGTATTTATACTGAGCAGTTTATGTTTAGATTTGCACTCTCTGATATAACTCATCTGATGACCAAAAGAAGACAGTTTGACCATTCTTCCAACAAAAAAAAAAAAAAACGAAGATTGACAATTTCAGCCTAGTGTCTCCATTTGGAAGAAAAACACGAAATGTCAAAATCCTTAACTTGGAAAAATTTCAAATTTTTATATCAGATTTATACCAAGTTGTGAATGTCTAAGTGGCAACTCTGTCGGCGTTAAAAATTGTGTAATGCTTAGATGAATACCGGTGAAATTATTGTACATTTCAGTATTTATTATTATTATTAATATCATTATTATCATATAATTTTGGTATATGTTCCCATTATTTGAGCCCCCATGCATCTGGGCTTGGAGACAAAGGCAGAGGTGTGTGTCCGGCCGTCCTTACATATACACTCTTTTCAGTGTCATTGGCCAGTAGGCATTAAGAAAACACGCCTATACAAATACATTGTGAACTTAACCGCCCCGAAAACGAACATTTTAAGTCGAAAAATCATGATAGTTTTTTAAATCTGCTCAAAATATAGATTGTGGGTAGTTGTTAGAACTGCCTCATCGAGGTGGTTCTAACGAGTACCCACTATCTATATTTTCTTCTTCCGGTTTCGCCTTAACCCCCGGAGGGGTCACAGACGGTGTATTACTAACACTCCAGTTTTGCAGGATGAAAGCCTACACAGTAATCATGTAATTACGGTAGGGTTCTTTAACCTGCACAGGGGATGGTTCTCCCTGCACAGGGGGCCTCCAGTTAACGTCCCGATCCGAAGGACGGTGCACTTTATGACATTCATCCCTGCAAATGATGCCAATGGAGCGTGTTCGGACACCGAAATTTTCACACCGCTGCCGGGGATCGAACCCGGGACCTCTAGCATCGGAGGTGAGTGCACTAACCACTGAGCTATCACGCTCCTATTTTAGAGCGGAAATAAGAACAAGAGGGCCAAATGGCCCTATATCGCTCACCTGTATACCAGAAAAACATTAGTGATGTATAGAATACCCATCATCCACAAATCTGGAAGCAACGTCTCTAAAATGGCCTAAAAATGGCCTAAACTGTGCTGATGAGGATGTTAAAACCTCAAATCAATCAAAACTCTGGGCCCTGTGGTTTCAGAGAAGAAGATTGTTGAAGTTAATCCATTATAAATCTATGGGAGCTAAGGAGCCCTGGGGAATGGCCAATTTGGACTCCAGGGGCATGGTTGGCAAGATTTATGTAGGAGACCACTTGACTTTGCTATATACTAAATATCTAAGCTGCGGGCTATATGGTTTTGGAGAAGAAGATTTTTGAAGTTTTTTCCAGTAGAAGTCTATAGGAGCTAATGAGCCCTGGGGCGTGGTTAATTTTGACCCAAAGGGCATGGTTGGCATGTTTTATGTAGGCGACCACTTTAAGTTGCTATATACTATATATCTAAGGCTGTACTTCATGGGATAGAGAAGAAGATTTCTGAAGCCTTTTAGCTCACATGTCACGTAGTGACGAGGTGAACTTTTGGGATCACTTTCTGTCCTCCATCCGTGTGTGCATGCATGCATCCATGTGTGAGTGAGTGCGTAAACTTTTTCTTCAAACGACATCCCTAAACCACTGATTGGATTTTGACCAAACTTCAAAGGAATAATCCTTAGGTGGTCCCCTTTCAAAGTTGTTCAAATGGTTCTGGTCCATTGCACATCTAGGTCACAGGAGCAAAAAATAGATATTTTTTATACTGAAAACTTAAACAAGAGGACCAAGATGGTCCTGTATCGCTCACCTGAGCTAACAGATTCAAAGTTTCAGGAAGTGCCAACCTTTACTGAAGGATTTATTGGAGGACAAGGTGATGACATGGTAAGCATTTTCTGCAATCAAGTAGAATGTAACTCTATGATAAATCAGCTGACCTCACCGGTTTTCAAACTCATTCAAGCTTTTATTCCTGACTTGCTTATATGTAACTTTCAAGAAGATCCGATATAAACTGAAGGGGCTATATGGTGATGACAAGGTCACAAATAAGCAATTAACTACTGCAATCAAAGGGATGTTACTTTATGATAAATAGGCAAACCTCATGAGGTTTTCAAACTCCTTCGAACTTTTCTGCCTGACTTACTTGTTTGTAAGTTTCATGAAGATCCGATCAAAACTGAAGGGGCAGCAGTGATGACAAGGTTGAAAATAGGCATTTGTTTGTTTGATTTGAGGTTGTTTGGTTGATTTGAGGTTTAACGTCCCCGTCAACACTGTAAAGGTCATTTTGGAGACGTTACTTCCAATTTTGTGGGACTTTTACCCGACATTGAGATGAAATGACATCTGAAGCCCTGTCGCCCAATGAAACCAATAGGGTTTATAAGCATGGACAGTCTGACGCGCACACCGCTTTGCCTGGGCAGGCTTACATCCTCTAAGCAGTTTACCAGTACTCGTGTGTGGGTCAGATTCAGCTCTGTGTGGAAGCATCATGCAGCCCATATATTTCTTCAAGCCCCGATGGACGGGGGCCGCGAACATAGTTTTTTCAGCCAAGCTGGGGACATAACTCCATGATTAATTGACTGGCATTGCTAGTTTTCAAACTTGTCTGAGCTTTTATCTCTAACTTACTAACATATAAATTTCAAGAAGATCCGACGAAAACTGAAGGAGTTAAGGTAAAAAAAGGGGCATTTTCTGCAATCCAAGGGATGTAACTCTATGATAAATAGGCTGACCTCATCAGTTCACAAACTCATCCATTTTATCCCTGACTTACTAACATGTAAGTTTATAGATCCAATAAACTTGAAGGAGCGGTCAAAAATAGGCATTTTCTGTCATTAAGGGGGACAAAACTCTCTGAAATATAAGCTGACCTCAACATTTTTTTAATTCTGCCGAGGTTTTATCCCTTACTTGCTTACATATAAGTTTCAAGATGATCGGATGAAAACTGATGGGGTCTATGGTGATGACAAGGCCAAAAATAGGCATTTTCAGCAGTAAAGGGGATGTAATTCTATGATAGATAAGCCAACTCGTCAGTTTTTGAACCCATCCCATATATCAGCAGCTTTTATCCCTGACTTACTTGGTTTGTAAGTTTCATGATTTGTTTGTTTGATTTGAGGTTTAACATCCCCGTCAACACTGTAAAGGTCATTTTGGAGACATTGCTTCCAATTTTGTGGGACTTTTACCCGACACTGAGATGAAATAACATCTCAAGCCCTGCCGCCCAATGAAACCAAAAGGGTTTATTAGCATGGATGGTCCGCCTCGCACCACGGTTCCTGGACAGGCTTAGATCCTCTAACGAGTTTACCAGTACTAGTGTGCGGGCCGGATTCAGCTCTGCGTGGAAGCATCATGCAGCCCATATATTTTTCAAGCCCCTATGGGCGGGGGCGTGTAAGTTTCATGAAGATCCAATCAAAACTGAAGGGGCTACAGTGATGACAAGGTCAAAACTAAGCATTTTCAGCAAAGTAGTGGACATAACTCATAACCAACATCACTAATTTTCGAACTTATCCAAGCTTTTTACCCCAAATTATTTGTATGTAAGTTTCAGGAAGATCCGATCAAAACTGAAGGGGCTCGTTGATGACAAGGTCAAAAATGGGCCAACTTGGCATGTTTTTGAACTCATCCATTTTTTATCCCCAGCCACATTACATATAAGTTTCAGAATGATCCGATCAAAAATGAAGGGGCTACGGTGATGAAAAGGTCAAAAATAGACATTTTCAGCAATATCAAAGGGAAGTAACTCTATGATAAATGGACCAACTTGGCCAGTTTTCAAACTCATCCAAGTTTTTATCTCCAGCCACCTTACATATAAGTTTCAGAAAGATCTGATCAAAACTGAAGGCCTACGTTGATGACAAGGTAAAAAATTGGCATTTTCAGCAATCAAAGGCACTTACTCTATGATAAATGTGCCGACTTGGCTGGTATTCGAACTCATCCGAGGTTTTATTCCCAGCCACCTTACATATAAGTTTCAGAAAGATTCGATCAAAACTTAAGGGCTACTGTGATGACAAGGTCAAAAGTTGGCATTTTCAGCAATCAAAGGGACGATACTCTACGATAAATGGACAGACTTGGCCGGTTTTCGAACTCATTTGAGGTTTTATCCCCAGCCACCTTACATATAAGTTTCAGAAAGATCCGATCAAAACTGAAGGCGCTATGGTGATGACAAGCATTTTCCCATTGTAAGCCTATGGGACCTTGTGGTTGCCACAGCAACCAAAGTTTTCGTGCAATTTCAAAAAAAGCTTATGTCATCAATGCCCCACCAGAGGCATGCTACAGATGAGAAATGATTGAGATCAGCCTGCAGGCTGCAGAGATATAGCTGTTCAAAAGTGTGGACAGACCCACTATACTATAAGCTCGCATGGAGCCTTCGGCCCAGGTGAACTAAAATTAAGGTTTACCCTGTTAATTTAATTTAAACCCCAGTTTTACTATATAAAAGTGGGGTTCCAAGGGATCAAAATTATATAGGCGTGTTTTCGTGATGGGCTTGAGAATTTATTTCAATTCATCTGAATGTAGTGAAAGGCCCTCAAAACGTCTCCCAAATGACCTATAAAGTGTTGATGGGACGTTAATCCTCAAATCAAATATATATATTATTATAAAATTCAACACCATCATAACACTTATTCTAGAGTTAAATAACATTTTGAAGTTCATTACATTACTTATAACTTACTAATGCCTAACTCATTGTGACAAAAATATACTGTATCACATGGCCATACAGCAAGATTAATTATTTGATGCTTAACTGGACAAAGGTTTATAAAGTATGTTTTCGTGATACATTTGTTCAAAATAAGGCATACCAAATATATAGTATTTGTATATCTCCCCCCACCCCACCCCCAAAGAAAAACAAACATTTATTTAGCCAAATAAAAATTTTTTGAATGTGTTCTGGTAATTACCAGTGTGTTCCGGTGTGTTCTGGTATTTCTACGAACCAATTTGTAACCTTTTTTTCATTTCTTCTCTAAAAAGCTAAGTGGTAGAGGGTCCGCTTCGGGAATGCGAGGTCGCGGGTTCGATCCCCGGTCGCGCCATACCAAAGGCGTGAAAAATGGTACTAGGAGCTCCCTTGGCTGACGCTCGCATTATCAGGGGTAGTCCTAGGAAGATAAATGAAGGCAGGTAAGTATTTGTTAAAGGATCCTTTGTTTGTCACAATAAAAGCTCTACAGAGCTTATGTTTGTTTCGGATATGCAAAGTTAAATAAACAGAACAGAACAGAATTTTATTCAGACTTGAGCTATACAGCTCCTCGTCTACAACATAATATAAAAATGATTTGTGTAGTCAAGCAGTGTGATGGACACACTAATATTTGAAAATATGTACATTGTGTGTTTAACGCTGAGGATGGTTACAAATTTTGTAACCGTGAAGTTCGTAAATTGAAAGCATTGTATATAAAATATAATAAGTTTTTTACTGTTGTTCTATTACTAGAACCTAATAACTGTGTAAATTTAAACACAGAAGGATTAAGTCTGTAGTACCTGCTGATATATTTCAAACACAACTTGCTATACACCGGGCAAACCAAAACAAAATGATATTCGTCTTCGATATCAACTTTTGTACACAATTGGCATAGTCTTTCTTGTCTATCTATACGGTTTTGTCTTTATCTTTAACATAGATTATTGTAGGTGCATGCTCATTTGAACCCCTTCATTGAGGCATGCAGTTCTAACGAGTCTTAGTTTATGGTCTGGAGCAGAAATATGAATAACAGAACCCCAGTAAACCTCGCTTTTCTCTGTATTTAGTGGGGTTTACAGAGATGTTCATTACACAGACTTTTTAACATGATGAATTTTGTGGATCAGTGCCTATAAGCAAATCAGACAAAGCCCACAGCCTTGACTAATAGCGTTTAA
The DNA here is from genome assembly GCA_963580285.1 of Lucinisca nassula. Taxonomy (NCBI): domain Eukaryota; kingdom Metazoa; phylum Mollusca; class Bivalvia; order Lucinida; family Lucinidae; genus Lucinisca; species Lucinisca nassula. The sequence continues at coordinate 144,196,370 of OY757013.1, forward strand.
ACGAATTGCCAGGCTGCCTACATCATGAAAAAGAAAAACCGATATCTTAATATAGCTCCACGCGGTCATGTGACGACTTTCGGACAAACAATTAACACAGGACCTGGTGTATTCTTTCATATCCAAAATGGTTAATTTTCAGATGAGACTTTGTGATACAGGTCTCATTTATACGTCAAACATTGGTTTTAGGTACTCGTTAGAACCGCCTCGTAGAAGCAAATCTAACGTGTAACCGCAACCTATGTCTTGGAGCTCAAATAAGAAAAATATTGAATACCCCAGTAAACCCTGCATGGTTTTCTCGATATGAAGTGTGGATTCTTCTTGCAAACTTTTTTATTTTAAAAAAAATTTCATTCAGGAAAACAGTGTGGATCCCGATTAGACTGCTTCTGGAGGGGCAGTCTGATCTGGGTCCACATTGTTTGCAAAAAAAAAACAAAAACAAATGTGTTTTGAAGTAACCGGCAGACGACTGTGTTGTGATTGGCGTTGTAATTATGGGTTAAGTTCTTTGGTGTATTCTTTGCTTCCAAAAGATACAGTGTTAACGTGATGTATACGCAAAGGTCAATTGATTCATACATTGTGACTGTTTACGCCTGTAAAATCAAAGTTTTTGGATAATTGATTGCATTATTATTATTGCTGTTATTATTATTATTACTTTTCTCAGACCCAGACAAATTTGCATAAAATGCTGCCCCGCCCATCGGGGCTTGAAGAAATAGATGGGTTGCATGATGCTTCCACGCAGAGCTGAAACCGACACGCACACGAGTACTGCTGGTAAACCGCTTAGAGAATCTAAGTCTGTCTATCTATCTATCTATCTTCTTTTACTGAGTCGGTCATATCTGGCCATTACCTCAGTTGATTGGGTGGCTAAATTTAGAATTTAGCTGGAAAAAAAAAAAAAAAAAAGAGAGAGGCACTGGATGCGTCCTTAAAACTATTTACAATCTGCATAACAGAGGTATCCTAAAACGCATACCTCTGAGTCCCAATCTTACACTGTGCGGGCTTTGAATTCTTCTGCTGACTTGGCATTCACAGCAGAGGAGGGAAGACTATTCCATTGGGGAATAGTTCTAGGAAAGAACGAGTTCTTCAGGGCATCACTATAGGACTGATATCTACGATATTGTGAGTCGTTTACTTTTGATGCCCTTGTTTGGGTCGACACTGTTACAGGGGTCAAGTACCTATCTTTATCAATAGACACTGAATCAGAGTGTATCTTGTAGAAGAAGGTTAAAGAGGACTGCTCACGACGGGCCTCCAGGGACGGCCACTCTAGCTCGTTAAGCATGTCACCGACGCTACTTCTATTTCGCCATCGCCTACAGGTCCATCGAGCAGCTGTCCTCTGCACCTTCTCCACCTGCTGAGTCTGAGTTTTAACATAGGGATGCCAAATGGGTGATGCATATTCAAGTTGAGGGCGAACCAATGTTTTATATGCAACATCCTTTGTCTGCCTAGGTGCAAAAGCCAAGTTCCGTCTAAGGAATCCTAAAGTCCTAGTTGCTTTAGATGTCATCTCTGAGATATGTTGACCCCAATCAAGATCATCAGTGATGGTGATACCAAGATATGTGGCGGATTGAACATGCTCCAAAATTTGCTGGTGAAGAGTATAGTCAAACTTAATTTGCTTGTCCGGAGGGTGTCATGACACCCTCATTGAGTGACATTTGGCCACATTGAACTTCATTTGCCAATCGGCCTCCCACTGAGCAAGTTGATCCAGGTCATCTTGTAAAATAAGACAGTCAGAAGGAGAATATATGTTCCTATACAGGACACAATCATCAGCAAACAAACGGACCGATGACCTGATATTATCGGGGAGATCATTAATGAAAACCAAGAAAAGGACCGGTCCAAGGACCGAACCTTGGAGGACTCCCGATAAGACAGGGACTGGATCAGACGCTTGGCCATCAAGTACAACTTGTTGTGAGCGCCCAGAGAGCCATGAACTAATCCACCTATGTGTGGATCCTCTTATCCCATAGTACTCCAGTTTATGTAATAGCCTTCTGTGAGGTACCTTGTCAAAGGCCTTAGCGAAGTCCATGATGATCAAGTCAGTCTGTTTGTGGCCACGGTTTATGGCCCCATCCAGATTGCTCACAATGTCATGGTAAAATTGAACAAGCTGCGTTTCGCAAGACCTTTGACTCCGGAAACCATGTTGACCGTCAGCAAGAATGCTCTAAAAGGCTTAGTGCTTGTTGATGTTGCTTACTAATATATGCTCCAGGGTTTTGCAAAAGATGCATGTTAGCGACACTGGTCTATAATTTGCTGCATCATATTTTTCCCCTTTTTTATAGACCGGGGTAACATTTGCTTGTCGCCAGTCATCTGGTACAGTGCCCTGGGCAAGTGATTTATTGAAGATAAAGGCCAACACAGGAGATATTTCAGCACTACATTCCTTAAGTACCTTGGCATTCAGGTCATCGGGCCCAGATGCCTTATGTATCCTGAGCTTACCTAACAGTTTAGCGACCCCATTGGGGTCAACTGTTATGTCCCCCATAGAGGGGAACGGACTTGCACCTTTAGATGGTAGCTCACCATCAGTTTCACGCGTAAATGCTGATTGAAACTGTTTATTGCAAATATTAGCCTTATCGCGCGCATCTGTTTTTAGAATTCCATTTTCCCTTAGCGAAGTGATCCCAAACGCATCCTTTTTCAGGAACTTAACGAATGACCAAAACTTTTTAACTTTACCATTCTTTTGGCGGCTATCGGGATCTATATTGTCATCTTCAAAGGTAAAGATGCTGAAAACATGCTTCCAATATGTCCAGGCAAAGTGGTGCGAGTCGGACCGTCCATGCATATAAACCCTATTGGTTTCATTGGGTGGCAGGGCTTGAGATGTCATTTCATCTCAATGTCAGGTAAAAGTCCCACAAAATTGAGAGCAAGGTCTCCAAAATGACATTATACAGTGTTGACGCGGACGTTAAACCTCAAATCAAACAAACAAACAAATGAAATGCTGAATCCTATTTTCTGGGAAAAATAAGAAGACCTGTCATTCAGATTAGACCAAAAGATGCAGATAAAATGACAAACAGTGAAGACACTGATTAGACTGACAAGAAGCAGTCTGAACTGGGTCTGCACTATTTGCTTTGACCAGCACTGTCCTTAATCTAAGGATCATTTCTGTAGATGTGAAAAAAAAAAAAAATAGATTAATAAATGTCCAAGCCTCTGTAACCTAATTGGTAAGAGGGCTGACTCACTATGCCTCTCAACGCCGTTGCTCAAGTCTTGCTCAGACCACATGCGAGAGGAAGGACAGGTAGTTTCTCTCCGGGTACTCTGTTTGACTCACAGGCTGGGATTCGAATAAGTCAAATAATCTTGAAAAACCGTAAAACCGAACAAAAAATGTACTAGACACCACAAAAGGACTTTTACCTCTGAGCATGAAACAATTGGTGAAATACGCAAAGAGATAATGGTTTCACCTGTCAGATTATGCATTAACACACATTTCGTACACATTTGTTTGTGCGAAATTGATGACGTCACAGTCATGCTGCAGGATGCTAAAATTAGTGCCGTCTATTAAAAGTACATTATTGGAATTCGAATGAACGCTATTAATATTTGGATGTCATTTGACTGATGAGGGTGCCAAATTGATGTGGCTGGACCAGTTTTTTGTATGCAGATGCTTTGTTTTTATATCCCCTTTTCTCATATCTCCGTTCAGTCTCATAACTCCGTTCACCCTCGTTTTTAATTAATATGAAAAGGAATCGTTTTCACTGTTTTGTCACATCAGAATTTAAAGTAAATAACTAACATTGCAACCTGTTTTGAAGAAAATCAGTTTGTTTTTTTTACAAATTAATTCACAGAAATCGAAATTTAATACAAAATGCTTAATATTTTAGGGGTACCCCAAAATAATCTCTAACCAGTGACAAGCATGTGACTGAAAATAAAAAGTATCAACAAATTAGAATAGTACAGTCTAAATAAAATACTCATCATGTTTAATATTCATAGAATTAATCTGATTACTTATGATAATCAAATAAATTTGGGTGAACGGAGTTATGAGAACATGCCCAAAACACGCCCTGCATTTCTAGATGGCTGTAGAATAAACAGAAGTGATGTTTATTTTCTTGAATATTGAGGTTCTCATAGGCATTTAGTGAAATGTTTAAAAAATACCTGCAGAAAATTATTCTTGCAACAAATAATTGAAAGCAGGATTGCCCAACCTTAGGTGAACGGAGTTATGGGTTTCCAGGCTATGGGTCTAGGGAAAAAATTCTTGTGAAGGAAACAATAATAATATTTAAAAAAAAGGAAGGTAAAGTTGTCTTTTTAATTGTGATGACCATACAATGCATGTGTATCTTCATTTAGTCACTCATTTTGGGTCCCTAGTCTAAAACTTGTACCGAGATGAAGGTCAAATGAAAACGTTTAATCAATAACGGAATTTCACGACCAGGCATGTGTAAACAATAAGGCCTAATTGGCATGTTAATTAGCACACAAGCGGTTAAAAAGCACTCGGGTGAAAAACAAGTGCCGTACTAATTTGTGTGTTAAGTGATGCAGAACATACCAATGTCAAGAAATCATTGCCTTTATCATAATCCTACTAATTTTTAAACCTGGGAAAAATCCAAATCGGGAAGATTGTTTGGGTCGGTAACTTGGCAATCTCATCCAGGTAGCTTCGTATAAGATAATTTTTTTTCGGTTTTAGAAATTGTTTTGCTTTGATGAGTTAACAATGGATTTAAAACGTCACAATTTCATTTTCTTTCACTATATTTTGTGATATTCGAAACAAAAACTGCCGTTTGACTCTGAATAATTTTAATGAATAGAAATACGAATATTTGGCAGGTGCTCTAATCGGTAAAAGACGTTTCGCCCAAAAGACGTTCCATCCCTAGTCGTTTCGCCCCTTTTTTGGCCCCGGGTCGTTTCGCCCCCCCTAACCCTAATCGTTTCGCACCCCTCAAACCCTAGTCGTTTCGCCCCAAACTATTTTACTATATTTTATATATAAAAGCCAAAGATTCATATATGAGACAGAGGGAAAGAGAGAGAGAGAAGAACATGTTCTTTGAATGAAAATGTTTATTAAGAATTATGGCAAGTATTTACCTGTTTTGATCAATACGTTAATCACATTGTTTATTTGATTTGACACATTAATCACGCAATTAATGCGATTAATGATGATGTGTGAAAACCCGCGCTCTTTACAAAGTTAAACGTCTTTAATTATCGCTTAAGCACGTTTACCAGCTGAGTTTTGTTTCAAATTGGTCGGTTGGTTCATTAACAGAGTCGGCCAACAAAAATTAATGGTGAATTGTTAAAAAACCAATTATCTTTAATAATCCCTTTTTCACATTTAAATTGGCCGACTGTTTCTTTAACAGTGTCGGCAAGGAACATTTGAAAAAGGTGAACAGTCATGGGCTTGAAGAAGTAGATGGGCTGCATGATGCTTCCACGCAGAGCTGAAACCGACCCGCACACGAGGACTGGTAAACCGCTTAGAGGATCTAAGCCTGCCCAGGCAAAGTGGTGCGAGTCGGCCCGTCCATGATTATAAACCATATTGGTTTCATTGGGCGGCAGCTCTTGAGATGTCATTTCATCTCAATGTCGGGTAAAAGTCTCACAAAATCGGAAGCAACGTCTCCAAAAAGACCTTTACAGTGTTGACGGGGACGTTAAACCTTAAATCAAACAAACAAAACAGTCATGATGAAGTATGAATTATGTAACAAAAGTAAAACTAATGAAAAAAAAACACGAATGAATGAATGAATGAAAGAAAAAAACAAAAGATAAAAAGCAAAATGTAAAAAAAAGATAATAAACAAAAAATACATAAATTAAAAAAAAAATAAGAATTAAGAAAAAAATAAATAAAATAATAAAAAAAAGATGGCCGGTAAATGGTAACTTTAAAATTTTGAAGAAAAAGCCTCAGTAATTTAAGTGTAATAAGTCCTAGTCACACATCCCCGAGTGGCCACTTTTAAGGTCCGGTGCCGGCCGGTAACTAAGGATAAGTTATCCTTAGGCTGACGTGACAGGGCGATGATGCTACTTAGATATTTGCCATTTGCTCTAATCGGTAAAAAGACCGCTAATAAAAGTGAACATTAGTATCACATTGAGAAGTGGGTGAAACGACTAGGGGGACGATGACTATATATATATAGGGGGTGTTTTTTTTTTTTTTTGGGGGGGGGGGGGGGGGGGGGTGAACTACTATGGGAGAAACGACCAGGGAGGAAACGTGTTGGGGGCCAAACGACTAGGGGAGGCAATGGTTTGGGGGGCGAAACGTCGAGGATTCCTCTAATCGTGCACGCCTCCATGACAGTACATTTCGTCGTCTAGATTAAACGTTAGGAGCCTTTATTATTTTTTTTTATAACAGTAACATGTATATACAAAGTCATTGGGTGCAGTATGCTACTTCCGCCAAATCAAGCACCTTCCCCCCCCCCCCCCCATTTTATATACATAGGTCATTGTGTGCAGTATTTAATTCAATTCAATTCAGGGCGATGATGCTACGAAATAAAGAAATAATATTAAATAAAGGCACTGCCTTTTGAGCAAATACACTCAATTACACCCCTTAGGGGTTCCGGGTCATTGCGGTCCATAACAAAATCGGCCCATAGCAATTTCGGTCCATGAATGATTTCAAGGCTGTTATAGGGGTCAATTATCAGCCAAAATATAAAAAAGAGAAAGCTATAGTTAATTTATGATAAAATACATGTATATACAATTTATTTTACCCCTTTTTACCGCTCGGCATTTGTAATATTATTTTCAATAATTACCTCCCTCAGATGCGAATCTTCTTTGGAATTGAATATATATGAAATACGAATAATATAAAAGAATGTGGGTTTATTTTTTTTTTTTTAAAAATGTATATTTATGAACTTGAAAATTGTAGTTCTGGGGTGATTGTTTATTTATTTATTTTGTTGGCACATGTCGGTATGCAAAATGATCAATTATCGCTTTATGTTGTTACCTTTATTGACACGTGTCTTAAAGTAACAAACAGAACGCTTATCATATTACTCAAAGTAGAAGTAAAACAAAGATCAGGGATCGATACAATTAACTTACTCCACCCATCAAAGACACCAAAAGGGAAAGAAACACAAACATGAAGCGACCAGACCATAATGGAAACCTAAACAAAGGATGACCATAAGGGCAGTTACTTTCCCACAAAATGGCCAAATGGCCATCCAAAATAAAAAGACACCAGTGAAACACACAGTCAGTAGTAACAAACAACAACATAAATAAACCGCCACAGAAGAACCGCATTGGAACGGTCAGTGAAAAGAATTCCACTGGGGGGCTAAAATCGATTTTACGTGGCCACAATCCTCGCCCTTACTTCCGTCGCGATTCAGACAAATAATTTGTTCAGTCCGCATGAAGGCCTCCTAACTCATCAGTGCAACATCTCCGTGAACACAAATAATCAAAGAACCACAGAGGTGAGACAACGGTGTGGACTCGACAGCAAAAAACCACTGAAATGCTGGAGCAAAAGAAAACCAACAGTTAGACTCCGATGGGCCCGACCAGAGGCAGAGACAAGCCTCAGTCATTATTGGGACACTTGCCAATCATCCATAAGTTTATGTCCCTAGTGCGTGTCTTTAATTCTTTCTTTGTTTCTTACTTTCGATTTTGTATTTTGCGAAGGGACACATCGATAGCTATTTGCGGACCCAGCGTCGGTGCCCAACGAAGACTCACATCAGCTTGTGCATTCGCGCAGTCTGATTCGTGTGTAACTATGAATCATACAGTAGCCAAAGCTTCCTCATGCCTTCAGCGACCATGACCATACTGTGCGGCTAAGCGTCGAGCTGTGTATGCTGGCCTCGTGAAGTAGCCAAAGCTTCCTCACGCCTCCAGCGATCATTACCATACTGTACGACTGAGCAAGCTGATCTGTGTATGCTGGGCGAATTGTAGAAATTGCTGGACCCTTGCTTACTTATTTACTTTGTGTTTCAATCGGCCTAATGTTCAAACGGCTTCCTCGGGACCTGGCAAATGTAAATACACGAAAACCTATGTTCGATTCCTGTAATAAAATTTAAGATTTTCTGCTGAAAACTAATCAATGCTCCTCTTATTCATAATGTATTCCATGTAGAAGTAAAACAAACATCAGGAATTGATACAATTAACTTACTCCACCCATCAAAGACACCAAAGGGAAAGAAATACAAACATTAAGCGACCAGACCATAATGGAAACCTAAACAAAGGAAGGCCATAAGGACAGTTACTTTCCCACAAAATGGCCATATGGCCATCCAAAATTAAAAGACACAAGTGATACACACAGTAAGTAACAAACAACAAAATAAATAAATCGCCACAGAAGAGCCGCCTTGGAACGGTCAGTGGAAGATTTCCACTGGGGGGGGGGGGGCTTAAATCGATTTTACGTGGCCACAATCCTCGCCCTTACTTCTGTCGCGATTTAGACAAACAATTTGTTCAGTCCGCATGAAGGCCTCCTAACTCATCAGTGCTACATCTCCGTGAACACAAAAATCAAAGAACAACAGAGGTGAGACAACGGTGAGGACCCGACAGCAAGAAACCACTGAAATGCTGGAGCAAAAGAAAACCAACAGTTAGACTCCGATGAGCCCGATCAGAAACAGAGCATCAGGCACCAACCAGCATTATCTCATTATCCATTACTTAAATGGAAGTTGAAAAGCAGAAATAAGAAAAACAATATACACAACGAAACCTTTAACAATTTCATAAGCCCAGTGTGACTGTGAACAACGCTTGATGTCAGTGTTCTGCAGTGAAAACAATCAAATATCATAAACACTTAAGAATTTTCAAAATTCTTTAGATTGCTTTTCCATTACGATTACACGCCCGTGTGATATAGTGCATTCTTTCATTTTCTCCAAAATGACTACTTTTCCGACAACAAAGGGATATTTGTCTTATTTATTGCCCGAGCATGCGTTGTCTTCGCTTTTTACTGAGAACCGGAGAACCCACAACCTATGTCATGGATCAGAATTAAGCATAATAATATATATCCATTTAAATGCCGAATTTCCCTATCTAAAATGGGATTTAGGCAGGTATTATTTTCACTGACTTAAAATAAGTCTTACTTAATAACCTCTGTCTCTGGTCGGGCTCATCGGAGTCTAACTGTTGGTTTTCTTTTGCTCCAGCATTTCAGTGGTTTCTTGCTGTCGAGTCCTCACCGTTGTCTCACCTCTGTGGTTCTTTGATTTCTGTGTTCACGGAGATGTTGCACTGATGAGTTAGGAGGCCTTCATGCGGACTGAACAAATTATTTGTCTAAATCGCGACGGAAGTAAGGGCGAGGATTGTGGCCACTTAAAATCGATTTAAGCCCCCCAGTGGAAATCTTCCACTGACCGTTCCAAGGCGGCTCTTCTGTGGCGATTTATTTATGTTGTTGTTTGTTACTTGCTGTGTGTATCACTTGTGTCTTTTAATTTTGGATGGCCATATGGCCATTTTGTGGGAAAGTAACTGTCCTTATGGCCTTCCTTTGTTTAGGTTTCCATTATGGTCTGGTCGCTTAATGTTTGTATTTCTTTCCCTTTGGTGTCTTTTATGGATGGAGTAAGTTATTTGTATCAATTCCTGATCTTTGTTTTACTTCTACTTTATTTATGGTGTTGTTTGTTACTTACTGTGTGTATCACTTGTGTCTTTTTATTTTGGATGACCATATGGCCATTTTGTGGGAAAGTAACTGTCCATATGACCTTCCTTTGTTTAGGTTTCCATTATGGTCTGGTCGCTTGGTGTTTGTGTTTCTTTCTCTTTGGTGTCTTTGGTGGGTGGAGTAAGTTAATTGTATCGATTCCTGATCTTTGTTTTACTTCTTCTTTTAACATGATATAATTTTGTTTATCATTGTGAGGAAAGAATATTAATTCTCAAACTGAACATATTTTTAACTTTGTCCCATTTTCGACTTACATGTGCTACTGATTTGGTCGTGCAAGCAAAGCAATTATGTGAAAACAAAGTAATTATACCATAATTCAAATTGTTGATCAAAATTACTATGGGCCGATTTTGTTATGGGCCGATTTTTTTATAGGCCAAATTATCCAGGGATCCCCTTAGTTAGTTAATGGTGCTAAAGAACATCAGAAACACCGATAGTGCTATTATGGTAGTTCACCGGTCCGTGCACTTGCCTCTGACGCTAGAGGTCCCCGGTTCGAATCCCGGGGCAACGACATTAAAAATTGGTTATATGAATATGTTCCAGTAGCATAATTTGTAGGGATAAATGCCACAAAAAGCACCGTCGTTCCGATCAGAACGTGAACTGGAGGCCCCCTGTACAGAGAGATTTATCCCCTACCCTCACCGTAATATCGTGATAACAGCAAATGTGTTCGCCCTGCAAAGCCCGAGTGTATGTACACCTGCAAGTAATGGTCAAATGTGGCTTATCGCAACAGTAGTAGTTACTGACCGTTCCAAGGCGGTTCTTCTGTGGCGGTTTATTTATGTTGTTGTTTGTTACTTACTGTGTTTATCACTTGTGCCTTTTTATTTTGGATGGCCATATGGCCATTTTTGTGGGAAAGTGACTGTCCTTATGGCCTTCATTTGTTTAGGTTTCAATTATGGTCTGGTCGCTTAATGTTTGTATTTCTTTCCCTCTGGTGTCTTTGATGGGTGGAGTAAGTTAATTGTATCGATTCCTGATCTTTGTTTTACGTCTACTTTACATAGATAGTCACGCAAACAAGTCCTTGGTAAACCGCCTGTATAAAAGGTACAGGTGGTATTCACGTGGACATACTTTAAATTTCTTTTAAACGATAAGAGAGGGATGGTCAGGGGAGAAAGAGGAAAATGAATAAAAGTGTAGAAACAAAAGAAATAACAACGCCCTCCTCTACACCTACCTGCAGCAAGGACAGTGCAGCAAGGACAACAGTCATTGCCTGTATGTCAATATCATTTGGATTCCCATGTGATGCAAGATACACGTCACCTTTGCCTCACAACAGAACAAATTATAACTTTGAAAAACAGTTTTTACGTAGTTTATGTAAGACTTGCACGATACACCTTGAAGCCCTCAAGGATTCCTGATGTGACAATATTCTTTGGAAGTTGGTCCTAAAGTATGATGCCCGTGGCGATGAAGGGGAGCTGACAGAAGATGTCGTTAGATATATACCACACAGGGATTACAGTTCCCTGCTTGCGGGTTGGAGAACCTGCAAGCATGGATGTCCACTTAGCCTAGAGATAGATCATGTCTGCATTGTCAATCAAATCAAAATTTGATTGACAATGCAGACATGATCTATCTCTAGGCTAAATGGTCAATGCTGGTGAGTTTGCCGGCTAAGGTGTTGCATCACTCGCGGGGGGGGGGGGGGGGGGGGGTACTGCTGGTTGTGGTAGTCACCTCTGACAAACCGAGCTTCTCGCCGTTGCACCGTCTCCAGCTGCTGGATACTATATGTGGGTACCATACTGACGTGGCATAATTCAGGCACATTTGTAATTTACGAAAAAGGCAAATCCACTTCAACAATTTTATATGATCCGCCTGCACCTGTCGTTGTGACCAGAGTATTCGCTGTTCAAAGGAGCCCTCTAGGGCTTCTGTTAATTATTACGGAACTAGTGAAGATAGCAAAAACACAGGCTGATCTCTGATATGCAATATTACAATGCATTGTTTTGAAATGGTGAGAAATAAGGTCGGGCCGAAACGACCCACCCCCAAAATTGGGCTGAAACGACTCGGCCGAAAACGACCCAGGACCGGAACAACCCAGGGCCCGAAAACGATTCAGGACCGAAACGTCGAATCCGGGTCGTTTCGCCCTGAGTCGTTTCGCCCTGATTTCTGGGGCGGGTCGTTTCGCCCTTATCGGATGAGTCGTTTCGCCCGTGGGTCGTTTCGGGCCAGCGTCTGACCGACACCGATATGACGTAGTAACGTCGTATCGCTGCCCGTCTGACGTTTGCCCGCTGTTTTGTGCTGGCTGGACGCATCCCATCTTTTACTACCCCTGCCTACATAGCTTGTCGGGCTAGCATCAAGCCGACAGCGATACTGTGTTACCACGTCGTATCGCTGTCGACCCGACGTTGGCTTGCTGTTTTGTACTGGCTGGCATCCCATCTTGTACTATCACAGCCTGCATAGAATGTCGGTCCAGCGTCAGGTCGGCAGAGACGCGAGGTGGCAACGTCGTATCGCTGTCGGTCTGACGTTGGCCCGCAGTGTGGTGCTGGCTGGGACATCTCACCAAACATTTTCTTATATGTTGTGTTGTAAGATAATTCTGTCTGTCACACCTTATCCTGTTAACTTAAGTACATTCTTTACATCGCCCCCGCCCATCGGGGCTTGGAGAAATAGATTGTGCTGCACGATGCTTCCACGCAGAGCTGATACTGACCGCACACGAGTACTGGTAATCCGCTTAGGTCTAAGCCTACTCAGGAAAATCGCTGCGAGTCGGCCCGTCCATGCTTATAAACCCTATTGGTTTCATTGGGCGGCAGGGATTGAGATGTCATTTCATCTCAGTGTCGGGTAAAAGTCCCACAAAATTGGAAGCAACGTCTCTAAAATGACATCAATATATTGTGTTGACTGGGCCGTTAAACCTCAAAACAAACAGATCAAACAAAACATCCTTTACAAGTAGCATAGACGAGGCAAGATAATTGCAAGCCTCATTCTCTCTCTCTCTCTCTCTCTCTCTCTCTCTCTCTCTCTCTCTCTCTCTCTCTCTCTCTGCTCTGATCTTGACTGCTTCATTCATAATCGGGCATTAAATACAGGCGTAGAATGCACACTCTTGTTTTTGCAAGCAATCACTTTTTTCAGTCTGCAGCATAAGTACTTCTAATCTTGAGCCTGCACAGGGTATGCCTCTCTATTTTGAGCCTGTACAGGGGTGTATCTCATAGCACCGGCTGGGGTGGCGTTGGGGTGGGCGGGGCGGATCAATTTATGGGGTGATGCGGACCCACAGTTTACAAACCATCACAGCGGTTAGATACACACAAACATAACCGAACTCAACAGTTGGCTTTTTGTGCCATAACAAAGACGTATCAGATTTGCTCAATTTTGACAATACATTGTGCATCCGGTACATGTAAACATGGAAAATCCTTTTCCACGGTATTTTAAATTTGTTGTAGTACCGTTGTTGTGTTTATGGCGATATCTGTTTTGGCATAGTGACTCATTTTTCAAGCAATATTTACAAAAATACAGTTTATTTTCACTTTACACTTGAGACTTTTTAAAAGAGTGACAAATGGAGTGGATGGGTAAAAGGACAGACGGTTGAATGAATAAATGAATGAATAAATGAATGGAGTTGTGCGGTTGTATATGTACGAAAGGAAGAACGGAGGTTGAATATATGGATATGAATAAGTGAATTAATAAAATAAATGATTGATTGAGGTTTCAGGTCCGAGTCAACACTGTATAGGTCATTTTGCAGACGTTGCTTCCAGTTTTGTTTACCCAACATTGAGATGAAACGACATCTCCAGCGGAAAGCCAAAAGGACAGTTGCTCAGTTACTTGCCTATAAAATGATAGTGGTTATTGTTTCTCGTGACTAGGCTCATATCTGATTGTCAAAGATTCTTTTACATAATGTCTGAGTTTTGCAAAAATACCGGAATTTGTTTATCAGATTTTTTTTTTTTGTGTGGAAAATCGATGTTAGTAAGTCTATGTAAATCACAAATTGGACTTATTTAAACAAATTATACATAAAAAATGATTAAAAAACTTAAAAGTAATAAAATAAATACAAAAAGTGTTTAAAATATATTCTAATTAATAAATTAGGGCATATAGAAAAGTTTGGATCGGGGATTTTCGGATCGGGATCGGGATCGGGAAGGGTGTTTCATACCCGACCTGGAGAGCTGTTCTAAAGCTCTCGGCTGTTTTTGCGCTGATCACACTGTTGTCCAGCTGGTTCCAGTGAATCACAGTCTTCACAAAAAAAGAGTTTCTGTACTGTTCAGTGTTAGAATCTGGCACTTTAAAACACCTTAAGTTGTTTGTTACACACTTTTCAACAAAATTTGTGGATTGGTAATTTTGAAACTGTCTAGCTTTTATCTGTCTTTTTGGCCTTAAAGGGACGAAATATTTGTCAGCATTTATAGCCGGTACCGTACCGCCCACTACCTTGAACATATAAACCAGTCTATCGATTTCACGTCGTTTCTGAAGTGTTGGAAGGTTTAGCCTTTCCAGCATACTGGTGACGCAGCCGGATTCTCTAGATTTATAGTCTTTTGTTATGAAGCGAGCAGCATTTCTCTGAATCTTTTCGATGGCATTTATGTCCTGTTGGATATAGGGGTCCCATATGACGGATCCGTATTCCAGCGTTGATCTGATTAGTGATATATAAGCAAGTTTTCTGCATTCAAATGGACAGTTTTTCAGGTTACGCCGTATAAAACCGAGTGTAGAGTTTGCTTTCTTGCAAATATTATTTATATGGGTTTTCCATGTTAAATCATCTGATAATGTCAGTCCCAGATATGGATTTGAGGAAACTTGTTGTAGAATGGTATTGTCAAGTTGGTAAAAGTGTGGTATTGTGTTTCTGACGCTCATGATATAACATTTCTTCGCGTTAAACCGCATTCCCCAGGTTTTTGCCCATTTTTCGAGTTCACTCAGGTCATTCTACAATACTTCTTGATCTCTATGACTTTTAACTGTTCGATACAATAAGCAGTCGTCCGCAAACAGGCGGACCTGCGATTTTACACAGTCAGGAAGATCATTAATATGACATAAAAACATGAGTGGACCAAGAACGGTTCCTTGAGGGACGCCAGACTCGACTGTAACACTTTCAGAGTGTTCACCTTCACATAAAACGTTCATCATCCTTTCTTTCAAGAAAGAGCTTAGCCAATTATTAATTTGCCCCCTCACGCCATATGATTTCATTTTGTGTAATAATTTGTCGTGCGGCACTGTGTCAAACGCTTTAGAATATTCATATTCATAGAATGAATCTGATTACTTATGATAATCAAATAAATTTGGGTGAACGGAGTTATGAGAACATGCCCAAAACACGCCCTGCATTTCTAGATGGCTGTAGAATAAACAGAAGTGATGTTTATTTTCTTAAATATTGAGATTCTCATAGGCATTTAGTCAAATGTTTAAAAAATACCTGCAGAAAATTATTCTTGCAACAAATAATTGAAAGCAGGATTGCCCAACCTTAGGTGAACTGAGTTATGGGTTTCCAGGCTATCACTTCATGCACTTGCAGCGACAATGTAGCGAAAACAAAGGGTTTCTAAAATTTAGATTTTTATGCCCTCCAAAATTTTTAGTGGCCATCCGTCCATATCTAAGTTTACATCTTTGGTTAGAGCTAGGGACTCGCTTTCCATTTCACAGGTGGGGTAGCTACCATATCGGTATACGTACACACCCAGGCAGAGCTGAATCCGGCCCGCACACTAGTACTGGTAAACCGCTTAGAGGATCTAAGCCTGTACAGGAACCAGACTGTCCATGCTTATAAACCCTATTGGTTTCATTGGGCGACAGGGCTTGAGATGTCATTTCATCTCAATGTCGGGTAAAAGTCCCACAAAAATTGGAAGCAACATCTCCAAAATGACCTTTACAGTGTTGACGGGGACGTTAAACCTCAAATCAAACAAACAAATATACGTACACACACAGGATCAGGCCCAATTACCGGATCGGACCCGGATTTCTATGCTGTGGTCACTTTTCCTTCATTTTTTTTATTCTTTATGCACGATAGTCCACTTAAACGGGATTGCTGCTGTATAAATAGATAGATAGAAGTTTAGAGATAGAGGGATTTTCAGCATTCACCTTATTTGCATTATCTGCTGGTTCCAAGTCCGAAGGTCATCAGTGTTGGAAAAACGGGTAACCAGACCCCCTGACCGGGGGGTCTGGTTTCCTGTTTTTCCAGTATTGGCAATGTCCAAGCTGGGAGCCAGCATATAATGCAAATATGGTGAATACAAAATGATGTTTACCTCATATCTTCATTCCTATACCAAAAAAAGAGAGGGTGCACCGTTGCAAATACCCACATCAGATGCATCAGAATCAGAATTGTTACTGGTGACACGTCAAATGACATTCATACACCAGGGCCTTTGATATGGGAAGTTAGTCCCTAGCTCTAACCAAAGAGGTAAACTTAGCTACACAATCCTCAGCAGCTTCAGCCGTCGAAATAATCGAATCGGGAAGGGTCGGACGACTTAGTGAAATCATCGAAATCTAACAAAATCACCTAATAAATTACTGAAATCACCATTTTATTGATATAAAACCATGTTAAATATTTAAAATATATTGTAGGGGTCTATTTTATAATATTTTGGAATTAATATTAGTGAAAAAAATCCCCAAAATTTCACCTTTTTTTTTTCTCAATATAACATGGAAATCACCAGTCACCTTCGAAATTACCGAAATCACCATCATTTTGATACAATACCATGCTAAATATTTAAAATATGAAAATATGTGATATGGTTTAGGGGTGAATCATTAAAGTCAGTAGAAAAGATTCCCAAATATCACTTGATTGTGTATTTTTAGGGTATTAATCCAAATCATCATTCACCTCGAAAATTACCGAAATCACCATTTTTTATATGAAACCATGTTAGATATTTATAATATATTCAGCGAGGTATATTTGATAATTTCATATCACTATGTAGATATAGGATGCATTGACTGTGGATATTTCATTACAATAACATGCCTATGTTATGAAATATCAGACAATGTTTATGGTTATATTAATTGCGGCATTTTAGATGTGGATTTGTGATAGTTTCTTAATACTGCTTATTACTCTGCTAAACTTCAATCCTGTATCAATATAAAATATCTAATTAAATTTACATTTATTTGCACAAATAAATAAGTGGATGAAGGTGATTTCAGTAATATCTGAGATGATTTCTGCGATCCGGTCCATGTCAAAATGTTATTATAAAAAGAACCTATATTTTGCTTTAGCTGCAGAATCTTATCTGAACAGTTAGACAGCATTCTTAGGCTGGACTTCATAAATGAATATATTTATGAGTATTTGACTGAAAAACACAAAACAACATTATTAACCCCTAACAGAGATATTTAGGCATACGGGGAGGGGGCGGGGGCATACAGTACTGCGATATGAGCAGTGATTTCAGCAACATCTGTGGTTATTTCGGAACATTTTGACATCCTTCTTAATCTGTACATTATAACTGAATATATTTTATATGAATATATTTATAAGTATTTTACTAAAATCTACACAACAACATTATTTCTCCCTATCAGAGACATTACGGCATAAATTATACCGTGTTGCGATATGAGCGGTGATTTCGGTAAATAGAATGTTAGGCCCGATTCTTAGACTGGACATTAAAGTTAATGCAGTTATGAAACTACCACAATAACACTATAACGTTATTCCCTATCAGATATATTTTAGAATGCTACATTACGATGTTAGCAGTGATTTCAATAAAATTTGTGGCGATTTCAGTAATCGTATTTAATATAGTGTTAGACCGCATTCTTGTAAAAGTCTGACAGTGTATTTTGATACTTGTATATATTTTTAAATGAAAAAAAAAAGCAAAAAAAATTTAAATTTTTTACTCATTTATATAGATAGTTCGGTATAAAATATAATGATAGGAGTGGTGATTTCTGTCAAATCTGTGGTGATTTCAGCGATCGTCCGTATCACCGTGTTATACACCTCCACATTTCTGAACTCAGCAGAAATAATAAAGTATAATTATGCGAGATATGACATGCAAAATACAAAGAATTAATTAGTTTTCCCAATTAATAATGTTTTTTTGCACAAAAATAGGTAATTCAAGGTGATTATGGTAATTTATGAGGTGATTTCGTTAGATTTCGGTGATTTCACTAAATCGTCTGACCGTCGGGAAGGGCATTCCAAGCTCTAATGGTTCGGGGGAAGAATGATTCTTTATAAATGTAATTTTTGCAGTAAGGGTCTGAAACGTCATTGATTGGTGCTAGGGCCTAGCTGGGGGAACAAGGTCATCTGTTGGAATGCTGGCAGCACCCTTTAGACCTTTGTATAAGAGTATGAGCCTACTGTCTCTTCTCCTTTTCTTGAGAGACTCCCATCTTAATTTCCCCAGAATTCCAGTCATGCTCCCAGTTTCAAAGCAGTAATTTCCTGTTACAAATCTAGCAGCTCTATTCTGAACTTTTTCAATTTCTTCATTAAGGACCACTCTGCTTGGGTCCCAGATGCAAATACCATAATCCAAGATTGGGCGAACAAGTCCCACCTTTTCTGAATTGACCCTTGACTTGACCCCAAGGGGTCAGATGAAAATATGGATGCCTTCATGCATATCTGCAGTCCCTGCTGGAAACTAATCAATGCTCCTCTTATTCATAATGTATTCCATTACTTAAATGGAAGTTGGAAAGCAGAAATAAGAAAAACAATATACACAACGAAACCCTTAACAATTTCATAAGCCCAATGTGACTGTGAACAGCGCTTGATGTCAGTTTTCTTCAGTGAAAACAATCAAATGGGTTTTATGAACACTTAAGAATTTTCAAAAATCTTTAGAGTGCATTTCCATTACGATAACATGCCCTTGTGATATAGTGCATTCTTTCATTTTCTCCAAAATGACTACTTTTCTGACAAAAAATGGGATATTTGTCTTATTTATTCCCTGAGCATACGTTGTCTTCGCTTTTTACTGAGAACTGGAGAACCCACAGCCTATGTAATGGATCAGAAATAGCATAATAACATATACCCATTTAAATCCCAAATTTCCCTATCTAAAATGGGGTTTAGGCCGGTATTATTTTCTCCGACTTAACATCTACATCTCTACGTTGGTCCATCAATCTTGACTATTACTCAACATGATATGATTTTGTTTATCATTTGAGGAAAGAATATTAATTTCTCAAACTGAACATATTTTTCACTTTATCCCATTTTTCGACTTACATATGCTACTGATTTGGCCATGCAACCAAACCAATTATATGAAAACAAAGTAATTATACCGTCATTCAAATTGTTGATCAAAATTACTATGGGCCGATTTTGTTATGGGCCAAATTGTCCAGGGACCCCCTTAGTTAGTTAATGGTGCTGTAGAACATCAGAAACACCGATAGTGCTATTGTGGTAGTTCAGCACATCTATTTTTGGCACTGCCCGCAGGGGCGCTGGGTAGGGGTCAAAAGGTCAAATATCAATAAAATTCAGTAACAGAGTAAATTTTATAGATTTTGATACCAAACTTTGCAGAACTAGTGATTAATGAAATATGTAAAACATATTGTACAGGATTTTGGCTACGACCCCAGGGTCATGCCCCAGGGGTCGGACTTTGCGGGGTCGTGGGGGAGGGGGGGGGGAATGTCAAAATTAAAGTTTTTCGGAATATAGTCATGTGGCATATCAAATCAAAGGGAGTGATTAGTAGAATATAATACAAGTAAAAGTTTGACACTGGGGTCAGATTGGAGCCCTGGGGGAGGAGTCAAAAGGTCATATGTCAGTCAAATTCAATTGCAAATACATGTTGTTATTTGGTACTTAGCCCCTGTAGAGAAAGTGTGGGGATTTGTGGTGAAGTGCCATCGGCTGCATTCTAGTACTGTATTTAACCCTTGTCTTGCTGAATATTCATTCAAGCCACACCCATTTCTGACTATCAACCAATCAATTTACTTGATGTAATTTTTGGCTACAAATTCATAAACTGAATGCTAAACAGTGTAGATCCTGATCAGATGGCTTCTTCAGAAGCCATTTGATCTGGATCTACAGTGTTTGCAAAGATAGGGGTTGTCGTGAATAGCAAGATAAGGGTTAAAATAAAGTATGTAGTCTGAGCAAAAATTGTAAACCCATATGACAGGATGTGGCGACACTGTTTGCCACTGATCCAGCTATACATCGGGTAGTAAATTGTACTTGTTCAAATTTTTGAACAAATGGGGTAGGGAGTTGAGGTGTCTGAATATTTAGGGTAAATGCAGTAAGAAAATCACTTCAATATCAGATCCAAAGTTACTGTAGAAATCCATACTTCTGTAATTCAGTTTCGAAGCCAGCCCCTGACTGGAATGGCACTGCCGTGGTAGACGGAGAGTTCAAGGACATTAAACTATCAGACTACAGAGGGAAATACCTAGTGTTCTTCTTCTATCCACTTGATTTGTAAGTATGATGCCTTGTTATACAGCCCATAGGGGCTTCAAGAAATATATTGGCTGCATGATGCTTCCACGCACAGCTGAATCCGGCCCGCACCCTAGTACTGGTAAACCGCTTAGAGGATCTAAGCCTGTCCAGGAACCGCTATGCGAGGCGGACCGTCCATGCTAATAAACCCTATTGGTTTCATTGGGCGACAGGGCTTGAGATGTCATTTCATCTCAATGTCGGGTAAAAGTCCCACAAAATTGGAAGCAACGTCTCCAAAATGACCTTTACAGTGTTGACGGGGACGTTAAACCTCAAATCAAACAAAACAAAAGCCTTGTTATACATGTACTGTCTCTTCTGTTTCATTACGAAAACTCGCCTATACAAATACATTGTAAACTTTACCTCCGAAAAATCGAAATTTTTTAGATGAGAAATTGTGATATTTTTCTTATTTCTGCTCAAAATATAGATAGTGGGTTCTCGTTAGCACCGCCTCATCGAGGCTGTGCTAACGAGTACCCACAATCTATATTCTATATTTTAAAGCAGAAATGAGAAAAATAAGGTTTACCCTGTAAACCCCAGGTTTACTATATAAAAGTGGGGTTTTGAGGGGGTCAAAATAATATAGGCGTGTTTTCGTGATGTGTTTGTTTTTGAGTGCTCCTCAACACTACTGAGGCCATATTGAGTTGTTCAGTTTACCTTACTGCACTTCCTGGGCAGGCTTTTACATAAGCTTTTACATCACAATAACAAGCCCATGAAATGTAGACCCTCCTAAACCCCATTTTATATATGGAGAAAAGTGGAGTTTACAGGGGTACACAATCATTATCTACCTTATTTTTGCTCAATGTTTGTATTGGAGTTTTACAACACAATTTAGGTCATTTTTGAGCCGGTCAGTTTACCTATCAACACTTTCCTGGGCAGGCTTATACGTAAGCAGTTAACCAGTACAGTGCACATTCTTTCGCCAGAAACTGACAACTGCCCTTCTTGAATCAGCAGAAGGGAGAGAATGACCGTAGAAAAGATTTCATGATCAATCTCCACGAAAGAATGTTGCCGACCCCGGCGGGAGTCGAACCCGCGTCCTCCTGATCACCAGTCAGACGCGGGTCAGACTTAGCCACTGAAGCCTTATTTTTGCTCAAAAACATAGATTGTGGGTACTTGTTAGAACCGCCATACTGGGGCAGTTCTAGCAAGCACCCACAATCCATGTTTAAACCAGAAATAATAAAGATGTTATCATTTTTTTTACCTAATTTTTGTATTTTCTGAACCCATGTTGGATGCCATTATTTCTCCCGGACATGTTTTCCTAATGAACAGTGCATGTTCTTTCTCCAGAAACTGACAACAGTTACTGTCCTTGAAACAACGAAAGACAGAGAATGACCATAGAAACAATTTCATGATCAATCTACTCGAAAGATGTTGCTGACCCTGGCAGGTATCGAACCCAGGACCTACTGGTCATTGGTGAGATGGGCATCAGACTTAGCTACTGAGGCCAGTATCTGTGTTTTTGATAGGCATTTTGGACAAAGTAGCTAGGGCATTCTGCTGACCATGTGTAATGAACAGCCCTGCAAACCCAATTAACATAAAGAAAACTTGGGTTTACAAGGACATAGATTATTTTCTCTCAGAGTTCTCACTAGGATTTTGTAAACGGGTGTTTAAGAATCCATCCTTGTTAAAAGTTAGTTTGTTTAATTTGAGGTTTAATGACCCCATCAACACTATTTAGGTCATTTTGGAGATGCTGCTTCCAGTTTTGTGGGACATTTACCCGACATTGAGATAAAATGACACCCCAATCCCTGCCACCCAATGAAACCAATTGTTGGGTTTATATGCATGGACTCACACCACTGCCTTGGCAGGCTTAGACCTTCTAAGTGGTTTTCCAGTTCTCCTGTGCAGTCAGTGTGAGCTCTGCATTGAAACATTATGCAGCCCAGTCTATTTCTCCTATCCCAGATGGGCGGGGTGGCGGTAAAAGTTAAGAGTCAAATCTGAAAAGTTGGAGTCAGATTCTGACAAGTTGGAGTTTGACCTTAACCCTTATCCTGCTAATCCGGGATATGCCTTATCTTTGAAACAATGTAGATCCAGATCAGATGGCTCTGATCAGGATCTACATTGTTTGCCATTCAGATTGTGAATTTGTTGCAATAATTTGCATCAAGTAATCTGATTGGTTGATAATCGGTAGTGGGTGTGGCATATATAAATATTCAGCAGGACAAGGGTTTAAAACTTGGGAGTTTATGGCTACATTTCACAGACACTTGAAGTATGGCATACTGTGCTAGTATTATAGTATGTTGTGTTTGACAGCATCAAACTCTTTTAGCTTGTTGAGTGGGTCTGGTAAGGATCCAAAAAGAGTAAAAAAGTATGTCAGTAGGTCAAATCATAGAATAACCTTGTGAACAACAGTTTTGGTCCAAACATCATCAAACTTGCTCAGAATGATCATCATGATAATATCACAATCATGTTCCAGTATGGGTCATGTCGGGTGAAAGAGTCTGTTTATAGTAGGTCAATCTTAATCCTTATCTTGCTGTTCACGACAACTCCTATCTTTGCAAACAGTGTAGATCCAGATCAGATGGCTTCTGATTTTTTAGCAAAAATTAGATCAAGTAATTTGATTGGTTGATAGACAGAAATGGGTGTGGCTTAAATGAATATTCAGCAAGTTAAGGGTTAAAAAAACCTTGTGAACACTCTTTAGGGCTGAGTTTTGATCCACTCATCATCAAACTCACTCAGAATGATCATCCTGACAATATCTGGGTCAGGTTGGGTATTTTATGAATAGAATGGTAACTTTATACATGAGAAGTCTTCAAAGGGTACGGAGTTGTCATCACACTGACTTAGTACTGTAACTGGGTAAAATTGGTGTGAGAGTCAGCAATAGGAACCACCCTTTGTCACCACGAGGCATTATAAGATAGACTGTGCCAGTTCATTTCAGTCTGGTGCAATAAGACCTGACCCTCAATATCCACAAGATGATCAGATAGTGACATACAAGCAAGTCAGCTCTGTATTGTCAAAGGGAACCGTTGACACATAAGTCTAGCTTCTGATGCCAACTTCCCCACACCCTTTGTCACCATAAGACATTGCAAGTTAGATAGACTGAGCTGGTTCATCTCCATCTGGTGCACTAGGACCTGACACCCTCAAAGTCCACAAGGTGCCCAGATAGTGACATACAAGTAAGCTCTGTATTGTCAAAGGGTACCACTGTTTAACCGACACCACCCCCCCCCCCCCCTCACTCACACACACACACACTTTTACCACGAGACATTGTAAGTAAGACAGCTGGTTTATCTCAGTCTGGTGCACTAGTACCTGACCCTCAGTGTCCATACAAGTTAGCTCTGTATTTTCAAATCAACCTTTTGAAGCTAGACTGATTAATAATTATGGCGTAACTATACCAAATTTACTGACACAGAGGCCTTTCTGATATTTAATCTTCATCAGTGTGTCTCAACCCCAAAGTTCTGAAACCCAAATGGATGATGGACAAGACCCGGTAAACACAGCACATCCCCCTCCAGGCACACACCGACCGACATACCGTAGCTCATGAGACAGGTCAACTGGAGGCATCAGGCAAGAGACATCTACCCTAGGGTTTAAATGGTTTCAGAGTAATGTTCCTTGGGTTACTGTCCACCAGATTGCTTAAACCCTCCACTCCACATTGTGTTACCTACCATTTCATTTGTAAAATAAGGATCAGGTGAGCGATCAAGGCCATTATGGCCCTCTTGTTCTAAGCTTTGCTTCAAACATGAACTTATTGCAAACAAGCACTTTATAAGGTCCATAGTTTTTTTAATCCTAAAAGTAGATATTTTTGGATACCCCTCATATCTGGGACTCATGTCTGCACACAAGTGCTGTCTCATAAACATTACATCACACCAGGGACACATAATATTATGAGATGCCAAGTCCTTTCTTCGGATACTTTGGTTTTCACTCACCTCTTGTGAACCATCGACCGTCGATTGGATATAAGTGAAATACTCTTGAGAGGGCTGTAAAACCAAGATAAACAATACCAGTGTGTTGCATCAGTGCTAACAGAATTGCAAACCATGATGCTGGGTCAATGTACCATGCATGTCTGCAGAAAGCATTATAGATGTTGATCATCATAAAACATAATAATTCTCCTGAAAACCTTGTTTTTCCTGATCAGTCTCACATAAACAGTGTCAACCCCGATCAGATTGCATCTTCCAGAGCAGTCTGATCAGTATCTACACTGTTTACACAGACACTACTGTCACATTACTTCCCCTGCCCATTGCGGCTTGGAGAAATAGATTGGGCTGTATGATGCAGAGCTGAAACCGACCACACTTGACTGCTGGTAAACCGCTTGGAGCTGCAAAGCATGTCCAGGAAAAGTGGTGCGAGTCAGACCATCCATGCATATAAACCCTGTTGGTTTCATTGGGCAGCAGGGCTTGAGAAGTCTTTGCATCTCAAGGTTGGGTAATGGTCCCACAAAATTGGAAGCAACATCTCCAAAATGACCTATACAGTGTTTACAGGAACGTTAAGACCTCTTGAAAATCAAACAAACACACTTCCAGTAATTAACCCTTATCCCACAGAACCATGATAACCCTTACCTTTTCTAATAGTGTAGATCCAACTGAAGAAGCCGTCTGATCAGGATCCACACTGTTTGTTATTCAGTTTGCGAATTTAAATAAACAAATACATTATTTTAAGCAATTTAATTGGTTAATATTCAGAAATGGGAGTGGCAAATTAATTTATTCAGCAGGATGAGTGAATCGACATTTACTGTACTTTGTGTACTTTGATTTTTATTCTGTTTTCAGCACTTTTGTTTGTCCCACAGAGATAGTAGCATTCCATGACAGGCTTGAGGAGTTTAAGAAAATCAATACAGAAATAGTAGGCTGTTCTGTGGATTCACCTCATACTCATTTAGCATGGTAAGTATCTCTGATTAACCCATATTATGACAATGGAATATTCCACCCAGTAAGTTTGGAGTGGTCCATTTGCAATTACAGTGAAATTCCGCTATTAAGACCACCTAAAATTAAGACTTATTCTGGTTTGAAAAGCTTATTTAGAAGGGTGCAGTTATTCTTTCCTTGTGCTTTCTGAAAACAGTGTCTTCTTGTCAGGGACCACCTTTTGGACTGTTCAAAAGTGGTCTTAAAGACCACTTTTGAACAGTCCCAAAGGTGATCTTAATGTAGGAATTTTTCTGTATTGGGGTGATAGGTTTTTTTTTGTAGCAAATTTTACAAAAATGAATGCTGTTTAAGCAAACTGTGTAGACCCAGATCAAGCGCCACATTCTGCGGTGTCTGATCTGGGTCTGCACTGTTTGTGAACATTTCCCAGAAAAGGGCTGCTTGGCATAAATGGGTTAACAATTGGCTTGAAAGTGTGAAATGACCTTGAAAGGTCTTGAAAACCAGAA
Organism: Lucinisca nassula; assembly: GCA_963580285.1. Lineage (NCBI taxonomy): Eukaryota > Metazoa > Mollusca > Bivalvia > Lucinida > Lucinidae > Lucinisca > Lucinisca nassula. Next base: position 144,222,296 of record OY757013.1, read on the forward strand.
AACCCCTTCCAGAAAAAAAACTGATATCCTAAAGAATCAACACACTCGAGATAAACTATTTACACTTTATTTTTATATGTATATAATAATGTAAAAAAAGTTATTGATAAATAACTAGCCTTCTTGTCTGTAAAACAGCCTGTTTCTGATGAAATGTGTAATATTTTCCCTATTTCTGCTCAAAGTAGATTGTAGGTGCCATTGAATACACCTTATCTATATCTTATAGTAAACATAAGTTCCTTATAAAGTTATCTTTTCTGTATATAAAGTTTGGTTTACCAGGGTAATTATATCACAGGCATGCTAATTTGATCTCATTGCAACAAGACCTCGCAATAAACACCCCTTTAAATCTCACTTTATATAGAGAAAACTTGGGTTTGCAGGGGTATACAATATTTTTCTTATTTCTGCTGCAAGACATAGCTTGTGGGAACTTGTTAGAGCCGCCAGGCGGGTTTTAAGGAGCACCCACAACATACGTTTGGAGTATAAATAAAACATTATATCACAAATTTTCATCAGGAAAGTCACCATTTTGGAGATATAAAAGAATTCACTGAGTCATATGATATCATAATGGAAGGCAAAAAATCAACCAGGAACTTATTGCGCAGGTGACAGTAAGGTTAACCCATTGTTTGCTAGTGGACTGTTCCATTGCTGTGTGTTGGACAAGTCCATATGTCATATAAGGGGTGTCAGGCATATTTTTTCGCTTTTATTAGCTCACCGTCACGTAGTGACGAGGTGAGCTTTTGGGATCACTTTTTGTCCGTTGTGCGTCCATCCGACCATGTGAGCGTGCGTGCGTGTGTGCGTAAACAATTTCTTCAAACGACATTTCCCCCCTAAACCACTGATCGGATTTTGACCAAACTTCACAGGAATGATCCTTAGGTGGTCCCCTTTCAAAGGGGTTCAAATGGTTCCAGTCCGTTGCACATCTAGGTCACAGGAGCCAAAAATAGATATTTTTCAACGGGAACTTAAAAAAATCTTCTTCTCTGAAACCACAAGGCCCAGGTCTTTGATATTTGGTATGAAGCTTCATCTAGTGGACCCCTACCAAGATTGTTCAAATTATAGTGCTGGGGCCAAAAATGCCCCCGCCACGTGGCCTTTTGATTTTACATAGGCTTATATAGGGAAAATCTTTAAAAATCTTCTTCTCTGAAACCACAAGGCCCAGGACTTTGATATTTGGTATGAAGCTTCATCTAGTGGACCCCTACCAAGATTGTTCAGTTATAAAGCTGGGGCAAAAAATGCCCCCGCCCCGGGGCCCTTTGGTTTTATATAGGCTTATAGGGAAAATCTTTAAAAATCTTCTTCTCTGAAGCCGCAAGGCCCAGGACTTTGATATTTAGAATGAAGCTTCATCTAATAGACCTCTACCAAGATTGTTCAAATTATAGCCCTTGGGCCAAAAATGCCCCCGCCCCGAGGCCCTTTGGTTTTACATAGACTTATGTAGGGAAAATCTTTAAAAATCTTCTTCTCTGAAACCACAAGGCCTAGGTCTTTTATATTTGGGATGAAGCTTCATCTAAAGGACCCCTCACAAGATTATTCGAATTATAGTGCTTAGGCAAAAAATGTCCCCGCCCCGGGGCCCTTTGTTTTTACATAGGCTTATATAGGGAAAATCTTTAAAAATCTTCTTCTCTGAAACTGAAAGGCCCAGGACTTTGATATTTGGTGTCAAGCTTCATCTAGTGGACCCCTACCAAGATTGTTCAAATTATAGTGCTGGGGCAAAGAATGCCCCCGCCCCGGGCCCTTTGGTTTTACATAGACTTAAATAGGGAAAATCTTTAAAAATCTTCTCTGAAACCACAAGGCCTGATCTTTTATATTTGGTATGGAGCTTCTTATTAAGGAACGTTACCAAGATTATTCAAATTATAGTGCTGGGGCCAAAAATGCCCCCGCCCCAGGGCCCTTTGGTTTTACATAGGCTTATATAGGGATAATCTTTAAAAATCTTCTTCTCTGAAACCGCAAGGCCCAGGACTTTGATATTTGGTATGAAGCTTCATCTAATGGACCTCTACCAAGATTGTTCAAATTATAGACCTGGGGCCAAAAATGCCCCCGCTCCGGGGCCCTACGGTTTTACATAGACCAATAAAGGGAAAATCTTTAAAAATCTTCTTCTCTGAAACCACAAGGCCTAGGTCTTCTATATTTGGTATGAAGCTGCATCTAGTGGACCTTTATCAAGATTATTCAAATTATAGCCCTGAGACCAAAAATATCCCCGCTCCGGGGCCCTTTGGTTTTACATAGACTTATATAGGGAAATCTTTAAAAATCTTCTTCTCTGAAACTGCAAGGCCCAAGCCTTTGATATTTGGTATGGAGCTTTATCTAGTGGACCTCTACCAAGATTGTTCAAATTATAGCCCTTGAGCCACAAATGCCCCCACCCCGGGGCCCTTTGGTTTTACATAGATTTATATAGCCCGGGGCCATTTGGTTTTGCATAGGCTTATGTAGGGAATATCTTTAAAAAAAATCTTCTCTGAAACCGCAAGGCCCAGGTCTTTGATATTTGATGTGTAGCTTCATCTAGTGGACCTTTGCCAAGGTTGTTCAAATTATAGCCTTTGTTGATGTTTGGTATGAAGCTTCACCTTTAAGACCTCCCTCAACATTATGCACATTAAAGCCCTGGGGCCAATAATGGCCGTCTCTGGGGCCTACTTGTTACACTATGGATCAGGTGAGCGATACAGGGCCATCATGGCCCTCCTGTTCTCTTTTTGAAAGAAATTTCTGTTAGCAAATAGTGCAGGCCCTGATCAGATGCCGTGTTTTGTGGCATCTGATCTGGGCCTGCACTGTTTGCCAAGGTACCCCTTTAGGGGTTTCCCCGCATACAGTGGGTTAATGGTTCAGACAAGACTGGGCATATACCCAGTCTCCCCAGAGGCTTTGCTGCTCACACACGTAGAAGTTATGTTGAGGTAGTATCATGCAAATAGTCATGTGTCTAGCCATATTAGTACTGCACACATGCATTTGAATAGTGCCAAAGGCCTTTTTTCTCATCTGACTGCTTTTATGTAAGTTAAGATATACCATAAAATAAAAAATTGGACACCTTGAGGAGTTGCTGCAATTCTCCTTAAGTTTTAACAAATTTGTTTCACAATCAAACAAGGAGTCCCAAAAGTGCAGATAGAATGGCAATAGTGTAGACCCTGATCAGACTGCTCCTTCAGGAGCAGTCTGATCTGGGTCTATACCTTTTGCTTAAGCCTGTGCCAGTACCTAGGAACATTACAGTAGTGTATTATACCCGTTTTTACTTTTTTTGAGGTGAAAACCAAAAATATTTCAACACATGAGAAAAATAAAATGAAAATTTACTTCCTTTCAATAAATACTAAAAATATTTCATCTGCTGTTTTGAAATATGTTTGGTATTTATTGAAAGAAAGTGTGTGTGTGTGTGTGTGTGTGTGTGTGTGTGTGTGTGTGTGTGTGTGTGTGTTTAAGTTTTACATCCCACCAGCAGCTAAGATCATACGGAGACAGGGCCTAAGTTTAAAGATTCATCCCAAAGTCTATTGAAAGAAAGTAAATATTCTTTTTATTTTATACAAGATTTTGAGGATGTATTATAATTGAACAGCCGTTAGTAACATGCTTTGCCTGGTGAATATATTTCTGGTGTTTTCAACATATTCCATGAAATATGTTTTCAACACATTCAATGAAATATTGGTATTTATCGACAAAAAAAAAGAAGTGATTTTTCATTTTATTTTATACGAAAAACAAACCAGAAAAGTAGTCAGGGCTGCTACTGTGAAAATAGCATGGTCACAATGAGAAAATATATCTTTTCACAATGAGAAAATATCATTTTTAGCTCAGCTGTTTTCAAAGAAAACGACGAGGTTTTGTCATAGCTCTGGCCTCGTCTGCGTCGTCGTGCAAAAACTTGGACATTTTGTAATATCCCTGTCATTACTGAACATATTTACTTGTAACTGGGACTAGTTGTTCATTATGAAAAGGGGCTGCAGCCGAGCATTGGCACCCGCATGCGGTGCTCTTGTTATTTCTTTATGTCCCCCCCCCACCAAAGGGGAGGGGGACATAACATTTTTGGTGCGGATCCTGTCGGCGTCAGCATGTGGGGATGCATAGGTGTATGCTTTGGCATGACATTTTCTTGTGTGCAAAATATCTCATGAACTACTGGGTGGATTTTTAATCAACAGATTTAATCACACTATAGACCACTACGGTGAATATTGTGGCTGGCACACTGACATCCATGATCTTGATTTATCTGCTCTTAATGGATGTGAAAGATGGTTTTTGGCCTGTTGCTACATTGTTGTAGGGAATATCTTCTTTTACAGATGAATAAAGCATAAAAGAAAGCATATTGGGATGTGTGGTTTGGGATTCATAATGGACAACATCCATCAACTTTGACAGAGTTATGGCCTTTGTCAGTTCCTAATGAGTGGTTTTGAGGCATTTCTGATAACTAACTTCAGTACTTTTGCATGGATTTTCTTCAGATTTTGCATATACATTGGTATTGGGGATGTGTGATTTGTTATTCTTTCTCTAATTGCCGGCCTTGGTAGCTCAGTCGGATGCGCATCTGACTGGTGATCACACTTTTCCTGGGCAGGCTTATACATAAACGGTAACCAGTACAGTGCACATTCTTTCGCCAGAAACTGACAACTGCCCTTCTTGAATCAGTGGAAGAGAGAGAATGACTGTAGAAAAGAACTCATGACCAATCTCCACGAAAGAATGTTGCCGACCCCAAAAGGTATCGAACCCGCGTCCACCAGTCAGACTCGCATCCGACTGAACTAGATATGATTTGTTTGTTTGTTTGATCTGAGGTTCCACATCCCCGTCAACACTATTTAGGTCATTTTGGAGATGTTGCATCCAATTTTTTTGGACTTTTACCTGACATTGAGATGAAATGACATCTCAATCCCTGCCACCCAATGAAACCAATTAAGTTTATATGCATGGATGGGCCAACTCGCATGACTTAGCCTGGGCAGGCTTAGACCTTCTAAGTGGTTTACCAGTACTCATGTGCAGTTGTTTTCAGCTCTGCGGGGAAGCATCATGCAGCCCAATCTATTTCTCCAAGCCCCGATGGGGTGTGACAACAGAGGAGATTTGAACGAATGCACTGTCACATGGATGTGTTATCCTATGTGTTTCAGGATAAACACACCAAAGGACAAAGGAGGTTTAGGGGAGCTATCCTATCCCTTGTTATCAGATCTGACACATGAAATCTCAAAAGCCTATGGTGTTTACCTTGAGCAGCTGGGTCATACTCTGAGGTAGGTACTAAGCATAATCATAGCTCTGGATAAGGGGTAATAAGGAAGATAATTTAGAGGATAACTGCATTCAAAATCGTTATTTGGGGAGATAGATTGGCAGTTTTATGGTCGGAAATTTTGTTATATGCAACATGCCAGTGGAGTCCTAAAACCTAATTTGTGACTGTAAAACTTAAGAGTGTACCTCCCCAGATGACATTTTTCAATGTCTAATGCACTTGTTCAGTTGTTTTGTTGAAAATTGTACTATTTTCCTCATAGCGTCAAGTGCTGTGGGCTTTGTAAAATAAATGCTACCCAGTGAAAAGTGACATTGCATTGTGACATTGGGTTTCTGACAGGATATCGCAGGGTATACTGTCGCAAATTTCGACGTTATCCAATCAAAAGTTGTGTTACCTACGCAAGTGCATAAGAATAACAAATACCTTCTGTTATTGTCTTATAAACACTTACGTTGAGGGTAATTATAAGAGATAGTGAAGCAATAATAAAAAGGACCCATATCATGAGTTTTAGAAGAGATTAACCCTTTTTGTACCAAATGGAATCTACCTCCTTATATATAGCAGGAGTCCATTTCAAAATTTAGGGGTGTCAGGTTGTGTTTTCTTCAAAATTAGTTTGGAAAATGGCTTAATCTTTTGCAAACAGTGTAGGCCCTGATCAGACGCCGCGTTCTGGGGCGTCTGATCTGGGCCTGCATTGTTTGCCAGGGTACCCGTTTTGGGGTTTTCAGTACCAAATCGGTTAACCTGCCTTGTGTTTAAGACATTATGATAACACACCCTTGCGACATAGTGCATATTTTCACAGCTCCATCATGGCTAGAAGAAAATCTGTGATATTTTTCTAATTTATACGGCAAATATAGGTTGTGGGTGTTTGTTAGAACTTCCTCATCTAGGCCCTACAACCTATATCTTGGAGCAGAAATAAGAAAAATAATGTACACCCAGTAAACCATAAAGTGAGGTTTAATGGGTGTACATTTCACTGACTTGTTCATGTGATGATAAGGATCTACACTGCTCAAAGTAATTAAAGGAAAACTTACGTTTTGTGCCGAAATAAATACGGAAGTGATACAGACAAACTTTTTATGGTATTTCATGATAGTTTATTACACCTTTCGCAATTAATTTGATTTGCTAGAGTGTGTAGTCATGTAACTGACTTCAACACTCGTAATAAATTATTAACGGCTAAACTTCTTAATCAGGGTTATCGGTACCATAAACTACGCAAAGCCTTTTCAAAATTTTATAGACGCCATTCTGATTTAATTTCAAAATTCAATATTGGACTTAAATCTCTTAAGCAACAAAGTCTATCGGATCCCGAATTTTATGGTGACTTAGTATATAAATTCAGAAAAATATATTACCGCAATGACTTTAGCACCCAATTTCGTAAAATCATTCTTCGATATAAAAAGATTGGGTACAACATGGATATTATACGACAGACTGCATGCATGGTAGTTAACCCAATCACGGTTCCCAACTTTGCTTCCCTCTTTAATTGCACGCCGGTGGTTCAGGCCTCAGATTCTATGACAGTACCAAGGTAAAGGCTTATTGAGAATTAGAGAGATCTAATTCAAGGTAATGTTGGTTGGTGCCTGATGCTCTGTCTCTGGTCGGGCCCATCGGAGTCTAACTGTTGGTTTTCTTTTGCTCCCGCATTTCAGTGGTTTCTTGCTGTTGAGTCCTCACCGTTGTCTCACCTCTGTGGTACTTTGATTATTTGTGTTCAGGGAGATGTTGCACTGATGAGTTAGGAGCCCTTCATGCGGACTTAGCAAATTATTTGTCTAAATCGCTGCGGAAGTAAGGGCGAGGATTGTGGCCACGTAAAATCGATTTAAGCCCCCCAGTTGAAATCTTTCCACTGACCGTTCCAAGGCTGTTCTTCTGTGGCGATTTATTTATGTTGTTGTTTGTTACTTACTGTGTGTATCACATGTGTCTTTTAATTTTGGATGGCCTTATGGCCATTTTGTGGGAAAGTAACTGTCCTTATGGCCTTCCTTTGTTTAGGTTTCCATTATGGTCTGGTCGCTTAATGTTTGTATATCTTTCCCTTTGGTGTCTTTGATGGGTGGAGTAAGTTAATTGTATAGATTCCTGATCTTTGTTTTACCTCTACTTTTCATCAGGTAAGCATCATTGGAAAATGACCATTGTACATGTGTCCCTAAAACGTTGGAAAAACAGAAAAATGACTGTTTTCGGAACTATTCAAAATTTCATAAATCCTGTTCAATTTCAACAATTTTCTTTAAGTTCATCAAGCTAATAATGTGCATGGTCACCACGGGCATTAAGACACTCTTTGCATCGATTTGGCATACTTTGCACCAAAGTTTGAATCTGTTGCTGGGGTACATTAGCCCAAGCCTGCACAACTGAGATTTCCAGTTCTTGGACAGTACCAGGAGGGTTAGCGCTGCCTGAATCCTGTCGATAAACAATGTCCCACATGTGTTCAATACAGTTCAGGTCCGGGGACCTGGCTGGCCAGTCAATTATCTCTATAGACTCTTGTTCAAGTTAGTCCTGCACCACATAAGCAGTGTGAGGTCTGGCATTATCCTGCACAAGAACCGCATTGTTACCCATGGCACCCAGAAACGGCCTGACAATGGGATCTAAGATCTCATCCCTATACCTCAAAGCCATCAAACTTCCTCCGCCAATCCTGTACAACTCTGTACGTCCGTTGTAACAAATCCCTCCCCAGAACATGACTGAGCCACCACCGAACCGGTCGTGTTCGACAATGTTACAGTACAAGTGCAAACATGAAATCTACTCTCGTCCGAAAACAATACTGAACGCCACTGATCCAGTTGCCACCCGACGTGATTTTGGGCAAATGTTCTTCTGTCTCTGCGGTGAGCTACGGTCAAAATCTGGCCTGTGGCAGGGCGTCTGGCTTGTAATTCATGATCATGAAGCCTGTTTCTAATTATCTGATCTGACAGACGGACTCCTGTTGCGTGCTGGAAGTCGTTACGTAGGCCTCTAGCTCTAGCTATTGAGTGACGGTTACGTTAAGCTAAAGTCTGCAAATATTGATCATGTATCGATCCTGAAGGCAGTTGTTGCCCTTGGCCGACCCTGTCCCGGCCTTCTGCTGTAATCACCAGTCTCCTGGTAGGGAGCCCAAAGTCTGTTCACAACACTGGAGGACACACCAAGGGAATGTGCCTCTTGACGTTGCGAGAGTCCATCTTGGATCATTTGCACAACCCTGGCTGTTTCAGTACTGTTCAAATGGTGTCTAACAGTGACTGATAATGCATAGAAACAGAAAAGAATCCACACAATTCCGAAAACATGCATTTTCAAGCATTAAATTGGAGAAACAGTGACCACGTACATGTACTGACACTATAGCTAAACAAGTGTTGTCAGATTCAGCGGTTTGCAGGCTTTCCATGATGACAGGTAGACACATGTTGAACTACTTCTATAAACTTGAAGTAATATACTTTGAAGTTCAACGAAAATAAGTAGCAAAATCCCAAAATTTTCAAAGAAATAAGTGTTCTTTTAATTATTTTGAGTAGTGCATTTCCAGAGAGACTAATCAGATAAACAAATAAGTGCTTAGATATGCTAAACATGAAGAAAAGTTTCATAACTCTGGGCTGGAACATAATTACCAGTATGTAAGTTATCTGTTTAATAATGCTGAGAAGACTTGATAAAACTTGGGAAAAAAATTGAAACATTTTCTTCAGTTATGGCCCTTTGAAAATTTTAGCATTTAGTAGCAAGCATATGGTTAGGGGCATAGTGTTTTAGAAATACCATTTCTAGTTTGGATATCACATAGTTAAGTCCAACAATAATGTTATAAAAGAGCTTGTGTTAAACTAAAGGTGTCCCAAAATTCCCAGTGGTTTGGCAAATAATTGTAAATATTTCAAATATTTTTTTTTTCAGAGGTTTATTTATTATTGACACAAAAGGCACATTAAGGCAGATCACAATGAATGATTTACCAGTGGGCCGCTCTGTTGATGAGACACTGAGGCTTGTACAAGCATTCCAGTACACTGATACTCATGGGGAAGTCTGCCCTGCTGGCTGGAAACCAGGAGCTGATACGGTGAGTATAGATTGGTATTAGAATGAAGAAGTTTTAACTGGAGCATGACCATTTGGCTGACGTGTCTCCATGGCCTAGTGGGCATCACATGAACAAGTCTGTTAAATGAACACCCCTGTAAACCCCATTTAATACAGAGAAAACCTGGGTTTATGGGGTGTATTATTTTTATTATTTCTGCTTTAAGACATAGGTTGTGTGTACTCATTAGAACCACCTCAATTAGAACCGGCCCCGATAGCTCAGTTGGTAGAGTGTCTGCTCCGGGGAACGGGAGGTCACGGGTTTGATCCCGGGCCGCGACATACCAAAGTCGTTAAAAATGGTACTAGCTGCTGCTCGCTTGGCATTCAGATTTACAGGGTAGAGCTAGGACTGGTCGACCCAGTGTCAGGATAATGTGACTGGGTGTGGTATCATGTAATGTGTATGGGACATGATACTTCAGTGGGGCAGCACTTTAATAGTGAGCATTGAGCTCCCTGTCGCAACCAGACACCGTGGTGATATGACTGAAAAATTGATGAAAGCGATGTTAAACACGAATTCACACACACACACACACACACACACACACACCACCTCAATTAGGCAGTTCTATCAAGCATACAAAGCCTATGTTTGCAGTATAAATGAGAAAAACGTCACAAATTTTTATCAGAAAAGTAGCCAATTTGGGGATGTGAAAAAAAATCACTATATTGAATGGGTGTTATTGTAATGGTAAGAGTAATGACTCTTAATTGTTATGTCTCCCAGTATTTTGGGTAAGAGCCTCACTCATGTCACATGTGAAACACAAAGTTCTGCAATGGAAGGTTAGTTGTTTTTTTTCCATGGTACTCTGGCTTTTGCACACTTCTTATCAACGATTGGCTAGAAATAAGCAGGGCCGTAAAACCAAAACAAACACACCCATTTGACACAGCATTGTCTTTGATATCTCCAAAACTGAAATTTTCTGATGAAAATTTGATTTTAATGAGGCAGGTCTAACAAGTACCCACAATCTATGATTTGGAGCAGAAATAATAAGAAAATAGTATGCCCCTGGCAACCACCGTTTTCTCTATATATAATAGCATAGCAACAGATAAGTTTGGTATTTTATGATAACTGAAGGATAGTTTTCATTATTTCCCCGTATATGGAGAACTGACAAAAACTATCCTTCAGTTATCACAAAATACCAACCTTATCTGTTGGTGTATGTAATAGAGTTTACAGGGGTGTTCATTTCAATGTTAGCATAATGCAAAATTTTCAAGAAAACTTGTGAGTCCTGTGAAGGCTCAGATAATCATGTACATCTGCACAGTCTGATCATAGTCTTTGCTGTTTGCATATGTTGCCTATATCAAGACTATGCAAAGGAAAATGTTTAGATTCTGGACAGGTGAAGTGTACAGGTTGATATGAGTTTTCTTATAGATTTTGTTGTGCCTCCTGTCATTTGTTGTTGAATATGACTTTTTAGGTTGTCCATATGGGTATGTTCTTAAATTTGGATATGCTTAGCATGTACATGTCTGACTGTGTTAATCCCGGGTGAAAAGTTTTATGGTGACATTTTATCAACAGACAAATCACTGGGTAGCAGCATCTGTGTATTTTTGAAAATTTGACACAATATCTAACCCTTATCATGCTGTTCACGACAACCCCTATCTTTGCAAACAGTGTAGATCCAGATCAGATGGCTTCCGAAGAAGCCATCTGATCAGGATCTACACTGTTTGGCATTCAGTTAATGAATTTGTGGCAATAAATTACATCAAGTAATTTGATTGGTTGATAGACAGAAATGAGTGTGGCTTAAATAAACAGTCGTCAAGATAAAGGTTAATTGATACACCATTTTTGCACAGCAGAAGCTACTCTTACACATCTTTACAGCAAACCTTATAGCGATTTTGCCTTCATCAGTTACAATTAACTCATTCCTACCTGGAAACCTGTAATATGGACATAGGTTTACAGTGCAGACACGGATCAGTATAACACAGCATCTGATCATGGTCTATACTGTTTTAAAATAGGATTTCCCACCAAAAATAGAATTTTAAAAAATATATATAGACTTGACATCCCACAGACAAATGTAAACAATGGGTGAAATCATTGCAAGGGATAAGGTTCGTTTTTTTGTGATAATTGAAGGATAGTTTTTGTCAATTCTTCATCAAAACCTATGTTGTGGGTATTCATTAGAACTGCCTAAGTGAGGTGGTTCTAATGAGTACCCACAACATAGGTTTATATGGAGAAATAAGGAAAACTTTCCTTCATTTATCACAAAATACTTACCTTATCTGTTGCTATGGGTGAAATGTTAACCTACACGGTTGATAGCTTTTAACAGCTTGACTCTGGTCTTTACAATGAAAAAGAGGGGCTAATCATAATGCACAACCTTCCATGACATCTGTCAGTGTTGTGGGGTTGGGATCAGTGTCCATAAAACATTACAATTCTATACTATTGTCGTCAATCCGGCTTCTTTGTAGTCGTCGTTGTCATTCAAAAAAGACTTCAAAAGATATGACCTAGCCTCATGAAACTTCATAAACATACTCAACATCACAAGAGCTACATTCTGACTAAGGGCCATCCATAACTGTATTGTTGATTCTGGCTTAATTATCTCCCCTTTTCTGAAACACATTTTCCTCTCATTTCAACAGTATTTATAACAGAACCTTCAAACTTCACATGGATGTTCTTTGGGGCAAGACCTTTCCATTGATACTGAACTTTTTGACCTGTGACCTTGACCTTTGAATTTAACCTATTTTTAAAAAAATTAACAACAAAAAAAAAACTAACCTTGACCATATTTCCAAAAGTATTTGGCCTACCTACATGAAACTTCATATACATACTCACCATGACAAGAGCTACATTTTATCCAAGTTCCATAACTCCATCATGCAATTACACTGATGAATTATCTCCACTTTTAGCTCGGCTGTTTTCGAAGAAAACGACAAGGTATTCTCATAGCTCTGGCGTCATCTGCGTCGTCGTCATGCAAAAACTTGGACATTTTGTAATATCTCTGTCATTACTGAACATATTTACTTGAAACTCGGACTAGTTGTTCATTAGTTGAACTCATACCAATAGGTGAGGTAACCCTCAAAATATTTATTTTTGGCACAATTATTCCCCTTTTTCGACTTAGAATTTTTATTTTCTAAAAGAAACTGCAGCTGGGCGTTGGCACCCGCATGCGGTGCTCTTGTTTAAAAAGTATATTTTTGTCACCCATTTTAATACCACTAACTTCACATGGATGCTCTTTGGGTCAAGACCTTTCTTTTAACCTTTGACCTTGACAAAAACTTTAACCTTGACCATAGTTCCAAAATGTTTTTACCCTAGCCTCATGAAACTTGATACAGATCTGTAAGATCACAAGAGCTACATCCTTACCAAGTTCCATAACTCTATCAAGCAATTTGATTGATTTATCTCCCTTTGTGACATACGAAAAAAAAAATTCCCATTTCAAGAAAACATTTTGGTCTCTCATTTTAATACCACAAACAATACAGCTTTCAAAAATTCATGTTTTTCCTTTGGGCTAAACCAAACTTTTTGACATATGACTGACTTTTACTTTGACCTAGTTTTTGAAATCTATGTGTTGGAGCAGAAATAAGAAAAATAATGAATACCCCCGTAAACCCCAGTTTCTCTATATGAAGTGGGGTATAGGTGGGTCTTCATTTCATGGACTTGTTCACGTGATGCTAATTCACAAACTGAATGTCAAACAGTGTAAAGCCTGATCAGATGGCTTCTTCATCTGATCTGGATCTACACTGTTTGCAAAGTTGGCATGTTTTGTGTTCAGCAGGATAAGGGTTAAGAAAAATGCCCACAGCAAAGACTCTGATCAGCTCTCAGATCCACACCGTTACCAAAACACATCCGTGTGAAATAACGCATTCTTTCATACCTTCAAACCAATTATTTACCTGGGCCCAGTTGTTCAAAACTAAGACGTCGTTAGTTAACGTATCGTTAAAACTTTGATCATTAAATATGGCAAATATGCTGTATTTTTTGCTGAAAAAATACCAAAATTTTTAATATTCAACTTGCTAGAAGAGTTAACAATATGACCACTAACGAGCTCATTAAGCTAATGATGCTTTGAACAACTGGCCCCTGATGAAAATGTTTTATGTTATATATGCCCTGGCATTCAAAGAATAGTGGAAATGGCATATAATGTTACCCTGTGTCTGTCAATCTGCCCTCTAGTTTTACATCAGTGTCACAGCTACCAGGTAGGGGCATCTATGTCCCTTGGATACATTTCTAGTCTTATTTATATGTGTATAGTTGTGTATCATCATTAGAGCCACCTCATTGTTGCAGTTTAGGGAGTACCTACAGCCTGTGTTTTTGAGCAGCAATAAGAATAATAATGTATTTGGCTGTAAACCCCAGTTTCTCTGTATAAAGTGGAGGGGTGTTCATTACACGTGCTTGTTAACCTGATGTCTGATCAGTCCTCACTGTCAGAGGAGCAGTAGATTGGTCTGCTTGGTGCTTCCATGCAGAGAGAGTACCGGTAAACCACCTGGAAGGTGTCTTAGCCTGACCAGGCAAAGTGGGCGAGTCAGACCCTATATAAACCCTATTGGTTTTTTTGGACGGTATAAACCATATTGGTTTGTAAGGGTGGTAGACCTTGAGATGTCATTTGATCTCAGTGTTGGGTAAAAGCCCCACAAGATTGGAAGCAATGTCGCCAAAATGACCAAAATAGCATTGACAGGGACATAAAACCATGATTCAAACAAAATACGCATGTCTGTGCTCTTTAAATTATTATTAGAAATCTAGTCTTAGCATTTTCCCCCGCCCATTGGGCTTGGAGAAATAGATTGGGATGCATGATGCTTCCATGTAGAGCTGAAACAGACTGAACATGAGTAGTGGTAAACAGCCTAGAAGGCCTAAGCCAGCAGGCAAAGTGGTGGGAGTCGGACCATCCATGCTTGTTAAACCCTAATGGCTTCAGTGGGCAGCAGAGATTGAGATGTCATTTCATCTCTATGTCGAGTAAAAGTCCCACAAAATTGGAAGCAACATCTCTAAAATTACATAAATAGTGTTGACAGGGATGCTAAACCCCAAATCAAACAAACTAGTCTTAGCAAACTGGAATGTACTTTCTGCATAAAAATAATAACACTAAACAACAGATAAGGTTGGTATTTAATGATAACTTAAGGATAATTTTCCTTAATTTTTCATATAAACCTATGCTGTGGGTATTATTTGAACCACCCCACTGAAGGTGTTCAAAGGAATACCCACCATCACGAAAACATGCCTTTATAATTTTGACCCGCTTGAACACAACTTTTATATTGTGAAACTGGGGTTTATGGGGTAAACCTTATTTTTCTTATTTCTGCTCTTAAATATATATTTTGGGTACTCGTTAGGTCCACCTCATTGTACCCACAATCTATATTTTGAGCAGAAATAAGAAAAATATTACAAATTTTCATCTTAAAATTTTCGATTTTCTGCCATAAAATTTACAGTGTATTTGTATAGGCGTGTTTTCGTAATGAATATCGGTTTTTATGGAGAATTAAAAATTATCCTTCAATTATCACCGAGTACCCACCTTATCTGTTCGATTCCAGGACATTTGCCCCCCAGGACATTTGCCCCCCAATGAATTAATCTAAAAATGGACATTTGCCCCCCAGTTGAAAATGCGACCCGGACATTTGCCCCCCAGAGCTTATTTTTGGTATGGACATCTGCCCCCCAGTGCTTATTTTACAGGTGGACATTTGCCCCCCACTGCTTATTTCAGAAAGGGACATTTGCCCCCCAGATAGACCAGGGCTAACACAAAGGAGGAAAACAATGTATTTATTGGTTTATTATCATCAGAAATACAAAATGTTAAGCAATAAATTACTCCATCTATATTAATATGAGTCCCATAATAATCTGCTGTTATGGACAACCCCTACCTTAGAAAGCAGTATGGATCCAGATCAGATGCCAAATATAATGGGGATCTATACAGTTTGCCATGCAATTTGTTAAGTTAACAAAAATATACCAAGAATGTGATGGTTTATAGTCAACAATTGGAGATGCTTAATTTATTCAGCAGGATAAGGGTTAAGCAAGTCAGCTACAGAACCAAATATTTAGTTTGTGCATCACTGAGGATCCAGTGTCAGACGCCTATACTCAAGTGGTTTTTACACTGGATACACTGATGGTTAATTCTTGAAGAAATTGAAATGAATGGGCTGTAAAACTTTAACCAAAACATTATCATGTAAATTATGTAGCTATATACAAGCCGGGGTAATGAATATCCTTGTCTAGCCAGGTTGGGGGGCAAATGTCCCTTTCTGAAATAAGCAGTGGGGGGCAATTGTCCACCTGTAAAAAAAGCACTGGGGGGCAGATGTCCATACCAAAAATAAGCTATGGGGGGCAAATGTCTGGGTCGCATTTTCAACTGGGGGGCAAATGTCCATTTTTAGATTAAGTCATTGGGGGGCAAACGTCCTGGGGGGCTAACGTCCGGAGACCTATCTGTTCCTATGGTATGAACTGTAGACAAGCTTTTAGAAAAAACTGATAATATTGTTCTCATTCTTCTTTTATTTCAGATTGTTCCAGATCAGAAAGAAAAGTTGAAATATTTTAGTAAACATCCTTAATTCATTGTCCTAATAATCTCAAATCATCCAACAGTGTGCATTTAAAAAAAACAACGCAACAAACTTTATTACTTACCGTATGTATTTGGACAGCTAGGACTGAGCAAACAGTGTAAATCCAGATAAGACAGCAAAGAATGTGTCATCTCATCAGGGTCTACACTGAAGGCCACTAATCGATAAGACATCATGTAGTAAATTATTCTTGTTCAAATTTTAGAACAGGTATGGTAAAGAGTTGATTTGTTTGAATATTTCGGGTAAATGCAGCTTTGTCTATCAATGCATTATCTGTCTGTTAGATACTTGGATATATGCAGATTACTTTGTCAGTGCTATTTCCACATGACTTAACACAAAAATGCTTCATTTAAGGGGAATGGGAACACCTTCAGGGGAGGTAACTCCTGCAAAAGTATTTTTGTCTCCCATGTCAATAGGGGTCAACTCTTAAAGGAAAGAATTTGCTCCTAAGGAGCAAATTCTTTCCTTTAAGAGTTGACCCCTTTTTCCGTGGGAAAGAACTTATAGAAAAGCGTACAGGAAGTCCCGAAAGTTATCCCCCATAGAAAAATGGCGGAAAAATCTGCTAGGTGTTCCCATTCCCCTTAAATGCTCAAAGATGACTTTTTGGAAGTGTTAATATGGAACTTAACCTCACGATAGTTGAAAAAAAATAGAAAAAAAAGGTTACAAGAAGACTTGGGAAAGCTAATGGAAACAACAGGGACTGATTAGACTGCATGGATGTCCAGGCTGAGCTAAGTGTTTGCTCATATTGAGGACTCTCATATTATTAATAGTATTTGCTCTCTAACATTTTTGGTGTCATTAAAAATTTGTAGTTATAAAGAATCCCAATAAAGAGCCATACAAGAGGTTTTACAGTCCCTATTAACTCAATTACTCCGGCTTGGAGAAATAGATTGGGCTGCATGGTGCTTCCACGCTGACCACACATGAGTACTGGTAAACCGCTTACTGATGGACTAAGCCTGCCCAGGCAAAGTGAGTGAGTCAGACTGTCCAATGCATATAAGCTGTTTGGTTTCATTGGGCAGCAGGGCTTGAGAAGTCATTTCATCTCAGTGCAGATAAAAGTCCCACAAAATTGGAAGCAATGTCTCCAAACTGACCTAAATAGTGTTAGCGTGGACATTAAACCTCAATTCAAACAATTAAAAACTTAATTACTCAAAGAAATATTGTTGACATTTCTTAGAATTGAACCAATGAGGCAATCCTAATAAATATTCTTGGAGTATTACAGCATTCTTGAAAAACTGCTATCTGTCTGTCTTTTCCCTTCCATTTAAACTGTCATTATGAAGAATTTTGTTGTCAAATAAAGTGTCTATAGAGGTTTTATCTTTGTGCCATATATACAAGGTGGTGAAGACCACATTCTACTGCATTACAATAACATCTGTGTGTCAAAATGTCATCTTTCTAGCCTCTAGAAGTAGCCTTTTTTGGATGAAAACTTTTGATATTTTTCTTATTTCTGGTCTAAAATGCTGTGGGTGTTTGTTAAAACTGCCTCAACAAGGCTAGTACCCACAATCTATATTTTAGAGCAGAAAAAAGAAAAATAATGTTCACCCCTGTAAACCCCAGTTTTACTATATAAAAGTGGGGTTCAAGGGGGTCAATATTATATGGGCCCCGTCAAGCGATTTTGGTACTTATTGCCTATGCGAGCAGCGAAGGTTCAGGCGAGCCTGCGCATCCGCGCAGTCTCGCCAGAACCTACGCTGCTCGCTTATACAAGCAGTGAATCAAGAGGAACCTTCAAACAGAAAGCCATATCCCTGGCCCCTCTGAATGGCTGGGCATGGGCAGTTAACATTTGTCATGATGGAATGCTCGAAGACCCAAATTCGCTTGGCGGGGCTCATATAGAAGTGTTTTCGTGATGAATTGTGGTATGGCTGGCTTCTCATTACATAGCAGTGTTGCTGCTGCGAATCTTCTCTTGATATACGTCATAAGCTACATGTCTCAATTGTGTAATGATAGTTTAGTCAACTTGTTAGTATTGGAAGCATTGACTATTCTTGCTGGGACAATATGTAGTATATTGCAATTGGTATTTATGCAAGTAGGTTTTGTTTTCAAAAGCTGTTCACATATTTTCAGCAAAATATTTACTGTAAAAATTCGGCTATAAGGCGATTCGGCTATAAGACGGGACCCCTTTTTCAGTTCTTCTAATGTGGGATTTTGCTTATACTCTTTTATAAGACGGGTCAAATTTTTGCCATATCTGTCGGGGCCTATCTGCTACCGCTAGATGCCGTTTAGATGTGAGAAATCGGCCTTTTTTTTGTCAGAAAACCCCTCTACTTACCCCTCACGTGGCTTTGTTTATGTCTGTTGACATAATGTCTTCGTTTGTGAGAGTTACGAAGAGAGACAACTCTTACTGAATCTGAATCGGTAGGTCTATTAAGCGTCTGGAAAAGGGGGAAACGTCGGGCCGATAGGTTGTATCGCTGTCGGCCCGAAGTTGGCCCGGTACATGCTTTGCTGGCTAAGACTTCTATTTAATAGACGACAGGGCTGCCAAATTCATTTCCCGGCTGCCCGAGACGACCGAAATCGCGCCGGGCAAGTGCAAAAAAAAAAAATCGTCTACAACTGTCAGTCTTTCCGAGTCCTTAAATCCGGTAAAACTAGACCAGTAAGTAAATCGCAATAATTAATGCAGACATACCATCTGTGTATTTATTACGGTTCAAGTATGACACTATTGTTAATCCCTGTCATATAATTGCCACCCTGCGGTGCGTGTCGATAAGGTGTGAAAATATGGTCAAGTTATGTCTCTTATTTGCGTTTATCCTCCAATCATAAAATTTAATCCACAATCAATGTGAAAATGATTTAATCGCTCCTCAGACAATTAGCTACATCTAAGGGTAGAAGTTTGCATTACAAAAAATGGACTATTCTACGATCTCATGAATGGTTATGTTTTGGCGCCAAATAGCAGACGCTGGGCGAGAAAAGTCGCACGCTGTTGTTGGTTATTGACACGGAGCTTCTGGGGATAATTCGGGAGCTGTGCAAAGCGCTGGTTTACTATCCACCTCTATTCACAACAGTTTAGCTATCGAGAAAATATTTTTTACCGGTTCCTAACGTTTTTTTTATGAACGAGATACACACAATGACATTAAACACGTGTTGGGGTGCTGGCGTCGGATGACGTCATTTACCGATCGCGTGCAGAAAAATGGTAGCGTCGGTTTGTGGGCGGCGATTTATATCAATTAAAACATCATGGATCGGCATTTTCCGTATGTCTGGTCTTCGCCGGACATTGCCGGAAAAAAGCATGCAGTCCATGATCTCGGCTATAAGACGGGGTCAATTTTTCGGGCTCATTTTGGAGGGAAAAATCCTCGTCTTATAGCCGAATTTTTACGGTACTGTATTAAACATAAGTATTTGGACAGACAGGCCTAAGCAAACAGTATAGACTCAGATTGGGTGCCACAGAATGCGGCATCTCATCAGAATATACACTGTTACCTGAATACTTAGGATAAATACAGTAGTAGTTTGCCATGCTGGGGCCAGTTGTTCAAAGCTAAAGATGTTGTTAACATATTGTTTAAACTTTGATCATTTAATATAGTAGATGCCAGTGTATTGATATTTTTGCAGAAAAATATGAGCAGCTTTTGCAAATTCAAAAGCTCATATTTTTTTCAGCAGAAATACCACTGTATTATTGCATTTACTAGAACAGTTAAAAATTGGACCACTAACGGGCTCGCTAACTTAACAATGCTTTGAACAACTGGCCCCTGAACAGTTAAAAATTGGACCACTAACAGGCTCGCTAACTTAACAATGCTTTGAACAACTGGCCCCTGAATAAGAGAATTTGTCAACTAAAGGCACTGGATTATGTTTCAGACGGCCTTAATATGGGCAGTATGGGATCTCACCTTTCATCAGATAGAAAGAAAATAACCACAAAAATATCTGCAACTAGGTTGTGCTGTTGATGATGCACCATTGCAAATACCAGCTTTTTCTAAATATGACCTTTCTCACGGTCACATCAAAATTTGGATACCGTCCTGCGCATCTGCAGTCCCTAAGCAGTATGTGTACCAACTCTGGTCACCATAGGCCAAGAAATAAAAAAGTAGTCGCATTTACAAGCATTTTCTTGAAAATTCGACCTTTGACATCACCCCATGACCCCAGGGGGACAGATCAAAATTTGGATTCCTTCATGCGCATGTGCAGTCCCTAAGCAATATGTGTACAAAGTTTGGTCACTAAAGATTTAGTTGCATTCACAAGCTTTGTGACAGAAGGACTGATGTCTGGAGGAAAACCTATGACGAAACAATAAACCTGTTGTGTTTAAAAGAAGTGGGTATAATTACAGTTAACAAGTTCCTGTTTCCATAGGACCCTTGGTTTTGGGTGGAGTATTTAATTGCTAAGGCGCTTAACCCATAAAATGCCAATCACAACAATTGTTGTCTGCTTTGTCACCTGCCAAGTACTTTAAAATTAGTTTTTGCCAACAATGTGGGCCCAGATCAGACTGCCTGATCTGGGTCCACACTGTTTGCATATATGAAAAAATATTTTTAAAAAGTTTGCATGACAATTCTTCAGACGACATTAAGCAGACAAGATTTGCAGATGTAGTTCACAGCATGTTATGGGTTAATGCATCGATATACCCATGTGTGATGTCAAATGAAATACAGGTTTATAGATACCCAAACAAGATTTATTGTCCATATGAGATTATAATATGTTGTCTGTGCAAGATACAGACTGGGGTTCTTACACTTTGTTCATTTCAGGTATATTTATTTGAGTTTAACAGTTTCTATCTTTTAGCAAGCCTTAGTGAGTGAAAGCTTTAAAGTATTAAAAAGTTTTAATAAATATCATGAGGAAGGATATTGACTTGAAGACTTTCATCATATTACCCTAAAATATTATTTACACCTGTACCTCGGGGCCCCCGCCCATCGGGGCTTGAAGAAATAGATGGGCTGAATGATGCTTCCACGCAGAGCTGAAACTGACTGCACACAAGTACTGGTAAACCGCTTAGAGGATCTAAGCCTGCCCAGGCAAAGCTGTGTGAGTCACACCGTCCATGCTTATTGGTTTCATTGTGCGACAGGGCTTGAGATGGCATTTTATCTCAGTGTCATGTTAAATTCCCATTAAATTGTAAGCAATGTCTCAAAAATTTCATAGTGATTACGGGGATGTTGAACCTCAAATCAAACACAAAAAACTTAGAACCACAATGAGGTGGTTGTTAAGAGCACACACAACTTAACCTTTTCAGAAAAAATATTATAAATATTCTCAAATTTTATCATGAAAAATAACCACTATAGATATACATAATGTCATCATAATGTTAAGAAATCCAATTATTGGGTCCTTGGGTTAGCAAAGGTGCCCATTATATTTGTTGAATGTTTTGAATTTTCTCATATATTTCTTCTTTGCCATATGAAGGATGTCCATGACAGTTTTTGCAGTTTGTTTTATTTATGAAAGTCTCAGTTTTTAAAGAGTGAAAGAGTGCTGATTACAAAGAGGATTTGACATGAGTGTCCATGTATTATTGAATTTATTAAACAAGTTGAGGAAAAGGGATAAAATGCGAGGCTGTGCCGAGCATTTTATCTCTTTTCCTCAATGAGTTTAATGAATTCAATAATACATGAGCACGAATGCAAGATTCTATTTATCATATGACACTTAAAACGCATTTTATTCACGATTGTTTACAGAAATGTCAATATTCCACTGTTAGTAAACGCGACATTGTTAAGGATGTCATACACGTAATGTTTCAGGACGTATCTAGCGAATTTTCATATTGAATCCACTAGTGGATTGTCGAAAATAATTACATGGCATTATTACACTCTCGGACGTGACGTCATATGATAAATGTATTTTAACCCTGAAACAGTTTTCAGTTTTTTTTTTCCTTTTGGGTCATTTTTCAGAGATAGTTGGCCTTAACATTAAATGTCAAGTCTGATTGTCTGTGAGAAATAAGAAAATAATTAGAATGTCATATGCTGTATCATTATGATAACACACCTTTGTGACATAGTGCAAGTTTTCATATCTCAAAAATGGCTACTTTTCTGATGAAAATCTGGGATATTTTTCTTATTTATACTGCTAACATAGGTTGTTAGTGCTCGTTAGAACCGCCTCACTGAGGCGGTTCTAAAGAGTATACATAACCTATGTCTTGGCACAAAAAAAGAAAAATAATGTATACCCCTAAACCCCAGTTTTCTATATATAAAGTGGGGTTTACGGGGTGTTCATTTCACGGACTTGTTCACATGATGAATTTTGCTTGATGCTTAAAGGGTTAAAAATGTTCAAAAGCCAACTGTTTGCTCTGTTTTAAAAAGTGTGCTCCAATTAGTTTAATAGTGAGAAATACTAATAAAATTTACATGTCCGTTTCTTGTGTTTGCTTTCTTCAGATATAACATAAAAATCCTAACAATTCAAACACCCTGAGGACTTGCTGTAATTCTCCTAAACTTTTAACAAATTTGTTCCACAAGCCAGCAAGGAGTCCAAGAAGTGCAGAAGGAAATGCAAACAGTGTAGACCCTGATCAGACGGCTCCTTCAGGATCAGTCTGATCTGGATCTGCACAGGTTGCTTATGCCTATATGTCCCAATACTCAGGATCATTATAGCACACGTTTACTACAGTAACTTGGATTGTATCACATAGATGAGATGTTTCTAGATAAAAGTGTCGCAGCGTGATGCATAAGATCTGGGAACATACACAAGATATGATATGGTGCAGCAGATCACTTTGGTATATTGATAATACATATATTATATATGAGGGCAAGTCAATAAGTAACCGGCCTATCCCATTTCCAATTGACCAAGACAACCAAGATTTTCATGCCTTGTTTCAATACATGTTTTAGGCATGAAGGCAAAACTGCACCCTTATCGTGTCATTCACTTGTAAGATATTGAATGTCAAACATGGCTAGCAATGCAAAAGCAACGTTTTCGTCAAAAATTGAGCACCGTGCTGTAATTTGGTACTTGTATTTAAAAGGGAAAACAGGTCAGGAAATACATTGCGAGCTGACCAATGTTTATGGGTCTTCTGCACCATCATATGCACAAGTTAAATTCTGGGTTGGGGAATCCAAATGCGGTAGAATGTCATTAGAAGATGAAACAAGGTGGAAGAAATAGCAAATGCATTGCACATTTCACATGGCAGTGTTTCAACAATTTTACATAATCGCTTCAGTATGCCCAAGCTAACAGCCCGTTGGGCCCCAAAATCCCTTAGCTACGAGCAAATGGTAACCAGCGCATCAGTATGCAGCATGTTGAAGCAGTTTAGGTCAAAGGAAGATGATTTTCCTTAATGTCTGGTAACTGTAGATGAGACCTGGGTCCATTATTATAAGCCAGGGAATAAAACTCAAGTCGCCAGTGGATAGGCCCGGGGTCTCCAAGGCCGAAGAAGCTCACAACGCAATCCTCTCCTGGCAACGTGATGGCAAATGTATTTTGGGACGCACAATGCGTTATTATGTTGTTCTTTCTAGCAAAAAAAAGTACAAAAACAGGTGTGTTTTATGCAAATTTGCTTGACCAACTGAGAACTGCGATCCATGAAAAACGCCGAGGTAAACTATTCAAAGGGATTCCGCTCCAACAGGACAATGCAAGAGTCCACACTTGCAAAATTGCAATGGATGCTGCTGAGCGGAATGGGCACGAGCTAATACCGCACCCCGCCTGTTCTAGTGACTATTTCCTATTCCCTAACTTGAAAAAGGATAGCCGTGGACGTCATTTACGGTCCAACGATTGTTTCGTGTTTGTGTTTCTTCCCTTTGGTGTCTGATGGGAGCTGTGGGTTAATTGTATCGATTCCTGATCATTGCCTCCACTTCTATTTTTTATATGCAGCCTTGGAATGCTATTGAAATGGCAGACTCAAGTGCCAAATCAGCAATGACAAACGGTAAAAACGATCAGACCCTACCAACAAAAACAAAAATATACCCGGTAATTAACTAGGCCATTATGACAAAATGGCAAAAATTATGGGACAACCCACAAAGCAAAGGTCGCACCTGTCATAGATTGGAACCCAAGGTTAAAAATACTATCACCCATTACAGCGATAACCGAAAACATGACGCAGTTTACACACGTTTGCGTCTAAACCACAGTAAACTAGGGACCCACTGTGTATTTAATCAAAACCACATCAAATGTAACAGATGTGATAAAGATGAACAAAATGACATCAAACATATTCTTTTCCACTGTGAAGGAAATGTAGAACCAAGACAGGAATTAAAAGCTGCACTATTTATATTGGGATACAATACATTTGATGAACGAGACCTACTTAAACCCCCACGAAACATTAGTCTAATGCCTCAGATAGTTGAGGCAATCATTACATTTTTGAAAGATACTGAGTTAATCGATAAAATATAGACAGCTGCAGTATAATAGTAACCATGTAATACTAATCCTAGTTTATTTCTCTTCCAGCGCTGGAATCCTTTCATGCAGCGATCATTAATACTGCATGTTTCTTTCTCTTTCAGACACAGCTTCCAATAACCACCTGGCCCTATTCCAATAACACCATATATCCGTGCCCCCGGGGGCTCGGGCGAAGGTGTCCGGGGACAGGATTCCCCCACTCTCTAAACTAGATCATAAAGCAATATGAATGTGCTGGGCGTGGGACTAAAGTTTCTAGGTTTCGATCAGAGAGCCAACCAATGCTGCTAACGTTAGGTTAATGCTGCGGAAGGCAATCTGGTTCCCTGTGCTTTGTTCCATAACCAGTCTTTAATTTAATCATCGCAATAAGGAAGTTTCACTATCTAAATATGCTGGGCGTGGGACAAGAGTTACTGGGTTTAAATCAGGGAGCCATCCAATGCTGCTAACGTTAGGTTACTGCTGCGGAGGGCAATCTGGTTCCTTGTACTCTGTTCCATAACCAGGGGCGGGGGCTTAACCAACCCATCGGCCTCTCGCTAGCCGTGGGCGCTTGATCGTCGTTGCTGGGTGCGTGATGTTTGGACATTGGTTTCCGCCACATGCTCCTGGCTCCGGGCGTGTCGCGGTGCGCGCTGGGTACGGATACATGTAATTCTCCCTAAATAAATTTTTCATATCAAACATTTCGCCTGGTCGTGATTTCGTGCTTGCCGGGGCATGGGTTGGTTGCGACCTAGGTGAGGGACCTGCCCCAATCAGACCGTGACCGCTTTGTGCTTCTGGCCTGCGCTTTCGCGAACAGGTGAATTATTTTTACTAAGAATCTAACAGTTCTGCTTATGCCACACAACCCACACATGTAGGCCCCATCCTTACATTTCTGCCCCTCCGTGTACATGGGGGCTTCGGGCTGGTGCCCCTGGGGACATGATTTCCCCACCTTGGGCGGACTTGCCGTTTCCGGGACAGTGGCCTGGTGTCCTCGGTTGCATGGGTGCGGGGGGGGGGGGCACAAAACCCACACATGCTTATATAGTGGTTACATAAGCACCGCTTCTACCCCTTACAGACCCTACCCTACATGACTTGGACTAGAGGCGGTTGAGCCGAAGCGGGGCGCTGTGGTTGCGGCTCATTTGCTTTGCACTTAGGAGTGCTCCACCGACGTAACACATCGACGATAGACAAGTCTAAACCTAGGCTTATGTAACCCTAACCCTAACTCCAATATACACCAATCATAATTTCTGCAGGTACACGGGGATCCTTGACGGGGAACCCCACCATACCTCTTGTAGGACATCTACCGAGAAGTCATCAGCTGGGTGCCCAGAAGGCTGCCTCGTTGAGGCCCCCTTGGGGACACCCTCTTGAGTGAATCCGGAAATATGCGAAGCGAAGACAGCATGGCTGTCAGAACGGAGCATACATTTCTGGAATAGGTCAAGTACAGAACAATTAAATAGGCGGGGCAACGGTAAAGACCAAATTTGATAGGGATTTGGACACAGGAAGAACCTTAAAAACGCCTTTTAGACCGACCGTTTAAAATGAAATAAAATCGAAATTGCACAATGGCTGGTTAGCCGCATACTCGCCTTTGCCAAACCACACAACTTTTCACCACTAAGA
This sequence comes from Lucinisca nassula, assembly GCA_963580285.1. Lineage (NCBI taxonomy): Eukaryota > Metazoa > Mollusca > Bivalvia > Lucinida > Lucinidae > Lucinisca > Lucinisca nassula. The sequence goes on from OY757013.1 coordinate 144,248,676, forward strand.
AGACACGCCTATACGTAAACATTATAAGCCTAACCACATTGATCCCGAGAAAAAGAGGGCTACAACACTACCACACACAATCAGAACTAATCCATACTGTATTACAACCCATATATCCCTACTATGAAATCTTCCTTCACGTAGGATGAGATAATGATACGCAAACATGGCGGTCCGGTCCCAATTGACCCACTTAAGATTTTATAAGAACTCGACATCCTACGTCGATGAAAGCATCACCTTTTCATAAACTAAAAGCTAAGAAGCAAAAAGAGGATTGACCTCCTTTCGCATCCTCCGCGATAGAAGTCACTCACTACACTGATTGGCTGAATTAACTACAAACTAAGAGAAAAGCAACAACCAAAACACTATAACATGACATCCCAACACAACGCAGTTAGGGGCCAGTAATACACGATACTACCAAGATTACCCTCGTAAAGACTTGGGGGGGGGGGGGGGGGGGGGGTTGGAGACAAAGCATAGGCGTGTTTTCAGGGTGGTAGAGCACTGGTACTAGGACATTTCGCAATAGCCGAAATTGGCTGGTCTAATAGTAACCCTTCCTGGCTCACTTTTGGCCGCCGTTCAAAATTCAAAATTACATGCATTATCACCCTTTAACAAGCACCGTGTCCATAGGCGTTTTCTCTACCATGTCAGGGGTGGGGGTAGAGTCTAATGGAAGTCAAAACCGATAATGCATGAGAAGCTTTTTTCCTCGGTCAGACAAAGTGCTGTGTACTGACACATTTTGCAGCCGGAATTGGGAACGTGTCACCACATTCTAGAGCCCGACCATTGGTCTGCATTTGCATTCAAAATTCGAACCTCGCCAGAGGACTGCTCATTTTATAGGACAAACGCTTTACATCGGGTGCGTTCTGTGCCTACGTGGCATCTTGAGCGGGGAATGGGAGAGGTAGGATTAACCTACTTCTTACGTCCTCCGCGAAAGAAGTCACCTAACTCCCAATCGGCTAGCTGATAACTGTCAAGCAGACAAGAGTCAGCATATTGGCAGCCTAGGGAAAGAACAGTACCTACAACTAATCCCAGTTGGCGAACTGGGGGTAGCCCCTATGTGCCCTTGGCGCCCGGTTACCTCAAAAACAACAGTCAGTCAGTCATCACAATCAGACAGTAAAAATTATCACAGGTATGCTTTTCTGATCCCACAGAATGGGCACCGAGTCTAATACGAATAATAGTCCTCAAGTAATCCAACGAAGTTTTCTTATATAATAAGACACCCAAACTGAAACAAATGGGTTTTTATCAAAGGAAACTTCGAGAATACTGTAGGATGAAATTACCTCATATTCTAAAAATAATGTGATCTGTGGATCTGTGAAGCCAATGCTTGAAAGAAACAGAAAATTTGATTTGTTCTTGTAAGATCAAGTTTTATTTCACTCTTGAACACAAAACCGGTATTTTCACTCGTGGCTACGCCAGTCGTGAAAATACCGGTTTTGCTGTTCATTTGATGAAATAAAATTCGATCTTACACTGGAAAATCAAATATCCTCTATGACCGTTCATTTCAGGGTCTAGTGATTTCACCTTCTGTCTTGTTTGAATTGAGGTTTTATGTCCTAGGTATTTAGGAGCCTTTGCTTCTGTTTTAGCTCACCTGTCACGTAGTGACAAGGTGAGCTTTTGTGATCACATTTTGTCCATCATAAATGCGTGCATACGGCCGTGCGTCTGTCCTTAAACAATTTCTTCAAACGACATCTCCTTAACCGCTTATTCGATTTTGACCAAACTTCCCAGGAATGATCCTTAGTTGGTTCCCTTTCAGTGTTGTTCAAATGGTTCCGGCCCATTGCACATCTAGGTCGTGAGAGCTAAAATAGATATCTGAACTGAAAACTTAGAAAATATTCCCTGAAACCGCAAGGCCCGGGTCTTTGATATTTGGTAGAAAACTTTAACCAGTGGACATTTCATGCAGCCCAGCCGCGGGGGCTGAGTGCCATATTTGATTGACGGGGTACTTGATGGGTTGCACTGTACTTGCAATAAGAAGCCTGTAAAATGAAAACCTCGGTCAATCCCACTCAAGATTGGAATAGTGGGGTTTACATGGTTTTCAGTGTTTTCTCTTTTTCAAAGCTGATGAAAATAGATTAATTGTGGGTTTTAAAACTAAAATAAGAAAAAAAATCACAAATTTTATATCTGTAAAAGCTTGTTTTTGAGATATGAATTGAACCTTTACGGTTCAGCAACGCCTTTGTATAAACTGTAATTACATCTTATACTTTTTCTTATTATTCTTGATCTTTGATCAACGCATCCGGCGAGAAAGTTGTGGAGCAGAAGCTCCGCCTATTTCTCGTTTAAGAATCGGCCTCCTTTGCTCTAATCAGATGGACTGTTTTTTTTGTTGTTTTTTTTTTAGTTTGGATAAAAACTTTGTCCTATTCTGTCACTGTGAACACTTCTATGAAAAACTATGTTTTCGTACAGTTTTCATTCTGATTATAATAATCATATTTTAAGCCTGTCTTGTCTTAGTATAAGCCCCCGCCCATAGGGGCTTGAAGAAATATATGGGCTGCATGATACTTCCACGCAGAGCTGAATCCGGCCCGCACACTAGTACTGGTAAACCGCGTAGAGGATCTAAGCCTGTCCAGGAACCGCGGTGCGAGGCGGACCGTCCATGCTAATAAACCCTATTGGTTTCATTGGGCGACAGGGCATGAGATGTCATTTCATCTCAATGTCAGGTAAAAGTCCCACAAAATTGGAAGCAACGTATCCAAAATGACCTTTAAAGTGTAGACGGGGACGTTAAACCTCAAATCAAACAAACAAACTTGTCTTAATATAATCTTCACCGTCCTTTTCAGAATGTAAATAGTATGTCTTTATCATTATCATTATTATTGTCATCTTTAACTATTATCATTATCATTACCATTATTATCTCATATCATATGTTGTCTCAGTGTTGAAAGCAAGACTTGCGACCAGTCTTCTTCCTCTGAACTTTAAGCCGTGTGTGTTCCTGCATGGAAACCTGCATAGGCATGCTCCATTTGCAGCCTTAGTCAAATGGCCAATATCAAGCGACAAAAAGAAAGAGCACCATTGAATCACTTAAAGCTCTTGAGCAAAGTATAGAAATCACGATTTGCAGTCGTATTGGCACAGATTTCTACACATTTTTGGCTCATTTTTCGATCAGCCTTTTAAATTCCAAAAAAAAAAAAAAAAAAAAAAACAGGCAGTGCTTCATTTTTCTATGGTCGGGCACCGGCAGCTCAACGCCATTTGCTCTTGTTGGACAAACTGCCACGATTTGCAGCCCAGAAGCACTTAACATAAGTCTTGTTGTGGAGCTGTGGAGTTCTGTCCGCTTGACCATGGCAGACATAAAAAGCCATAACCTAACAAACGAACGAACGAACGTCACTGTGAACAAATGGCTAGCCTATTATTCCGTGCAGCCAACGAGGGACTTTGTATAAAGCATTTGCGTGTCTGACATGGAAAACATGGTTGTAGTTGGCAACCATTATGAAAGACAGAACAGGTCATACGCCTTTGAACTATAGTGTTATAATAGTCAAAATGCTTCACCAGTCATTGCGACCCTGTTTCACTTGCGAATGTGCACATTGTAAAGATGCAAGATATTGGAATGATCCACATAATTATCCTCCAGTCAAGCACGGCATCTCGTGAACAAGTCCGTGAAATATAGACCCACCTAAACCCCATTTTATACAGAGAAAACTGGGGTTAACGGGGGTATTCATTATTTTCCTTAGTTCTGCTCCAAGACATAAGCTGTGGGTACTCGTTAGAACCGCCTCAATGAGGTGGTTCTAACGAGCACCAACAACCTATGTTTGCCGTACAAATAAGATAAATATTACGGATTTTCATTGCCATTTTGGAGATGTAAAAATTGCACTATGTCGCACGGGTATGTTATCGTAATGGAACACAGACCTCACCGTACAGGCGGGACTAGTGGAAACAAAATATCACACGAGCTTGACATTGCAGAAATCTCAATCTGATTACCGCTCTGTTCAGATAACTTAGGTGTATGAAACCTTTCTTGTGAAGTTGGCGGAGCTTCTCCTGTTTCTACCCACAATACGAAAACACGCCTGTACAAACTCATTGTAAACTTTTCCACAGAAAAATCGATTTTTTTTTAATGAAAAATTGTGATATTTTTCTTATTTCTGCTCAAAATATAGATTGTGGGTACTCGTTAGAACCGCCTAATTGAGGCGGTTCTAACGAGTACACACAATGTATATTTTAGAGCAGAAATATGAAAAACGAGGTTTACCCCTGTAAACCTCAGTTTTCTCTATATAAAATTGAGGTTCAAGGGGGTAAAATGATATAGGCATGTTTTCGTGATGAGGAAGAGGCAGACCCAGGAAGAGGAAGAAAAAGAGGGCCACATGGAAGATTAGTACTAGTTTACTAAATGATTTACCCTCTTTTAATAAAGTCGATTATTATTATTATCATTATTATTATTAAAAACTGCATCACGATAACACATCAGTGTGTCATTCTGGGTCTTGTCATATTGATTTGACTCAGACTGTGGGGCAGTATTTCGTCAAAGGACAAACGTGCTTTCTGATCCTTGTTCCCCATATTGGTTCGGTTCCAATACTGGGTCCGAGATATTCCATCGAATAATATCTCTAAAACGTTTAATTTTCTGATGGAAATTTGAGATATAATTATTATCAATACATATGCTGCAGTTGCTTGTGCTCGTTAGAACGCGGCGGTTAGAACCTTCGTTTAGGAGCAGAAATTAGAAAAAAATAATAATGATTATATCTGTAAACCCTTGATTTCTCCATATAAAGTGGGGTTAACAGAAGCGTTCGTTTCACGGATATGCACGGCGCCCGCCCATAGGGGCTTGAAGAAATATATGGGCTGCATGGTGCTTCCACGCAGAGCTGAATCCTGCCCGCACACTAGTACTGGTAAACCGCTTAGATGATCTAAGCCTGTCCAGGAACCGCGGTGCGAGGCGGACCGTCCATGCTAATTAACCCTATTGCAATGGTTTCATTGGACGACAGGGCTTGAGATGTCATTTCATCTCAATGTCGGGTAAAAGTCCCACAAAATTGGAAGCAACGTCTCCAAAATGACCTTTACAGTGTTGACGGGGACGTTAAACCTCAAATCAAACAAACAAATTCACGGATATGCTGACATGATGGTTTGTTTGTATGATTGATTTGCAGTTTAACGTCCCTGTCAACACTGTATAGGTCATTTTGGAGACGTTACTTACAATTTTGTGGGACTTTTACCCGACATTGGGATGAAATGATTATCTAGAACCCTGTCGCCTGATGAAACCAAAAGGGTTTACAAGCATGGACGGTCCGACGCGCACCGCTTAGCCTGGGTAGGCTTAGATCCTCTAAGCGAATTACCAGTACTCGTGTGCGGTCGGTTTCAGCTCTGCGTGGAAGCATCATGCAACCCATCTATTTCTTCAAGCCCCAATGGGCGGGGCCGCTAGCAAAGTTGTCTTTGGTTTTAAATATATATGCCCTTGTAAATCCAAGATTGATGTATATAGAATGCGGTTTGCAAGGGTACACAATACACAGACTTATTAAACAATATATGACAATGGAATCGCCCACCTAATAAGTTTGGAATGTTCTTTTTCCAATTATGGGGGTGTCAGGTTTCTTTTGTTTGAAGTAAGTTGTAAACGAATGCATGTACTATGAGCAAACAGTGCATACCCAGATCAGACGCCGCATTCTGCGGGGCCTGATCTGGGTATACACTGTTTGCTAATATCCCAAAACGGGCCACTATGCATACAGTAGAACTTATTTTCATTATAGAACACCGAAAAGATGTCAAAAAGGATCTATTTATGCCTCCTGCCAGTAATCCTTAGTGGCTTGAACTACCCCTGTCTCGAAAAGATTTTCGAGGTCCCAAAGGTGTTTGAGCCACTGAAGTTCGACTGTATATGGGTTAATTCAATGTTGTTGTCGGTTGTTGATGGGATGGATGTTTGACATTTGCTTGAAGCCGTTGTTACATAGAGTGAGGGTTTTTATGCCCCTTTTTTCTGGGATCCATGGTTTTCAAACTCTGATATCAAATGTTTTATATATCTAATGTGTTCATTTTTCAGAAAAATCATATCCACATCATTAAAACATACCTATACAAATACATTATAAATTTTACCACCGAAAACTGGTAATTTTCAGATGAAAAATTTCGATATTTTTCTTATTTCTGCTCAAAACATAGATTGTGGTTACTCGTTAGAACCGCCTCACAATCTATTATTTTAGCAGAAATAAGAAAAATATGTATACCCCTGAAAAACCCAGTTTTACTATATAAAAGTGGGATTTAAGGGGGTCAAATTTATATAGGCATGTTTTCTCGATGAGATAAAGATGAAGGGTGTATGCTCTTAACCATTTCGGAATGTTTTAGAAACATTACGCCAGTACCACAACAACACGCAGCAGGTTCGATAGAAGATTTATCATGGACCCTTTTATACAGTCATTCACCCCCTAGAAGCCTCCGTGGTGTAGTGGTTACGCTTCTCGCCTTGCAAACCAGGGGTCGCAGGATCGATCCCGGGCTTCTCCAGACTTTCGGATGAGTCTTTAAACCGAGGTCCCGTCTCCGTATGACCTTAGCTGTTGGTGGGACGTAAAACTGAAACACTTACTCACTCAGTCATTCACCCCACTTCCGCTTATTCAAGAAGGGTAGTTGTCAATTTCCGTCAAATGAATGTGCACTGCACCATTTCGATACATGTAACACACCCGTGCGACATAGTCCATTTTTACGCATGTCCAAAAATGGCTACTTTTCTGATGAAAATTCGTGATATTTTTCTTGTTTATTCTGCAAACAAAGGTTGTGAGTGCTCGTCAGATACCTACACTCTATGTCTTGGAGCAGAAATAAGCCAAATAGTATACAGTAAAATTCCTATATTAAGACCACCTTCGGGACTGTTTAAAAGTGGTCTTAAAGACCTCTTTTGAACAGTCCCAAAGGTGCTATCTGAGCAGAGGACAGTTTATGCAGAAAACACAAAGAGTGCATAGCTATACAACCTGTTAAATAAGCTTTTTACTTAAGAAATAGATCAGCTCTAACTGTGATTTGTTGAGTAATAAATCACAGTTTGGAGGTCAGTTGTAAAGTAGACAAATCACGAGCGCGTAGCGCTCGTGATTTGTCTACTTACAACTGACCGAGAAAATGTGATTTATTACTCAACAAATCACATACTAGAGCTGATCTATTTCGATTCTAACAAGCTGAAAATCGGCAATAATGCTGTTGTTTCCTTCAAAATCTCACAACTTTTCGCCATTGTTAGAAGAAATCCTGCTAAAATTATCGACTGAAACACATGCATTTATATCCTATTCTAACGTTTTCGATGCGAGAAAATAACGTTACACCGTCTAACGTCAAGGAAATCGACTAGTGACGTCATAAATTTGCAGTTTTTAATGACGTCACTCGTCACGCTCTCCCTTGCTGTGATTTGTTGCAGAATAAAACACAGTTGTTTTCCATTGCCTATATAGGCGCGCCGTGTTAGAATTTGGTATGACTCGCGTTGATTGGGCCGTTAAACTTCAAACAAGCATAAGAGCACAATGGCGAGAGCATGAATTTGTTACGTTTTTATTTGAAAACACACACACACACACACACACACACACACACACACACACACACACACACACACACACACACACACAAAAAAAAAAAAAAAACACCTGGATTAAATTACATACATCGAGTTTATGCGTATGCATTGGTGCTCTGTCATATTATTTATACTTAGTAGTGAAATCAATGCATATCTGAAACAAATAAAAATGATATCAATCACAAGTGAAATGATATCGTATCATTTCACACGTGATTGATACCATTTATATCATTTCACTGTAGCGTGCCGGAACTACTTTTTTGTTTACGTTCTGGTCGAAAAAGGGTTAATTTTCCTTTTATTCACCAAGAATAATAATTCCTTATGCCATTAGAACATATTTTTAAGTGTTACGGATGCCATTAAAATTGAATGAACAGGTGCAATACCTGACAACACCAGCGCTGTGATTTTGAACATGTCCCTTTTGCCGACACACATCTCGGGCACAATTTAAATGTTCCCTCACAGATTTAGGCTTAGCTGTCTTTGTTACAAATGGTCTACAAGGCGTACCAGTTCACTGAATGGCTGAGGTATAGAGTTTGTGCCAGGAAATCCGTGCTCAAATCAGCATGTGTTTTTTTTTTTTTTTTTGAAAAATAAAAAAAAACAAACAAAAAAAAAACAACGGTCGCGACGACCGCTACACGGAATTGATTAGACAGTGGCTTGGTGCATATCACTCAGAGCCTTCAAGAATAAAATGGACTTCAAATAAGCACAACGCATTCTGTAACATACCTTGAAATGCATTCTTTGAACTAAAAATGCAGAATCCAAAATGGCGATATGTTTATGCTTTGAAGCTGAGAGTTGTGACGTCATGTATCCAGATCAAAATCGTGTCGGTACCGCGTCTTAGCTATTAGACTCGGCGGAGACTTCCGAATATTTACGAAAATTAACTGAATTTTGATTGTTTATAGTTATGTTTTTTTTATTTTTTTTTTCTGTTCTTGTTGGTATTCTCTGCCTTCTATGGGTGCATTTCATGTATTCAATGTTATGATATGTGATTTGCAAATAAATAAAGTTGAGTTGAGTTGAGTTGAGTCACCGTCCCGGGTCGATCAATTACCGTAAGTGTCCTAATAAATTATAAAATAAAAAGAACATTAACTTTTTTTTCGGCGGATACCAAAAGTATTTCATCTCGTGTATTGAAAACATCAGAATTTTCACTCGTGAAAATTATGATGTTTTCAACACACTCGATGAAATATTTTTGGTATCCACCTCAAAAAAGTAAATATCCTCTATATATATTGGCAAATCTTGTTTATGCACTCGGAAATTCGCTAGGTGCGGCCTACCGATCAGGGGAGCTGCTAGTAAGTTGGCCTTTGGAAATGATTACGGCCTCTGATTTACCACAACTCTGGTCGCACTATGCGCTATGCGGTATCCGACCCACATCTACACTCCTTATAAAGATAAAAAACAGGGCTTACAAGGGTGTACATTATTTTCTTTTTTTCTGTCCAAACATACGAGGACTGTTCAAATATGAATGCAACTAAGCACATAAAAATGATTCCGTGATAGATTTCGATGAAAAATTTATTTTGTCCCCTCAAAGTATTCCCCTTTAACAGATATACAAACTTTCTGTCCTCTGATCCAATCATTGAATTTTGGTAGTCTTTTCGAGGTATACTATGAAGGCACTGGAATATTGCAGAACCGAGGTGTTTGCGCTGTACAAATTTTCGACCAGAAAGGTATTTTTTTCAGACGCGGGAACAAAAAAAAAGTCACACGGGGCAAGGTCAGGGGAATACGGGGGGGGGGGGGGTGAGGGAGTTCAACAACCTTTTCCTGCTTCAGATAGTCTTGCACAATGAACGCCTTGTGCGATGACGCATTGTCATGTAGCAATCTGACATTGGCCAAACCAGTTGCGGGCCTCCGTTCTTTGAAATATTTCTTCAATTTTCGAAGAACGTTATTCTTGTAAAACTTCGCATTTACAGATTTGCCTTTAGGCACAGCAACCTGAATAGCAGGGCCCTGATTTGAAAAGAATATGGCATACATTACCTTCTTGACGCTCATGGTCCGCTTTGCAATGCTTGGTCTTTTGCAATACTTTGTTGCCCATATTTTGTTCTGAATCTTTCGTTTTGGCTAAAAAAGTGAACCCATGTCTCGTCACTTGTGACGACATTAGCGAAAGACCGTGCATTGTAATTTGGAAACTTTTTAAGCAACTTCTTGGCGCACTGAACGCGTGTCTTTTTCTGCTCATCTGTCAACAGATGGGAAATCCATCTAGCACAGATCTTTCTCATTTTCGAATCCCGTTTCAGAATTGTATGAGCTGCTCCTAATGAGATGCCAACCATACTAGCTATTTGCCTAGTGGTGTATCGTGCATCGGTACCAACTATTTCTTTCACTTTAGCAACCATCTTGGCAGATGTTGCTCTTTTCGGCCGACGATCATGTGGTGCATCTTCTGTTGAGCCTAGCCCACAGCTGAATTTCTTACACCAACGAACAACTGTCGGAAAAGACATTTCATTATGCCCATAAACCGAACATATTTCATCAAAAATGTCTTTGCACCGTATACCAAGAATACAACGATTCTTAATATAGGACCGTATTTCAACGGCGTACTCTGACCTTCTTCCAACCATGTTTTGTATTAGCATACAAGAGAAGACAGTGTTTATCGAACGATATACGTGGCTAAAGTGTACGGATTTTAACAGGTTTGGTATCAATGTACAGGTAAAATGTTTTTCTACGCTGTGATATTTATTTCCAGGTGATTTTCGCAGTAGTGCATAAGAAAACGTTCTACTCGCATTCATTATTGTACAGTCCTCGTAAATTGTGGGATTTTGTTTGTTTTTGAGTTTAACGGTCCAGTCAACAGTATATAGGTAATATCTTACAGGTAAGTTTAACTATCCACCTGGACTGGCCTGTACATGTACAATCAGGGACCCGTACACTGCCAAGTCTTTCACCAGGTTGTAGGTACTCGGAAGAACCGCCTCAGTGAGGCGGTACTGAGGCGGTTCTAGCGGGCACCCACAATCTATGTTTGAAGAAGAATGACTAAAAATATATCACACCTTTGTCCGAAGCATGTTATATACCTGCCATGCAATATAGGGTTCAACCATGGTTTTTCATGCATTAACATTTGCCGGATCCCGAGGAAACTGTTTGAACATGAGGCCGCTAGGCCGAGTGTTCAAATATCTTCCGAGGGATTCGGCAAATGTTAATGCAATGAAATAACCATTGTTGATCGTTGTTCTTGCATAACTTACGAATCCGACAGCAAATTTTGTCGAAAACGCCCAAAAGCTCCACATAAATTCCATATAAACTCTTCAAATGCGACAGGCCAACCAAAATGGCGGCCAGTTCAGAATGATGTTTACAATGACGTTGTCATGCAGTAATGTCATCATAGAACCCTAAAACGCTACGTCCAGGGCGATACACCTGTGGACATCAAAGCGTTCAAACTCCTATGAAATAACTTTCAATGAATCTCTTTGCATCAAATTAGTTTGACAAGCCAACGTCATCCATCAAAGAACTCTAAAACTAGATCAAGCAATTGATTGGTCTCATTTTGGAAAACACCTTCTGATTGACATTTGAGGTGTATTTTGATTGGACAGTGCAGGAGTCAGCAATGAAATGTACACCACCTTGTGTTTTGGATTTATTTCTGCCTGGCAGTTGACTGATAGGCTGTTAGGATATTGAATGATGTTTCAAGTCAGAATGAAATGAAGCTCATCAAAGTTTGAACGCTTTTGTGTCCACAGGTGTAACGTTACGTCGCTCAACGTAGCGTAAACAAAGCAAGGCCCGTCTTGTGATATCAAAAGCTCAAAATCCATGTTCAAACAGCACGCGAATTTCATGCTTTGAACATGGTTTTTGCTGTTTGACCACGGCCTTCGGTCCATTTGACAATGGCTTCAAACAGCCATGCGCATAGGTTTTTATGCAAGAACACTTGAAAGAATCATCCACATGGGTGTATTAGCTTATTTCCGCAAATAATAATCAGTTTAACAGAAACAGAATGCAGCCGCTTTAACATGTTTAATGCATAATACATTACTACTTTAATTTGTTCAAGTAGACCAAAATAGATATTTGATTTTAAATTATTAATACTTATATCTGTGTTCTTTTGACTGTAGCGGATCGTTTGAACAGGTTTGTACATTGTATTATTTTCTTACGTGTAATGTAGGCTTTAACCCATTTCAGACTGGAAACCCCTAAACGGGTACCGTGGCAAACAGTGTAGGCCCTGATCAGACGCCGCAGAACGCGGCGTCTGATCGGGGCCTTCACTGTTTGCTAAAAGTTCAGTCATTTTGCAAATAAATTTTGACGAAAACACAACCTGACACCCCTAAATACCCTGAAATGGACTCCTGTTATATATAAGGAGATAAGAAGAAAGATTCCATTTGGTACAAAAAGGGTTAAAACGAAAATATACCATACCGTTAGTGCTTTAAGAGGGATAGATACCGTGCAAACAATTAATTCCACGTTGACAGACCTCAGTTGTAAGTATAGATTATTTCCGTATATAGCTATGTTAAAACGACGGACAGAATCTTCACCCATTACAGTTTGGGAAAAGCCCATTCCGAATTTAAGGGTCGTCAGATTTTTCCATTTCCTTTACTGACCCACATTAGTAACCCCGCTATGCGATGTCCGACCAAGATGTACACGTGTTCATGGGACCCAGGCATGGCATATTTTAGAAGGGAAATTTTCACGAAATTCAATAATCTGTTCAATAGCCCACCCGTGTAGCAATGACGTTATTCCCATAAAACGGCTTTAAATGATGAACAGATGTCGCATTTATGCATGCTTGCCCTCTAAAGCGGTCGAAACGAATACCCGTAATCTATTTTATAGCAAAATAAGGTAACTGATGTACTCTTGTAACCCCCACTTTTCGCTGCATAAACATTACGATAAGACACCCGTACGTCATTGTGCATTTTTCGCATCTCCAAAATGGCTTCTTTTCTGATGAAAATCCGTGATATTTTTCTTATTTCTACTGCAAACATAGGTTGTGGGTGCTCGTTAGAACCGCCTCATTGAGGCGGTTCTAACGAGTACCCAGTACCTATGTCTTGGAGCTGAAAAAAGGAAAATTATTTATACCCCCGTAAACCCCAGTGTTCTCTATATAGAGTGGGGTTTAGCGGGGTGTTCATTTAACGGACTTGTTCACGTGATGAGTTGTGATTACTAGAGTGTTTATGACACACATTGACGTGGTGAATACCACGAAAATAAGTTTATGCAGTGAACACTCTGTAAATCCCACTTTATACAGAGAAAATCTGTGATTTACAGGGGTATACATTATACGTCTTTTTTTTTACTCCAAGACCTTGCATGAAGGTTCTCGATCGATAGAACTGCCTCAATTGAGGCGGTTCTAATGATCACCCACAAACTGTTTGCATAAGAAAAACCATCACGAAAACATGCCTATTTAATTTTGACCCCCTTGAACCCCACTTTTATATAGTAAACCTGGGGTTTCCGGGGGGTATACATTATTTTTTCTTATTTCTGCTCTAAAATATAGATTGTGGGTACTCGTTAGAACCGCCTCATCGAGGCGGTTCTAACGAGTGCCCATAATCTATATTTTGAGCAGAAATAAGAAAAATATCACAATTTGTCAACATAAAATTTTCATTTTTTCGGCGATAAAGGTGGTAATGTATTTGTATAGGCGTGTTTGGTAATGTAATCGTTTTAGAGATATGAAAGAATGCGCTATGTCACACGAATGTCATATCGTTATGAAAGGCTATTCCTTCAAGCACGGGAAATTGAAACTCCACTGCAGATTTAATGAAAAGGGTATCACCTTATCCTGCTGAATAAATTAATTTCATCACGCCCATTTCTGACAGTGAACCAATCAAATAATATGAAGTATTCATTTAATTCGCAAACAGAATGAGAAGCCATCTGATCTGGATCTACACTGTTTGTAGAGGTTCAGGAGGACAAGGGTTTGTTGTTTTGGTTTTACGACCGTTTCAACTGCCCCCGCCCATCGGGGCTTGAAGAAATAGATGGGCTGCATGATGCTTCCACGCAGAGCTGAAACGACCACACACGAGTACTGGTCAACCGCTTAAGAGGATCTAAGCCTACCCAGGCAAAGCCGTGCGAATCGGACTGTCCATGCTTATAAACCCTATTGGTTCCATTGGTCAATAGGGTTGGGTAAAAGTCTCACAAAATTGGAATCAACGGCTGTAAAATGATCTATACAGTGTTGACGGGGACGTTAAACATCAAATAAAACAAACAAAACGACCGTTTCAAGATTATTTCTAGCCGATCGTTAATCAGAGGTGGGCGAACAAAACGACCGTCTCAAGATTATTTCTAGCCGATCGTTAATCAGAGGTGGGCGAACACCGGAGTACCCGTCAAAAAAAACTACCAGATCTTCCATTGCAGAACTTGGCGTCTCACCGGCCCCCGCTTATCTGGATTTGAAGAAATAGTTTGGCTGCATGATGCTTCCACGCAGAGCTGAAACCGACCGTACACGAGTACTGGTAAACCGCTTAGAGGATCTAAGCCCGCCCAGGCAAAGCGGTGCGAGTCGGACCGTCCATGCTTATAAACCTTATAAATCCAAATTGGTTTCATTGGGCGACAGGGCTTGAGATGTCATTTCACCTCAATATGGGGTAAAAGTCCAACAAAATTGGAAGCAACGTCTCCAAAATGACCTATACAGTGTTGACGGGGGCGTTAAACCTCAAATCAACCAAACAATACAAACAATTGGCGTCTCACCGCTGGCCCTTACAAGGCTCGAAAGAATCTTCACCGTATAACGCTCTTTTTACCAACTTGCACTCATCGTTGCATCAAAGTGAAGAAGAGAAAGACGCATTTCAAAACTGAATAGTAAAATTGACACTTAAGATGCCAAGAAAAAACTACATCTGAAAGTGTCGTCTGCTTATGTCGTCTGCTGAATCTTCTTGCAATCTTTATTGGAATTTTTTTCATACAGGCAAGCAGTGTGGACCCAGATCAGACTGCTCCTACAGGAGCAGTCTGATCGAGTCCACACTGTTTGCGAAAATGACTTTTAAAGAAACCAGCAGACGACAAAACAGACGACAATTGTCGTGATTGGCGTCTAATATGTTAAACTCAGTAAACTGTAAAATATCCTGATAATTTATCATAATCAATAGTACAGTGTTTCAACCATAATCTGACTTAGAAAGGTTGTTGCGAAAACAACAACAACAACAACAACAAAACTGTATTCCTAATGTAAAGCAAATTTTTCACTGCATATAATGGGGTTTACAAGGGTATTCATCCGGCCTCGGTAGCTCAGATGCGCGTCTGACTAGTGATCAAGCTGACGCGGGTTCGATACTTGCCGGGGTCGGCAACATTCTTTCGTGGAGATTGATCATGAAATCATTCTCTCCCTTCCGCTGATTGAAGAAGAGCAGTTGTCAGATTCTGGCAAAAGAATGTGCACTGTACTGGTTAACCGCGCTTACATATAAGCCTGCCCAGGAAAAGTGTGGATAAGTAAACTGACCGGCTCTAAAATGACCTAAATAGTGTTGACTGGGCCGTTAAACTACAATACAGGGTATTCATTACACACGCGTCCTTGTTAACATAGTGAATGACATTTCAACAAACAATGGACATGGCTTAAGACATTGTGACTGACTTATTTGATTATTATACAAGACAACCTTAAAAGAACAGTATCAGTTAAAACTACATTTTGAAATGATAGTCATTTTAGGTCATAGATAATTGGATATGTTTGTGGATAATAGGTTACAGTGGAGGTAAACATATAGGTTTGGTGTCGTTTGAATTGAGGTTTAACGTCCCCTTAACACTATATAGGTCATTTTGGAGACGTTGCTTCCATTTTTGTGGGACTTTTACCCACGGCATCTCAAGGCCCGCCGCCCAATGAAATAAATAGGGTTTATATCCATGGACTTGCACCACTTTGCCTGGGCATGCTTAAACCATTGTATGCGGGAAACCCCTTAAGGGGTACCTTGGCAAACAGTGCAGGCCCAGATCAGACGCCGCAGAACGTGGCGTCTGATCGAGGCCTGCACTATTTGCTAACAGAATTTTCCGTCAAAAATAGAATAAAAACGAAAAAATAGGCTTGACACCCCTTATATATGGCAAATGGATTTGACCAACAGATAGCAATGGAAGAGTCCACTAGTATACAATGGGTTAAACCTTAGTACTCATAAGCGGTCGTTGTGAAGATATAGGTAAGATGCAATTAGATATTTTTACTTTACAGTAATGAAATATCATCTACGGGCCTCCGTGGCCTATTGGGTAAGAGCGCGGACTCTTAACCCATTGAGTACCAGAAACCCCTAAAGGGGTACCTTGGCAAACAGCGCAAGCCCAGATCAGACGCCGCAGAACGCGGCGTCTGACCGCAGAACGCGGCGTCTGATCAAGGCCTACACTGTTTGCAAAATTTTCAGCCGATTTCCAAACAGTTTTTGAAGCAAACACAACCTGACACCCCTCAAGTTTGAAATGGACTCCTGCTATATATAAGGAGGAAGATTCCATTCGGTACAAAAAGGGTTAATCATTAGGGCTCTCACCGCTGTTGTTCGCTACTCGCTCGGGCCACATGTAAGATGCCAACTTCTGCAACGGAAGGCCATGTGGTTTTTCTCCGGTACTCCGGTTTTCGACCACCTCTAATTAACGGTCGGCTCGAAATAACTGAAATAAACTCGAAAGGGCCGTAAACCCAAAAACAAATAAGCATAGCATATCATCTATTGACAAACTCAGTGACGAAGACATCTGAGCCGGAAAGATGGGCATTACGAAAACATGCCTATTCAAATAATCGCCCCCGCCCATCGGGGCTGGGAGAAATGGGTTGCATGATGCTTCCAGGCAGAGCTGAAACCGACCCAAACACGATTACTGGTAAACCGCTTAAAGGATCTAAGCCTGCCCAGGCAAAGCGGTGCGAGTGTCGGACCGTCCATGCTTATAAATCATATTAGTTTCATTAGGCGACAGGGCTTGAGATGTCATTTCATCTCAATGTCGGGTAAAAGTCCCACAAAATTGAAAGCAACGTCTCCAAAATGACCTTTACAGTGTTGACGGGGACGTTAAACCTCAAATCAAACAAACAAACTATTCAAATGAACAGAAAATTTTACCACCAAAAATGAATATGTTAATATAAAAATATCGGCGAGGCGGTTCCAACGAGTACCCACAATCTATGTTTTGAGCAGAAATAAGAAAACTACTGTATACCCCTGTAAACCTCAGTTTTGCAATATAAAAGTGGAGTTTAAGGGGGTTAAAATTATATAGGCACGTGCTCGTGATGAAATTAGTTTCCCTAATTTCACAATCAGGAGGCCACGAGTTCGATCGTTGCGGCCCAGGTACATTAAACATTTCTTGTTTTCGCTGAGATTGAATGTAACATACTTTTTATTCCCTCCCTTATGCCGATTCAACAGCAGAAATAAAGTGCCCCTGTAAACCCCACCTTAAGAAAAAATGGGTATTCAGGGATATATACATAATTTTATCTTTTTTTTTTTTTTTTTTTTGCTAAAATGTAGATTGTGGGTATAAGCTAGAACCGCCTCAATGAGGCGGTTCTATCGAGCACCCACAGTCTATGTTTGAAGTAGAAATAAGGGAAATATACAAGAAGTAATCTGAAATATGATAGTTCTACAGACATGAAAGGCACCATTTTACCACATGGGTGTGACCGGCCCCGATAGCTCAGTTGGTAGAGTGTCCGCTCCGGGAACGGGAGGTTACGGGTTCGATCCCGGGCCGCGACATACCAAAGTCGTTAAGAATGGTACTAGCTGCTCCTCGCTTGGCACTCAGATTTACGGGGTAGAGCTAGAACTGGTCGACCCAGTGTCAGGATAATGTGACTGGGTGTTTTATCATGTAATGTGTCTGGGACATGATACTTCAGCGAGGCAGCACTATAAAAGTGAGCAATGAGCTCCCTGTCGCAACCAGACACCGTCGTGATATGACTGAAAAATTATTGAAAGCGACATTAAACCTGAATTCATACATACACACACACACACACACCACATGGGTGTCTTATCGCAATGAAAAGTGCAATTGTCAGCTATATGCTGTGGGTTTTCGGCACTGTCAATAGCTTAGGTCTTGTCGGAAAAGCCAGTTACCCTCGCTGTTCCTGGACAAGCTTAGACAGTCTAAGCGGTTTACCAGAACTTAGTGAGAACGAACCCACTCTCTCCGACAGTAACTGACAACAGCTGGTGGGTCAGTGGCATAGTCCATCTCAAGCCGCCTCCCACAAGAGATAGAGCTTTAGGAAATGGAAAGATAGGATAGGTAGAAGGACAAAATAAATAAAAACATCCCGTATACCGCACCTGCTGCAAGCACAACAGGTCCATTGCGAAAACACGATTATACAAATATATTGTAACCTTTATCGCCGAATAAATGAAAATCTTGAGATGAAAAATTATGATAATTTTCTTATTTCTGCTCAAAATATAGATTGTGGGTGCTCGTTAGAACCGCCTCATCAATGCGGTTCTAACGAGTACCCACAATGTATATTTTGGAGCAGAAATAAGAAAAATAAGGTATACCCCCGGAAACCCCAGTTTTACTATATAAAAGTGGGGTTCAAGGGGGTCAAAATTATATAGGCTTGTTTTCGTGATGCTTATTCTTCTGAAATCAAAGCAATAAAGTGCTTCGGCACTGATAGCAACAAAATACCTTCACACCGACTGTTACGAGCCAGGCGTAGCAGAAAGAAAAAGCAAACAAGCCTTTTGGAAATATTTAACAAAGTTTATTTACAAGTTAACTTTAACCAGTAGAAGTAAGAAAATTAAATGCACTTAGCTCTGTTATGAAATATCCTGAATGAATCTATTTTCCTTTATCCCACAGAATTCACAGTCCGAAATGAAAAGTAATATCCTTTAACAATCCAACACAGAATTTAGAAATAACTTTAGTTCTAAGCCCAAACTTGAAACTCCAAAGTCTGACTCAATGAGAAAAATCAAGCTCTTTTATAGACCCTAAGATTTCTCTAGAACATTCCAGAGGGCTGTGGAATAAGATGAGGTAATTTTCTAAAAATAATGCAAACCTGAATTTTCTGGAAGGTTCTGAAGTACTTTTCCTTGTAAACATGTTGTTTACAAAAATGAAATTAATCTGTGACTCAGTTTTCTAGAATCTTCTATAAGAAGATTAACAAGATATTTATAGCACTATTAGGTCACAGTGAGGTGCAAGTGGGAATCAGAAAAATAAATTCTTATGCATAACACCGACCAAAGTTGCATTTACTGCCAAGCCGAGTCTTAGCAGATATTTTGGCAAAACTTTCATAGAAATATTCTTTAAGCAATTTTCTATCTGCCATATGATTTTCGGTCTACTGTTCATTTTTATTGGTTGCCATTGGAAACCAAAATTAAATAAAAACAATTTAAAACATGATCTCTTCACTGAAACCTTATGCTCTATGCTACTGAGACTTTATGGAAATATTCACCATATTTGCCCTTTTTTTTAATTATTAATATTATTAAATTTGGCTCTTTAGTTTGGTTGCTATGTCAAGTTAAAAGTTTTTTACAGACTTATAATGGGGAAAATTGAAAAAGGATATTTACGCCTTTCAAGATATTTTGTCAAACTTTCAAAGAAATGTTCCTCAAACAATATTCCATCTGCCATGTGATTTTAAGCCTATTGGTTGCCATAGATGGGAAATTGTCAATTGTCATCTGTTGTCTTTCAACAGCACATTCAAGCGACATCAAACTTCAAAGCCACTAGGCTGACTGGTTCCAAATTCAATCTGCAGCGCCCTAGGGTTCAGCGCTTCCATGGTTTATCAACATGCATGGCTTTCAGTGGGCAGTCCCCCCCCCCACCACACTGTGACACACACACACACCACCACCACCACACACACACACACTCCCGCTTAGCTCTGGTGAGCATAATGTCCTAAGGACCTTTGTTTATAGAAAAATATTTCATAAGCAAAGGCTGATCATTTATGAGTTTCTAGGATTCTAGGAGGGAAGAGAGTTAATATGAGCAGAAAAATAGTCAAGGAGGAGTATGTTTTCTTAGTTAGAATTCTTTAAATCATAGTCTTAGAAAATAGAACTAGTGGCCCAAACCCTTGCATTTATTGAGTTGCAATAAATATGATTAAACTAGCTACACTTTTCTTATTAATGTCGCAAACATAGACTGTGGATACTCGTTAGAACCGCCTCATTATGGCGGTTCTAACGAACACACACAATCTATTTTGAGCAAAAATAAGGAAAATGATAAACAGCATTGTAAACACCACTGGGGTTTTCAATGGTGTAAATTGCATGGACGCATTAATGTCATATAAGCCTGGTCTTATACGAGCTGGGGTACCTGGAGATATCACATACAATGAAACAAAGTTACAAAAAGTGCTTCAACGTTGAATCAAAGTGAAGTGTGTGCTGTTGAGTGCGTTTCATTACGATGACTCACCCGTGCAGCAAAGTGCAATTTTTACATCTCCAAAATGACTACTTTTCTGATGAAAATTCTTGATTTTTTTCTTATAAATGCTCAAAACATAGGTTTAGGGTGCTCGTTAGAACCGCCTCAGTGAGGCGGTTCTAACGAGTACCCACAACCTATGTCTTGGAGCAGAAATAAGAAAAACAAGGTATACCCCCGTAAACCCCAGTTTCCTCTATATAAAGTGGAGTTTAGAGGGGGGGGGGGTCTTCATTTCACTGACTTGTTCACGTGATGTGTTTGTGTACAACAAAGCTTTCAGGCAGGCACAAATCACGCGGTTCGAAACCACACATCATCAGTCGTAAGAGGCTCTATACCATCCTTGTAAAGCGCCCAACAACAGATGTTTGAGAGAGCGAGAGAGAGAGAGAGAGAGAGAGATAGAGAGAGAGAGAGAGAGAGAGAGAGAGACAGAGAGAGAGAGAGAGAGATATCAAAAGTTGTCTGCACACTCGTTCAAATTATTGTACTTTGTCGGCAGAGTAAACCTCCATTTCTGGTGAGCTGACTATTGTCAATATTACAATCTTCTAACCTATTTAATGACACACTGACTTAGTAACCAAAGTTAACCACTGTTTTTCCTCCGTTTTCAGATCATCTTCCTTCATTTGCATAGAAGAATATAGGTGATATATTACCGATCTTTCTATTCCAGGGAAGCCGACTGTATTCGACAGAGAGAAATGCCCTCAATTCACCGTATCTGTTTCAAGTAAAGGCGATCTGATACGGCGTTAACCAGTTTAAACCTTGCTTCGGAAATTAAATACATGTAATAAGTTTAGCTTTATCTTAAGGCTAACGGACACGACACACATTAACCCTTATCTTGCTGCTCACGACAACCCCTATCTTTTCAAACAGTGTAGATCCACGATCAGGATCTACACTGTTTGGCATTCAGTTTATGAATTTGTAGCAATCAATTAGATCAAGTAATTTAATTGGTTGATAGACAGAAATGGGCGTGGCTTAAATGAATATTCAGCAAGATAAGGGTTAACATTTGCAACACTTTTATACAAAGGAAACATTTTTGTCACTTTCTAGTGTCTATTTGCTTTTTCGTAATCCGAGTCCCTCTGAGATAGAAGGATAATATTGACGGGTTACATTCTTACAGGGTTACTCTTAACCCTTATCTTGCAGAATAATCATTTTAGCCACACCCTTTTCTGACTTTGAACCAATCAGATTACTTGATGTAATTTATTCCTACAAATTCATAAATTGAATGTCAAACAGTGTAGATCCAGATCAGATGGCTTCTTCAGGATCTGGATTTACACTGTTTTCAAAGATAGGGGTTGTCGTGAACAGCATGCTAATGGTTAATGGAAAGAATTTGCTCCAAATTTGCTCCAAATTCCTTCCGTAAAGGGTTTACCCATAGTGACAAGGGAAATAAAAAGATTCTTTGAAAGAGTTTTTTACCCCAAATATGTGTCCATTATCCAGTCATCTTTCTTCAGAACGGAAGTGCATGTGACTTGTGTAAAGTTAACCTTAATAGTTGTGGGGAGAAATTCAGTCTTGAAATATGTTTGTCCGGAATGTTACAAATTGAACATTTTTTGTTGCTGTTGTTGTTTTCTGCGCGCGTTGATCTGTGCTATGAATGTAGATGTACACTGCATATGACAAATAGTCCGGGATTTGAGACCAGATTTCGAAAAATTTAATGCACCCAAAATTCTCACGCTTTATTTGTGCCGTTTCATTGAGATAGGAGCCTAACCTATATGACATGTGATTATTTAGCAAATCTGGTGGGGAAAAGGGGTTGAAAATTCTATGAGTTTACACCCACCCTCATGAGGATGGTATAGTTGGATTGAGTTTAGTTATGTGTAGCTTGCGCTTACATATGAATGTTGATTAATTGCATCAGCCAAAATATTTATCAATACTCGAAGACACCAAAATTCATGATATGACGTAATTACATCCGGTGTTACCATAAATTTTGACCATTGAAATTTGACCCCAAAAATTTGGTAAATTTTACACTATTTTCGCGTTAAATATTTTTAGTACTTTTTGAAACAATTTCGTTTTCGTCAGTATGAAGGACGGTTACTTTTGCATGTGCATGTGAAATTTGATGACTCTGTTTCAATCCGGACATGAACAAGGGACTCCGATACCTATGGACCATTGTACCACTTTTTCTGTTGTGTCACAGATCGTGATAAAAATTTATATTAAAACCAACATAAACTAAATTATTTTACTGGCTGGTCATAGATGTATCATAACAGGGACCAATAGATATATTTTTGAAAAGTTACTGATGGCCATTTCCTTCCGGTTTATATTTAGTGAGGGGAATATACATCACCAAGCTTATTTGTCAGCGGGTGAACTGGCAAGTGATTCTCTAAACTGGTGACTTGAAACAATCAACATTTAATGAATGCATTGCATATTTCAAGAATCATTATCCAAAGTTTCCGGTTTGTGCTGAAGGCTCCCCAAGTAACATCGACATTATTATATTTAAAACACGTAAATGTTACTGACCACTTGAAATCTTACTGGGTACCTTATTTTCTGTTAAGTCGCATGACTAAAAATAAATTGTACCCGAGGTTTAATGTATCGTGAAGCCATCCCTTAAACATTCTTCTATCTTCCCTTTTCCCAGAGTTGTGGTATAACCTGTAAACGCGCATCTTAGGATGTCACCTGCACTTACTTTCTACCATTTTGTTGGGCAACCTGCCTGTGATAGCCTTGTCCCTCTGTTCTTCATTAGCTCTTAATCATCCTGTGTCTCTTGTCACACACTGATTAATCTGTTCTTCATCTCCTTCAGTACTACTTCCTTTTTTCTGACATTTGTCCCATATATTGATTGTTTTGGGTTTAAAGGCAGGTCACCCCTTGTTGGTCATTTTTGTCCTCTCTCCAGAGAAAGCGACAGAAGAGATAGTTGAGCAGATGAAAGTAAGGGGCAGAGGAGAAATGGGAAAATAGAAAAACAGAAACAGAAGAAATAACTGTTTCCCCCCTCTACACATAACTGCTGGAAGAACAGCAGGTCTTGTCCAGCTGTTAGCCACTATCAGCTGGACGCCCTATTGACGCAAGACACCTTTGCCTCACCCAACCACCCCAATTGTCCCATATAGATTGGCCAAAAA
The DNA here is from genome assembly GCA_963580285.1 of Lucinisca nassula. Taxonomy (NCBI): domain Eukaryota; kingdom Metazoa; phylum Mollusca; class Bivalvia; order Lucinida; family Lucinidae; genus Lucinisca; species Lucinisca nassula. Next base: position 144,272,253 of record OY757013.1, read on the forward strand.
GGCCTTCTATGACAAGCCATCAGGAGTTATCACGTTTGAAAAACAGAGTGTATGCAATGATCAGGAATCTATACAAAATATCTCGCACCTCCCATTCAAAACACCAAAATGAAAACTTCATGGATGGAAAGCCAGAATGACAGTTATCTCCCCGCGTGACCGAACGGCTATCCAAAATAAAAAAGGCATTAGCAATACATACATCTTAAGGACTAACTATGAAAATAATAAAACACAAAAGGATCGACGACGGGGTCAGTAAGAAGTTTTACGGGGGCGGGGGTGGGGCTGGACACTTTAATAGATTTTAGATGGTAACACTACTCGCCCTTGATTGTCTTGGTTAAAACCGATAAATTGTTCAGTCTACATGATGGAGTTCTAGCTCATCAGTGCAACATCTCCGAGAACAGAAAATCAAACGACTAAAGAGATGAAACAACGATGAGGACTCGACAGCATGAAATAGCTAGAATTCTGCAGCAAAGGAAACCAAACAATTAGGCTCCAGTTAACCCTACCTGAGACAGAGCATCAGACTCCTACCTTCAGGCATTCTGGCTGAAATGCGTTCGTGCATAAGAAAGGAAATAGGCGGGCGGGTTAATTTACTTGAGGTTGAAACCTAATACGATACAGTCGAACTTCGACGGCTCGAACCACCTTGGGACCATGAAAATTGTTCGAGACAGCGGTAGTTCGAGCCACAGAGGAATACTATTAGTTCCATACCAGCAGGCATAATGGAGATAATTGTGGATATCATTTCGGTGTTCTGTATTATAAATGTACGTTGCAGTGTGTACTCATTAGAATCGCCTCATCGAGGCGATTCTAATGAGTACACACAGCATACATTTGCAAGATAAATGAAGAAAATCTTCTTAAATTACCCCTATATCGTATTTGGAGGAACTCCTTGCGGACTCAAGAACGGGTTCGACTCATTCAAAGTAAACGAGCCATCGGAGTTCGAGCCATCGAAGTTCGACTGTATATACGATTATCGTATGTCAGATATATTGAACAGTGAACAGGGGCGATGTTTGGCATAATAAATGTTACGATTCCTACGTAAATCAAGCTTCTTCTCTTCACCTTTGTCAAGAAGGGTGGGAACATAGGGTCCAACACCGACCCTCGACTGAACTTTTCTGCATCTTCATGTAACTTGGTGACCTCAATTTGCGCATGTTTGCCAAAAGATCGACCAAAACCAGAGTCATTCAATCAGCAAATAATCTGGAGTATATCAAATCCGCAGCTGGAGAATTATATGCCGATATTTAAATTTAGTAGAGTATCTTTTTTTTGCAGCAAATTAATGTTAAAAACCTCTAAAACATTTAAATAAAATCGTTCCACCAAATACTGTACAATGTTTCTTTTTTGTTTGCGGTAAAATTTCGCACACCTTCAGTCAAAAGTAGGCTTGATTGTTCAGAGGCGTAAACTCATTAAAACACGACTTTCCTTCAATTATGAAATACTGAACAAAAATCTACCAACCCTTTGAAAAAACAAAACTGAAATAGGGCCGCGCTGTTATCGTTGCTGAACATTGTCGTCTTTCAGAGGTATTGCTGTCATGGTAACTTCATACCAAACTACCACTGGTCACCAATTCATTGCTTATAAAGCTAAGCGACAAAAGATAACAAAACAAGCGCAATCAGTAAAGCAGAAAACTGTGGCTGCTGTATCATGACAACGCCAATTAGATATGGTTTACGCTTGCCATCAAGATTACGCGACTTTTCCCTGAACACAAAATTGTAAAAAAGCGGCCGATGGGAAATTACGCTCACCAGAGCTCAAGTGGGCATAAATCCACGCCCCCCCCCCCCTCACACACACACACCCCCGTGGTGGCCATTTATTTTAACCAAAAAGGTGGCCATAATGGTTTAGTAGAGGCCAACCCCAAGACTATTGATGCCAAATTGTTTTGAAATCAACCATTGTTTTCCTTTGTTGCCGTCGCATACATTATAGTCAGCTTTGAACCATTTTAGGGCTAAAGTCCAAAATGCTGCATACCAAGGTCTTGTATTTCTTGAGATGCAGAATTTAAAATCACTTTTGGTCGTTTATTGGTGTGACGATCACACAGATCCCTCTAACAAACTTGGATTTCTCGACCACACGGATGCAGTATATGTAATTTGGTATCAGTTAGCCCAGTAGTTTTAGAAAAATTAAAAACTATTTAATCTTATGGTCCCAGGATCATTAAGCTGATTGCAAATATCAACTATGATGTCATAAGCTGCAACAGAACCAGAAAACCCTGTCTTTTCCATACAAAATCCTAAGTGATGGAATGCGATCTTGACGTAAGAAAGGTCAATGTCAACGAAATGTCATCATTTGAACAAATTCGATAGGGCCCGGGTCCCATATATTGTTTACCAAGTTTCAAGGTCATCGGTCGATTGGTTCCTGAGAAGGCGATTTTCAAAGGTTTTTACCATATATGGGCATGGCGGACATTTGGTCATGTGACCCAGATATTCAGAATATATGTTTGTTCTTCCACCCCATGGCGGCTTCACATATAATTTGGTTCCAGTTGGCCTTGTAGTTTCAGAGGAGATGTCGTTTGAAATTGTTTGAATGCTTAAATGAGAAAAGAGGGTAGGAACATTTATCTCCCCTTTTTATGTCTTTTTCCCCACTTTTTTGATTTTCTTACTCCATTTTCAAGATGTTGAGAGACCTCTAAATAAATTCGTATCATAGTTAGGTGTGAGAAAGTAAGGTGCATTAAACTCCTTAAATACGCGTGCTACGAATTTCAAATCCCCGACTAAAAGGGACTGGAGTAATGACAGTCGAACTTCAATGCTCAAACAAGCTTGGGATCATGGAAATTTGTTAGCGACACTGGTAATTTGAGCCCACTGCGGATTACCTTTAACGCCTGGTCAATAAAATATGGGTATGCTGTGTGTCTAGGCGATTCTAATGAGAACACACAACATAACTTTTTCTAATGAAATCAGAAAAATCTCTACAAACTACCCTAAATACAAGGACATCATGATCTGGAGCTGTGTCATCATATCATTACGATAACACACCCGTGCGATATAGTGCAATTTTTATATCTCCAAAATGGCTACTTTTCTGACGAAAATCTGTGATATTTTTCTTATTTATACTGCAAACATAGGTTGTGGGTACTCGTTAGAACCGCCTCATTGAGGCGGTTCTAACTAGTACCCACAACCTATGTCTTGGAGCAGAAATAAGAAAAATATTGTTTACCCCCGTAAACCCCAGTTTTCTCTATATAAAGTGGGGTGTAAGGGGGTGTTCATTTCACGGACTTGTTCACGTGATGTTAACAAGTTCGTATAATGAGCACTCCTCTAAACCCAACTTTATATAGAGAAAACTACGGTTTTCGGGGGTCAACATTATATTTCTTATTTCTGCTCCAAGACATTGGTTGTGGGTACTCGTCCGAACCATTCTAACGAGCACCCAAAACCTATGTTTGGACCATAATTAAGAAAAATATAAGAATTTTATCAATAAAATGCCCGTTTTATAGGTATGAAAAATGTACTTTATCACACGGATGTATTGTCGTAATATGAATATTATATTCTTTAGGAACTGCAGAACGAATTCGAACTAGGCGTAGTAAACGAGCTGTCCGTGATCGAGTTATGGGGGTTTCAATGTACACTGCAAAGGGACTGGTATAACATTAGGTTTGTGCTATTTCGAATGATGAAACAGTTTGGCTCACTGATCAGAAAACCTCAGATATGGTGGTTTCTGGTAGTTGTATTAGTTACTATGGTGCTTTTGACATTCTTAAACACTACGTGTTATACTAAGATACAAATAAATGGTCTGAATTTAGTGAAAAACTACTTTCCAGTGAATGATTTTGATCTGTCAATTAAAACATCTCAGACAGGACATAGCAGTATTCCTAAGTGCACTTGTGCAAATAGAACCGAAATGGATCAAGGATTAGCCGATGCTAAATCATTAAAGAATGGGCTGGCATCTTGGTTTTGGAAAATTCATACAGGGGCTATACAAAGCAACTTAACAGACAGGTTATTCAGTGATAAACCTTTGAGACACAGCTATAATAGGTTTGTAAATGTAAATATAAAACCGAAGGATAAAAGGACAATGCCTGCAAAAAGCCAAAGTAGTATAAACACTGGTTCGCGGTTTTCTGGTGATGTTAGAGAAGTGAGTAAAACTAACAATAGTAGAACCAATAAAACAGGGTGTATAAAGTGTTTGCCAGATTGTATTATCATCGGGGTTCAAAAATGTGGAACAAAAGCTTTAGCAGAATTTCTCAAAATACATCCAAATATTTCACTGGATTCGAGACAAATTTACTTCTTTTCTCAGAACTATGAGAAAGGCTTAGACTGGTATAGAGATCAGTTGCCGTGCAGCGAAAGCCATCACCTCACAGTAGAAAGAACTCCACAATATTTCTATTTCAAAGAAGCACCGAGGAGAATATATGCCATGAACAAGTTAATAAAACTCATACTGATAGTTTGCAATCCTGTTACCAGAGCAATATCAAATTTTGCTATGGCCAAAGATCGTGACCGAGCAGATGCCCAGGCTGTGTTGGAGGACTGTGTTTTAGGAACAGATGGATATGTAAACTCTTCATGCAAATATGTAAGCAAATCGAACTATCAGCAATTCTTAAAATATTGGCTGGAAATGTTCCCTTTGGCTCAAATACATGTAGCTAATGGTGGTCAGCTTATAGAAAATCCTGTTCTTGAACTTCAAAAAGTCGAAACCTTTCTAGGTATACCTCCATACGTGAAAGACGAGCATTTTATTGTGAACGAGAGAACTGGTTTTAGGTGTGTACGCAACTCCAGTACAGGGGAAAAGAAACCAAAATGTTTGTCAAGAAAGAAAGGAAGACAACATCCACGAGTAGATGATCACGTGTTGTTATTGCTGAAACAATATTTCGAACCACGTAACAGGGAGTTCTTTAACTTGGTTCGACAGGAGTTTGACTGGTAGAAAACGTGCCTAGGAGGATGCACCATCTCTATCTAAAAAGCTGTTTTGCTCGTGAGGGGAATACGGAAGATCTTATATGAGTGGCCATTTCATTGGTAAATGTCATATGAAATGGCCACGAATGTATAGTTATGTTTCTTGAGGATCTTACATGAATGTTCATGTAGTATTAAATTTATTAAACGAATTGAGGAAAATAGCATAAATTGCGAGGCTTGCCGTGCATTTGATCCATTTTGCTCCACGAGTTTAATAAATTCAATAATACATGAGCACGAAAGCAAGATTCTATTTACTTCATATTATATTTAAAATGCATTTTATTAATGATTATATTCCGCCATTAGTAAACGCGACGTTGTTAAGGACGTCGTATATGTAACGTTACGGGGCGTACCTAACTAATTTGCATATTTAATACACTAGTGGATTATCGAATTTATTACTTAGCGATATATTCCGGCCCCCGCCCATCGGGGCTTGAAGAAATAGATGGGCTGCATGATGCTTCCACGCAGAGCTGAAACCGACCCGCACACGAGTACTGGTAAACCGCTTAGAGCATCTAAGCCTGCCCAGGCAAGGTGGTGCGAGTCCATGTTTGTAAACCCTATTGGTTTCATTGGGCGGCAGGGCTTGAGATGTCATTTCATCTCAATGTCGGTTTAAAGTCCAACAAAATTGGAAGCAACGTCTCCAAAATGACCTTTACCGTGTTGACGGGGACGTTAAACATCTAATCAAAAAAAAACTTAGCGATATCACTTTCTCAGAAGCGACGTCATATGATAAATCATAATCATATGCCATCTTTGTCTGAATACCAGTGCTGTTCGTTAGGAAAATAAACGAATAGGCATTTCATACGTAAATGTCATATTTTATCTATTTATTTATTTATTTATTTATTTTTGGTTTTGGTTTTACGGCCCTTTCAAGATTATTTCACTCATATCGAGCCGATCGTTAATCAGAGGTGGGCGAAAACCGGAGTACCCGGAGAAAAACCACCTGACCTTCCGTTGCAGAACTTGGCGTCTCACATGTGACCCGAGCGAGGCTCGAACCCACAGCGGTGAGAGACTTAATGTTTAAGAGTCAGCGTTCTTATCCACTAGACCACGGAGGCCCGTAAATGTCATATGAAATGACCACGAGGGTATGATATTGTTTATCACATAACGGTTTTGCATGGGGTTTTATTGCTGGAGGAAATCAAAATAGTTTCAATAGAAAACCACGGGTCATGATGTTAACCCTTATCATGCTGTTCACGACAACCCTTATCTTTGCAAACAGTGTAGATCCTGATCAGATGGCTTCTGAAGAAGCCATCTGATCAGGATCTACACTGTTTGGCATTCAATTTATGAATTTGTAGCAATAAATAACATCATGTAATTCGATTGGCTGACAGACAGAAATGGGTGTGGCTTAAATGAATATTCAGCAAGATAAGGGTTAAGTGCCGGATACCAAGTATTATTTAATACGCTCATGGTCATATCACGAAAACACGCCTATATAATTTTGACCCCATTGAACCCCACTTTTATACAGTAAAACTGGGGTTTACATGGGTAAACCTTATTTTTCTTATTTTTGCTCTAAAATATAGATTGTGAGTACTCGTTAGAACCGCCTCGATGAGGCGGTCCTAACGTGTACCCACAATGTATATTTTTATATAGATTGTGAGTACTCGTTAGAACCGCCTCGATGAGGCGGTCCTAACGTGTATCCACAATCTATATTTTGAGCAGAAATTAGAAAAATATCAAATTTTCAGCTTAAAAGTTTCCTTTTTCGGCGGTAAACCCTTGTCCTGCTGAGCCCGGATATGCCTTATCTTTGAAACAATGTAGATCCAGATCAGATGGCTTCTGACGAAGCCATCTGATCAGGATCTACATTGTTTGCCATTCAGATTGTGAATTTGTTGCAATAATTTGCATCAAGTAATCAGATTGGTTGATAATCGGTAGTGGGTGTGGCATATATAAATATTCAGCAGGACAAGTTTACAATGTATTTGCATATGCGTGTTTTCGTAATGATATCATTGTTAGGGTCGGCCTCGGTAGCTCAGTCAGATGTGCGTCTGACTTTGTGATCAGGAGGTCGCGGGTTCGATGCCTGCCGGATCGGCAGCATTCTTACATTGTGATTGATCATGAAATATTTTCTAAGGTCATTGTCTCCCTTCCGCTGACTCAGGAAGGGCAGGGGTCAGTTTCTGGCGAAAGAATGAACAGTGTACTTATGGAAGAGCCGGCCCAAGAAGTGGTTAGGTTAACTTTTGGGCCCGATGTGACCCAACCAGTGTTGACTGGGCAGTTAAGCTACAAATCGTATCAAACTCTCATTTTTACATGACATTATCCACTAATTAACAATGATTTTATATGACAAGATGTTTTCTTTGTGAACGTATGAATGACAATGTTTTCAATATGAAAAGTTGTGACTTTTTTCTCTGTTTTACACCCAAGAAATACGTTTTGGTTGCCCATTGGAAAATCCCTCATTTAACGAATACTGTGCAGCAAAAATATCATATAACGTCGCATTTCTGGCGAAAGAATGTGCACTGTACTGGTTTACCGCTTATGTATACACCTGCCTAGAAAATGTAAATAATGTTGACTGGGCCGTTAAACTTCGATACAAACAAACAACATAAAACGTCACTGTTATTCAGCGAATACCGTCATGTCATAAAAAGCATAGGACCCAAAGGTGTAATAACACATGGTTACTGGCGCGTAACGCCATGACGCCGTAGGCTAACTTTTGAGCTTTTTCGGCGATTAAATACAATTGAAACTCGTTATATGGTAAACAGAATCTTACACTCGTGGTCATTTTATAAGAAAGTTTTGAAACTCGCCGAAGGCTCGTTTCATAAATTTCATACGAAATGACCACTCGTATAAGATCATCTAGGTATACACTTGAAAAAAAAAACAAAAAAAAAAAAAACAATTTTACTCGGTTTAAAGTGAGTTTAACAGGGGGTTCTTTCATGAACTAGTTAACATGAGGTCAATAGCAGCTGACTATCATAGTGCAAATTCCATAATGCGGCCCCGCCCATCGGGGTTTGAAGAAATAGATGGGCTACATGATGCTCTCACGCAGAGCTGAGACCGACCCGCACACGAGTACTGGTAAACTGCTTAGAGGATCTAAGCTTGCACAGGCAAAGCGGTGTGAGTCGGCACGTCCATGCTAATTTACCCTATTGGTTTCAATGGCTGGCAGGGCTTGAGATGTTATTTCATCTCAAGGTCGGGTAAAAGTCACACAAAATAGAAGCAACGTCTCCAAAATGACCTTTACAGTGTTGACGGGGACATTAAACCTCAAATCAAACAAACAAAACAAGCCTCTGAAATTACAAACACGGAGCCGGCCTAGGTAGCTAAGTCGGATGCGCGTCTTACTCTTACTTGAGGAGGTGGGGGAGTATTTTCTCTCCTCCGCTGCTTCAAGAAGAGCAATTGTACATGTACGTTTCTGGCGAAAGAAATATAAGCTTGCCTTCGAAAAGTGTGGTTAGGCAAACTGATCGAATCGATATGACCGACATAGTGTTGATTGTACTGTTAAACCGCAACCACACAACAAAGCCGACTGATACAACTATTCTAGTTTTCTTACTTTTGCTTCAAATATAGTTTGTGGGTACTCATGACAGCCGCCTCCTTAAGGCGGCTCTAACGAGTAGCCACAATTTTTACTTTGGAACAAACGTAAAGAAAATAAAATATACCCTTGTAAACCCTACTTGCCACATATAAAGTATTTTGTTTTAGGTCATTTTGGAGAAGCTGTTTCCGATTTATGGGAATTTTACCCGACATTGCTAAATGACTTCCCAAGCCCTACACGTACTGCTGAAATAAAATAAAAAAAAAAAAAAAAAAAAAAAAAAACAGGTCGGTCGGTACGACTTGCACCACTTTTCCTGGGCAGGCTTAGACCTTCTAAGCGGTTTACCAATACTCAGAAGCTCTGTGCGGAAGCACAATGTAGCCTAATCTATTTCTCTAAGCCCATAGAATGTGTTGTTCATAATGTGTCCATTACACATATTTGTTAGCGTAATGCAGAGGTAGTGTCCGATATGTTCACATGGTCGTGAGCATGAGCTGTTAGAAGCTACAACCATTGTGTGTGTGTGTGTGTGTGTGTGTGTGTGTGTGTGTGTGTGTGTGTGTGTGTGTGTGTGTGTCAGTAAATTCAAAAATTGTCCATCTACGTGTGATAAACTTTAATGTGCGTGTATGTATAATTGGGTCACATTGTATTTCATTATTGTGTGACTAAAGCGATTTGACAGTGGCCGGAGTCGTTGCTATATAGACAATATCACGTATAGACGTATATAGTGTTAAACTGAACTTCAGTAAAACTTATCGAGTTATGCGCCTCTTAATAGTGCATGTATCAGAAATTACAATCAAATCCGAGTGTCCTTACGTAGTGGAAATCCTTGTAAACCCAAATTTATATAGAGAAAAGTGGGATTTAAAACATTATTGTTCTTATTTCTGTTCAAAACTAAAGGATTTGGTACATGTACTTGTTAGAACCGCAGACGGAAATATCAGTTTTAGAACCATAAAAGAAATTCAGTGCATTTTCTTGCATACCAAATAAGAATATTCGACATTTCCACAGGGTGTGGAAATTCTTATCTCACCATTTGTATCTAATCCTATTTAGCCCACCCTGCAATAAAGTACATGTATTGTCAATGACAGAATAACGGAAACTTGTGTAAAATGGCTTACAAATCCGTCTGAATCGCGAAAAATGTACTTTGTCGATAAAATTTTCCTGCCTTTTGGCCTTAAAATCACAAGTTATGATAAAAATAAAGATGGTAATGTCCATTTTGGTCAAAAATTGTTGAAAATTGCGAATAATTTATGACCGCTAAAACATTTTGAGAATATTTATCATATCAAACCTAGAGTATATGTAATTATCCCTGTTTATTTTGATACTGAACTTTATGAATAGTCTTACTGTGTTTAGATGTTTAGATTTTTTTACCTGCTACATTTGTCGCCCACCGAATTTAACCGCACTGAGGCTAACGAGTGCCAACAATCTAGTTTTCAGCAGAGTAAAAAAACATATGTAACATATTTAATCTTGTACACCCCGTATTCTCCCCATGAAGACGGATCTTCAAAGATTATTTATTACACGAATTCGTTCACATAATGTCCGACACGCCATGGAATGAACCTCTGGGAACGGCATTGAAATATGAAGCAGGGTTATCAGAAACTCCAGACTAATAAGCAATTTTAATCTATTTTATTTATCTCCGCTGTTGAATATTATGTAACCCTTATCCTGCTGAATCATGACGACACCTGCCTCAGCAAACAGTGTAGATCCTGATCAGATGGCTTCTTCAGAAGCCATCTGAACAGGATCTATACTGTTTGCCATTCCAGGCATACATTATATCAAATAATTTGATTAGTTGATAGCCAGAAATTATGAAAAAGTTAATGTATTCAGCAGGACAAGGGTTAAACTATCTATGCTATATTTGAGACAAATTACCAGAATGTCCTCATGTCACATAAGGATGCCCATGTCATTCAGGTAGGGACCATTCCAAAGTGTTTTAACCATCAATCAATGACTTTAGAAAATGCTTTGGGTAACTTCAAGTGGAGAATGCCCTGGCGTTACTGATTAGTTGAAGATACCCACTTTAGTGACACAGTAAGGAACATTTCTGGTGGTGCGTCTCATTTTGTTATAGACTAGTCCATATGAAAATTGTACTCATCATAAAAAGCGAACATTGAATACTCAAACACGCATGCGCAACGCCTGCACACAAGTCTGCAACCGTACAGACATTGAATGTTCTGGCGAGACTGTGCGATGTTCAATGTTCGCAAATGAGATAAGTACGCATTTCACAAGGACAAACTCTTAAATGAAATATATCTCAATATTTGTATCACAAGACAATGTTCTCTATCACAAGGGTAACAAACACAACAAATAATTTCATGGGAACTTCCACAATATTACGAAAACACGCCTATTCAAATATATTGAACATTTTACCTGCAAAAAAATGAAAAACAAAATCAGATAAAAATGTGATATTTTTAACTCATACATGTTGGGTACTCGTCTCGGTAGAACCGTCTCGGAGTGCAGGTTCTAACGTGTACCCACAATCTATGTATTTAAGCAGAAATAAAAAGAGTAATTTATACCCCTATAACCCCAGGTTTACTATATGACAGTGGGGTTTAAGGTGGTGGTGGTGGGGGATCAAATCATATAGACATGTGGTTGTGATGAAGCAATTCTTGTTGAAAACAATAAATCAAAACAGTATGGTTTAACTAGAAAACTGGCACGGAACTCCTTTAATTGGACGTGTTGAATGTGTGCAATTATGTTTGTTTGTTTGTGTTGGAGTTTAACGGCCCAGTCAACACTATTTTATGTCATTTTTGAGCCGGTCAGTTTACCTAACCACACTTTTCCTGGGCAGGCTTATACGTATGTGGTTAACCAGTACAGTGCACATTCTTTCGCCAGAAACTGACAACTGCCCTTCTTGAATCAGCGGAAGGGAGAATGACCGTAGAAAAGATTTCATGACCTCTCTTAACCTAACTTTTTATAGGTACATGGTTATACATTATATTTCTTATTTCTTTGCAGTATAAATCAGGACAGAAGCCATTTAAACATGCATGGGTGTGTTATCATAATGATGTAGTGCATTATAAGTTTCGTATCTCCAAAATGGTTAACTTTCTGATGAATAGTTGTGATATTTTTCCTATGTATACTTGAAACATAGGCTGTGTATGCTAGTTAGAACCACCTCATTGAGGCGGTGCTATAGAATATCCATAAGCAATGTTATTAAGCAGAAATAATAAAAATAATGAATTCCCCCGCCAACCCTTTTTTTGGTGGAAAAACTTCTAATATATTTGAATCGGCGTGTTTCTGTAATGTTCATATAAAATAAAAAGGAAGTTTGCTTTTTCTCGATATATACCAACAAACAATATTCATCTCCAACTGTAAAAATTTCAGAATTTTCTACACACTCCATGGAATATACCAGGTTTCTCCAATATCCTCTGTCTCTTTATTCCGCCATGATGTGCGATTTGAAAGTGAACTTCTTGTATTTTTTTTCTTTTTATTTCTTATAAAAATGGATATGTACATGTAACCCATCATCAATTTACATGGACACTGCAAGTTTCCGAAGGATTACTAAAATGCGAAGCCTTTTGAAATGCGAGCATGTGCAGGAATCGAGGAAGCTATACCTCAACAGCCTATTCAAACTTAAGAGCCATCGTCACTAACTTTAAACAATTTAAGAGTCAGGGCAGGCCACTTTCAAATTTCTAAGTGGGTTTACCAGCACTCAACGTTCGGTGGGTTTCAGCTCTGAGCGGAAGCACCATGCAGCCCAATCTATTTCTCCAAGGCCCGATGGGCGTGAGCGCTCATTCGTATTTGAAAAACATGAATTGAATATGCTAATGACTGTTTTTCTCATGCACTGGTTTATGGATGGCTTTAGACACTTTCTTCTTTACCCATATATGACAATGGAATCATCCACCCATAAGTTTGGCGTGTTCGATTATTATATTATCAATGTATAACTGTTAGCCAACGACCTAAAACATGGATGCTAGGAATATATGGGTTATTATTAATTGACTATCCGGTATTGTTCGGAGGTCATCCGTATTACATGTAACACTCGGGTAAAAAATTAATAATCATGTTTTTAATGGTGTCAATTAATACAATTACCATTAATCAAGTAATTTCGTATTGTCCAAGTTACAGGTCCTCGATCTGCTGTATTGGCCTCGGCCTTTGGCCTCGGGCCAATGCAGCAGACCACGGACCTGTAACTGGGCCAGTACGAAACTACTTGATTAATAACATTATAATTTTAAGTTGTTCTCTTCGCCATAGGTCAAGATATTGATCGTTATTTTCTGCTACATCATAACTGTAGCGAATATGGAACAATTTACATGGCTTTATTTGTCTGACTTTATAAGGATGCCGCTATGGATCAGTTTTATGATACCAGTTTTCTTATCTCCTTATTGGAAAATTGTCTGAATTGTCAGGTGAATACGAATAGTTTTTCTCACAAGAGATTCGTTTTCACTCAATCTATGACGGATTTTAACATTAACCCTTATCATGATGTCCACGACAACCCCTATCTTGGCAAACAGTGTAGATCCAGATCAGATGGCTTCTAGCCATCTGATCAGGATCTATACCGTTTGACATTCAGTTTATGAATTTGTAGGAATAAATAACATCAAGTAGTCTGATTGGGTCAAAGTGAGAAATGGGTGAGGCTAAACTGAATATCCAGCAAGAGAAGAGTTAAAATGTTTGTTTGTCCTGCTGAAGACAACAACCATACAATTGCAAACAATGTAGCTCCAGATCAGATGGCTTCTGTGGTTTGCCATACAGTTTATGAACTGGGCGGAAGATCGGTTGATAGTAAGTGACAATGGGAATCTGCGGGATCGGGTCCCCTGAAACAAACTCCTTCCAAAATAGAATGTCAATACAAGAAAACAAGATACTGAATGCTGTTTAAAACCTGGGGATATTGCGCCTAAAACGATAACTTAAACAGTAATAGTTTTTGTGTATGTTACAAACATAAACAATATTATCAACACATAAAAAAGAAATTATGTGATATGTAAAACATCAAGAGCTGTCAGAGAACAGCATAACTCGACTGGCCAGTGATTATATAGATATGAACATTTTGAGATTAGCTGTAAAACTTCAGTCTGACCCCCAAGCCCCACTCAAAGGCCCGACCTAGAGATATGGAATAAAATCTAACACTGTTGCATGATTATATTCCAAATACTGGCGCACAGATGTGGGTGCTAAAAGAAAACTGTGTTGTAAAATTTTGAATTGAACATGACCTAATTCGATGGCTCCTAGCCCAATTCCAGGGCATGAGCCTCGGGACTGATCATCACGAAAACACGCCTATATAATTTTGACCCCCTTAAACCCACTTTTATATAGTAAAACTGGGGTTTGTAAGGGCATACATTATTTTTCTTATTTCTGCTCAAAAACATAGATTGTGGGTACGCGTTAGAATCGCCTCGCCGAGGCGGTTCTAACGAGTATCCACAATCTATATTTTGAGCAGAAATAAGAGAAATATCACAATCTTTCATCTGAAATTTTTCATTTTTCGGTGGTAAAATTTACAATGTATTTGTATAGGCGTGTTTTGGTAATGTGATATGGAACAAAAGTTTACCCATATTCCAAACAATAAAGGTTGCTAAATTAGCTTTTAAAAAGTTTGTTGTAAAGGGGAATGGGAACACCTGACTGATTTTTTCCGCCATTTTTCAAAGGGAGACAACTTTCGGGACTTCCTGTTCGCCTTTCTATAAGCCCTGTCCCAGGGGAAAAGGGGTCTACTCTTAAAGAAAAGAATTTGCTCCTGAGGAGCAAATTCTTTCCCTTAAGAGTTGACCCCTTTTGACATGGGAAACAAAAATACTTTTGCAGGAGTTGCCTCCCCTAAAGGTGTTCCCATTCCCCTTAAGTGAGTGTGACCTAATTTTTTTTAATAAGCCCCATGCCTGGACCTGGCACCATAAAGTGCTATTTACCCAATTTCTGACACCAAAGCCACACCCCGGGCCTGACCTTGGGGCGGTTGTTAGGGAACAGTTGCTATCATTTTTAAGTTATAATACATGCATTCCAAATAGGAAAGGGTAACGGCGGATAGTTGCTGAGTCATGAACTTTTAAAACACCTTGCTGTAAAACGTTTTAAGTGTTTTAAGTGAGTGTGACCTAATTCTTCAACACTACGTCGCCCCACCGTAGGACCTGACCCTAGGGACGATAGTTATGGAATAAAAATTTACCCCCTTAAGTGACTATATTCTGCATTGGAAAGGGTTATAAGCAGCTGCTGGTTAGATGTGAACTTTTATAAAACATTGATGTAATCATGCGATCATGACCTGATTCTTGACCCCAAGACCTTGACCCAGGGGATCGGTGTTTCATGATAACAGTTTACTCTACCGTTTGATTTCATTCTAAATATCTCAAGCCTTTGTGTGATGAGATATGAACTTTCAAAAAGATTTGATGTAAAATTTCAGTATATTTGACGTAGTTCTGGACCGCTAAGTCCCACCCGAGGGCCTGACCCTAAGATTTGGTGTTATGGAATAAAGGTGTACCCTTTTATATGGTTATTCCAACTATGAAATGGGCCCCGTCAAGCGATTTTGGTACTTATCGCCTATGCGAGCACCGAAGGTTCAAGCGAGCCTGCGCATCCGCACAGTCTCGCCAGAACCTTCGCTGCTCGCTCATACAAGCAGTGAATCAAGAGGAACCTTCAGACAGAAAGCCATATCCCTGGCCCCTATGAATGGCTGGGCATGCGCAGTTAAAATTTGTCATGACGGAATGCTCGAAGACACAAATTCGCTTGGCGGGGCTCAAATGATTTTGGCAGGTGGTTAATGAGACACGAACTATTAAAATTTTTCAAGTGGGCGTGACGCGGGCCAACGTTCGGGTGACAACAATATCTCTATTGAATTTTTAATTCAGGCGAGCTCAAATGTGCAAAATCCTGTCTTGAACACTACGCATTCATATCAGCCTCTTGAACACTACGCACAAGTACATTGAAAGGTGAAATTTACAAGGTACAGTTAGTTATTCTTTTCATATTCTGCTCCAGTATTCACCTTATTTGCATTATCTGCTGGTTCCTAGTCTGAAGGTTATCAGCGTTGGTAAAACAGGTAACCAGACCTGGTCTGGTTGCCTGTTTTTTCAATATTGACAATGTGCAAGCTGGAAGCCAGCAAATAATGCAAATATGGTGAATATAGATTGTTGTACTCGTCAGAACCAGTTCAATGAGACACTTCCAGCGTAAACGGACACTTTATGTGAAAGTATCTCAGACAAATAAATATATAGGACTTACTTTCGCACGACAAAATTCTTTAACAAGAGTGACTTATTTGTGTTATGGTTTGTCTTTGAGTGTGTGTATCGATTTCCAGACACTTCGGCCCCACTACCACCTCGGCCCCTAGACAGGTCGGCCCTAAACCAAGTCGGCCCTAGACACCTCGGCCCTAGTCACCTCGGCCCTAGACACCTCGGCCCCACTGTCACCTCGGCCCCTAGACATCTCGGCCCCAAAGACACCTCGGCCCCACTTTTAATATCTGTTAGGGTATGGGCAGTTATATCATGTTAAAATCGGCCCCGCCCATCGGGACTTCAAGAAACCGACAGCCTGTGGCATGAGTACTGGTAAACCGCTTAGAGGTTCTAACCCTGGCCAGGAAAAGCGGTGCGAGTCGGACCGTTCATACTTATAAACCCTATTGGTTTCATTGGTCTGCAGGGCTTGAGATGTCATTTCATCTCAATGCCGGGTAAAATTCCCACAAAATTGAAGGCAGCGTCTCAAAATGACCGATACAGTGTTGATTGGAGCGTTAAACGTCAAATCTAACAAACAAAACATCATGTTAACAAGCCCGTGTAATGAAGACCCCGCTAAACCCCAGTTTATATGAGGAAACTTGGGGCTCATAGGGACATACATTATTTACATCACGAAGACACGCCTTTATAATTTTGACCCCCTTGAACCCCACTTTTATATAGTAAAATTGGGGTTTACAGGGGTAAACCTTATTTTTCCTATTTCAGCAGAAATAATAAAAATATCACAATTGTTCGTTTTTTTTTCGGCGGTAAAGTTTACAATGCATTTGTATAGGCATGTTTTCGTAATTCTTATTTCTTCTCCAAGATACAGGTTGTGTGTACTGGTTAGAACCGTCCCAATGTGCAGGCCTGATCAGAATGCGTCTGTGACAACCTTTAATCACAACTAGTTTAATATTAATCTGTGTTATACAAACTAGTTATTTCTTAGATCCCTTTCATATAAGTTAACATACTTAGTAAACAGCCATCTCCTTGAGAACGATTGAACCAGTATCAAAGGTCTATATTTTCGAGCAGAAGTAAGAAATATAATTTTATCAACTTTTCGTTATACAATTTTGGTTTTACGGAATCTTCTATTAAGTTGTTAGGAAATAAGATCAAATTATTTGTTTGCTATTTATATTTCGTATAAAAATAACAAATAACCAATGAGACGTTTATAATAAATATAACAACGCATACACGACATTTTCGGGTTAACTTGGACTACACTCTTAGGACAGCTTATCCCCCGCCGCCTTCAATCGTGACGTTGACCTTGAGTCAGCATCACGAAAAGTGGGGTTTAGCGGGTTGTTCTAATTGTAAATATTTGATACTGATAGTCAAGGAGCCCTTTTCTACAAGAATATATAGGGTCATGAAGACTTTGCACTCAGTGCACATCCAGATCCATCTGATCTGGATCTACACTGTCATTCAGTTTTCGAATTTTAAATGAATACAATTTGAGGGTCTGATAGTCAGAAATGTGACTAATAAATAAATTAA
The DNA here is from genome assembly GCA_963580285.1 of Lucinisca nassula. Taxonomy (NCBI): domain Eukaryota; kingdom Metazoa; phylum Mollusca; class Bivalvia; order Lucinida; family Lucinidae; genus Lucinisca; species Lucinisca nassula. The sequence continues at coordinate 144,289,898 of OY757013.1, forward strand.
ATAAATAAAATATACAGTATACTTGTTACTGTCCGTCTTTATATATGAGCTGAAATGACTATCAAATAGGAATTTCTAAATGTGTGAAACTTGATAACAATGGAAATATACTGAGCAATTCCTACAAAAATACGAGCAGTGAAGACACAGTGCACATCCAGATCTACACTGTTTGCCACTAATATATACATATAGTACACATGTACATGTATCAAGTAATTTGGGTAACTGATAGTCAGAAATGTGACTAATAAATAAATAAATTTATTAATTAATTAATAAAGTATACAACATACTCGTTACTGTCCGTCTTTAATATGAACTAGAATGAAAATCAAATGTGTGAAAATTGATAACAATGATCTGTTTATCATCAAGGATCTCTTTATTGGGGTAAAGGGATTAGTAACACCTGGTTGTTTATCGAGCTTCACACTTTACTAATTTAAGTCAATAATTAATTGTTCTTGTAAAACTTTTTGCTAAATATTGTACTCACCTGAAATTCATTAATCCTTACCCCGCTGAACACGATAATCCTTATCTTTGCAAACAGTGTAGATCCTGATCAGATTGCTTGTGCCCTCTGAACCGGATCTGCACCATTTTCCATGCCGTTTTTGAAATGCATGCATACATAAAATTAAGGATCCATGACATTTCGTCTAAAACCGTTTCGTCTAAAGGACATTTCGTCTAAAAGACATTTCGTCGAATACGACATTTCGTCTAAATTTCGTCGAAAAGTGTCTAAATTCGTCTAAAAATGTCTAAATTTTTTTCGTCAAAATTTTTTTCGCCCAAGTTTTGTTTACACATATAATGGTAAGGAAAGACAGGTGATCTACGAAGGCTGATCTTTATTTGCCAGTGACAATAAATTTCTATGGTTTCAAAGTTAATAGTTTAGGTTGTATCCTTGTTGCAAAGACTTCCTAAGCCATCACGAAAACACGCCTATATAATTTTGACCCACCTTGAATTCCACTTTTACATGTATATTGTAAAACTGGGGTTTACAGGGGAAAATCCTATTTTTCCTATTTCTGCTCAAAATATAAATTGTGGGTACTCGTTAGAACCGCCTAGATGATTATTTTTTTAACAATAATAAGAAAATTATCACAATGTTTCATCTGTATTAGTATAGACAACAGGCAGATTGTCTAAAAATTGCAAAAACAAAAACAAAAAGAAAAAAAAAGAAAGAAAAATAACAAAGGTGCGACATTTCGTCTAAAATCCTTAATACTTTTTTCGACGAAATGTCGTACCAGACCGGTTTTTTAGACCAATTGTCGTATTAGACGAAGTGTCTATTCGACGAAATGGGTTTAGACGAAATGTCGTGCACCCAAAATTAATTGGTTTACTTTCGAGGATAGTTGAAGTTCAGCGAACCTGAACACTGATAATTACCTAATAAATAAATAAATAAATAAATTGTTTGTTTGTATTGGAGTTTAACGGCCAAGTCAACACTATTTTAGTTAATTTTCGAGCCGGTCATTTTACCTATCCACACTTAACCTGGGCAGGCTTATAGCAGTTAACCAATACAGTGCACATTCTTTTCGCCAGAAAGTGACAACTGCCCTTCTTGAATCAGCAGAAGGGAGAGAATGACCGAAGAAAAGATTTCATAATCAATCTCCACGAAAGAAAGTTGCCGACCCCGGTAGGTATAGAACCCGCATCCTCCTGATCACATGTCATACGCGCATCAGACTTAGCTACCGAGGCCGGATAAATAAATAAATAAATAAATAAATAAATAAATAAATAAATAAATATGTTAACAAATATAAGATTATCCCCCATCATCACCATGATTGACGAAACCGAGGATTTTTTTTTCTTTTTTCTTTGGTTTTACGGCCCCATCCACAGATCCATTCAGATTTCCATCCAATTAGTAAGTTTAAAGGATAACTTATTGAAATTAATTTAAAAAGTATTTCAACGGTGTGGAATTGTTTCGGATAATAAAAAAGCCTAAAGATGATCAAAAGAGCAGAAAAGTAGAAAAAAAGAGCCTGCTCTAAAGCATGCAGCGATGCAATTAGAATTATACATTGAAATAAAAGAGGGGAATTTTCAAATGTATCTTCCATTCTTCTTAAATGGACATATAGATTTCCTGTTTAGTAACGTTATAATATAATATAATAAATATATATGTTATAGGTTCAAATATTCGTGGCTCCCTATCAAAATAATCAAATCAGCAAATAAAAATAATTTAAAAAAAAAGAACAAACTCATCGGGCATCCAACCCAATCTCCTATTTAAGTGGAAGCCCCGTGAAAAGCAAAGTGGGGCCGAAGTGTCTAGGTATATGGGGCCGACGTGTCTAGGGGCCGAGGTGTCCAGGGGCCGACCCGTCTAGGGTTTCAATTTTATGTGGGGCCGAGGTGGTTTTGGGGCCGAGGTGTCTAGGGGCCGAAGTGTCCAGGGGCCGAGGTGGTTTTGGGGCCGAAGTGTCCTGCATGCTGTGTATCGCTTATATGTTTTTTGTTTTGGATAGCCAATTGGCCATATTGATGTTTCCATTAGGGTTTAGTTGTTTTATGTTCGGGTTTCTCTCCCTTTGGTGTCTCTGATGGGAGGTGTGTGTTATTCTTATCGATTCCTGATCATTGCCTTCACTTCTATTTCACATGTCCTTCTCATGGATATCTTTGCCTAACATTATGAAAATACCCTATTAAAATGTATTGCAAATTTTACCGCCAAAAATTCAAAATTATCAGTTAAAAAATTCTGATGTTTTTAATTTTTCAGCACAAAACATAGATTGTGGACACAAGTTAGAAAGGCGGTTCTAACGAGTACTCACAATCTAGGGTTTTGTGCAGAAATAAGAAAAATAATGCATAGCCCCATTGACCCCAGTTTTACTATATAAAAGTGGGATTTAAGGGGGGGGGGTCAAAATTATATAGGCGTGTTTTCGTGATGAATGTCAAACCGACGGAAGCATATATGCTTTCCACATGCTATCTGGGTAATATGCATGAGACGTATGTGGCCATAGCTATTGTTCCAAATGGACACACGTTGCCGAAATTGACACACAGGCCCGTCTGTTACATAACGAGCCTTCGCAGCAGGATCTACACTGTTTGCCTCTCTGCTGGTGAATTTGACAAAACACCTATTGGGAAAAATGCACATATCCCACATTCAGAAACCCAGGGGTGAATAGGTCATGGGTTAACCCTTATCCTCCTAAACATGACATGCCCAACGTTTGAAAACAGTGTAGATCAAGATCAGTTTGCTTCTGAAGGAGCCATCTTTCCGAAGCCATCTGATCAGGATCCTCTCTTTTTGCCATGCAGTTTGTGAATTGAAGAAATACACTATATCAAGTAATTTGATTGGTGGATAGTCAGCAATAGGTGTGGCTAAATTAATTTATTCAGTGGGATAAGGGTTAAAAGTAGAGCTTTAATAGTTGCTTCCCTTGCTAATGCATTCATTTCAATTAAGTAATATCAGTCAGACTGAAAATGTCGGTTTTAGAAGCCTTTAACTCTCATCATGCTGTTCACGACAACCCCTTTCTTTGGAAACAGTGTAGATCCAGATCAGATGGCTTCTGAAGAAGCTATCTGATCAGGATCTACACTGTTTGGCATTCAGTTTATGAATTTGTAGGAATAAATTACATCAAGTAATCTGATTGGTTCAAAGTCAGAAATGGGTGTGGCTAAACTGAATATTCAGCAAGAGAAGGGTTAATTAGTTTAACTTGCAATTTGGATTTCGATATAAAACTGTTTCCTCAGTGGAGTTATTTTTAATCGCATTTTTGGGGTCGATTGTTTATTAATCGAACCAAAACTACTGACTACAAAATCCTCTCCAGGGCTCAAGTCTAAGTGACAGGTAATTTTCCCAGCCTAAACGCAGATACAATCGATACACCACCCAGCAGGCAGGCACATGACGTAATTTTGACGTTTCGTCAACGTCGGGGCAAAGTCATGAATTTCATGCAACGTCACATCTACGTTGCACCGACGTTGATTTGACGTTGCCATTGCAACGTATGCCAGCTCGGCAGTGCTGTCAATGCTTTGATTTATAACATAAAATTTAATAAGCAACCTCAAGAGCAATTCTGTTTCTGCCTTTTGCTAACTACAAAGGTGCAGATCAGCATGCACATCAGCTCTGTTAATGCTCATCAGCCCAGTCTAATCAAAATCTTGGTGTTCGCTGCTAGAGAAGTATAATATCTCTTGTTTCTATATAAAAACTTTCAAGACACACTTCACGAAAACATGCCTATATAATTCCCAACGTTTATATAGAAAAAAAAACTGGAGTTTTCAGAGGTATACCTTTTCTTTTTAATTTTATTTCTGCTCTAAATTATAGATTGTCGGTACTCGTTAGAAACGCCTCGTTAAGGTTCGTGAAGGCGGTTCTAACGTGTGCCCACAATCTATATTTGAGCAGAAATAAAAAAAAATATCCCAATTTTTCATCTTAAAATTTTCTATTTTCGGCGGTAAACGTTTTCTATAGTCGTGTTTTCGTAATGTGCGTGCGCGTGTGTTTGTGCGTGCATGCGTGGGTGCGTTTTGGGATTCCCTTACAAGAGAAACAAAATCCAAAGGTGTTTTTGTCACTATTTGAAAATGAAACTACTCTAGTTGTGCTCTATCATTTTCGCAGGTAATGCCACATTGCAACCGGTTTTCTGAGTGACGTCATCATTTGATTCCAATGAGAAAGCTCTGTACCGGAAGTATTAGCACCAACAATCACGTGACCTAAAGATGGTGTTCTGTTGTCTGGTAGTAGTTCGGCAACAGTTATCCTAAGTTGTACATTCTGGAAAGAAACGCAAGTATGATTTTTACGTGCCAGTAAAATTCGTAATCGTAAAAACATGCACACCCGTGCATTCTTTTCACATCACCAAAATGTCTGCTTTTCTGATGGAAATCCGCGATGTTTTTTCTTATCTATACTACAAACATTGGTTGTGGATGCCGTAAGAACCGCATGATTGAGGCGATTATAACGAGTACCGACAAACTATGTCTTGGAACAGAAATAAAAAAAAATAATGTACACCCCCGTAAACCCCAGTTTTCTCTATATATAAAATGGGGTTTAGAGGTGTTTATTTCACGGACTTGTTCACGTGATGGTAATCAGAAAATATAGTGCTTGCAAACATTCACTATGAGTACTCCTAAGAACCGCTTATAAATAAGGAAAGCGGTACGGTATTATTTATTCCATCATATAGTGGGAGGGGGTTCTAGTTACAGTTAAGCACACACCTGACCGTACCAAAGCTTAAACCTTGAAACCCGAGGACAGACCCGGTTTTTATACTCCAAACATAGGTTGTGTGTGCTCGTTAGAACGAGTACCCACAACCTTTGTTTTACCGCAGAACTATGGAAAAAACTACCCTTTATCCTTGAAAACTCCACTTTTTTCTCTTTATAAAGTGGGATTTTCAAAGGGTTCATTTCACGGACTTTTTAACGTGATCTAAAACACCGGACAAGTGTTATGCCATTTTCCTATACACATGAATCAGCTGCATCTTTTGAACCGGGCACATGTCGTGACACTTGCATAAAATCTCAGTTTATATCCTGCATAAAATAATTAAAGGAGCAGAAAAAACAATAATAATAATTTGACATCGCCATCTTGTGTTATAAAATAACGAAATGTTTTGTGCGTGCATAGTCTCTGCGATCATGCCAACAAAAGGATAAACCCTGTCCTTTGTTGCTCTACTGAATGAATACAGATAAAGAAAAGGTATTGTTTTCGATATTTTCCGTAGGCAAATCCGGTCAACGAAACCTGAATGGATTTCCTATGCGCGAATGTTACCGTGTGTAAACTGTTACGGTAGTTCCATTTCCGTTTAAAGGAGTTCTGGCCCTTTGCAATTTTCTACCCTCCAGTCGCGCGAGCCTTTCCATTAGCCATTAAGTCACGAAAATGGCACTGTCGAAACAGAATTACATTGTCAAAACACATTTACATGTACACAACATTAACCTCCAAACCTAATGACCAGCTAAAAGTGGTAAAATATGTCAAGAATTTTTTGTTCCTTTTAATGATTTTGAGCAGTGTATATGCACGAACCTGGTCCTGAACATGATGGAGCAAATTGAGTCGGGGCACAGCATTTGTGTACCCAACAAAGACTCGGATCAGCATGGGCATCCGCGCAGTTTGATCAGAGTTTTCGTTGTGTGCTCTAAGGAAAGCTAAGGGCCCAATGCTTCTTCATGCAGTAAGAGAAATCACTGGTCACACTATATGAGCCCCGCAAAGCGAATTTGTGTCTTCGAGCATTCCGTCATGACAAATTTTAACTGCGCATGTCCAGCCATTCAGAGGGGCCAGGGATATGGCTTTCTGTCTGAAGGTTCCTCTTAATTCACTGCTTGTATGAGCGAGCAGCGAAGGTTCTGGCGAGACTGCGCGGATGCGCAGGTTCGCCTGAACCTTCGCTGCTCGCATAGGCGATAAGTACCAAAATCGCTTGACGGGGCCCATATGGATGCGCAGGCCGATCTGATTCTTCCCTGGGCCCACATGCAAATTAAAGGAAATGCTGTGCCCTGTCTCAATTAACTTGTTATCTGCAATGCACCCTATGTTTCCAAATGTAGCTGATATACTTTTTGACATTTACCCTTTAGGTGCATTAGTTAGCTATTGGAATGCAAACTCAAGCGACATCACAAATTTATTTAGTATTGTCTAAATATACCATAGTTCTCACTAATTTGACTGAACGATGGCGACATGGCTGTTAACGGAATAACTGTGTTGCGTCTATGTTCTTGTTTCATATTTCGCCCTCAACGCATAACTGTTCGTCTCAATTTGAACAACATCGGGTCATGTGCAAAGTAAGTGGAGGTAGACAAATTGCATTCAATTCTTAAATGAGCCCCGCCAAGCGAATTTGTGTCTTCGAGCATTCCGTCATGACAAAGTTTAACTGCGCATGCCCAGCCATTCAGAGGGGCCAGGGATATGGCTTTCTGTCTGAAGGTTCCTCTTGATTCACTGCTTGTATGAGCGAGCAGTGAAGGTTCTGGCGAGACTGCGCGGATGCGCAGGCTCGCCTGAACCTTTGCTGCTCGCATAGGCGATAAGTACCAAAATCGCTTGACGGGGCCCAAATGCTAAATTGCTTGAACTCTTGTAAATTTTAACGTGATGAAAATACATGTACAATGCTGGCATCTGTACTCATTATTGCTGTCATATATACTTACTGATAAGACCGATGAGGGAACAGAGAATATCATTGCTTCATTAAAAATTGGGTTCTTTTCTCCTCGCTTTACTGTCGTCTTCTTTTTGCTCACCTTCTTCCCATTTTGTAAGAGGTACACTTTGACAAAAGGGTCTGAAAAATACAAGAAGGGATCATTTAAAGGAACGAAGTAGGGTCTATCTGGTGATAGGTGGAGGAAATTTTCTAAATCTGCATGAAACAATAATTGTAAGCATTTTTTTCTTTATTTATTTATTTTTGTTTATACAATATTTTCAGAAGGTGACACTTTTAGCTCAAAAAGCCATTCTACCAAGTTGCCCGATATAAAAACAACAATATACAAAGCAAATAAAACAAATATTACATACAAATATTCACATAATGTACATATTAAACAATGGTAAGAACTACTAAATATGTATGCAGGATGTAATAAGACAGACAGTACCTAACACTGAATTAAGCGTATGTGATAGTTTTGATGTATGTTTTGTCTAAAGACTGATGTGTCAAAATGAATTTCGTTAAAGTTTTGAAACTTGAAAAAGGTTAGATAGAATCTAAAACGAGTGAGTGTTTGAGTTTTACGTCCCACCAACAGCTAAGGTCATACGGAGACGGGACCTCGGTTTAAAGACTCATCCGAAAGTCTGGAGAAGCCCGGGATCGAACCTGCGATCCCTGGTTTACAAGGCGAGTAGCATAACCACTACACCACGGAGGCTTCTAGAATCTAAAACGACAAACTTGAGAATAGTTCGTATAGGATTACAGATTATACATATTAAAAGTAGCAAGTATATTTGTAAATAGGTTAAAAGTTTTAGCAGTTTGATAAAACAGATAAAACATGTTAAAGATATTGCTTCACAGATTTTTTGAATTCATTTAAGGAACATTTGTTCTTAGAGACGGTTGCAATAAATTCCATAACCGTGAAGCTGAATCCGAGAAAGACTTGTCGTATAGCGCAGTTCTTGATCTTTGGACCCATAAAATGCAATTTGAAGATGATCTCAATGAACGATTATGGGCGATTGACATTGGTTTAATTAGATTTGTTATGTATGTTTGTGTCGTATTGTAGGTAAAAGTTGCTTTGTTATAAAGCATTCGTTTAGAAATTGAAAGCCACCCAAGCTTTTGGAACATTGTCACCGATGGCTTCATGAACTCAGCTTGTAAAATGCAGCTGGTAGTTGCAACTATGAGATTCTTTCAAAATTACACCCAAAATCAAAAGAGGTAATACATAACTTTGGTAAAATATTTTCTGAATATTTTGTGGGACATACTTTGATAATTCTTTGAGAACAGATATTTTAGTTGATATCGACGAGCAAATGTAGTCAATGTGTTGTGTCAATGACAGATTTTCGGCAATGAAAATGCACAGAAGCTTCTGCTTAGAAACTCGATCAATTTCATTATAAACAATATATAAGGTTAATTTGATAGTGTCGTCGAGGCGATGTCTTGCTCCTACTAACATGTACGTAGTTTTAAAACAGTGTATTGTTATTTTATTTTGTTTAAAGCAGCTCGGCGAGGCTATCTATTGCAAGAGAAGAGCTCAAAGCAGATGCCTTTTGGAGAAAAAAAGCCATAACTGAGACGTATTCATTTGCCCATTTCCTTGCTTTGCAACGACATCGATAAAAGTATACCTACAGTAACCATTACAAACTTTCTTCAAGATGCATTTAGTTACATATGCCTAGCTTACGATGAAAGGAACATTGACAAACAGTGTATATTAAGGTCAACCGCCGCAGTACACTGCGTCTGATCTAGGTCTACAGTGCTTGACAAAAGCATGAGCTTTTTGTAAAACTTAACCAGACACTACTTAAATTGGTAATGGGTAATAGGCATTCGCACAATCTGATCAGAATAATCGCTGATCGCATGAACCTTTTGATAGCCTCCGGGCTATGTTGGGTCCGTGGGGCTGTATAAGTAGACATAATCTGACTCAGTAGAATGATCTGAGTCTCAGCTGTCCATTGTTTCATATCACTTATAGGAGTCGATTGCCTAAGGAGAAAAGAAGTAGATCAGGAATCGATACAATCAACCCACACCTCCCATCAGAGACACCAAAGGAAAAGAAACACGAACAATAAATAACCAGACCCTAATGGAAACATTAATAGCGGAAAGCCAAAAAGACAGTTATTTTCCCGCAAAATGGCCTATTGGCTATCCAAAACAAAAATATATAAGCGATACACACACTCAAAGACAAACCATAACACAAATAAACAGAGACAGAAGAACCACCTTTGAACGGCCAATGAAACGGATTTCACTGATGTTGGTGGCGGGGCTTAAATCGATTTTACACGGCCGCAATCCTCGCCCTTACTTGCGTCGCGATTTATAGCAATAATTTGTTCAGTCCACATGAAGGCTTCCTAACTCATCAGTGCAGCATCTCCGAGAAAACAAAAATCAAATAATCACAGAGATGAAACAACGAGGACTAGACAGTAAGAAACCACTGAAATGCTGGAGCAAAAGAAAACCTACAATAAGACTCCGACTGAAAATATTAGCTTTTTAAGGACAGAACACATCTAAAGACAGTATTCATATTTAAACGGTATTTCCTCCACTACTACTTACTGTAGTACTACATGTATAATAATCTGTATAATCAAATTTAGAGTTAAGACATCGAGCTTTGAATCAGGATCGGAGTCTAACTGTTGGTTTTCTTTTGCTCCAGCATTTCAGTGGTTTCTTGCTGTCGAGTCCTCACCGTTGTCTCACCTCTGTGGTACTTTGAATTTTGTGTTCACGGAGATGTTGCACTGATGAGTTAGGAGGCCTTCATGCGGACTGAACAAATTATTTGTCTAAATCGCGACAGAAGTAAGGGCGAGGATTGTGGCCACGTAAAATCGATTTAAGCCCCCCAGTGGAAATCATTCCACTGACCGTTCCAAGGCGGTTCTTCTGTGGCGATTTATTTATGGTGTTGTTTGTTACTTACTGTGTGTATCACTTGTGTCTTTTTATTTTGGATGGCCATATGGCCATTTTGTGGGAAAGTAACTGTCCTTATGGCCTTCCTTTGTTTGGGTTTCCATTATGGTCTGGTCGCTTAATGTTTGTGTTTCTTTCCCTTTGGTGTCTTTGATGGGTGGAGTAAGTTAATTGTATCGATTCCGGATCTTTGTTTTACTTCTACTTTACTAGGAGGCCTTCATGCGAACTTAACCAATTATTTGTCTGAATCGCGACGGAAATAAGGTCGAGGATTGTGGCCACGTAAAATCGAATTAAGCGCCCCCCCCCCACCCCAAGCCCCACCTCCGTGGTTTACGTTTAACTTACCGTTCCAAGGTGGTTCTTCTGTCGTGGATTATTTTTGTCATGGTTTGTCTTTGCGTGTGTGTATCGTTTATATTATTTTGTGTTGATAGCCAGTTCACCAGTTTGATGGAAAGTAACTGTCCTTTTGGCTTTCCGGTATTTATGTTTCCATTAGCGTCTAGTTGTTTCATGTTTGTGCTTCTTTTCCTTTGGTGTCTCTGTTAGGAGCGGTGGGTTAATTGTATCGACGCATGATCATTGCCTTCACTTCTAATTTACTATGATATCTTTGCGAAATTTGAAAAAATAAAAAATGGTTTCCTTTTATGGAGTCAACTTTTATCAAGCAATTCGAAGGGGCCCGTTTTCTAACAAAAAATCAACAAGATAGGTCCTTTGAAATGTATCAGGCATTTTCTTTAAAACTTCGGAAAGAAAGATGTACCAAACTTGATTTTCTGTACCAAAAATAATACGACACATCGAACAAAAGCTTCACTTGAACAGAAATCACACAGGGTACTAAAAATCTTGGGATACGTTTGTTCAAGTCAGGTCTTAAAGAAGCATAAATGCCAATTTTATCCGAGCGTAATTCACCAATAAGAAAATAGATAAATCACTTCAAGCATTGTCATGAAAATCAAGTCCATTTTCCAGGAAGGCAGAAAATTGTTTTCAACAGGCTTCTTTTCTCCTGTGTGAGATGGGTTACGTCCCTAGTCTCCACCAAGGACAAATAAGCAATGTGAAAATCTTACTTTATTAGCATTTTTGGTAGATTTAGTAAAATTGAATTTAAGGAAGTAGGTAAAATACGCGCATTTCAAACAATGAAAGTCTTACAGACCCGTTATATAATTATAACGGCCCTTCATTATCAGTGAAACCTCAATCCTTGGGAGAAAAGAAGACCCCTGCATACACTAAGTAGTTATAGATGGTTTATGGCATGAGAAATGTGATGCAAAAAGGAACCTTTATTGACTGTGAAAATTTTATGGCCAATGAACATCATGCTTAAATTCATAACAAAACATATCTCATCAGTCAGTTACTGTATTGTTTTTAAGTTTTATATTCCTTCAATTTTCGCGCGTTTTAATAACACTGGACTGCTAAATCCCAAACTTTATGTGTTACGCTTTGATGGTTATAGAGGATCTTACATGAGTGTTCATGTAATATTGAATTTATTAAACGAGTTGAAGAAAAGGGATAAAATGCGAGGCTGTGCCGAGAATTTTATCCCTTTTTTTCTCAACGAGTTTAATAAATTCAATAATACATGAGCACAAATGCAAGATACTATTTATCATATGACATTTAAAACGCATTTTATTCACGAATTGTTTACAAAAATGTCAATATTCCGCCGTTAGAAAACGCGACGTCATTAAAAACGTCGTACATGTAACGTTATGGGGCGTGTCTAACTTATTTGCATATTTAATCCACTAGTGGATTATCGAATTTATTACATGGCGTTATTACACTCTCAGACGCGACGTCATATGAATAAAATTGTTATGGAATATATATATATATATATTAATTCATTAAAACTGATAAATGTAGAATATTCTTGATTTAGGCACGGGTAAGACACGGATCAAAAGTAATTAGCGAGGTTATGTTGACTTTCAAGAAAGGACACGCCATCACGAAAGCACGCCTATATAATTTTGACCCCCCTTGAAACTCACTTTTATGTAGCAATACTGGGGTTTAGTGGGTAAAACCTTATTTTTCTTATTTCTGATGAGACGGTTCTAAAGTGTACCCACAATCTATATTTTGAGAAGAAATACCTTAGTTTTCTTATTTCTGCTCTAAAATAGCAAAAATGGGGTTTACAGGGTAACGCCTTACTTTTCTTATGTCTGCTGAGGCGGTTCAAACGTGTACCCACAATCTATATTTTAAGCAGAAATAAGAGAAATATCATACTTTTCCATCTTAAAATTTTCGCTTTTTACAACGGTAACAGTTACAATATATTTGTATAGGCGGGTTTTCGTTATGGCTTCTGTGAAGAGTAGATATTGTGTCAGAAGGTACCAGTTAGGAAAAATCAAGTCTACAGGAAGTCTCGAAAATTGTCTCCCTTGTTAAATGAAGTTGGGATATTATTCCAAGAATATGTGCCTATAAGAATATGTACTTTACCTCCGGCATCTTTACTGTCGGTCCACTTGAGGTTTCTAGCTTTGACAATTACAATGGTTAATCTTTCGGCTGTTGGAAGATAGCTTAGCGAGAACATTATATCACCGAATTCTGTTGGTTTCTGAAAAGTAAAATATGGTTATTGCACTAATATTGGTAAACTTTGTCCCGAAACAGGACATGGAAGGACAATAGTTTGCTGTTTATCAGTTACCCCCTATATTAATTTCATTGTAACACCTTGACCTGATAAACACATGCTATCTCAGGACAAGTGAGCTTTATCAGGTCAACGTGACATTGCGCTTCTATGAACTGGACTGCTGGTAAAATTGGCAACAAATGTAAGAGTGTACAATGGGTTTACTGATAAATAGAATACCAGATTCGTGTCATTATGATATCAAGTTTATCAGGCTCGGCTTCGACAACGCATGTAGAATCGCTCGGCAAGCCTCGCGATTCTACAAGCATTCTCAAAGCCTTGCCTGATAAACATGATATCAAAAGACACGAACCTGGTATTCTCTTTATACAAATCAAATAACTGAAAGCACTGATGGTCGATTGCCTCTTAGTGTAGGCTGAAAAAGTGGTCCTTAACGGGAATTTAAACGGTTTCCTTAAATTCCTTTGCTGTAAGCAAACAGTGTAGACCCTGATCAGACGCCGAGTTCCGCGGCGTCTGATCTGGGTCTACACCGTTTGCGAAATCGAACACATGATTCCAGTCCAGATTCTATAGATAGCCCTCTGACCCCACAGCGATAAGAATAGCGGGGCTTTTTTCTATAAATAACCATTTCTTGGATTTCTTACAAATCAGTGATAGTCACATGAACATTAACAACGAAAAGCGACTGTGCTTTGGATCGACTGACAAGCAGTCGACCTAAAAGTATTACACGAGCAACATCAGGTGAAAATGTATGTTCGGACATGTAAGTTTAGTGACGTCAGACAGCAGTTTGTGTATCCGTCGGGTCAAAATGCAGCATTGACTGTCTAGAAGAAAGAGCATTAGCTGACCTAGCTTACAGTGGACCCAGTGTTCTACAAAACCTACAATATAACTTGTGCCACAATCGAAAATGATGCGATTCTAACAAGTAGCTGCAAAACATTACGAAAATATGCCTGTATAAATACATTATAACTTTTATCGCCGAAAACAAATGAAAATCTGAAGATATTTTTCTTATTTCTGATCAATATATAGATTGTGGGTACTCGTTAGAACCGCCTCATCGAGGCGGTTCTAACGAGTACCCAAAATCTATAGTTTAGATTTGTTTCATTTGATGTTTAACGTCCCCATCAACACTGTAAAGGTCATTTTGGTGACGTTGCTTCCAATTTGTGGGACTTTTACCCGACATTGAGATGAAATGACATCTCAAGCCCTGCCACCCAATGAAACCAATTGGGTTTATAAGCATTGACGGGCCAGCTCGCACAGCTGTGACTGAGCATGCTTAGATCCTCTTAAGCGGTTTACCAGCACTCGTTTGCGGGTCGGTTTCAGTTCTGCGTGGAGGCATCATGCAGTCCATCTATTTCTTCAAGGCCCGATAGGCGAGGGCCGCTAACAAGTAGCTGCAAAATATGTTTGAACATGACGGAATCAGAAATAATTCCTCAAATTATACTCCGTGCGCCCCGTTACCTGGAGCTAAGATATTCACCTTATTTGCATTATCTGCTGGTTCCTAGTCTGAAGATTATCAGTGTTGGGAAAACAGGTAACCAGCCCCCACTGACCTTTCAAGGTCAGGGGGGTCTGGTTACCTGTTTTTCCAATATTGATAAAGTGTAAGCTGGGAGCCAGCAAATAATGCAAATATGGTGAATACATGTACATGCACCCTTTTAAACCAAAATGTTCGCCATATAAAGTCGTGAGTACAACGATATTTATTACTAGGACTCGTTAATGTGATGCAGACTGTTTTAACATGACGGAGTAGGAAATAATTCCCCAAATTATACTTCGTACGCCTCGTTACCTAAGCTAAGTTATACATGTATGTACAGGTACCCTTTTAAACCCCAAAAAATCGCTATATAAAGTCGTGAGTACAATGGTGTTTATGTATTTATTACTTGGACTCGTAAATCTGATGCAGAGAGGATATAGCATATTATCTCCTTTTAATCTCCGTTTCCCAGTTGGTAAGAGCCCATACTTTTTTCTTAATCATTAGGTCTTCTCACTACTGTGGGTTTGAGCGTCGCTCGGGTCACATGTGAGACGCCAAGTTCTGCATCGGAGGGTCAGGTATACTTTCTCCTGGCACTTGGTTTCCGCCCATTTCTGATTAACGATCGGCTCGAAATAGGTGAAATAATCTTGAAAGGCCGCGAAACAAAAAAATAAATGATCAGCAGTAAGACTACATAGGTACAGGAGTTGGTATGCCAATTTGAAAATGTTAAAGCTCTGCATGCTGGGCAATCTTTTCAGCAGACGACATTTTGAAAAATTTTCTTATTTTTCTAGAAAACAGGATTTGACATCTCATGCAAATTATCTCCTTAGGAGACAATTTGCAATTTGCATGAGATGTAAAATTCTGCTCTTGGAAAAATAAGGAAACTACCAACATTTTGTCGTCTGCTGAATTAGCCCAAATAGCGGTAAAGGTTAATGAAAACAATCGAATAGACGACCAGCAACCGCAATCCTGACACAGGCGCAGACTCGCCAAAGCCTATTGTGTTAATCTTGAAAGGGCAGTTAAACCAAAACCAGAAAAAAGACATCTTACCGTATTGTTTGGCTGCATACGTGCATTTGAACAATCAACATTGCTAAGGGTCTGAATTTTCCCCTGACTGAATCCCTTGCTAAAAGGAATATCGTTTAACAGAATGTGCTCCCATACTGGACTTGTATTTTTATTAGTTGCTTAGTAACTATATTTTGTAAATTACTTAAACATGCCATTTACATGCATGCCCGAGCATAAACGTCTACGTAATGAAAAAAAAACTTCATATATTTTAACCCAAGTATGGCAATACAATCTTCCATCTAGTCCACTTCCAAATATAGGAGTGCCACATTCTTTTTATACAAATATATTTGTGATTTAAGCAAATAGTGTAGGGCCTGATCAGACGCCGCGTTCTGGGTCTGGGTCTACACTGTCAATGCCAAAAAAAAGGCACGCTAAGCATACGATATTGGAAAATGATTTTTTTTCATTGAAAGAAGGTTTTTCATCAAACCTTCGTTTAAGTTCTCTAGAAGGCAGTAGAGTGCTCGGGTGCAATAAATGACAAAATGTCAACACCTGCTGGCAATATTACATGTTAGATTAATATTTCAAATTATTAGAGTGCGCTTTTGATGACGATGGTTTTTCAATATCTGCGTGCATGAACGTAGGACTTAAATATGACAGAAAACAGTGCCTACGTGACAACAACTCCCATGCAAAATTTAATTACCATGACGGATTCTATAAGTGAAATTTAATCAAAATCTATTTTTACAAACTATTGAGCGAAACGCAGTTAACAATCTCTGACGGATATCAAGGTCTCTGGTGTAGGCAAGTTATGTTCTATATAATAAATGTAATTGAAATCCGTAAATTTTCTCATAATATATTGAGCAGAAATCATTTTCTAGAGTATATCTGGTATAAATTGACGAAAAATGCCGAGTAAAATCCCAGGCGGGGTTGGTCAATAAATCTTTCACAAGTCATTGAGCGGAAACCATTTTCTGACGGCAATCAAGCCTTAGGGCAATAACTCTCGTACTTACAAAAAACACGGCTTAAATATCTCTATTCATGAAATTTGATCGAAATCCATCGATGCCTCCTTAGAGACGGACGGATATACACTAAAACTATATATCCCTATACTGCGTATGCGTGGGAGGAGGAGGGTTGTATTAGCAAGCAAGTTTCGGTCATGGAGGCTTCAGCATTGACCATTGTGTTAAGTTCATGACTTGGAATGGACTAAAGGGTCCTAATGGACATGAAATATAAACTTCACCCTGAAGATGAACGGAGAGAAGTTCCACCAGGTTAACCAAATCCGTGTAATGGACCCACTTTATATAGTGAAAATTTGGTTTTACCAGGGTATTCATTATTTTCCTTCTATTTTGCCCCAAAACATAGATTGTTGGTACTTGTTAGAACCGTCTCAATAAGGCGGTTCTAACGAGTACCAACAATCTATGTTCGGATATGAAATAAAAACAGTATCGAACAAATCAAAGAAATACGCCATTTTAGCACAGGGGTGTGTTATCGAAACGCACACCACCACACGACACTTAACACAAGCTTCAGTAAATAGAGGATCTTTATGGAACAGTATTTAGGTAAAAACTCAATTATGCAACATTGAGATTGCAATATGCAATTTTGATATTCTGTTATGCTTTATTCAGTTAAAATTGTGCAACACTGCATTATGATATTCATTTTTGTAGTCTGCTTTTGGAATTTGTGTAGTTTTCTTTCTGTTTCTCGTCCTATTTTGCAACTTGAAATTCCGCTTCTGCTTCTTCTAGTTCCCATTATTCTCGTTCAGTGGCGCTGTGATCGTTCTTTCGTACCGTTCCCGTAAACGTCCGCCTGTATTCGGCAGATACCCCAAAAAATCTGCAAGCGTATTGGTGACACGGAGGAGTGAAAGAAATGACAGAACTATATTTTTGGCATAAAACGGACGAATTGGGGACACTACACCCTGCCCGATAAAATCATTTACACATAATTTTTATTTTATATGTCAGACCAGGAATCAGCTTTGCTTGGTTTGTTTTGTGCCCAAGTTTTATCTAAATATATCGCAAATGTGTTCAGGCCATTGCACCTCTAAAATATAAATTTGTTGTAAATACTTATACTAATTCTGTATGGCACAGAAAAGCAACTGTCTAAATCGTGTAGACCTTTGTGAGACTGCTCCTTTAAGATCACTTGAAAGCAAACATAGTTACAACTTTCTTTCGTGAAAATGCTTTCAGATGAACTACGACTTACGTTTCCCTAACATTTATTTCTGATTTAGGGCATATCCAACGGAATTTCTAAAACTAGGCATTTTGGTTCTGTTGTTTGATTTGATGTTTTAACGTCACCGTCAACACAATATAGATAATTTTGGAGACGTTGCTTCCACTTTTGTGGGACTTTTACCCGACACTGAGATGAAATGAAATATCAAAGCCCTGTCGCCCAATGAAACCAATAGGGTTTGTAAGCACCGCTTTGGCTCGGTAGACTTAGATCCTCTAAGCGGTTTACCAGTACTGGTGTGCGGGTCGGTTTCAGTTCATGCAGCCCATCTATTTCTTCAAGCCACGAAGGCCGGGGGTCTGATTCCCTGTTTATTTTGTCACATGTTTATGTAGATGTTCGTAACTGTTTGTGTTAAATGCATTCATTAATTTATAAGAAAATAGAAAACTATCTGACTTTTTATACTAGATTTTTGGCTTCAAGTGACAAAACGCAAAGGTTTCCACTTTTTTTGACAAAACACAACGCGAAGCAAATTCTTTCATACCGGAGTGCAGGTGCAAAACCCGCACCTGCTACAATGTAACATATCAAGCGCTGGAAGCCTCTGTGGTGTTGTGGTTATGCTACTCGCCTCATTAACCAGGGATCGCAGGATCGACCCCGGGCTTCTCCAGAATTTCGGATGAGTCTTTAAACCCAGGTCCCCTCTCCGTATGACCTTAGCTGTTGGTGAGACGCAAAACTAAAAACGCACTCACATACCAAGCGCACCCCACGATTAAACACATCTTTATAATTCTGACCCCCTTCCACCCCCCCCCCCCCCACCCCCACACACACACTTGATCCCCACTTTTATAGAGTAAAACTGGGATTTACAGGAGTAAACCTTATTTTTCTCATTTCTACTCCAAAATATAGATTGTGGGTACTCGTTAGAACCGCATCGAAGAGGCGCTTTTAACGTGTACCCAAAATGTATATTTTAAGCAACAGTCAGAAAAATATCATCACGACTTTTCATCTTACAATTTTTGTTGTTGTATTTTTCGGCGGTAAAATGTACAAATCTAATGCATCAAAAACATTTTTTTTCTAGATTCTGTACACTTTAATAATAAGTGAATAAATAAATAAATAATGTCGTTAAGTTCCGCCAGGTAAACCTGGGTACGCTGTACGCGGTCTAACTGTAATAAAACAAGAAGAAGAAAAAACTTTGGTGTAGACCTAATACATGGAAATACATGTAAGTACAAAATGGTTTGGATTCAGCCACTCCATTTGCCAAATCGTTACATGTAGAACTTGAAGAAATATGTAGTAGGCTGGTTAAGACAGTCGCGACACTAGCTCAGCAAGGTTTTGCTGGCTGAAGACAGACGGACGGACGAACTGACAGACGACCAGCTAATATTTTTGCGTTGTGATTCTGTTGGATCAAAGCCATCATGCCCAAGTCTAACTTATGACGACAGACGGACATATGAATACGACAGCTGTCATTGTGACCACATGTGCGTTTCTATGGTTGTGGGTCGGGCCTGAGAATGAGTAAGTTATGTTCATAATAGTGACGGTGAGTATTTAAATCAGAGTAATAACGGGAATTGAGGCACTGGTTGTTGTTTACCAGTTTCCCCGTATGGTCAGCTGGTATGGTCCCAGGGAACGAATCCATGCCCGCGAACAGGGAGACCATCGCTCACTTACTTCCTGAGCGGACATATACATACTTCTATAATATCCAAACATTTGAGTTTTGAGTGAGGTTGGAATTAGTAACTAATATCTTTATAAGTAACACCTCAGAAGGATCAGATTTATGATAATTGTATGAATTCATCAATTTTAACAATCTATGCTCATTTCAAATCCATGGATTCGGCACAAACTAATCCCTCATGGTAATTTATTTTAGTAAATATTCAACGATAGAGTATTTTCCCCTTCGTCAAACAAGTATTAACTTTTAAATAAAAATCCTGTTTCTCATAAATATATAAATAAGGAACCCCGCTGTAAAATTCATTTTAAAGATGCAAACGTACACATTATTGTAAATATCCGAATTATTATATAGCTGGATAAAATTTATCGCTGCTGGCTTGAATTTGGCCCCTGGAAAAGCGAATGCGATCTTCTCAAACGGACGCTTGTCATCGGAAAAAATACGGCAAATCCACGGACATTACCGAACGTTACCGTCACCTCAATGACTGGTACCCCGTCTAACCACAGCAGAATCGAAACTGAATATTGCAAAATAGGACGTCCAAATGCCATATTTAAATACAAAGGTCTCAAAATACAATGTGCATGTTGCATATTCGAATAAAGTAGTAAGATATGGAAAGGTTCATAATGCAAAGTGCGGTTTCAACAATTCATTTTGTAATTGCACATTGCATAATTGAGTTTTTACCTTAATACTGTTCCATAGATCTTACATGAGTGTTCATGTATTATTGAATTTATTAAACGAGTTGAGGAAAAAGGATAAAATGCGAGGCTGTGCCGAGCATTTTATCCCTTTTTCTCAACGAGTTTAATAAATTCAATAATACATGAGCACGAATGCAAGATTCTATTTATCATATGACATTTAAAACGCATTTTTTCACGAATTATTTACAAAAATGTCAATATTCCGCCGTTAGAAAGGCGACGTCGTTAAGGACGTCGTACATGTAACGTTACGGGGCGTGTCTAACTAATTTGCATATTTAATCCACTAGTAGATTATTGAAAATATTACATATAGATTATTCATTCTCCTAGTTGAAATATGGGATTTATAAACCGAGGGAGGTAAAACAATCCGATAAAGAAACGAGTGCGAAGCACGAGTTTCTTTAACGGATTGTTTTACCTCCCGAGGTTTATAAATCCCATATTTCAAATAGGAGAAATGTATAATCTGTATATTACATGCACTTCCATAGACTTTTAGGAGAGTTTGGATCTTGAATTTTGGATCTGAATGCCCTTTCGTTCAGTTGACTGTTTACAGCTCATGTAAACGGTTCAATCAGCGAAGTGTTACAGAATCTGGGTGGAAGAACAACTGGATGGGCGCCATTTTGAAAGCGCTTTCTACAGTTTTGAACAAAAATAGAAGAAACAAAGTGTTTCAGTGATAAAACAAGTAAAACGTTAGATTAAATAAAGCAAAACTTACATCCTAATCAATGGTCATATCCATGTTTTCTTTTGTTTCAGCGTTGCATCCGACTCAAACGTCACGCATTCTGAATGTCTGTTGATATTTCTTAGACGCCATTACAATGACGTCATGAATAACGTCGCCGTGATTGAAACTTTCCCGCGTTTGAATAGAACAATTTCACTGCAAAGCGGTATCTCGTATCTTGTACATAAAGTAGTTCCAGCTGAAGGGATTTATTTCCCCGGCTAAGAGGAAATATTTCTTCTTAGCAAAAAGGAAAATACCAAGTTTATGTCTGGTAGAAATCATGGTATTTCTCTGTAATGCATGTAATATATGACGTTATTACACTCTCAGACGCGACGTCATATGATACAGTTAAATAAATCTAAAGAAAAACAACTGAAGATAACAACGGAGTGCCACAATTACAGTATACAGGCTACCAATGACACAAAGAGGAATAGTAAGGGGAGCAGTATGTTTAAAAATGCAGGCACAGAGAAAAAAAAAAAAAACAACCAGCTCTCTTCCGGGGAATTATTATACTAAACGAAGAAGAAGAACATGAATGCGATATCACTGCCATGGCGTGGGATGTTACCTTTGATACAGCCGGTCTCGATAGCTCAGTCGGATGCGCGTTTGACTGATGATCAGGAGGACGCGGGTTCGATATCTGCCGGGCTCGGCAAAATTCTTACGAGTAGATTGGTCATGAAATGTTTTTTACGGTCATTCATTCATGAAGGGCATTCGTCAGTTTCTGGGGAAAGAATGTGCACTGTACTAGTTAACCGCTTACGTATAAGCCGGCTCAGGAAAAGTATGGATAGGTACATGTTAACTGACCGCTCAAAAATGTCACAGAATAGTGTTGACTGGGCCGTTAAAGAGTCTGCGTTTCGTTGTCTTTCTTACTTCTTAAAATAGCAGTTTTGACTTTCCCACAAAATGGCCAAATGGCCATCCAAAATAAAAAGACATAAGTGATACACACAGTAAGTAACAAACAACAATATAAATAAACCGCCACAGAATAACCGCCTTGGAACGGTCAGTGGAAATAATTCCACTGGGGGGGGGGGGGGGGGGGGGGTTGCTTTAATCGATTTTACATGGCCATTATCCTCGCCCTTACCTCTGTCTTGGTATACACTAATTTAGTTTAGTCCGCATGAAGGCTTCCTAACTCATCAGTGTAACATCTCCGAGCACATACAAATAAAAAACTACAGAGATGAAACAAGGTTGAGGACTCGACAGCCATTGCTGGAGTAAAAAGAAAGTCAACAGTTATACTCCGAGGGGCCCAATCAAAGACGGAGAATCAGGCGCCAACCAACATAAAGACTACTAAAATAAAATTCCATTTATGTTTTTACGCTGGAACCGTCATATAATCTTAGGCCCTACCCACCGGTGTGCAATCAAAGAGGGAAGCAAAGTTGCCAACCGTGATTTGGTTAACCACCATGCATGCAGTCTGTTTTATAACATTTATGCTGTACCCAATCTTTATATATCGACGAACGATTTTACGAAATTGGGTACTAAAGTCATTACAGGCATGCAATCTGTTTCAGCAAAAATAAGAAAAATAATAAATATCCCTGTTTATTATCTCTGCTATGTAAAAAGTAATTAGATGAAGATATTTTGGCAGTGATATTCCCCGGGCAATAAATTTGGATATGTCTGGATTTTGGTTTCCGGCTTCGGATGTTTGTTGCCTCCCCTGTGCTTGCGCCATGCGGGTTTTTCCCAGATGGGACTGGAAGCAGTAATTTCTGACAGAAACAACAACACAAAAATGGCGTCTGGCATGTCTGACGATGCAGCTCTAAAAAATCAAACAAAGCAGACCCAGACCAGACCACTTCGAAGGAACAGTCTGATCATGGTCTACGCTTTTGAACTAAAACCTCATATTGTTGTCTACACTGTTTAGCTCAAACTGAAACTTCTGTCGCGGTTTATTTTTAGGTATGGTTTGTCTTTGTGTGTGTGTATCGCTTATATCTTTTTGTTTTGGATATCCAATTGACTATTTTGTGGGAAAGTAACTGTCCTTTTGGCTTTCCGCTATTGATGTTTCCATTAGGGTCTACTTATTTCATGTTTGTGTTTCTTTCCCTTTGGTGTCTCTGATGGGAGCTGTGGGTTAATTGTATCGATTCCTGATCGTTGCCTTCACTTCTATTTTGCATATTGTTCTTATTTGGTTATTTGTTTTCTTCAATGAATGTTTTTTCGAAACCAGTTGGGTAATAAAACATGTATTTCGTACCTTTTTGGGGAATAGTCAAAACCATTGCCCCCAGGCTGTTGCGTTTGACCCTTATATTTTTGTACTTTAAGCAATCAGCGAAGACCCTGATCAAACGCCGCTTTCTGTGGCGCTGATCTATGTCGATACTTTTCGCCAATGTCCCAGCACATCACAAGAACACGCCTATATAATTTTGACCCCTTGAAATCCACTTTTATGTAGTAAAACTGGGGTTTACAGGGGTAAAGCTTATTTTGTTTTATTTCTACTCTAAAATATAGATTATGGGTACTCGTTAGAACCGCCTCATCGAGGCGGTTCTAAACGAGGCGGTTCTAACGAGTACCCATTATCTATATTTTGAGCAGAAATAAGAAAAATACTACAATTTTTCATCTGAAAATTTTAGTTTTTTTTCGGCGGAAAACTTTACAATGTATTTGTATAGGCGTGTTTTCGTAATGACACGATCACAGATCAAGTCAGCATTCTTGACACAGCACTCTGGCGTCAAAACGACCAGAATGCCAGCAGCTATAAATAACCGTACACAAAAAATGATAATCACGTGGACAACAAATACGAAAAGCTACAGTGCTTAGTAACTTTGACAAAAAAGTTTTTGTGCTTTCCGGTTTGATATTTAAATCAAAGAAGATTCTTACGTCATCAATATCTCTTAGGTTGAGCCACATTTTGATTGGTAGTCGAAGGTCGACATCACCGACTCTGATCTCGCTCTCCCCTATCACTTTATGGCGCTGGTATTTGTCAATGGAAAACAGCTGAAACTGTAGAGTTCTCGTTTCTAAATCTTCTATCTCTATGTTGAACAGGAATCGCTCTTTAAACACCGGATCTGTCGTATTTCGCTGAATCTAGAATAAAGTTGTCAATTTAACATAGTAATTAGGCGGGAATATCTTCGATTTTGTTCGGGCTAATACACAAACTCATGCATGGTGCATGTAGTACGGAAAGGACGTCAATCTCAGTTCATTTGATCAAAATAGAAGGGACGGCAATGCCCCCGATTCAGTACATTCCATTTTATTTTATTTATTTAATTTTATTTTGTTTTGGCTTTACGGTCCTTTCAAAATTATTTTACTCATATCGAGCCCATCGTTAATCAAAGGTGGGCGAAAACCGGAGCACCCGGAAATAAAACACGTGACCTTCCATTGCAGAACTTGGCGTCTCACATGTGACCCGAGCCAGGCTCGAACCCACAGCGGTGGGGGTTCTAAAGAGAAACGATCAGAACTTATACAATCAGATCCCAAATTCTTCCCACAATATCACTAGGGAAAGAAGTCAAAACATAGAATGACGACAGTAAACAAAACGGACAACAGTTAAACCGAGTCAGCAGTTCTTTCCCAACCAGGCGGTGACTCAGAATATCCAAACCTAACTAAAAAGGAGCAATATACATACGAGGGGAGGGGGGGGGGTCAGAATCACCAGCATGACAAATATTAAACTGGAAGGACAAACGTAACTAAATGAACAACCAAAAAAGGGAAGAATAAGAGACATAATGAGTCAAGAGTCAGCGCTCTTATCCACTAGGCCACGGAGGCCCTCAGTTCAATTACCTTACAAAATAGAAGTGAAGGCAATGATCATGAATCGATACAATAAACCCACAGTTCCCATCACATCAGGCGAACAAGTCCGTGAAATAAAGACCCCCCTAAACCCCACTTTATATAGAGAAAACTGGGGTTTACAGGGGTAAACATTATTTCCCTTATTTCTTGTCAAAGACATAGGTTATGGGTACTCGTTAGAACCGCCTCAATGAGGCGGTTCTAACGAGCACCCAAAACCTATGTTTGGAGTATAAATAAGAAAAATATCAAACATTTTCATCAGAAAAAAATGCCTTTTTTGAAGTTTGAAAAATGTACTATGTGTACGGACGTTTTATCGTAATGAGAGATACCAAAGGGAAAGAAACACAAACATGAATTAACTAGACCCTGATGGAAACATCAATAGCGGAAAGCCAAAAAGACAGTTACTTTCCCCAAAAATGGCCAATTGGCTATCCAAAACAAAAATATATAAGCGACACACACACTCAAATACAAACCAAGACAAAAATAAACCGCGACAAAAGAACCGCCTTTGGGGGGGGGGGGGGGGGGGGGCTTAAATCGATTTTACGCGGCCACAATCCTTTCCCTAACTTCCGTCGCGGTTAAGACAAATACAACACGAAACAACTGAAATATAAACCATTACGCAAACACGCCTATACAAATACATTGCCACTTTATCGCCGAAAAAATGAAAATTTTATGAAGAAAAATTGTGATATTTTTCTTGTTTCTGCTCAAAACATAGATTGTGGATACTCGTTAGAACCGCCTCGACGAGGCGGTTCTAACGAGTACCCACAATCTATGTTTTTGAGCAGAAATAAGAAAAATAATATATACCCCTGCAAACCCCAGTTTTACTATATAAAAGTGGGGTTCAAGGGGGGATCAAAACTACATGTATATAGACGTGTTTTCGTGATGCAACAGACGGACTCCGGCTGGCCCTCTTTGAACCTAGCGAGTATCCACAACCCAAGTTATGGGACAAAAAAGGTGAAATAATTTATATCTACTGTATTCCCCATTTTGCAAATAATTTATATCTACTGTATATTCCATTTTGCTGCATAAGAAATGGAGTTTACAGGGATGTTCATTATATAGACTAGCTAACGCAATGATATTCGCCAACCATCACGTGAACAAGTCCGTGAAATGAACACCCCGGAGTAGAATAGAAGTGGAGGCAATGATCAGGAATCGATACAATTAACCTCACAGTGAGGCGGTTTAAAAGAGCACACTCCACCTATGTTCGCAGTATAAATAAGAAAAATATCACGCAGTTTCATTAGAAAAGTAGCCATTTTGGAGATGAGAAAAATGCACTATGTCGCACGTGTGTTTTACCGTAATGCGAAATGACGCCTAGTGATGCTGCGGGTTTCTAATAGAGTATCGTAGAATATACCGTCAAGAATGTTTGACATTATCCAATAAAAGGTCGAGTTACGTACGCCAGTGTATTACATCTGAATGGTTACCTTGGTTTGAAATCTTGATTCTGAGTCCGGTAGTAGAACCCCTCGAATATAGGTATCCAAAGAACCTGTATACTGGTTAGCTGTGAGATCACGTGCTTGTATTATACTGACCACCAGCTCTGACACTTCTCTGGAAATATAATGAAATATGCATACAATAAGGGTGCAGCTGTCTTGAAAATAGTCATCATAAGGTAACTCGTGAGTTTTAAAATCGCAAATTTTGTTTTACGCGCGTTAGCACAGGAGAAACGGAATTTGCGCCGTAAACCCGATTATTTTCCCCCTCCCCACTTACACAAGCAAAGTGATTGTTTGCAATATCCACATTCTAAAGCACTCATTCATTTGGTTTCTTTCCAATAACCATGTTGAACTCGGACATATCTTAAAAAACAATATAGATCCAGATCAGCTGGCCTCCGAGGATCTATATTGTTTTCCATTCTGCTTCTGAATCCATTACGAAAACACGCCTATACAAATACATTGTAAATTTCACCACAGAAAAAAAAACAATTTTCAGATGAAAACTTGTGATATTTTTCTTATTTCTGCTCAAAATATAGATTGTGGATTCTCGTTGGAACCGCCTCGACGAGGCGGTTCTAACGAGTACCCAAAATCTATATTTTGGGGCAGAAATAAGAAAAATAAGGTTGTCCCCCCTGTAAATCCCGGTTTTACTATATTAAAGTGGGGTTCAAGCGGGTAAGAATTATATAGGCGTGTTTTCGTGATGCCATGGTCAAATTCAAATCATGCATCACAAAAGGCAGCAAGTCGTAGTGGAGTGTAGCATGTTGAAATATCCAGCATGGTGAGGGTTGAAATAATTCTCAACAAAATGGCAAGAGCTACCATATGTTCACCAATAAAATAGTGCCGGGATTCTGATAGTATCTCATAGAATGCATTGTCTCAAAGTGTGGATGCAATCCAATAGGGGACCCGTCAAGCGGTTTTGCCGTACTTATCGCCTATGCGAGCAGCGAAGGTTCAGGTGAGCCTGCGCATCCGCGCAGTCTCACCAGAACCTTCGCTGCTCGCTCATACAAGCAGTGACTCAAGAGAAACCTTCAGACAGAAAGCCATATCCCTGGCCCCTCTGAATGGCTTGGCATGCGCAGTTAAAATTTGTCATGACGGAATGCTCGAAGACACAAATTCGCTTGGCGGGGCTCATAGGACGTCGAATTATATTCCTAAATCATTAGACTGAACTACATGTATCTTTGTACACTCAGGTGGTTCTAACGA
Source organism: Lucinisca nassula (assembly GCA_963580285.1). NCBI lineage: Eukaryota > Metazoa > Mollusca > Bivalvia > Lucinida > Lucinidae > Lucinisca > Lucinisca nassula. Next base: position 144,317,475 of record OY757013.1, read on the forward strand.
TGGCCCACAATCTGAGGCTTGAGTTGCCAAGAGCCCTCATCTTTGTTTCACAATGGAAAAACATGAATCTTACTTTGTTTTATATCTAACTGATTGAGTTACGTCCATGTGAGCTGAATATTGGATAAGTATAGTTGGGCCCTGTAAAATCGGTTTTGTTATCCATGACCATTCAAAGTGCTCGTTCATATCACATATAATTTCGACCCCCGAAACCCCACTTTTATATCGTAAAACTGGGGTTTACAGGGGTATATATTAAATCTCTTATTTCTGCTGTGGGTACTTGTTACAGTCGCCTCCACTTTGCGTCTGAGTGACACAGATCAACGTTTAGTAAAAGGTGCAGGAGCTACAGACAGGATAACACGTGAAAAGCCGGCGGATATTTTTTGTCTGTACACATCAAAAACATTGCTCCAAAGCATCATATACTAGTACTGGATTCTGTCACTATGTAATCCTGGATGTTTTTTTTTTTTCTAGAATGGGACATACATAAAATGGCGTATGACTGCATCCATGACAACGAAGTGACAGAATCGACTATATTACCCATTCTCCGTGAATGTAAGAAATAAAATCTGTTTTGGGCAATGTTTTTAATGTGCACAGAGGAACATTACTCAGTGGTTCCACATGTTATCCTGCCTGCAGCGTACTGATAGTCATGTTTCCCCCAATGTCTCTATTCTGAAAGTCCGTTCCCATCCTAAGAGTTATATCACATACGTGGAAACATGACCACATTAAGATCATATATACTGATCGTCATGTTTTCCAATATGTGAATTCTTGATAAAATGAATATATAAACCTTCTTTCTGTTATCTTTGAAATACGCCAAAAGAAAAACCAAGCCCAGCCCTTCTTTTTAGTCACCAACGGAAAACCCTTTAAGACACTTTGAGGGGATATCCTCCTGGATCGTTATGTTTCCCCGTCCGTCGATATACACCGCCCACTAACCGGAGCTTGAAGAAATAGATAGGCTGCATGATGCTTTCATGCAGAGCTGAAACGGACACGCACACGAGTACTGGTAAACCGCTTAGAGGATCTAAGCCTGCCCAGGCAAAACTGTGCGAGTCGGACCGTCCATGCTTATAAACCGTATTGGTTTCATTGGGCGACAGGGCTTCAGATTTCATCTCAATGTCGGGTAAAAGTCCCACAAAATTGGAAGCAACGTCTCCAAAATGACCTTTACAGTGTTGACGGGAACGTTAAACCTCAAATCAAACCCCAAAACCGTCGGTATACTGATCTTCATGTTTCCACGTAAACAATATATGAATTGAAATGGATTGTCTTCCTTCATCACGCTAACAAGTCCGTGAAATGAACACCCCCTTACACCCCACTTTATATAGAGAAAACTGGGGTTTAGGGGGTATACATTATTTTTCTTATTTCTGCTCCGAGACATATGTTGTGGGTACTCGTTAGAACCGCCTCAATGAGGCGGTTCTAACGAGCACCCAAAACCTATGTTTTAATTAAAAATAAGAAAAAATATCACGGATTTTCATCAGAAAAGTAGCCCTTTTGGAGATGTGAAAAAATGCACAATGTCGCACACGTGTGCTATGGTAATGCATATACGGGGAAATATGACGATCAGTATTCCAAAAGACAGGGAAACATGACAATTGATATATACAAGGACAATCCAAGAAACTTTTTCGGTATTCCATGGGGTGGGGGTATCCCCTCCAAGTTTCTTTAAGGGTTTTCTTTTGGGGACTGAAAAACAAAAGGGGCTTGGTTTTTCTTTTGGGGTATTTTAAATATACAGCGGCCCCCGCCCATAGGGGCTTGAAGAAATATATGGGCTGCATGATGCTTCCACGCAGAGCTGAATCCAGCCCGCACACTAGTACTGGTAAACCGCTTAGAGGATCTAAGCCTGCCCAGGCGAAGCTGTGCGAGTCGGACCGTCCATGCTTATAAACCGTATTGGTTTCATTGGGCGGCAGGGCCCGAGATTTCATCTCAATGTCGGGTAAAAGTCCCACAAAATTGGAAGCAAATTCTCCAAAATGACCTTTACAGTGTTGACGGGGACGTTAAATATCAAACCAAACCCAAAAACCGTCGGTATACTGATCTTCATGTTTCCCCGTAAATAATAAATGAATTGAAATGGATTGTCTTCCTTCCATATACGGGGAAATATGACGATCAGTATAACAAAAGACAGGGAAACATGACAATTGATAAATACAAGGACAATCCAAGAAACTTTTTCGATATTCCATGGGGTGGGGGTATCCCCTCCAAGTTTTTTAAGGGTTTTCTTTTTGGGACTAAAAACAAAAGGGGCTTGGTTTTTCTTTTGGGGTATTTTAAATATACAGACGGAAAATAGAAGTGAAGGCAATGATTAGGAATCACAGACACCAAAGGGATAGAAACACAAACATGAAATAACTAGACCCTAATGGAAACATCAATAGCGGAAAGCTAAAAGGACAGCTATTTTCCGTCTGTATATTTAAAAAACCAGGCCGTTAAACTCCAATACAAACAAAAGACTGTTCAAATGAGCCGTTGTAAGAGATAATTTCACTTTTCATCATTCAGACTTATAGATTTATATCAGTCTTTGAATCGACTGCCTATTCGAAATTCGCAAAATTGCAGTATGTTTCCTCTGGCTTTCGTTGCCGTTGGTGGGCGGGGGGGGGGGGGGGGGGGGGGGGGAGAGAACCGCAATGGAACGGTCAGTGAAAAGTATTGTATTTCACTCTGTGTGTGTGGTGGTGGTGGCGGTCTCGGGGGGGGGGGAAGAACCGCAATGGAACGGTCAGTGAAAAGTATTGTATTTCACTCTGTGTGTGTGGTGGTGGTGGTGGGGGGGGGGGGAGAACCGCAATGGAACGGTCAGTGAAAAGTATTGTATTTCACTCTGTGTGTGTGGTGGTGGTGGGGGGGGGGGGCAAGAGAACCGCAGTGGAACGGTCAGTGAAAAGTATTGTATTTCACTCTGTGTGTGTGGTGGTGGTGGTCGGGGGGGGGGGGGGGAAGAACCGCAGTGGAACGGTCAGTGAAAAGTACTGTATTTCACTCTGTGTGTGTGGTGGTGGTGGGGGGGAGAACCGCAATGGAACGGTCAGTGAAAAGTATTGTATTTCACTCTGTGTGTGTGGTGGTGGTGGTCGGGGGGAAGAACCGCAATGGAACGGTCAGTGAAAAGTATTGTATTTCATATGTGTTTGTGGTGGTGGTGGGGGGGGGGGAGAACCGCAATGGAACGGTCAGTGAAAAGTATTGTATTTCACTCTGTGTGTGTGGTGGTGGTGGGGGGGGGGAGAACCGCAGTGGAACGGTCAGTGAAAAGTATTGTATTTCACTCTGTGTGTGTGGTGGTGGTGGGGGGGGGAGAACGTCAATGGAACGGTCAGTGAAAAGTATTGTATTTCACTCTGTGTGTGTGGTAGTGGGGGGGGGGGGAAGAACCGCAGTGGAACGGTCAGTGAAAAGTAGTGTGTGTGTGGTGAGGGGGGGGGGTAGGGGGAGTTAAATCGATCGGTTTAACGCTGCCGCAATTTTCGGCCCTTACTTCCGTCGCGATTTAGACAAATAATTAAATAATTTGTTCAGTCCGCATGTAGGCTTCCTAACTCATCAGAGTAACATCTCCGAGAAAACAAAATCAAACAACCACGGATAACCTTTTTTTTGTTTTATTTTCCCGAACGGGGGAAGATTGCCGATATATCCCCAACGTCATTACTACTTAAATTTTTTTTTTTTTTTTTTTTTTTACGGTGAGCGTATACCACAACGTCTTTTAAAGAACGTCTGTTCATAAAAACGTTCACATTCACAGCACTATGTTTACATTTCCAGTGTAAAGTCTAATGTAAACCTATAGAAAATAATTGCGTTCATACGCCCATGGACGCATCGGATCACATGATTTCACGGTGGCGTTAAATGACGTCATTCTAAACCATTGCTAAACCATTGTTCTCTACGGGCGTTGATGACGTCAACGCTGTTCCGCTCTTTGTAGAAAAACAACGTGTAAATAATTTTCAGCTTTTAAAGTTTGGCCTACAAGCATTTGTTTCGCCCATTGATGAGAGCAAATAATGTAAATATAAAAAATAAACTTAATTTTTCTGCTTTTCATGAAAGTATGAACGACAGTGGGTCGCGAGCAAATTTAACATGAACCCCTTCGGGGTTCATTTACTTTGCACGCGACCCACTGCGTTCAGCTTCCATGAACTGCAGAAAAATAAATTTCATTTCTTAAGTAATCACCTCGTAAGGGATGAGATAGCTAGCTTTCCTTTGCGTATTCACGCATTACAATAAAACATTCCATTTGTCCGTGTACACCGAATTTCGCCCACCTCTGATTAGAGATCGGCTCGAAATAAATGAAATAGTCTTGAAAGAGCCGTACAGCCAAAAAAAAACAACAAAAAACAAACAAAAAAAAAAAAAAAAACAAGACGTGTTAATTTTGTGAAACACGAACATTTCCCCGGGCATGGTTATTTTTTTAAAGTTGGTCACAGTTCGAAGTCAAGGTTACATGTCAAGATTTTTGGTGTGAGTGGGAAGCCCTTGGCACAAGGAACTTACATGCCAAATATGAAGGCTCTGTCGTAAACGGTTCGAAAGTTATGAACAATAATATTTTTTCTTTGAAGCAGGTCAAGGCCACAAGTCAGAAATCTTTGCATGAATGTAAAGCTCTTGTCACAAGGAACCTACATGTACATGCCAAATATGAAGGCTCTATCTTAAACGATTCAAAAGTTATGATCAATTTTATTTGTTCTTTAAGTAGGGCAAGGTCTTGGTTAATCATGAATGTAAAGCTCTTATCACAAGGAAACTACATGCCAAATATGAAGGCTCTATCCCAAACGGTTCGAAAGTTATGACCAAAATCTTATTTTATTCTTTTAAGTAGGTCAAAGGTCAAGGTCACAGGTCAAAACGTTTTACATGACTGTAAAGCTCTTGTTACAAGGAACCTACATGCCAAATATGAAGGCTGTATCTCAAAGGGTTCATAAGTTATGACCAATGTTAACTGTTTCTTTTATGTAGGTCAATGGTCAAGGTCACAGGTCAAATTTTTGTGTAAATGTAAAGCTCTTGTCACAAAGAACCTACATGCAAAATATTAAGGCTGTATCTCATATGGTTCCAAAGTTATGACCAAAATGTTATCTTTTTATTTAAAGTAGGTCGAAGGTCAAGGTCAAAGGTCAAAATTTTTCTATCCCAAACGGTTCGAAAGTTATGACCAAAATCTTATTTTTTTCTATTAAGTAGGTCAAAGGTCAAGGTCACAGGTCAAAAAGTTTTGCATGAATGTAAAGCTTTTGTCACAAGGAACACACAAATGCCAAAAATGAATACTCAGTTTTCATCGCTTCAAAAGTTATGACCAACGTTAAAGATGTCCACGTACAAACCAACGCACCAACCAACAAACCAACAAACAAACAGGGCAAAAACAATATGTCCCCGCTATCGCTACCGGGGACATAAAAAAGAGTCGATCCTGATGTTTAAGCCCATTTTTTCTAGAATAATATAAGCTTCATTAATAATTCTTCGTACATATTTGCAAACTTGCCTTCTATTTTGGTACAAACTTGCATGTACGGATTGCAACTTGAATGCAAAAATCCATGCTTGATCTGTATCTATTTTTATGTTTGCTGACTATGAAATCGCAGGTTTCCAAGCTAAGGACTGTGCAACTGTCATTTGTGTTCGAGTCCATTTCTCAAAACTTTAAAGGGGGAGTTCCAGCCTATAGTAAATTTCCATAGGGTTCTGCCCACACACAGAATTTCCATGCTATTGTGCATAGTTAATGCCTGGTAAATGATTGTTCATTACTTAGCTATTTCACTCTCATATCTGTTTGCATTATAAATCTACAATGTTTTGTTTATTTCCACTTCCATAAATAGGGGTACCCTAAAACAAGTGTATATATACATAACAGCTTCGTATGTTTTGGAGTTATTTTGTTCTCAGGCACCTTTGTAGTCATTTGTGATTATTTTTGTATCACATTTGCTATTGTTCAATTGAAGTTCCATAGACCATGATCAATTTCATATGAAGCAGACCCCAGATTTCACAACCATAAAATCTTTTGGAGTATGTTTGACTTTTGATTTCACATTGTTGCAGTTCTTGTCACCCCATGATTTTAATACGAAAATTGCCCATGTATATGTAGAACATTTTGTCAAACTTTCTTGAAAATCTGAGACCGGTAACATACTGCATTTGAACATTGAATAGTAGTGGTCAGATTTTTTATTTTTTTATCAAACCATTTGTAGATATGGTTTAACATTTTCAATCGAGAAATTGCTCACCAATATATAATATACACATGAATATATGTATGTTTAAACCTTGATTGTGTAGTATGAGCTCATTTAATCAGCATTTGTATCAGTTATGGTACCCTGGGGAACACCAAAAACACAATTCATTTTGAGCGCTCATTAACAATTCAATCGGATTTTTCAAACATGTACACTCCATACTTTTCAGTTCTGTGGTGTATTCATTGCTTCCAAAGGATAACCCTTTTATAGAACATATTTATTGAAAATATATTTCATTTCTTAACATGCGTTTTTGCATTTAATGTAATCCTAAAGCCTGCTGAAGCTTATCATGACAAAGATTGTTGAAATGGCGGCAAGTAAAATGGATGGTTCTATCGCTTGACTCTCTGAACTGATGCAGTCTACTTAAAAAGTTGGAAAAGTCTGATTGTCATACCTGAATGGCACAGTTTGCAAGAATAATGATGTTTTATCATGGTTGAGCCAGGTATGTCAGGTATGTCACGAAGAACTGCAGGTGGACGGATATACATGGATTGGGCATAACAGAAAACGTTTACATGTGAATGCGAGATGCGGTTCTGGTGGTGTTGTGTCTTTATCAAAAACGATTTACTAAGAGAATTTGATTGTGAAACTGTTGACAAATCATATGAGGGTATCTTATGGGTAAGGTTGAAGCATAATATGAACAATGTTAACATGGTTATATGTGTTTGCTACCTGCCACCAGAGAACTCATCCAGGCAGGAAGATGCATTTGGCTTTTATGATAATCTGCTCTCTGGTATTTATCAATATCAGGGTAGTGGACCCGTATGTATTTTAGGTGACGTAAACGGAAGGTGTGGCGATTTAAAAGATTATATAGAAGGGGTAGACAGTTTGTGCGACCGTGAGGTTATTGATTATCAGACTAACAGATATGGGCACATTTTGATTGATTTCCTGGTAAACAGTAATTTTTGCATTTTAAATGGTAGAAACAGTAATAAGAATGATTTTACAAGTGTGTCTGTCAAAGGGTCATCGGTTGTAGATTATTGTTTTGTAAGCCATGCTGATTTGCATATGTTTTCAGAATTTTGCGTATATACAGCTTCAGAGCTTATCAATATGTATAACAACACGCTTGGGGTTGTTCCATCAACGATTCCCGACCACTCATGCTTAACGTGGGTTATTAATATTCAGAATTATACAACACACAGTCATTCTCAAGACACTGATGATCAGTCAGAAAATGCTCCAGATATTAAATTCAATGTCAAAACAATCCCCGATAATTTCGCAACAGACGCGGCGTTTATTAACGAAATACACACGTGTGTTTTGCAGTTAGAGCGAAGCCTTTGTCAACAGCGAGACATTGATCAAGCATATACGGAAATGTGCAACATAATTAAGAATGAAATGTTGGAAAAAGTAGAACATAAAACTATTTTAAAAAATGGCGGGGTATCTAAAAAGCGCAGGCGGTCGGCGAAACCTTGGTGGAACGATGGTCTAAGTGTCTTATGGAACGAAGCCTGTGTTGCAGAAAGAATCTGGTTAAATTGTAAAACCCCAAGGACAAAACAACAGCTAAGGCAAGTGTATTTAAATAAACGTAAGCTGTTTGATAAAAATGTCCAAAGAGCAAAACGAAGGTATTGGTATGAGGTACAGACTGATTTGGTTAAGACGTCTGAAGATAACCCGCAAATGTTCTGGAAAACAATAGGTAAAGTAGGGGTAGCTTTTGATAAACAGAAAAGAATCCCAATGGAAATTGTGGATGAAAATGGTGACATAAACTCTTGCAAGAGTGCGGTTTTAGATAAGTGGCAAAAAAGCTTCTCATAGTTGCTTCAGCAGCAGGAGCAACATGCAGCTGCAAATGATGTCACAATGATAGGCGAAATAACAAACATACCAGAGTTTGATAATGCAATTACGGTGTTAGAAGTGCACAAATCAATTTTCAAAGCTAAGCGGGAGAAAGCGTGCGGGGTAGATGGCATACCTTCTGACGTCTTTCGCAATAATGCTTCGGTTTCATTTCTGCATATTTTATTTAATATTTGTTTTGCAACAGGCGTCGTTCCGTCTGAATGGGGAAAAGGTATCATCAACCCAATACCAAAATCTAACACCGTCGACCCCCGGGATCCACTTTCGTACAGAGGAATCACACTGGCACCTGCTACGTACAAACTATATTGTTCTGTTATAAATGAAAGATTAGATAACTGGCTGACCCGCAACGATATTTTAGTCGATGAGCAAAATGGGTTCAGAAAATGTCGAAGTACGAACGACCACGTCACAAGCCTTACGAACTTGGTAGAAACCCGGCTAAAACGTAAATTGAGCACATATACAGCCTATATTGATTTTTCGAAGGCGTATGATACTGTTAACCGTAATTTATTATGACAAAGACTTGTAAAGATTGGCGTGAACGGAAAGATGCTTAAAGCGGTTCAATCACTATATAATTCTGTTTCCTCATGCGTCCGCGTTAATGGCTTCATGACTGACTGGTTTGACGTTAACGTCGGGTTACGTCAAGGCTGTCCACTCTCGCCTTTGTTATTTAATTGCTTTATAGATGATTTGGCACACAAAATTAAGGCCGTAGGAACAGGTGTATTACTTAATGGTTCCGAACGAATCTGCATCCTATTGTATGCCGATGACATAGTGTTGTTAGCAGAAAATGAAACCGATTTACAGGTAATGCTTAATGTGTTATCTTCTTGGTGTGATGAGAATCATATGTCAGTTAATAACTCCAAAACTAAGGTCGTCCATTATAGACCGATGTCTACACCTCGTACTGACTTCAATTTCAGCTGTTCGAACTCGAATATAGAACTAGTTGATAGATATGTATACTTAGGTATCACTATCCAAGAGCACTTGGACTGGAATATTACGGCTAAAGTCGTTGCACAATCGGCGAACAGAGCATTGGGATTGTTAATAGCCAAAAGTAAGGTCTTGGGTGGAATGCCCTATCATGTCTATAGCAAGTTATTCGACACGATGGTGTGGTCAGTTATATCATATGGGGCGGCCGTTTGGGGTACTCGTCAATTTTCCTGTATAGAAGCAGTGCAGCGAAAAGCACAACGGTACTTTTTAGGAACCGGCAAATATACGCCATCAGCCGCGGTTGCTGGAGATATGGGCTGGACCCCAACTTTCATTAAACAGTATAAGTGCGTATGTAACCAATGGGCGCGATTCCGCAATATGCCTGACCACCGAATAAATAAACGTATATTTACCTTTTGTAAAGACAAGAGTGGTGCGCGATGTCAAAATTGGTATTTTAGAATATCAACGCACTTTTCAAACTTTAATTGTATAGATTTTACCAATATGGACCGAAGAGTCAGTAGCCAGTACATGTACAGAATTTTATCTGAAAGTATGATGAATACGTACGTCGAGCGGTGGCAAGTACAAATTAACAGCGAAAATAGTCGTTCTGGTCACGGAGGCAACAAACTACGCACGTATAAGTTGTTTAAGCGTACATTTGAAACTGAATATTATTGTCAGATTATAATGTCTACGTATCATCGCTCAGCATTTGCAAATTTCGAAGCGGCGTGGCGCCCTTGCGATTAGAAACGGGTCGATACGAGGGGCTACCGATTGATGAACGCCTGTGTCCATTCTGCAGGGAACATGTAGAAAACGAGATGCATGTCATTCTTAAGTACGAAGCATATGAATCTATAAGAGATATCTTGTTCATAAAAGCACTTGGAGTCCGTCCGAATTTTAACATTTTATCAGACGAGCAGAAAATGATATTTTTGTTTTCCAACTGTTCGATGGTAAGACCATGTGCCAAAGCCTGCTGGCTGATTTTACAGCGTCGTGCAGCTTTATTGTATAAGTAATACTCATAATTTTTATTATTTTTCCATGTCTATTTTGGGATATTTTCGAATCTTAAAAATTTATCATTCAGATTATTTAATGACGAGTGTAAATACGTTTAGTGAGGTTTCCTGAAGATGGAGTGTTCTCTGTTGCCCCAGTGGTAGAAACACCGGGTCTGTAATACCGCTGGGATGACAGACTGGGCTTCTGAACAGGTTTCTTTTAAATTAAGATTAAGCTTACTTTGTTAATCTTAACTGGGTTATGTCATATGTTTTATTATAAATGTGTTTAATCAATGTATCCTTTTAACTGTTTATAGTATATAAGCTTCTGATGAGGGTTCTTTATTTCGTCCATCTCACGCTTTTGTGTTCCATCGTCTGCTCTGGGCCCACTTTGTTGGAATCTGGAGAGACACGGTGGTCACGCGGAGAAGCTAGTAAGGTGACACCCCGGTACCAGATCCTTGGTGAGACGGTTTATCTCATGTCTCTCGGGATCGACCCTCAAGATTCCTCGGGGCCCTTATGTTTGTCATGGACGATAGCTTTCGATTCAGTCTGTGCTGAAACCTCATCGAACATTAATAATACAATTATTTTATCATGTTTTATTTATCTTTTCAGAAGTGTATATATATATATGTTTATTCAGTACTGTAATAGTCTCTTATAATTCTATAAAGAATGGCATGGTTAATTTTTAAAACTATCTGCTGAGAAATGTATATTTATATTTATATGTACATGTATATGTTGTTAACCATGATGAGACTTAAATAAATAAATAAAAATAAATACTACCATAGACAATATTTTCTGATCTTTTGGCTCACTGTATACACAGATGATTGTAGACAAAATGGAAACACAATTGTGTTGGCTCTTTTGTCACTATAACAATGCCCCCCCCCCGCAAAATCTGGACTTTAGCACAAACAAATGTCGCCTGCTGTGCAAATCAGTGTCAGAAAGTTATATTCTCAAATATGATCAGTTATTTTTGAGTAACATGAATTAGTCTTATAGAGAAGACCAATCAGTTCAGCTTTCGAACTATTTTAGATGAAGAAAAGAGCAAACGGTATATTTACTATCCATATTATGGAAAAATGTAAAGCCAACTGCAGATTTTGGTTCAGAAATATGCTAATAGTATAACTAACAGCTGATTTACGCCATTTGCAAAAACAGATGGATACAGAGCTAGAAAACTTAACACAGATGACAAATACTGCATACAGATGACTAAAAATGTGAACGGTATTACAACATCTAAATATAATATCAGCTATTAAATGCATTAGTTACAGCAACTTGCCTTCCGTCTATTTCGTTTAGGGAAGTGTATACCAAATGCCAATTTTACAACTAGTTACAGTGTGACTAGCTCTGCATTTATTTTGAAGACTAAGACATTGTAGCTTACACTTTTGCAGATGTTATAATGAACCTAGAAACAATGCAGAAAATAGTTTTCATGATCTCACAAAACCTTTGGTGCGGGAGCGGAGTGTGAGTCTCTTTGACCAAGTGATGTAAGAAAAAATTACCAACACATGGACCGATCAATCATTAGAACAAATGGAAAAATCGGTCTGTCCATTCACAGTAGTAGTACTCGGGTCACTTTGGCGTCATGGACTGCGCATGCGCAGAATGACGTCACTCCCGGAAACGTAAGGGAAACGATTAGATGACGAAACTACCCTAAATATCGGACGCGTGCTTAATTTATTTAAATTACCGTAATAACGCCGTAATTATCCTAAAGTTTGAGGTCTCGGACGACGATCGAAAGGCGTTCCCGCGGAATGGCGAAGTTCGCTGTCCCCCATCGGGTCAGGGCGATCGGGGTCTACACCGTTCGCTCGAGCTCTCCTATCCGTATATTTAGGGGGATACTACCCGGTGTCGTATTGATATTATTAACAATCGCGGCGAACCACTTATCGCCTCGAAAACCGGAAAACAATGGAAGGTGTTGGAAGAGCTCGATTTGATGCGAGAAACTAGGAATGGACCGCGCCCCGGGAAAAACAGTTTTGTTTGTTCGATTTTAGGTTTAACGTCCCCGTCAACGCCGTATAGGTCATTTTGGGGGCGTTGCTTCCAGTCGCGCGAGACCTTTACCGGACATATCTACAATATTTATATCTCGGAGAATCCCGGGAAAAAAGTTTTGTTTGTTCGATTTGAGGTTTCACGTCCCCGTCAACGCCGTATAGATCATTTTGGGGACGTTGCTTCCAGTTGTGCGAGACCTTTACCGGACATATCTACAACATTTGTATCTCGGAGAATCTTTCTCGGCTACGGAATTTATACGGATATCGTGGGGGGCGTAGCCAGATAAACTTAGGGTATGCAGTGGGGTAAACCTTATTTTCCTTATTACTGCTCCAAGACATAGTTGTGGGTACTCGTGAGAACCGCCTCGGCAAGGCTTCTCTAACATATATCTATAACATTTGTATCTCGGAGAATTTTTTCTTGGCTATGTAATTTATACACGCATTTCCTATCAAGCTGATCAGATCAATGCTTAGTTTTGAGGATTTCTACCGTTTAAATTATCGTTATAACGAGTGTGCCGTTATAACGAATGTCGGTATAAAGAGGTTAGACTGAGGACATAGCGGAAATAGATGCGCTTGATCTGCGTAGAAGCATCATGCAGCCGGATCTATTTCTCCAGGCTCCGATGGGCGGTGGGCAAAGTAGTAGTAGTAGTAGTAGTAGTAGTAGTAGTAGTAGTAGTACTTTGTTTGTTTGTTTATTTGATTTGGGGTTTAACGTCCCAGTCAACACTATTTAGGTCATTTTGGAGACGTTGCTTCCAAATAGGTAGGACTTTTACCCGCCATTGAGATGAAATGACATCACAATCACTGCCGCCAGATGAAACCAATCAGGTCTTTATGCATAGACGGACCGACTCGCATCCCTTGCCTGGGCAGGCTTAGACCGTCTAAGCGTTTTACCAGTACTCGTGTGTGATCGGTTTCAGCTCTGTGTGGGAGCTCTATTTCTCCAGACTCCGATGGGCGGGGACTATAGTAGTAGTAGTAGTAGTAGTAGTAGTAGTAGTGATGGTAGTTGTAGTAGTAGTAGTGCTGGTGGTGGTGGTGGTTGTAGTAGTAGTAGTAGTAGTAGTAGCAGTAGTAGTAGTGGTGGTGGTGGTAGAAGTAGTAGTAGTAGTGGTGGTAGTAGTAGTAGTAGTAGTTGTGGTAGTACTATTAGTAGTGGTGGTGGTGGTTGTAGTAGTAGTATTTGTGGTGGTGGTGGTGGTTGAAGTAGTAGTGGTGGTGGTGGTTGTAGTAGTAGTAGTAGTAGTAGTAGTGGTGGTGGTAGTAGTAGTAGTAGTAGTAGTAGTAGTAGTGGTGGTGGTGGTGGTGGTGATTGTAGTAGTAGTAGTAGTAGTAGTGGTGGTTGTGGTGGTGATTGTAGTAGTAGTAGTAGTAGTAGTGGTGGTGGTTGTAGTAGTAGTAGTAGTAGTAGTAGTAGTAGTAGTAGTGGTGGTGGTAGTAGTAGTAGTAGTAGTAGTAGTAGTACTTTGTTTGTTTGTTTATTTGATTTGGGGTTTAACGTCCCAGTCAACACTATTTAGGTCATTTTGGAGACGTTGCTTCCAAATAGGTGGGACTTTTACCCGCCATTGAGATGAAATGACATCACAATCACTGCCGCCAGATGAAACCAATCAGGTCTTTATGCATAGACGGACCGACTCGCATCCCTTGCCTGGGCAGGCTTAGACCGTCTAAGCGTTTTACCAGTACTCGTGTGTGATCGGTTTCAGCTCTGTGTGGGAGCTCTCTTTCTCCAGACTCCGATGGGCGGGGGCTATAGTAGTAGTAGTAGTAGTAGTAGTAGTAGTGATGGTAGTTGTAGTAGTAGTAGTAGTGCTGGTGGTGGTGGTTGTAGTAGTAGTAGTAGTAGTAGTAGCAGTAGTAGTAGTGGTGGTGGTGGTAGAAGTAGTAGTGGTGGTAGTAGTAGTAGTAGTAGTTGTGGTAGTAGTATTAGTAGTGGTGGTGGTGGTTGTAGTAGTAGTATTTGTGGTGGTGGTGGTGGTTGAAGTAGTAGTGGTGGTGGTGGTTGTAGTAGTAGTAGTAGTAGTAGTAGTGGTGGTGGTAGTAGTAGTAGTAGTAGTAGTGGTGGTGGTGGTGGTGGTGGTGGTGATTGTAGTAGTAGTAGTAGTAGAAGTGGTGGTTGTGGTGGTGATTGTAGTAGTAGTAGTAGTGGTGGTGGTTGTAGTAGTAGTAGTAGTGGTAGTAGTAGTAGTAGTAGTAGTAGTAGTAGTAGTAGTAGTGGTGGTGGTTGTGGTGATAGTATGGTTCTTGTTGGCATAATGTTAACGTCCGTGGAATAAACATCCTTGTAAGCCTCGCGTATATAAAAGAAACCTCATCGATGATTAGGCGGTTCTAACGAGTACCCACAATCTATTATTTGCGCAGAAAAAAAGGAAAATGTCACAATTATGAAACTTCACATACATATTAACTTAACCTCGGTCAAAACTTCAAAAGTATTTGCCCTGCTCTCACGCACATACATACCATCACAAGACCTACATTCTGACGACAAAGGGTCGTAATTACTTATTTTCACTGAATTATCGCCCCTGTTTGCAAAATAAATATCTCCTGTTGTTTCATAACCATGGGTAATAAGGCTTTCATCACACGCGTAATCCTTATGACAGTCTGCATTGAAAATCGCTTACTTTTTACAGGCCCTTGCAGGGAAGGGATCTTACATTTCTCCTTATTTCTCCTACGGTAAAGCACTACTGGAAACGGCTAAAGCGAAAGCTAAGGAGTGGTCAGTGCCCACAGTCACCATCACAGCCACCACCACCCACAAACCACCACCACAGACACCACCACCACCACAGCCACCACCACCACCACAGCCACCACCACCCACCACCACAGACACCACCACCACAGCCACCACCACCAATACCCGGTGTCTCTCCTCTTAGCGATATTTCAGCCAACGAAGTTACGTAGCGACGTTTGGGTTTCGTCAGTACATCGCAGAATATATTAACCCTTATCTTGCTGTTCACAACAACCCCTATCTTTGCAAACAGTGTAGATCCAGATCAGATGGCTTCTGAAGAAGCCATCTGATCAGGATCTACACTGTTTGGCATTCAGTTTAGGAATTTGTAGCTATAACTTACATCAAGTAATTTGATTGGTTGATAGACAGAAATGGGTGTGGCTTATATGAATATTCAGCAAGAGAAGGGTTAAATTGATTCTGAACAATGACCATGGTATTACATCCCCGACTGAGAGTAATATCTACCCGAGCCGTTAGACGAGGGTAGGAGTGGAACGTGATCCCATGTTTCCCGTCAAGAATCAAAATAACGAATTGGTTATACTGGAAAGCTGACGACATTTGTATATTATTGTAATGTTTTCCAAAGGATTATATTGTAGCGGACGTCATCAGAAGTACATGCTTACATGTGACGTCATCGAACGCACCCTTCTGCACGCACTACGATGATCACGGTGATCAGATGGAAAATGTTTACGTCATGTAATAATGAGAGGTTTATGATGGAAAACAATGAAATAAAGTGCCGAATTAATGAAAAACAAAATATTTTATTATTCATTTATTGGCTGGAAATTTTTGTGGTGCATGAAATTATTTTGCTTATATTTCTTATCAACTGCAGTAAATCCAATATGGTGGATATCACAATTCAGCGAAGACAAGCGCGAGAGGGTGATATAATTTTGCTCGCGTGGTTTATGGAACATAATTACCCTTGCGCTGTCCAATCAAAAGCCTAGACATTTATTTGCAGTATAACATTTTTTTTCTCTAATTGTTGACGTTGTCTAATCAAACGTCATCACGAAAACACGCCTATATAATTTTGACCCCCTTGGACCCCACTTTTATTTAGTAAAACTGGGGTTTACAGGGGTAAACCTTATTTTTCTTATTTCTGCTCCCAAATATAGATTGTGGGTACTCGTTAGACCCGCCTCGATGAGTGCCCACAATCTATATTTTGAGCAGAAATAAGAAAAGTATCACAATTTTTCTTCTTAAAATTTTCATTTTTTCGGAGATAAAAGTGGCAATGTATTTGTATAGGCGTGTTTGCGTAATGTAACCTTATAACCGCAAGTGCATCAGAATGGAATTGCCAGGCACATTGCATCAATATAACAATGCTTATCAAGTAATGAAGTATTTTCATTATCAAATGAGCCCCGCCAAGCGAATTTGTGTCTTCGATCATTCCGTCATGACAAATTTTAACTGCGCATGCCAAGCCATTCAGATGGGCCAGGGGTATGACTTTCTGTCTGAAGGTTCCTCTTTATTCACTGCTTGTATGAGCGAGCAGCGAAGGTTCTGGCGAGACTGCGCGGATGCGCAGGCTCGCCTGAATCTTCGCTGCTCGCATAGGCGATAAGTACCAAAAACGCTTGACGGGGCCCATTAATGATACTAGGCCTTGAGCTGGCAATAGACCCCCCTCCCCCCCCAGGGGGATTTTTGTACACTATGATTTTCTAATAGTACATTATATAAGCCACAAAATGAAACATGTTAGCCCTCTGAGAGTGGCAGCGTTAATGTGTAACATCCATGTTAAGTACGTTACCCTCAAAATAGCATTAAATATTCCTGATTATGTGTACAACATGGCCCTTTTTGTACTTATTTGCATGCCTGCACAGGTAAATGTACTTCTTATATCACAGACACCTATTTTAAATACTCAGGTTGTAAATGCTTTTGTTTATTACCGTTATATACGTTACCAAGTATTTAAATTATCAGTATTGCGATTACTGTCTACACATGTAAGACTTAAGTCTTACTTGTAAGGCTGCTACTTAAATGAATTTAAATTCCTTATCATGGTCACTTACACAATTGCTAAGATGTGGTCTTTCAAATAGATTGCTGGTACCCATTACAGTCTTTTTTGTTGTAGCAGTTCCAAAGAGTACTGATTTGCAATCACCTTTGTAGATTGTTGAAGCATACAAAGCATACAAAGTCAATGTATGGAGCAGAAATAAGGCATCTACGTTTTTAAATGTGTATATTTTACAATCCTGAGCAATAACATTATTACTGCATAGACTTGTTAACAAGTGCAAGCGCCTATGCGCCAATATTTAGCTGCATATATTTAGCCAATATTTCGTCGGAAAACAACCCGTTATCAAATACGCAAACAACAAAATTCCAGGCTAACCTGCACATCTGCGAAGTCTTGCCAGAACCTTGGCTGTTTGCTCACATAAAAATAGATAGCCTTCAGCTAAAGATCCTTCTTAGGGACTAAGCATGCGCACAGGAACATTTATAATAACTACTGTCAGAATGGTCCTTGTGTTGAACAAACAATAAACGCCATGCCAAGTATCAAGTAGGCTTTTAGGGCGTCAGCAGGAATTACGTCGCGTACTAAAGATGGTGTATTTCTCGACACGTGAGAGCTCAGTATGTTGAAACAACTCTTCAATGCACTGAAATGAGCCCTGACGTAATAGACAGTAAAAACAACAAGAAAACTTGCGACCTGCTCAGATTAAAAGTAAAGAGCATGATGTGAAATGAGAACGAGGCGATGTTTGGCTACATCAACCCTTTTAGTTCCAGTGTTGAAGACAATGAACTGTACTGTTTGCATTTGGGTGTTTTACTAAGCCTGACATAACTAAGGATCTGTTTAAGGCTCATATGTATTGGCAGGAAGTCTATGGAAGACTGTTATAAAAGCCGTGAGCATGGTAACGTATGTAACATTGTTTTAGGGAAGACTCCATCAACTCGCGTTTAGTTCAAAGGTCTATTGGCTTTTACAAACCATCAAGCGTAACAAGCTAAAAACTTTTTCAACTTGCAGGACCAAGAGGAAATTCACCAGCACACAAAACAAAATAAGCCAGATCATAGCTGTAAGAAATATCTTTAGACAGCTTGTCCATTTTTCTATTGGACATAATGTTGACCTTAAGTTGACATTGCCGTTCGCCTTGTGACCTGTTCCATGGTCGCTTGCAACTGCTGACGGCATGCCCACCAAACCTGCCAAGTCCACACTTCTGCATTTCTCAATTGACAAATCTATTACTGAACATAGCGATTGGCCATCCAATGCTGCACATATCATTGGGTAATGCCATACTACTGAGGTTAACGGCTATTCCTGTTACCTTACAGAAACCTTCGAAATCTTTATTTAACTTGTTACCAAGGGCAGAGTGTGTTGCTTTTGTTACTGATACATATAAGCAGCAGTCTTACAGGTCTTGTCAGACCAATTTTCCTATTAAACTAGCAGGTTTTGATCCATGTTGATAAACAAACATCGGGCAATGATAGTCTTTGCTAAGATAATATAGCCGTATGTGTTTGTACCAAAACAGCACACATGTACACATGTGCTTAATAATAACCAATACTTTGGAGCATATTGGTATTGCTAGAAACTTGGCATATCTATTATTATACAGAAAGAGCACTTGAAATTAAACATTCATTGGCATAAAATACATTCACTTCTTGTCTGTGAAAATGGTAACATATGTAACATTGCTTAAAAAGAAGTGTCAGTCATATCATGACAGAATATACCAGAATCCAAATCTGGTATAAAATTTAGCATTATGTTGTTTCAAAGATTGTGAATATTCTTATGTCTGAAACAATCCATTATCAGCATGACTAAAGCATATAATACATGCACATATGTATGTCGCAAAGTTGAAACTATAAAGTACCATGCAAAGTCAATGAATGTGCTACATGGTACAATTTACATACTACAAAAGTATTCGTATATATCAATTTCTAAGTCACATAAATGTTAGATAATGCATAAAAATGCTACTAAATATATAGATTCTGCTACAAGATATCATCATCATAATCAACATCTGATTTTTGATTAACATGCAAGTAAAGGGGTAAAATTCACACGAGTTGGCCCCCTTCCAGGTAGCTGGCTTGCTGTAAGCATGCCAGATCTCACACCAGATCTCCAGACTTGTCCTTAAATATCTGCTGATTCTAGTCTATTAAAGTAAATAAATGTAGTCTTATTACCCTTTAAGATTACTGTCTGTAAGGAATTATGTGACTTTGTTATTTTTAAACAGGTATTCTGTAAAACATGTATGTTATATACGGTACCATTTATCTGCAATGTAGAGAAAACATAAGCTTAAGGTATAAAATTGTTCTGAAAGTAATTGAAAATATCAAATAAAACATAAGAAGTATTTAACCCTGTTTTGGACTGATACACTTAATGGTTTTCAAAGTTTGGTTGTGATTATGTGTGTTTAGTTTTTAAATTATTTTACGGAGAAAATGCGGAGAAAATATCTCAAAGATGGGGCAGTCCATTTCTGTACCAGCAGGAATTTTACAGATTCCTTCAAATAAGAAAAGGCATCGCGTTCAGGGCTGTAAGTTTAGTTTATTTTTAAGTATTCTATTTGATGGACATATTGGACACCATCTTGAATATTAAAAAATGTTCAATGTTGACAAGGTGACCTCATCCAGATGTGTAAAGAATAATGACTTAGCTTCAAATACTTTTGAATGCTAGTTTCAGGTAGACAGAGATATCAACCATTTTCTGTCAGACTATTATGAGGCGATGATTTAACTTATTCCATACTTATTCCAGTCACATGAGAATATAGTGTGATACCTCATTTGGAGCAAAAAGTGACTTGACAATAATTTTAAGATTTGTATGATGTTATGTTATGTACGTGATGTTTCAGTCTTTATGCTGTTAACAGTTAAGCAGTGAAACAAATAAGAACATTCATACTGCAGTGAATGGTATTAGAGTTTGGTTTTAAACTTAAGCTTTCAGGAAAGTTACCAAATATGCTATCATTCAAATAAAGTATGTCATGTTACTAAAAGGATTTTTTAACACATGTATGCAAAAACATTGAAACTTATGATGGTTGGAAGTCCACAGTAAGCTTTATTTATTTCCTACTTGGTGATAGGACATACAAGCAGCTGAACAATTATATTAACAATTATGTTAAGATTTTATACTGTATCCTGTGTTACATAGGAGATTGACTCATGTAATAATACATTTAGTTGAACTACGTTACTTTCTCCGCCATATATTTGGCAACTGAATGTGAAACTTAAAATTCCTTTCACTAATCTAATACTTTTTATCAATATTTGATTTAAGATAATCAAAATGGTGGAAAAACCTTTCTGAGCCTAAATATCACTCATTATTAAAGACCTTTCTACCTTATGTTACATACGTGACATAATGAGACATTAAAAGCTGAGCAATTCATTCAAAACTTTTAAAACTGATAATGTCTATTAAAGTTTTTACAATAAACATGTGTGCGCTGTATATGAAGTGCTTTATTTCAATACATGGTTCAATGAATGATGGCATAATGGTCATATGATGAAAATTGTGAAATAGGGGGTTCCCGTGTTCAACATTCAATAACTCAATAAGTATATAAGATAGAAACATAATGTTTGCAGTTTTGAAAAGGTCATTAAAAGGCCTTGAATACTATAACAAAATAGGGAATACAATTTTTTACGAAAAAAATTAGGTAAAACTATATTAGACTATTTTATGAAATATATAGGGTTTAATGAAAAAAGGTGACATACGTTACACCAGGGGCGACCAGTTTTGGTTTCAAAGGTCCCTATCTGTGGCGCAGTGATAGCTTACTTCGATCAAATAACCAAATTGGAAATTCTTCTTTATCTTTTGCACTTTTCGGAAGTCTTACAATTTTCTTAATTTATCAAAAGTTTTGAGGGGTAACATATATAACAGGATGTTACACGGTAACGCTGCCATTGCCAGAGGGCTAACATGTTGCAAAATCCTTGCAAGACACCAGGCTTTCAGAAAAATATGGTCTACAAAAATCCCCCTGGGGGGGGGGGGGAGGTAAACCATATCTGGCCCACGGCCTATACACTGACAATCCCATAAGCTTGGCTGAATCAATAATTCTTTCAGACGATACCACACCAATAACTGAAGGTACAGGTAATGAGAATGCAACGTGTTCAAGATTGTTTCCAAAGCCCATTTACAAAGCGTATAACGTATACTTTCAGACGTGAGAACTTCTAATAAGATCGGTCCATTCCGATCGCCCCAGTGATAAGATGCATTAAATTCAATGGTCATTTTTCATTTGTTTGCCAACTCAAGGCATCAGTCTAAATAGTTGTTGAGCTATCTGGCATACAAGGTTGAAATGCTCTAAATTACAAAGGGCCATAACTCAAGTAAAAGCTAACCAGTTCATCTACTTATCATCCCTAATATATCCATCAGGTTTCAAGACTCTACCAGGCCCCCGCCCATAGGGGCTTGAAGAAATATATGGGCTGCATGATGCTTCCATGCAGAGCTGATTCCAGCCCGCACACTAGTACTGGTAAACCGCTTAGAGGATCTAAGCCCGTCCAGGAACCGCGGTGCGAGGCGGACCGTCCATGTTAATAAACCCTATTGGTTTCATTGGGCGACAGGGCTTGAGATGTCATTTCATCTCAATGTTGGGTAAAAGTCCCACAAAATTGGAAGCAACGTCTTCAAAATTACCTTTACAGTGTTGACGGGGACGTTAAACCTCAAATCAAACAAACAAATCAAGACTCTACCTTTAATATTCTCTGGGATATTTTGCTGACAAGACAATCCGCTGAAATTTACAAAGGTACATAACTCTTGAAACATTTTCTGCATTTATTCAAAATTTAATTGGGTCATCTATACATCACTAGCTATCTAATAACCAAATAGTAAGGCTCTAGATAAATGGATCATCACGTGAAACAGTTCGTGAAATAAACACCCCCTTAAACCCCGCTTTGTATAGAGAAAACTGGTGTTTGTGGGGATATACATTATTTTTCTTATTTCTGCTCCAAGACTCATTAGAACCGATGAGGCGGTTCTAACGAGCAACAACAACCTATATTTGCAGTAATAAATAAGAAAAATATAATGGATTTTCGTCAGAAAAAGTAGACATTTTGGTGATGTGAAAAAATACATTATGTCGCACGGGATGTTTAAGCTATTTCTGACAAGGTAAAATGCACAAATTTCCAAAGGGTGTATTTAGCTCCAATCTTGCTGACAAGTTAAATATGTCCAAATTGACGAAGGACCATAACTCGAGAAGTATTATTCAGAAATTATTCAAAAGTAACTTAGGTCATCTACACATCACTATCAGTCTAATTACCAAATATCAAGGCTCAAGCTCAATGGCCTTTGTGAAATTTTGCTGAAAAGGTAAACTGCACAAATTTACAAAGAGCCATAACTCATGAAGCGTTTTTCAAAATATATTGAAAAGCCAATTAGGATGATGTACTCATCACTAGCAATCAAATTACCAAACAGAAAGGCGCTAGCTTAACCAATTTCATTTTTTAGATATTGTGCTGACACGGTAAAATGCCCAAATTTTCAAAGGACCATAACTCATGGAGTATTTTTTTCAAAATTCATTCAGGTCATCTAATCCTCACTACCAATAATTCACCAAAGTAGAAGTAAAACAAAGATCAGGAATCGATACAATTAACTTACTCCACCCACCAAATACAGGCTCTAGCTTCATAATGTTTTCAGATATTTTGCTGGCAAGGTAAAAATGCACAAATTTGCCAAGGGCCATAACTCATGAAGCATTTGGTCAGAATTTGTTCAAAAGTTAATCAAGTCATAACTCCTCACTACCAATCCATTGACAGTGTTTGAAGGCTCTAGCTTCAAAACTTTTTGAGATATTTTGCTGAGGAGCTTTCATCCTTACTGTTTGCAAAGGGCCATAACTCAGGAAAGGGACATAATCCCGATGAGAAAACATATGTGTCACTTACTTTCTCATGAGGAATCTATATGAGCCCCGCCGAGCGAATTTGGGTCTTCGAGCATTCCGACATGACAAATTTTAACTGCGCATGTCCAGCCATTCAGAGGAGCCAGGGATATGGCTTTCTGACTGAAGGTTCCTCTTGATTCACTGCTTGTATGAGCGAGCAGCGAAGGTTCTGGCGAGACTGCGCGGATGCGCAGGCTCGCCTGAACCTTCGCTGCTCGCATAGGCGATAAGTACCAAAATCGCTTGACGGGGCCCATATATACAATTTCAAATCTCTAGCATGCATTGTTCCCACCTAATGATATGCATCAAAAAGCGTGAAGATTGGACGGACGAACAAACGGATGAACAATTTAGAAGTAATATGTCCCTCCAACTTCGTGGACGTTGGGGTCATAATTAAGTAAGGACATCAAGAGTCTTCATTACACAGACTGCAGAGACAGTGAAGTCGGGTGATTCAGACAACCTTTCCGTGCACTGAAATCATCTCTCTTATGACAGTAGGCAACGTTCAAGAGCAAAAATGTTATTTGGATCTTATTTATACTCAAAAATAAATATAAGCTATATCTTATGACAGAAATATATAATGACACGAAATGTGCAACATACTGAGATTTTTACATGTATGAGCTGTCAATATACATTATCTATTTATTTATTTATTTATTTATTTATTTGTTTAGAGCTTTACCGCCGGGTCAACATTTAGTAAGTCATATCGAGCCGATCAGTTTAATTGTACCTAACCAACTTTTTCCTGAGCAGGCTTATGTGAGCGGTTCTTCAGAACAGTGTGCATTCTTTCGCCAGAACTGACAATCATTAATTAAGAACATATTGCACGTAATGCAGAATATATAATAAAGGCATCAAGTTGTGGATAAAATTCTATACTTGGCTAACACATTCGTGTTTGATGTAATGCGTCTTTAATTACTAAAAAAAATTCTTCTGATACAAATTTCTTATACTAGGGCGAGTCAATAAAAAAAAAAAAAAAAAAAAAACAGCCTAACTTATTTTGAGTTGAGATCGATCTCTTCTTTTTCGAAGAATGTTACACTTGGACCAACGTTGTTCCAGTGCCATTTGCCCAGAAATGAAGAAGCCAGGGCCCTTGTCTCCGACCCACTCCTCAACTGTCACCATGACTTCTAATGACGTCCACGGAGAATAGGCGGGGTGCGGTATTAGCTCGTACCGATTCCGCTCAACAGCATTCACTGCAATTTTGCAAGTGAGGACTCTAGCATTGTCCTGATGGAGCAGAAACCCTTTGGAGAAGTTACCTGGGCGTTTATCGTGGATCGCAGTTCTCAGTTGATCGAGCAAATGTGCATAATACGCATAGGTTATTGTTCTTTTCTTTGTCAGAAAGTTCAACATAAAAACGCCTTGTGCGTCCCAAAATAAGGTTGTCATCACCTTGCCAACATAGAGTTGCGTTTTGAACTTCTTTGACGTGAACGAAAATCACCTTCCTTTGACCTAAACCGCTTCAACAATGCGCTGCACACTGATGCTCTGTTTGCCATTTGCTCGTCGCTTAGGGATTTTAGGCTCCACGGGCTGTTAGCTTGCGCATACCCAAGCGATCATGTAAATTTGAAGCGCTACAATGTGAAATGTGTAATGCATTCGCTATTTCTTCCACCTTAATTCGCCTATCAGATTTCACCAGATACGCATTGCTTCATCGGTGGGATCTGAGGGGTCTCCAGATCCGGTATCATCTCTAAATACGTTCTACCGCGTTTGAGTTCCCCAACCCAGAATTTAACTTGTGTATATGATGGTGCAGAAGACCCACAAACATTGGTAAACTCACAATCTATTTCCTGACCTGTTTGCCCTTTCAAATACAAGTACCGAATTACAGCACGATACTCATGTTTTGACGAAAAAGCTTGTATTTGCATCGATAGGCTGGTTACTTATTGACTTGCCCTCGTATTTTCATCATTTCCGCTGATGTTCGTTATAGTGTACATGTTGAACCGCCTGCTCGATTTAGTTCTAATGGGCGGCCATAATCTTTTATTTTTTCATCTTAAGCGGGGTCTACAAAGGTATTATTATACGAACTTCTTTTCGTGATGTTTGCGCCTTACTATCCTGCAATACGTGCAATGCCGTGATTCCATTCCATTTGAAAGCTACATATAATTGGTGTTTTAAATGTCTGTGTGCTTTGTGGAGTTACAAATTAAACTAGTGATGCACCAGAGATTCCAAAGCTGCACTACGGTGCACAAATTTGCATGATATTGACAACCGTAAGATAAATCAGAACAAGCATATTAACCCTTCAACCCTTATGGTATTCTTATATCCTGCAGTCTTTGTCATATCCATTTTAAATTTAAGGAGGTTTCTGTTTAATGTTTTTTTTTATTATGTTTGGATAATTTCCCTATTTCGTACCAACAATGCAGACCTCGGGTGCAGCATTCTGTGGCATCTGCTGACAGCTGCTCTGGATATTTTATGGTTGTTAATGTTCGTGTTCAAATGGGCTAGCACTAAGTGAATTATTGTTGTTCGGATTTAGCAATTATTGATTCAAACTTCCTTTCTAATTGTGAGAGCTCAGTGGAATACAATGATTTAATTATCTTATATTGTAAGGAAAATTCATTGGCAACGCAATCCGATTCCTTCAAGGAAAAGTCTATGGAAGAGATTTGGACAGTAGAAGATCTCAATGGAATAAATTTTGGCAATGATTTAAAACTGTATATCCAATACATCACGATTACATCACGCATCACGAAAACACTCCTATATAATAGTAATATTGACACCCTTGAACCCCACTTTTATATAGTAAACCTTGGGTTTACAGGGAAAAACCTTATTTTTCTTATTTCTACTCTAAAATATAGTTTGAGAGGCGGTTCTAACGTGTACCCACAATCTATATTTTAAGCAGAAATAAGAAAAAAGATCACAATTTTTCATCTTAAAATTTTCGTTTTTTCGGCGGTAAAATTTACACTGTATTTGTATAGGCGTGTTTTCGTAATGACGTCGGGTAAAATGATGATCATACTTCTTGTCGTTCAATGCATTTATTGCACGACCCGCAGAAAAAGCGACCGACTGAAGTCGGTTGGTTTTCTAAGAGTGCCCTAAAATCACCGTGTCATTCTGTCAGTCTGTCTGTCCGTCCGTAACCCGTTTGTGAAAATTGGTGATAGTGACTTAACCGCTTGGAATATTTAAACAATTTTTGGCATACTGATAGATATCAATGAGATCTAACCAATGAACTTGCTAAATATTACATTCCATTTAGTATAGCCTCGCCGAGGCGAAAAATGTGAAAATTTTCGAACTGCTTCTCCTCGGAAACCGTTGGGCCGATTGAAGTCAAATTTCATATGGAGCCTCTATGGGATGGGGGAAACCAAAATTTGCTCATGGGGTCCAGGTCACATGACCAAAATGGCCGCCAAGCCATATATGGTCTGTCTGTCTGTCCGTCCGCAACCCGTTTGTGAAAATTGATGATAGTGACTTAACCGCTTGGAATATTTAAACAATTTTTGGCATACTGATAGATATCAATGAGATCTAACCAATGAACTTGAGAAATATTACATTCCATTTAGTATAGCATCGCCGAGGCGAAAAATGTGAACATTTTCGAACTGCTTCTCCCCGGAAACTGTTGGGCCGATTGAAGTCAAATTTCATATGGAGCCTCTATGGGATGGGGGAAACCAAAATTTGCTCATGGGGTCCAGGTCACATGACCAAAACGGGCCGCCAAGCCATATATGGTAAAAACCCTTCAAAAATAATCTTCTCCAGAACCACTGGGCAGATTTCCACGAAACTTGATAAATAGCATCTGGGACGTAGGCCCATCATAAATTGCTAAAATGGTGACCCTGGGTTGACCTTGACCTTCTTTGTACCCAGGTCAAACTTTGACACATATGCTTTTGTACTGGAAAAGTGAGAATGCATTTTATCCTGCAAACGATTCAGAATACAGTACTAAAGTATAAGATATATTTTTGCTCCTTACGATAAGGCGCATTTATTGGGGAACCGTTTTAGGTCCAGGTGACATGACCAAAATGGCCGCCATACCCATATATGCTAACACTCATAAAGCTAAAAGCATCCGGCGGGTCGTGCACTTCAGCTGAAGCACTGGTTCTTGATTAGGACTATCATTTCATTGAATAATATTATGTAGCCCTCAGTGCTGACTTGTCTTCAACAGGTAAGGGGTCTCCTTGGGGAAAATCAATAATTTACTACCTGTTGACTGGAGGATACATTATTGATTTCCCTTAAGTGCCTCAGTCAGGGGATTCAATAAGAGCTACTAATCACCCTATTAAGGGCCGCCTTTGATCTGCTATAGATAGTATACCACAATTATGAGCACACGGTGTGTCCTTCTGTTACAAAAATAAATGCCTTTAAAATTCTGTGGTATACTGTCTATAGCAGATCATTTCCTGTGGAATCATTAAGCGCCCATTCTGGGTCTTGAAAATTGTTATGAGAATCACTGATGAAGCTTAGTTGGCCGAAACTAGCCTGTCTGACCCCGAATACTTGGTTTTTGGGTCTGTTGTTTGCCGTTCGCCTCAAAGTTACTAAGCAGAGACACTCTTCAGAGCTGATGTCATCACGTGAACAAGTCCGTGAAATAAAGATCCCCCTATACCCCACTTTATATAGAGAAAACTGGGGTTTACGGGGGTATACACCTTTTTTATTCTTGCTCCAAGACATAGGTTGTGGGTACTCATTAGAACCGCCTCATTGAGGCGGTTCTAATGAGCATTCACAACCTATGTTTGCAGTATTTATAAGAAAAATATCAATGATTTTCATCAGGAAAATGGCCATTTTTGAGATGTGTAAAAATGCATCAAAATGCACGGGTGTGTTATCGTATTGTCCACATGTCTTTCACTGATTAATAGGCAATCCGGGCAGCTGTTATTTATAGACAACACCTCACTATTTTTATCACTGTAAGGTCAGGCTGTTGTGTTGTATATAGAATTTCAACTACTAGATGCATGTGTTGGGCTTGACTAACAGTGCAGATCTAGATAAGTCGCCGCGTTACGCCACAGAACGCGGCGTCTGATTTGGGTCTACATTGCATGCTTATCATACAATAATTTAAGGTCTTAGTCCCCGACTTTAACCTTTTTCATTTATTTTACGACACTGCAGCTGGTGTTTAGTGCTGTGTGGCGGCCGTGAAACGTCTCCCCGTACTTCATCATAGTGCAGATTATATTTTTATTTTCTTTGGCAGCATCGAGTCCATTGCTCGTAATTTGAAAATCGAGTACCGCTGAAATCGATGCTAGGGGGCGTATTCAGCCTTGCATACAACAGTGCTGTTTATGAAGAAACTCAATAAAACCGAGTTTCCGGTTTTCATTCTAATAATGTATTCTTTGCTTCCAAAGTTAACCTGTTTCATTTATTCCCCGTTCAGGAGAATTTTTCAAGCCTGCTCTCAGATACAATCGACCCATCAGTGCTGACAGTGCTTTGATAGATTTTCATTTCGTTTCCAAATGAATCTTGCAGCTATGTGTCGTGTGGTGGTGATATGTACAGCAAAATTCCTATATTAAGACCACCTCTGGGACTGTTCAAGAGTGGTCTTAAAGACCACTTTTGAACAGTCCCAAAGGTGGTATCTGACCAGAGGAAACTGCATGCAGAAACACAAAGAAAGAATAACTGAAGCCTTCTAAATAAGCGATATAGTGCAGATTTAATCTTAATTTTAGGTGGTCTTAAAAGCGGAATTTCACTGTATAACGTTTCCCCGTATAATATCATAGCGCAGATTACATTCTTGTTTCCTTTGGAATCACTTCGAGTCTGGAAAGGCAACTCAATGGTCCCTGATGAGGAGGTATGACTGGCCGAAAGTAGCCAGTCTGGCCTAAGGGACATGATTATGGATTTTCATTCTTGAGTATGTTCGCTGTTTCCAAAAGCGAATCCTAATGAAAACACACCCGTGTGACATAGTACATTCTTGCATTTCAAGGACAGTAAAATTCCGCTATTAAGACCACCTAAAATTAAGACTAATTCTGCTTTAAAAAGCTTATTTAGAAGGGTGCAGTTATTCTTTCTTCGAATTTCCTGCACACAATGTCCTCTGGTCAGGGACCCCCTTTGGAACTGTTCAAAAGTGGTCTTAAAGACCACTTTTGAACAGTCCCAAAGGTGGTCTTAATATAGGAATTTTTCTGTACTTTAGGATTACGAACACACGTCTATACAAATACATGGTAAGTTTTACCGGCGGTAAAATGAAAATTTTAAGATGATTAATTAAGAATGTTTTTCTACTTCTTCTAAAATATAGATTGTGGGCACACGTTAGAACCCCCTCGATGTGGCAGCACTGAAACGTGCCCACAATCTATATTTTGGTGCAGACATAGGAAAAATAAGGTTTAGCCAATTTTTGCTATAAAACTTTTACTATATAAAAGTGGGGTTGAAGGAGGTCAGAATTATATAGGCGTGTTTTCGTGTGAGATGGCATGACCTTCTTGTCATTTTCTTTGCTTTCCATGATTCATTTCCAAGACAAATGCTAACTATTTTCTGTGCTCTGTTCCGAAAATATATACTTCATCTAATAGTCACACTTTTTTTCTGCCTTTTCTCAAGACTATAAATGGGAAATGTGATTTGTTACTTAGAAACAAATCGGAAATTTAGCTACTTTGGTATATCTCCAAGCCCACGCACCATTACAGAAGGATCGAATGAAAGATAATAATGGGTTTTTAATGTTTTTTGTCTTTACGAGGTCGCTAGAAACGTGGCTAACAAGGTCTTTGAACACTTCACCAAATGAGGTAGAGAAAACGGTTACGATTGGAGCTATTTTAAGGCAATGGGAACGTCTTCAGTGGAGGCAACTCCTTCAAAAGTATTTTTGTCTCCCATGTCAATAGGGGTCAACTCTAAAAGGAAGAATTTGCTCCTGAGGAGCAAATTCTTTCCTTTAACAGTAGACCCCTTTTTGCAGTGGGAAAGGGCTTATAGAAAAGCGAGCAGGAAGTCCCGAAAGTTTATTCCTGTTTTAAACAAGAGGGCTATGATGGCCCTGGATCGCTCACCTGATCCATAGGGTATCAAGTGGGCTCCTGGGAGAGCCATTATTGGCCCCGGGCTATAATATGAATAATCTTGATAGTGGTCTAAAAGGTGAAATTTATACCAAATATCAAAGAACGAAGACTTCTGGTTTCAGACAAGATTTTTAAAGGTTTTCCCTATATAAGTCTAAATAAACCTTGGGGTCCCCGGGGCGGGCCATTTTTGGCCCCGGGGCTATAATTTGAACAATCTTGGTAGAAATCCACAAGACGAAGCTTCATACCAAATATCAAAGACCTTGGCCATCTGATTTCAGACAAGAAGATTTTCAAAGGTTTCCATTGCCTTGACTTCTATTTCCTAGGGCTATAATTTGAACAATTTAGTTGAAGCTTCACGCCAACTATCAAAGACCTTGGCCTTGCAGTTTCAGAGTAGAACATTTTTTTAAAATTCCCTATATAAGTAAATGTAAAAACGTAGGGCCCCGGGGCAGGGGCAATTCTGGCCCAAGGGATATGATTTGAACAATCTTGGTAGAAGTCCACTAGATGAAGCTACACACCAAATTTCAAAGAACTGGGCCATCCCGTTTTGGAGAAGAAGATTTTTAAAGATTTTCCCTGTATAAGCCAATGTAAAACCAAAGGGCCTGCAGGTGGGGCATTTTTCGCGGCTATAATTTGAACAAGCTTGATAGAGGCCCACTAGATGAAGCTTCACACCAAATATCAATGACCTGGGCCTTGTGGTTTCAGAGAAGAAGATTTTTAAAGATTTTCCCTATATAAGCCAATGTAAAACCAAAGGCCCCCGGG
This sequence comes from Lucinisca nassula, assembly GCA_963580285.1. Classification (NCBI taxonomy): domain Eukaryota; kingdom Metazoa; phylum Mollusca; class Bivalvia; order Lucinida; family Lucinidae; genus Lucinisca; species Lucinisca nassula. The sequence goes on from OY757013.1 coordinate 144,348,590, forward strand.
GCGGGGGCATGTTTGGCCCCAGGGCTATAATTGGAACAATCTTGATAGGGGTCCACTAGATGAAGCTTCACGCCAAATATCAAAGACTTGGGCCTTGCGGTTTCAGAGAAGAAGATTTTTAAAGATTTTCCCTATACATGTATAAGCCTATGTAAAACCAAAGGCCTCCGGGGCGAGGGCATTTTTTGCCCCATGGCTATAATTTGAACAATCTTGGTAGAGGTCCACTAGATGAAGCTTCATACCAAATATCAAAGACCTTTGCCATGTGGTTTCAGTTAAGAAGATTTTTAAAATTTCCAGTAAAAAATCTATTTTAGCTCCTGTGACCTAGATGTGCAACAACCCGGAACCATTTGAACAACTTTGAAAGGGGACCACCTAAGGATCATTCCTGTGAAGTTTGGTCTAAATCCGATCAGTGGTTAGGAGGAGATGTTGTTTGAAGAAAAAGTTTACGGACAAACGCACGCACGGGCGGATGCGCGACGGCCAATAGTGATCCCAAAAGCTCACCTTGTCATTATGTGACAGGTGAGCTAAAAATGGCGGAAAAATCTGCCAGGTGTTCCCATTCCTCTTCAAAAGAGTTTATAGGGGTGTTTATTACATGAATCACGAAAACACGCCTATATAATTTTGACAACCTTGAACCCCACTTTTGTATAGTACAACTGGGGTTTCTGGGGGTATGCCTTATTTGTGTTATTCCTGCTATAAAATATAGATTGTGGGTAGTCGTTAGAACCGCCTCCACAATTTTTCATCCTAAAATTTACATTTTTACGGCGATAAAAGTGGCAATGTATTTGTATAGGCGTGTTTGCGTAATGGTCTTGTTAACGTGATGATTCAGCAAGCAGTGAAGACCCTATACTGCTGGCTAAACGCCAATGCTGAGGTCGCTATACAGCTGGCTAATCACCAATGCTTAGGTCGCCAGATCCACTTGAAAGAACATTAAATACATAATTAACGTAATCAATTTCAAAAGAACCATATAGCATCGATTACCTACACTAAAGTGCGTGAAAAGGGGGCATCTTCAGAACAAAAAATAAACAATCAAAAAGTATTTACTTGGTTTAAATGCGTTAAGAGGAATTTACGAAACTTACATTTTGAAATTATTTTATCGCTGTTAATGCGCCTGTTTTAGACTCTTACATGTACATGTAACTGCTGAACACGACAACCCCAGCCTTGTCAAACGATTTGTGAATTAAATGAACCAGCGAATGACAAAACCTACAATAAGACATGTGCGCCCAAAGAAGACTCAGAGTCTTCGTTGTACTCTAAGGATAGCTAAGGGCTCAATGCTCCTTCATGTAGCAAGAGAAGTCTCTGGTTATGCTTTATGGATGCGCAGGCTGGTCTGATTCTTCGATGTGCGCACATGTCTTATTGTAGGTTTTGTCGTGCGCCGGCTCAGATGATACATTATCAGTTATTTTAGAGATATGTTATTGTAATGATCGCATCAATTGAATCTGAAATAGTCATAAAAGGCAAACTGCTATCATATGAGTTAAAATCATCATATAAAGTTTGAAGGAAATTTGACCACACAGAACCAATAAAGGGCATCTTTCAACTGTGCCTACGCATGTTTTTTCTTGAAACTTAGTATATTAAAAATTCAGCTTAAACAACCTATGAAAATGTACTTATTGAAATATATAAATAAAATAGTACTCAGGAGGCAACCTTGACCGACTCCCTCAATGAGCTTATGTCTGTCTCTAAATAAGCATGCCTTGAATCTAAAGTAGAAGTAAAACAAAGATCAGGAATCGATACAATTAATTTACTCCACCCACCAAAGACACCAAAGGGAAAGAAACACAAACACCAAGCGACCAGACCACAATGGAAACCCAAACAAAGGAAGGCCATAAGGACAGTTACTTTCCCACAAAATGGCCATATGGCCATCCAAAATAAAAAGACACAAGTGATACACACTGTAAGTAACAAACAACAACATAAATAAATCGCTACAGAAGAACCGCCTTGGAACGGTCAGTGGAAAGATTTCCACTCGGGTGGGGGGGGGGGGGGGGGCGGGGGGGGGGGGGGCTTAAATAGATTTTACGAGGCCACAATCCTCGCCCTTACTTCCGTCGCGATTTAGACAAATACTTTGTTCAGTCCGCATGAAGGTGCAACATCTCCGTGAACACAAATAATCAAAGAACCACAGAGGTGAGACAACGGTGAGGACTCGACAGCAAGAAACCACTGAAATGCTGGAGCAAAAGAAAACCGACAGTTAGACTCCGATGGGCCCGACCAGAGACAGAGCATCAGGCACCAACCAACATTACCTAGAATTAGATCTCTCTAATTCTCAATATTTAGTTTCAAGATTTGTAAACTGGAATGCAGAATTCCATAGGCAATCATTTGGTACCACAAAACATTTTTCGAATTAATTAAATTGTACATATTCTGATAGCATAATTATCAAAAATGTAATTTTAATGAAAATAATTAAGTGTGTTTACGTTCACACACATGTAACACATAATTCAGTTGTTCATTAAATGTTGTATTTTGGTAACACATACATTAGTTGTTCATTAAATATTGTATTTTGTTAATCTTTTTTTTTTCGCTTGTACAAGAAGTTCTGTGAGAAGCAGCCCCATAATATAAATCATGAACTGTTAGAAATGGTAGTTGATTTGAAATCCTTGTGTTTTGCTGCGAGCCCTGACCTGTATTGTGGGCATCATCATCATCATCATCATCATCATCATCATCATCATCATCCAGATCTATCACGGGCAAAACGCTTCAAGTCTTCAATGCTTTCATTAAAAAAAAAAGATTGAGCATGCACAAATGGGGTCCAGAAAAGAAGCTGTAAACCTAGTAAACGGACATGAAGAGACCAAGTTAAAGTATAAATCTGGCCAACTGTTGAAAGAGAAGATCATATTCGGAACTAACAAAGATTCAAAATCTTAAATGAGTAATTTGATAACTAATGCCTGATTGAATAATTATTATCATCAGTTTAAATGCTTCTTGTTACCTTACATATCTGCATTGTAATCACACCAATAACTGCTCAGACAGGTTAATGAAATGCAAAACCTGTACAAAGATATCGACAACATAATCAAGTCACACACAGTTTTGGAACACAGGCAAAAGTATGATCATCGGATGTCTAAAAGCAAATTTATTTAATTAGCCCTGGAAATAACTTAAGATGTTTAGTCTCGTTCATAGGGGCTATCCAAAAATGATAGGATGGCAGGTGCCTGGTGCAGATACAAATACTGAAGACCGTTCTGTGGCACACAATATGTCCATTAAAAGTATTCTCAAGTGTTATTGACTGCCTCTAGAGAAAACCTTAGCATTTTAAATGGATAGTCAGGGATAAACAAACAAACAACAGCTAGACTTGAGAGCCATTTATCTCTTCCGATAACAAATCTCACAAAATATGAAGCAACGTCTAAAATGCCTGGTATGCTGTTGATTTTGGTGTTATACCTCAAAACAACATTTGCACCAATACATATTAGGCAAGACAGACAGAAATAAAACTATGCAAAGGGTTCCATGGGTAAAACTGATGAGATTTGTCATCATACTTCTGTAAACAACAACAACAAAAAATGATTTTGGCCATGGCGTTCAATAAGGGGAAATTTTAGTGAGTAATATTATTATTGTTATGAACCACTTACACAGCCCATACTATGCCAGAGTCAGCCAGATTGAAAGCAATAGTAAAGTATTATTACACAGTATGACAGAAACATATCTATTGTATAATTTTCCATTTTACTGACTCAGAACTATCGGTATTCAGTTTGTTAAAACAATGTGTTACCGGTCCTCAATTTTCATGAAAATTCATCTACATATTCCTAATATATGTGGAAATATTTTATGCTGAAATGGTGTCTTGACAAAGATTGGAACATGGTAAAATTACCTATAAAATTTGAATGGATACAAATATGGGGAGACCATTAAAGAAAACTGAAAGACAATACTCTTACTGGTTCAAAATAATAAGATAATAATTCACTTTAATTTCATCAGAAGGAAAGACTGGTTCTCACAACTACTGTCATTATAAAATATAGGGTATATAGCATCAGACGGAAATTGATTGCCACAGACGATTCGTGGAAGAGAAAGTGATTATATTTATGGGAAGAGCTTCGCTCTACAGAATGGCTAAAATCTTGTCAAACTACACACACAGTCAAGTCAGAAAGCATAATAACACTACTCCCCTAGACCTGCAAGCAATTATCTTAATTCGGTAGTCTTATGTAGGAGGGTCTGCCCACTAATATGAACTATCACATTCATGAACGCAATGAGATATTTATCGTCTTAAAGTATGGCCATTCTTTTGCAGCTGTTGCTTCGTTAAACCATTGCAGGGGGAAACCCCTAAAAAGGTACAGTGCAGGCCAAGATCAAACGTTGTGCAGACCAAGATCAAACGCCGCAGAACGCGGCGTCGTGCAGGCCAAGATCAAACGCCACAGAACGCGGAGTCTGATCAGGGCCTACACTGTTTGCTAACAGAATTTTCTGTCCAAAATCGAATAAAAATAACAAGAGGCTCATGGGCCACTATGCTCACCAGAGCTCAGGTGGACACTGCCCAATGGCAGCCATGTATTTTAATATGATATCATTTTAATCTACCAAATGAACCCCCATGTCCAAATGAGCACCCATGTGGACTCAGTATCTGAAACTCTAGGCCTTTTATGAAGTAGAGGGGGTGGGGCATGGACCCAATGGAGCCCTGGTTGGTATCACTAAATGCGTCTTATCATAAGGAACACGAATATATATGGTTTAGCAGTGGGGATCTGTAAGGCCTCTTAAGTGGTGGAGGGTGGGGGCTTGCCCTGTTGATCCCAGGCCAAAGATTGTTGCCCTAAATGTGTCTTATCATAAGGACCAAGTATATATATGGTTTAGGGGTAGGAATCTGAACGGTTTCTGAGATTTGAGGCCCTTTTATGAAGTGGAAAGGATAGGAATGGCCCCTGCGGACCCCCCCCCCCCCCTACAGTAGGTGTGCTAATAATAAGGAACAAGAACATATATGATTATGGGGTGGGGATTTGAATGGTTTCTGAAATATAAAACCTTTTATGAAGTGTAAGGGCGGGGCACATTGCCTCAGCACAAAGAGACCCCCAGGTTGGTGTGATTGAACGAGTCTTATCATAAGGAAAAAGTATATGGTTTAGGGGTGGGGATCTGAACTATTTCTGAGATATATGGCTTTTAATGAAGTAAAGCGATGGGGCATGGCCTGGGCATGCCCCGGGGACTCCCAAGCTGGTGTCACTGAATGCGTCTTATCATAAGGAAGATGAATATATATGGTTTAGGGTGGGGCTAAGAACATTTTCTGAGATATAAGGCCTTTTGTGAAGTGGTGGAGTGGGGCAAGGCCCCGGGAGACTCCCAGGTTGGTGTCAATGAATGTGTCTTATCATAAGGAACAAGAATATATATGGTTTAGGGGTAGCCATCTGTAGGGTTTCCGAGATATTGTGAGATTATGAAATGGAGGGGGTGGGGCATGGCCCCAGCACATCCCTGGGGACCCCCAGGTTGGTGTCACTGAATGCGTCTTATCATAATGAAGAAGAATATATATGGTTTAGGGGTGAGGATCTGAACAGTTTCTGAGATATATGGCCTTTTGGGAAGTGAATGGATGGGGCAAGGCCCCGGCGCATCCCTGAGGACCCCCAGGTTGGTGTCAATTAATGTGTCTTATCATAAGGATCAAGAATGTATATGGTTTAGGGGCGGGGATCTGTAAGATTTCCGAGATATTGGGCCTTCTATGAAATGGCGGGGGTGGGGCATGGCCCCGGCGAATCCCGGGGACTCCCAGGTTGATGTCACTGAATGGGTCTTATCATAAGGAACATGAATATATATGGTTTACGGTTGGGGATCTGAATGGTTTCCAAGATATTGGGCCTTTTATTAAGTGGAGGGGGTGAGGCATGGCCCCGGCGCATCCCTGCGGACCCCCAGGTTGGTGTCACTGAAGGCGTCTTATCAATAGGAACAAGAATATATATGGTTTAGGAGTCGGGATATGAATGGTTTCTGTGATATATGGCCTTTTATGAGGTGGAGGGGGTGGGGCATGGCCCCGGCACAACCTGGGAGACCCTCAGGTTGGCTTAAAAGCATATGGCTGAGAGAAGTTTACTCAAGAAACATTTCTATAAAAGTTTTGTCAAAATATCTGCAATGACTTGGCAGTAAATGCCATTTTTCAATTTTCCCCATTATAAGTCTATGGAAACTCTAAGTTGCCATTGCAACCAAACTAATGAGCCGATTTTCATAAAAAACACAAACTTTAATCCCCCAGCCCAAGGATGCTACAGATAAAATTTGGGCTCAATCGGCCCAGTGGCATCAGAGGAGAAGATGTTTAAAAGTGTTGACGCAGACGACGCAGACGACGACGACGACGACGACGGACAACTGCCTATCCTATAAGCTCCCCCGGAGCCTTCGGCTCTGGTGAGCTAAAAAGGCATACCACCACTTATACGACAAATGGACCTGTCCAACATATAGCAATGGATATAATGGCTGAATTTACATTATCTATCTATAGTATACATACATTTGATAGATCCTTTGAAAGAGTCTAAGCGATCAGAAAGCGCCGGGTTTTATTGAACTGCACAGACCTTTGACAGAATATAGTTGCCCGTTTTTATTGCCAATTAAATGACTTCTATCCTACTTTTTGTTGTCGGTGGCTACATCATGTCAGTAAGTCCTTTTCATCTTTTCGTACCGTGAGATGTTTGTGAGTGTGGCTGTTTTCCTAAGTAGCGTTTTCTATTTAATGTAAAACCTTTTGAACTTTAGTTTTACCTGACTTCATCGGTGTATAGTTTTATTGAATATCTACCTTTACTTCGCTTTCATTTGTATTTAAATGGACCCCTTTGGTTTCTAGAGAAGTTGCAGCATTGCATTATTTACTACACATAAAATACTCAGTGAAACTATTTCTCTAATTTTAATCGTTTTATATTCTTTCTTTTCAAGGCATTGTTTAGGATTTTTTTTTATTTCCCGTGAGATGGCAAATTGCAATGATAGGTATGAGACATTTACATAGAGAGTGCGCAACTCTCGATACCATGAAAAACAAATAAACATGTTACAACAAACTAATGTGAGAGTTTTCCCGGAAGGTCTCGATACTCTAGGCAAGTTTAAAAATGTTCTAGGCAACCAAAAATTCGATGTTAATATTTGTAAATATATCTTTATAAAACCGAGTCTGCTATTATACTAAAGGCATTCAAACATCAGATGCAAACTCAGACAATTACCATCAATATATCTCAAAGGGTACTGGAGTAACTGCGATCATAAGGTGTTTACATGGAAATATTGCCAGGGGAGATAACTCAAGTACCATGACAACTAGAGTTGTGGTTTTTGAGCATGACACACCTACTCAACGTCATGTATTATTGTACCAATTACGGTCAATACATCTCGAAGGGTATTGAATTTACGGCGATCCCAAAGTGGTCATAATGAAGATAACTAAAATACCATGGCACGGTTCTTAAGCATAACACGCCTGCTCAACCTCGTGTATAAATATTTTAAGTACTATCAATATATCTCAGAGTATTAGAGTTATGGCGATCTGAAGGTGATCACAAGGAAAGATTGTCAGGGGAGATAAATCGAATACGATGGCACCTAGAGTGTTGGTTCTTGCACATGACACAAATACTTAACATCATGTATACCATCCATACATCTCAAAAGGTATTCGAGTTAAAGTGATCACAAAGTGACCACAAGGAAATACTGTCAAGAGAGATAACTCAAACATCACGGCACCTAGAGTTGTGGTTCTTGCGTTTGACACGGCTACTCAACCTCATGTATAATTGAATCAAGTACAACCAATATATCTCAAAGAGTATTGGAGTTACTGCCATCACAAGCTGACCACAAGGGAAAACTATCAGGGAAGATAAATCAAATACCATGGCACCTAGAGTTTTTTTTTGCATGACACGCCTACTCAACCTCATGTATAATTGTACCAAGCACCATCAATATGAAACGGGCCTCAGTGGCCTAGTGGTTAAGAGCGCTGGCTCTTGATCATTAGGTCTCTCACCGCTGTGGTTCGAGCCATGTTCGGGTCACATGTGAGACGCCAAGTTCTGCAACGGAAGGGCAGGTGGTTTTTCTCCGGGTACTCCGGTTTTCGCCCACCTCTGATCAACGATCGGCTCGATATGAGTGAAATAATCTTGAAAAGGGCCGTAAAACCAAAACCAAAAAAAAAAAAAAAAAAAAAAAAACATCAACATGTCTAAAAGGGCAATCGCCAGGTGTTCACAAGGAAATACTGTCAGGGAAGATAACTCAAATACCATGGCATCCAGAGTTGTGGTTCTTATGCATGACACGCCTTATCAACATTGTGTACAATTGTGCCAAGTATAATCAATATTTCACAAAAGGTATTAAGGTTATGACCATCACAAGGTTTTGTCTACGGCCGGACGGAGTCCAGGCTGATCGCAAATCACCCAAACCTATTCAGTTGGGGGATAATACCAGTTTTCTTTAAAATAAATTGTTAATTACATCAAAACCCAATAATAATGACAGTTGTTAAGCAAAATACACCAATAATTACTAACGCATATTACTCAGTGGTCGACAATAATAACTGCTATAGGCATCAAAACATATCACATGCAATGTATTTTAATCAGCAGTATATAAATCATAATTTCATCAGATAAAATAGAAGTGAAGGCAATGACCATATTTTTGCCACGTTTTAGCCATCACTATATTTCAAAGGGTATATTGATATCTCAAAGGGTATATTTCAGCTGAAACTCATGTTTTAGCCACGTTTACTTACATATTTACGTTTTCGTATCAGTTAGGTCTCGTAACATAATTTATATCGATATTTCTGCTACTATGGTGTGCCTCAGACATGTCGGTTCAATCTTTCAAAAACCCCAGACGTCCCTTCAAACGAAATCATGGGGATTTGGCCTGGCCCGGTCGTACCGAGATTTCCTTTAGCCCAAGGACATCTGACAAAATAATAATGCATTGCACTCCTTTATAACTGGTCGAACAGCATCCAACATCTAAATGTAGCAGGTCGACCGTAGAAAGGCCCTGGGTTCGAGTCCCGGTCGAGTCATGTTCTTTTTCCAACCCTGTGACATTTGGTGGCCAGTGTGGATCCAGCACCGCGTCTGAGAGCATGGAATAATATGAAAATGAGACTTGCAGCCGGACTGGATAGGACTTAGAGATTCGGGACGAATCTCATTAGGCAGGGGGAAACTATAGCAGGTCGACCGTGTGGCTCGGTAGCTCAGTCGGTAGATTTGCTTTGTTTGATTTGAGGTTTAACGTCCCCGTCAACACTGTAAAGGTCATTTTGGAGACGTTGCTTCCAATTTTGTGGGGCTTTTGCCCGACATTGAGATGAAATGACATCTCAAGCCCTGTCGCCCAATGAAACCAATAGGGTTTATAAGCATGGAAGGTCCGCCCCGCACCGAGGTTCCTGGACAGGCTTAGATCCTCTGAGCGGTTTACCAGTACTAGTGTGAGGGCCGGATTCAGCTCTGCGTCGGTAGAGTGTTCGCACGGTATGCGAAAGGCCCTGGGTTCGAGTCCCGGTCGAGTCATGTTCTTTTTCCAACCCTGTGACATAAGCATCGATATGAAATGAACCGAAGAATATATTTGAAATGAAGTCATCAACTATTGTGCCAGTTTAGTTGCTTCGACGCTGTCGCATGTCAGCACACAAACATTCAAACATAAAGCGCTAATAGTTTCCTTCGCCAACAAAATGAATATTATAGAGAGAAAAGGGTATCTGAGTTTTGCTTAGGCTCTACATAAACAGAAGTCAGTTGGAAAGATTGATTATCCTACTGATATCCCCAAGCCAGAGTACACCCTGAAGCACAAACCCTTGATTCAAATCTTGAAAAAAAATCACTCTAAGTTGGCTAAAGTCTGGCTAGGCAGCTTCAATCCTATTAAAACAGAAACTCTAACGCTTTTGTTATCTCGAAAACTAATACAACCTGCACATCCACTACTAGACATGTTATAAAAGTATTCTCGGAAGTTGATAAACCATAAATATCTTGGACTTCACTTTAGTAAAGCCTATTCATGGCATACACACATATCTTTTATCGAAGAAAAAGAATAGAAACGGATTTATACAATGCGTAAACTTAAATTTGAACTAGACAGGAAGGAAATCACCTGAAAGACCAGTTTTGGATGATTTTACCCCGTATGAAAAGGATGTATTGGAAAAAAAATCCAAATCGAAGCGGTCAGAATAGCAACCGAGACGATATAATTATAATTAGTATAGTGAAATAGGTTGTGAGTCACTAGAAACTAGATGAAAAAATAAACAACAAAAAGGTGTTCTCTTCTACAAAATGGTAAATTAAATACCGACACATTATCTATCAACACTTATTCCCTCGACCTGTACTGAAACTTCATATGACGACATTAGAAATGCAAGTGGCATTAGAACAATCCCAATACTACAGCTCTTTTCTACCTTCTTCAATTAGAGAATGGAATCCCCTTTCCGCAGAACACAGGAACTCGACAACTCTTCTTTCCTTCAAAGCCCAGCACTAGCATACTGGATTATTATTATTTCGGAGATCGTCAATCACAAGTATTACACACTCGCCTTCGTGCTAAATGCAGTCGTCTCAACTATGACAGCTATCTTATAAATCTTATAGATTCATCACTTAGTGTCACTCATTTTCCGTGAGTGACGCTAAGCCGTTAATCGAAACTGGCTTTCCGGGAGTGTTATTATGATGCGAATTTTCGAGCAATTGTATATCTTCTTCTTCTTCTTCTTCTTCTTCTTCTTCTTCTTCTTCTTCTTATATAGGGTGAAGCATAATAATAAATTCAGTTTTGGAGGAATCGAAATAAGGTTTTGAAACAGTGATTAACAGTTATAGAATATTCTGTAGAAGTTTACTATTACTTTAGAAACAAAAGAAAGTATAATGAATTTGGTATCAAAATAATCGTCTCTTTTCTGAGATTCGTAACATGGAAACTATTTTTGGATAGTTAAACTTTGTTACAATAAAAAGCTAAATGTTCATTTAACTTTAAAAAATAATTTTGGGAATCCAGGTGTCCAAAAGTCGAGAAATTACTTAAACCATTATCACAACAATTAGTCTGAGTATTGAGCGAAGGCGCCATCCTTGTCACGCATCATGAAAGCATGCCTGTATAATTTTGAACCCCTTGAACCCCACTTTTATATAGTAAAACTGGGGTTTGCAGGGGTAAACGTTATTTTTCTTATTTCTGCTCTACAATATAGACTGTGGGTACTCGTTAGAACATCCTCGATGAGGCGGTTCTAACGAGCATCCACGATCTATGTTGAAAGCAGAAATAAAAAAGATGGTATAATTTTTACCCAAAAATTGTCACTTCTGACACCATGTTGGACGCCTTTATTTCACACAGACATGTTTTCCTAATGGCAGTTACTTAAGCCATTATCACAACAATTAGTCAGAGCATTGAGCGAAGGCGCCGTCCTAATCAGGACTAATAGCCATTTTCGATTAACGGCTTAGCGTCACTCACGGAAAATGAGTGACAACAAGCTCAAGGTGACATCATTATTAGGTTGTTTGACTGCGGAATCCGCTCGATCCATTACGAAAAAACACCTATACAAATACATTGAAGCCTTTATCGCCGAAAAAATGAACATTTTAAGATGAAAAATTGTGATATTTTTCTTATTTCTGCTCAAAATATAGATTGTTGGTAGTCGTTAGAACCGCCTTATCGAGGCGGTTCTAACGAATACCCACAATCTATATTTTAGAGCAGAAATAAGAAAAATAAGGTTTACCCCTGTAAACCCCAGTTTTACTATATAAAAGTGGGGTTCAATGGTGTTAAAAGTATATAGTCGTGTTTTCGTGATGAAAGGAGTGTTGATGGCTTGAGAGTTAATGGCATGATATGCTCTCCGGCGAGCAATTATCACCCCTGGCACGAGGATGGCAATATAAACCCCTGTTTGCTCCGCAGTCGTCACACAACTTCTTCAGCTACATGTACGAGTTTGACAAGGATCTGGGAAATATATAAACAGGAAACTCATGTGTCTTCGTGTTTCAGTTGTAGAAAATTACCCCCCAATTTCCAAGTATAAAACGTCAATGATACAACTGCGTGTATAAGGTAATCGTGGCACTATCTAGGAACATTCATTCAATACGCGTAATGCTAGGTTTACATTATGTTCCCGGCGGCCACGGCAGCCCTGTTTGCCCGAAACGTAGTGCGCCGTGGGATTTTGGCCATTTCTTTCTCAGTATTCAAGTTTTGTTAGGTCTTGCTAAGTTTTCTCACGGTCAGTCACGGTATCCGTGACAGGCCGTGTGAAGACGGGGATGCTGAGTCCCGGAGGTTCGAAGGCGTACTACGATTCGGCCCGCGGTCTACCACGGATGCCAGTACGTTCCCTCTCGGCCGGTCACGTTTTGATGGGGTCCGTCACGTTTCTCACGTTCTGATCAAGGTCTGGCACGTTTTCACGTTCTGTCGAGTCTTTCTACGGATGAAACGTGGACGCCTGGCACTTTGGAGCACGTTTGTGCCCACGGTATAAAAAGAAAGCCTCCCAAGCAATAGAAATCAGTATATCCTGAAACTTCGACGAGACATCACGAATGCCCAAGATGAAGTAGATTTTGTGTTTGTATGTTTGCTGGGTGGATACATCCAGTCTTTGTGTCAGCAAGGAGAAGGCCAGCAGCAGTTGCAGAGCGGAAAAGCCAGCCTGCAGCAGGCAGGAAGAAAGCGTAGAAGGCGGACAAGAAGGCCAAGATCTATGTGGGTGCGCGAATGGTTATCGGAAGACAGAAGGCAGCAGCTGGGCCACTACTCAACATTTCTCACTAGAGAGCTCCGCACCGAAGATGTCATTGCCTTCCAGAATTATCTGAGGATGCCTCCAGAGCTCTTCGACGAGATCCTGGAAAGAGTAACACCAGCCATCGAGAGACACGAAGTTCCGCTCTGCCCTTCCAGCTGGACTGAAGCTGTCAGTGACTCTGAGACACATGGCAACTGGGGACAATTACTTGTCACTCTCCTATGCGTTCCGGTGCAGTAAATCAGTCATCTGCTATATGGTGCCAGAAGTGTGCAAGGCCATCGCGGAAGCCTACAAGGATGAAGTGTTCGCCGTTCCTGTGACGCCTGATGAGTGGAGAGCCCTTGCCCAGGAGTTTGACGACAAGTGGAATGTGCCTCATGCAGTGGGAGCTCTGGACGGGAAGCATATTGCCATCAGCAATCCACCCAACACAGGTTCCTTGTACCACAACTACAAGGTTTTTTTTCAGTATCCCTCTTCTTGCCTTGGTGGATGCCCAGTATCGTTTCATATGGATTGAAGTTGGTGGAGTGGGACACATGTCTGATGCCCAAATCTATAATGACTCAGTGAACTCCTCGAAGAAGCCCGGATAGGGTTGCCACCACCATGCCCTCTGCCGAACGATGACCAAAACCAGGACATCCCTTACTTCATCCTGGGGGACGATGCATTTGGCGCAGGACGGGGGGCCTTCGTACGTCTTGGCTTCTTCGGTGGCATAATCTGGCCTTCTTTCTCCGCAACTTGGTCTTTTCTCTTCGTATTGTAGACGCAGTAATGAGTCGTCGTTTGCTCAGACTCGAATGAAGCTCCCCTGCTGGGCCTGGCTTTTATATACTCTCTCCCATACCGCGCTCGCCGTGCCAGACCGTAGTAGAACGCAACGCACCGTAACGCGCCGGTCCAGTAAACCGTCACATGCCGGGACATGCCGTGATTGAACGCGACGAAACGGCTACCATACACTCACGCTTGCCGTGACAAACGTAACAAAACGTGGAAAGACGGCACAAAACGCGCAGCAACCGTGAAGCAACCGTGACAAAACGCGCACTAAACGCAGCAGAACGTGGCAAAACCTGAAAGGACCGTGAGATGCCGGGGAATACACATGCTTCCCGTCCCACTACGGATCGCCTCCAAGTTTTGTTACGGCCTATTACGTACTGTCACGTTTTGTTGCGTTCACCCCGTTTACTACGGCTTACTAGGTTTCTCATCCACACCGTGACTGCCGTGGCAAATTTTTTGACAGTTTAAAAATCTGGCCCGGCATCCACGGCAATCACGGTCTGTCACGTTTGCCCACCGCGTCCCCACGCGTTGTCTCACGTCTATCCCGTTTTGTCCACGGTGGCCTGAAACGTGATTGCCGTGGCCGCCGGGAACATAATGTAAACCTAGCATAAGCACAATTAATCTGTTGGGGGAGACGAAACGTGATAAAGTGTGTGCACACGACGCTCCATCTCTCTCTCTCTCTCTCTCTCTCTCTCTTGAATTTTCGCTGTTCCCATAACAACTTTTACTCATTCTTCATTTCTTCACATTTTATAATTACCTAGTCAGTTACATTATTAATTGTTCTTTTGTAATGATTGTAAATGTCATTCCACTGATGTTGATTTACCATTACCACATTTATTTAGTTATCACATGACCTGCCAATATCATTATGAAAACACGCCTATATAATTTTGACCCCCTAGAACCCCATCTTTATATAGAAAAACTGGGGTTAACAGGGGTGAATCTTATTTTTCTTAATTCTATCTAACATACAGATTGTGGATACTCGTAAGAACCGAATCTATATGTTGAGCAGAAAAAAGAAAAAATATCACAATTTTTCATCTTAAAATGTCCATTTTTTCGGCGATAAAGGTTACGATGTATTCGTAAAGGTGTGTTTTCTTAATGCATACATCCTTTACTTCGATAGCGGGAAAGGAAGTCAATAAGCATACTGCTTCCATTCCAATACAATTTATGTGTCATTGTATATTAATACCATATGCATGTCAACTGACTGATCTGAAATAAATATTTTTAAACCAAGGCAGAATACTCTGTTTTTAAAGAAATCATTTTCAAAGATACTTTAGAAGCCTCCGTGGTGTAGTGGGTATACTACTCGCCTTGTAAACCAGGGGTCGCAGGATCGAACCCGGGCTTCTCCAGACTTTCGGATGAGTCTTTAAACCGTAATCCCGTAACCGCATGCCCTTGGCTGTTGGTGAGACTTGAATCTCAAACACTCACTCACTTCAAAGATACTTTAATTGTTTGATTAAAAAAAACAAAAAAAAAACAATAAAGGGGCTCACCAGGGACAGAACGCCTCTACCAAAGACATGCTCCTTTTATACGTGTTCTTAGTTTGTTCGTTAGCTCCTTAATGCATCAGCAATTTCAAAACATGACTGAAAGCATGGGAAGCCAATTTTCATTACCAGACTTCCAGTGAATGTGGCTAGACATCGTTGTTCCCGTAGTCTAGCCAACATGACCAAGATGGTAGCCACGCCCATATATGGTTAAACAATTTGTTTCCTTCCGAAAAGAATTGCCGGCGACATAGGAACTTGGTAAGCAATAAAAGATTATGTCCTTGCAAAGATTAAAAGAAGATCGATGCTTGTTTATACAGAGGTCACGTGAGAGGTTAGCTAGTCGTGACGGTGATGTGTAGCTTTCAATGCCGCATTCAGTAGGACAATGGCCAGCAGCAGGTTCGAAATGGGAGCTGTATTTCTCAGGTGTGTGTGTGGGGGGGGGGGGAGGGGGTGGTTGGATCCCACACAGAACTGGTTAACCGCTTAGTTCTAAGCCTGTCCACAAACAATGAAGGTAATTGAATGGCCCGATATGACTTTAGTTGGTGACTAGGTGGTAAAATCGCAGCACCTCCTGAACCAATTTATTGCCTTAAGCAATTAATTATCACAGTTTTCGCTTATCTTCGCACGTATTGTGATTTGTAAATTAATAATTATTCTCTCTTGGCACATGGCTGTTGAGTTGACAATGAGTTGATGTCTCGTCAAATAAGAAACAATAGAACACGCAAAAATGTCGTTAGCAAAATGAATGTGTGAATAGAATAGAATATGTTTATTATGTGTGAGAAGCTCTCTCTCTCTCTCTCTCTCTCTCTGAGAGAGAGAGAGAGAGAGAGAGAGAGAGAGAGAGAGAGAGAGAGAGAGAGAGATGGGAAACGGAGGGATACAGAGGTAGAGGTAGAGAGAGAGGTTAAGAGACTAAGGACACGGAGGTGGATAATAGGTATGGAGGGGGAAAGCGACAGAAAGTAAAGAGAGAATGAGAGGGAGGGGAGAAAAAGAGCCTATCTGGGATGTGCAATGGAGGGAGACAAGGACGAAGAGAAAAAAACTAACACTTCAGTGACTCAAACACGGACGACCCGCTTATCATGGCTGAGTCGATCCCATTTTTGTCCCTATGCAATTCAAATATATTTAGGACGATTTGTACAAATTTTCAGGAATGTATGTAGTGTTTACTCATAAGAACTACATCATCAGGGCGATTATAAGGGGTGCGCACAACATGCTCGTATGGAGATCAAAAGTATTTAAAATATTTCCATTATACATCCTGACATGGCATTATGTTAACCCACAACGGATCGAACAACCCCTGTCTCGAACACATTTACATGGTCACAAGAAAGTTCCAGCTATTGCGGTAGTGGGAGAAAGAGGGAGCCGGAGAGAGAGAGAGAGACAGAGAGAGAGAGAGAGAGAGAGAGAGAGAGAAAGATGAATGGGCATATGAGAATAGCAGGACATATAGACAGAGGACCACAGTATTTATGGACTGCTTCTAGGCAATATAAATAAATCATAACAATGTGAGGTTTTATTGAAAATTAAAGAGATAATGTTGGTTGGTGCCTGATGCTCTGTCTCTGGTCGGGCTCATCGGAGTCTAACTGTTGGTTTTCTTTTGCTCCAGCATTTCAGTGGTTTCTTGCTGTCGAGTCCTCACCGTTGTCTCACCTCTGTGGTAAGCCCCCCAGTGGAAATCTTCCACTGACCGTTCCAAGGCGATTTATTTATGTTGTTGTTTGTTACTTACTGTTTGTATCACTTGTGTCTTTTAATTTTGGATGGCCATATGGCCATTTTGTGGGAAAGTAACTGTCCATATGGCCTTCCTTTGTTTAGGTTTCCATTATGGTCTGGTCGCTTAATGTTTGTATTTCTTTCCCTTTGGTGTCTTTTATGGATGGAGTAAGTTAATTGTATCAATTCCTGATCTTTGTTTTACTTCTACTTTGCTTGTTTGTATCGGTCAATCGATGAATGATACTCTAATTTTGTGCCGTGTATCAGCCGTTTATATATCACAAAACATCAAAATGAAGCACGATTATGTAGGAAGAAAACATAAAGATGGCCACACCAATTCATGCAATTTATTTCACGGCCAAACAAAAGACAATGTATAACTTTTTTTAATCTGAGAGAAAACTAGTGTGCATAGCTGTAATGCTTCGAGTACATGGTCTAGTGGGCCACAGCGATAAATCTTAATCATTAGGTTTCTCGACGCTGTGAGTTCGAGCCTGCTCATTGAGGCGGTTCTATCGAGTACCCACAACCTATGACTTGGAGCAGAAATAAGAAAAGATATGTATACACCTGTAAGCCCCAGTTTTCTCTATATGAAGTTGGGTTTATTGGGGTCTTCATTCCACGGACTTCCACGCGATGCAAGTGCGGTAGAGTCTTTAGCTTCGTCGCGATTGCATTTATGTATTCGAACAGACAGTGTCGACGCAGATGAAACGCAACAGATCGCATTATACAGATCGCTGCGTCTCATGTTTGCACTCAGCCAGCTATTTTGAAGTAGTAATGTGTACTTACTGAAATTTGGTTAACCGGCCCCGATAGCTCAGTTGGTAGAGTGTCCGCTCCGGGGAACGGGAGGTCTCGGGTTCGATCCCGGGCCGCGACATACCAAAGTCGTTAAAAATGGTAATAGCTGCTCCTCGCTTGGCACTCAGATTTACGGGGAAGAGCTAGGACTGGTCGATCCAGTGTCAGGATAATGTGACTGGGTGTGGTATCATGTAATGTGTCTGGGACATGATACTTCAGTGAGGCAGCACTATAAACGTGAGCATTGAGCTCCCTGTCGCAACCAGACACCGTCGTGATATGACTGAAAAATTGTTGAAAGCGACGTTAAACCCGAATTCACACACACAATACTGAAATTTGGTAGGGAGGTGAGATGACCAAGAGTGAGTGAGTGTTTGAGTTTTATGTCCGACCAACAGCTAAGGTTATACAGAGGCGGGACCTCGGTTTAAAGGAGTAAAGACTCATCCGAAAGTTTGGAGACGCCCGGAAGCGATCCTGCGACCTCTGGTTTACAAGGCTAGTAGCGTAACCATTACACCACGGAGGCTTCTGTGAGGTGACCAAATTCTTACTCATTACGATAACACACCCGTGCGGCATAGTGCATTTTTCACATCTCCAAAATGGCTACTTTTCTGATGAAAATCCGTGATATTTTTCTTATAAATACTGCAAACATAGCTTATGGGTGCTCGTTAGAACCGCCTCATCGAGGCGGTTCTAACGAGTACCCACAACCTATGTTTTGGAGTAAAAATAAGAAAAATAATGTATGCCTCCGTAAACCACAGTTTTCTATTTATGAAGTGGGGCATAGTGGGGTCTCCATTTCACGGACTTGTTCACGTGATGTGTAAATCCGTTACTCAAAATAAAATGCGGGGAACTTTACTCAGGAAAAGTCATTAACATTACAAGAGCATAACAATCTTAAGCCACCGAAAGGGTTGACAGTGATGTCATTAAAGCACATACAAAGTAGCATCAGGACAAAATGCCTATTTAACGAAGACCCCTCGAAATCCCTCTTTTTAAAGAAAAATTGGATTTACGGGGATACTCCTTTTTCCGTAATTCTGCTGAAAAGCATGGATTGTGGGTACCCTTTTGAAGGTTCTGACGAGCACCAACACTCTATATTAGAACTAGAATAAGAAAAATATCGAACATTGTCATCTGAAAAATGCTAATTCCATATACAGGAAAAACGCCATTTTAGCACACAAGTGTGTTATCGTAAAGAACTGGAAAACACCTAACAATGTGCTACAACGCAACACTGCCAATTAAAATTTAAAAAACCTGCAACTCCATCAATACACTTTTGTCTCCCTCAACAATATGGTTCTTTCCGAGACATAAAGACTTTTCTTTAACAGTAGAGTCCTAGCTCACGACACACGCCTATATAATTTTGACCCCATTGAACCCCAGATTTAAATAGTAAAACTGGTGTTTGTAGGGATAAACCTTGTTTTTCTTATTTCTGCTCTAAATATAGATTATGGGTACCCACAATCTATAATTTGAACAGAAATAAGAAAAATATAATATTTTTTTTATCTTATTTTTTTTTTTTTCGGCGATAAAGGTTACAATGTATTTGTATAGGCATGTTTTCCTAATGTGTTTCGGAAGGTCTCATTTTACAGGAAATTAAGCCAGAAGCCATAAAATTTATAATTGAAATATATCATGGTCAATAATGGTTATAATAGATGTTTCCTTGGTAACTGGAATTTGTGGCATACTTTTTATTTCTGTCACAAAGTGAAGAAATTGGTTTGCAGTGGCATACGTTATTTTCTTCCCCTCTGTTAGGACGAGCACGTTATGAAATGTGCGATTTTGTTATTGCAATGAAACACTTGCACAATTTTGACCGAACACTGTTGTTATTCCTTCCAAAAGGTCATTTTCACATGGTTTCCCTTAAAATATCTAAGTGTCTCATTTTCGTGTTAGTCGATATTAGATAAAATTAATAAATTAACGGAAAGCAACCATCTAGATTATCTGGCAGTGGACAGACAAATTTAATAATTTATTGTTTTAACCCTTTTTGTACCAAATGGAAACTTCCTCCTTATCTATAACAAGAGTCCATTTCAAAATTTAGGGGTCTCAGGTTGTGTTTTTATCAAACTTGATTTGGAAAATGGCTGAACTTTTTGCAAATTGTGTAGGCCCTCATCAGACGCCGCGTTCTGCGGCGTCTGATCTGGGCCTGCACTGTTTGCCACGGTACCCTTTTATGGGTTTTCAGTCTGAAATGGGTTTAGAACCCTTCTCTCAATATTTGGCCTTTGTAATCATTGGTGGTGGAGAACGCTTGTACCTTTCTTAACCAAACACGTTCATGCAAATGCTTTCAGATATGACGTCGCCATGGCAACAAAGGGTTCTAGGCTGACATAACTCTGGTATGTGCACGTGTTTTACCATGCACGGACGCACTTTTTTCATCCTGCTTTCGGTGAAATATCACTGGTTCCGTTACCTATGCCTGGGTAGAACACAATGGATGCAGATTCTGGTCAAAATGTCAAAGATGAGAAGCGTAGAGTGTTGTGCTTAAGATAAAGACGTGATTCTGTGCGGTAGATCAATTTATTATATCGAAAATATGTTTATTATATAATACAATGATCAGAAATTGATAAAATTAACACACATCATCACACCAGTGACCCCAAAGGGAAAGAAACACAAACATGAAATAACTAGACCCCAACGGAAACGCCACCAACCGAAAGCCAAAAGGACAGTTACTTTCAATTTGTTATCAAAAACAAAATGATATAAAGCAACACACACATTCAAAGACGAACTTTAACAAAAATAAACCGCGACAGAAGAACTGCCTGGGAACGGTCGGTGAAAATTATTTCACTGGATGGCTGAAATCCATAGTGCAGTTTATATTTTACTTTTGGTCCTTTGAGATCAGCGTGAATATTCTGAGAAATCAGAAATAAATTATTGGTTTAGACTCATATTCTAGACAGGTTTTTAATTATTTGGATCCCATTTTGATTTATATCAGTCTTTGAATCGACTGCCTATTCGAAATTCGCAAAATTGCAGTATGTTTCCTCTGGCTTTCATTGCCGGATCGTTACAGGGTCACTGATGAGGCTTTATTAGCCGAAACTACGTAGTATGACCCATCTTCTTTCTTATCAATATTTTCATTGCTCTTCAAGGAACTCATTTTTGATTTTTATTTGCCTTCACTGCAGCTGGTGTTGTGCCGTGTGGCGGCCGTAAAACGTCTCCCCGTACATCAACCATAGTGCAGTTTATATTTTACTTTTGGTCCTTTGAGATCGGCGTGAATATTCTGAGAAATCAGAAATAAATTATTGGTTTAGACTCATATTCTAGATAGGTTTTTAATTATTTGGACCCCATTTTGATTTATATCAGTCTTTGAATCGACTGCCTTTTCGAAATTCGCAAAATTGCAGTATGTTTCCTCTGGCTTTCATTGCCGGATCATTACAGGGTCACTGATGAGGCTTTATTAGCCGAAACTACGTAGTATGACCCATCTTCTTTCTTACAACCAGAGAGATGAAACAACGGCGAGAGTTCGACAGCAAGAAACCGCTGAAATGCTAGAATAAAAGAAAACCGATGGGCCCGACCAGAGACAGAGCATTAGGCACCAATTAAAATTACATAAAATTAAATTCTAATTCTCAGTAAGCCGTTACGCTCGAACTGTCATAGAATCTGAGGCCTGATCCACCGGCGTGGTTCAGTGGTGTCAAGAGCTTGAATTTGCAAAAACCGTGCTTTGTATGGTATTTTATGAAGTTTAGGTAACCAATATAGCGTAGGAAGCTTGTCTTGGTCTTCTGTAACACATACAGCAAACTTGGTGACTGAATGACACATCTGGTCATCAACTACAACCCTCTCTACCGTCAAAAGCTATAGTTTATAGGCCTTAGTGCCACCAAGCTCTTGCTGAAGAGTGTTAACATAATGGAGCCGTCAAACAAAGACGACATTGTTAGCAGCCTTGTCTGCTGGAGCCAATACAAACGTCTTATGAAATTCTTGAATACCTAGTTTAAGATGACGTAAAGAAGTCTCGGGTTTGGGAGGTAATAAGTTCGTATTTTGAGAGTAGACAGGAATGCGTTTGTTCATTAGTTTCAGAATGCTAAGCTTCAGAATGCTGAGCTTAAAGTCAAAATTTCCTGCTTATTCGTGTTTGAAAAATGATTTTATTTGAAGGAAAATGGTATAAAAAACTAACACTACAGATACTTCATATGTCGTACAGTATCACGTCTCTTGGGTGTTCCGAGATCTCACGCATCACACTCGACCCTACGCGCCTCATGTGATTCTTTGATCTGAAAACATCCAGTCACTGTAGCTCCGGGGAGATAGTCGGGCTGTCTAATCAAAGGATACGTATTTCAGCCAATAGCAAGATCATTCCATTTATTATCCCTCTGGCTGTTTCTGCAACTCTGAGAAGTGATATGAAGGTAATATCTCTAAAGCATCGAGATAAAAGAAAGCATGATTATTAGATAAACGGTTCTAGGCAATGAAAACTGGCCAAATTATTCTAAGATTATTCCAGTCCTATCTAAGGAAAAGCATAAAAACTACTTGTTATGATGCAGCTTGCATATTTTAATCAGCTTTAGCTGGAAATAAAGCTTATATAAAATCCTCATTTGCTTGCTTGTCTAGAGTATACAGCTTAACGACAACATGATAGCTTTCTGGTGACACAGTACGAAAACACGCCTATACAAATACATTGTATACTTAAACTCCGAAAAATTGAAATTTTTCAGATGAAAAATTGAGATATTTTCTTATTTCTGCTCAAAATATAGATTGCGGGTACTCGTTAGAACCGCCTCAACGAGGCCGTTCTAACGAGTACCCTCAATTTTTATTTTAGAGCAAAAATAAGAAAAACTAAGGTTTACCTTGTAAACCCCTGGGGTTCAATTGAGTCAAAAGTATATAGGCGTGCTTTCGTATGTCAGTGAAGTTGGCTGCCAGTTGCCAGTTGCCAATTCATTAGAATTATCGGATTGGCATCTGGTTGCCGTTTGCCTATTCAGTTCTTATACTCTAAAACCGTCTCAAATCGAATCGGCAGCTGGATGCCAGTTGCCATATGCCAATTCAATAGAATTTGCGAATTGGCATCTGGTTGCCGTTTGCCAGTTGCCTATTCAGTTGTTATGCTCTAAAACCCTCTCAAATCGAATTGGCAGCTGGAATGTGAAGTTAGATGTCATTTTCCAGTTGCCGATTGAATAGGCATCTGGCAACTGGCACCCAACTTCACGGACATTGCTTTCGTGATGAGTTTAACTAGTTATACCTTATTGATTTCTGTAAAGTAGCACGAAGCATTTATAGAAACGAAACAATATAATCTTGCAATATGGCCTGCAATTGATGTCATCATGTTTATATATGGCTTGTGGCTGCTTTCTAACGTCACAGAAAATGCTGGACATCAAACATTGCCTAGTTTCAAAGGATGGTGATATGGAATCAGAAAAGGCGAGTAGGATGATTCTGTATTTTTGTGTCCTGGTAAATTTCATCGCAGGGGTGTCACTTCCCTTGATGGTGTCCCGCTGGAATAGGTAATATTTTCTGCTCTGATATTATATGATTAGGTATATTTTTCAGTGATGAATTATATGCATAACCCCGCTTTTCAATCTGCCCATTACACCAAAAGCCCATCGAGGCTACAGACCAGTTTTCTCAGTTTTTTTTTTCTCAACAACAAACCGTCAGTCAACAGGAAACATTATCAGGTGCAGTCTGTAGAAATACCAGCGCTGACCACGTGCCCAAAAGGACAATTTTATTCCCCCTACAAATAGCCAAACAGCTATCAAAAAAGTAAAAAAAAAAATCAGGTTTCTGGAAAAAAACATGCATATTCTCATTTTGTCGAAAAAAATGGCCTTTAAATTTAGTAGGAGATGCACTCACATGGTAGATTGTTTATATACACTTTCATAGAATTGAAGCATGTAAAAAGTCTAAGCTAAGAACGTTAAAAAGTGAGAAAAAAAATCAAGTTTCTGCAAAAAGCACATGAAAATCTTCTGACCATGATTAGGACACCTGTGAAGTTTCAGAAGGACTGTATAAATTTCAAGTAAAAATGTAAAAAAAAAGAAGTGAAAAACAAATAAGTTCAAGAATCTGCATATCTTCAGACCATGATTAAAACACCTGTAATGTTAAAGGAGGAACTGTTCAAAACGTGTTATTATTATTATTATTATTATTATTATTATTATTATTATTATTATTATTATAGGACTAGTGGGGCTCACAAAGTACATACAACATATACACTTTCATAGAACTAGCACATGAAAATGATTAAGTTCAAACTGTGAGAAAAAGTGAAACAAAAAACTATTTCAAGTTTCTGTTAAACACACATGCATATTTTCAGACCATGATAAAGACACCTTTGACGTTTCAGAATGATTGGTATAAATTTGTAGTCGGACTTGCGTTCTCAGTGTACCTACTACAAACCAAGAACTATGCAAAAAGTTAAAATGAGAAAAAGTTAATAAAATTGATTCTGTAAAAAGCACAAGCACATCTTCAGAACATGAGTGAAACACCATTAATGTTTCAGTAGGAACGGTTTAAAACTGTAGGAAGAGTTGCGCTCACAAGGTAACTTCTAAAAACTCAGAACCACGCACCCGGAATCACGCAGCACGCATCACGGAAAACCGAATACCACCTCCCCTCGCTTCTCTTCGTAAAGGCAGCGGGGGACAATAAATCAGGTAGACTAGTGCAGATTACTTGACACATAATTAATTGAATAGGTATGGTTTTACGATACAGCTTACTTACATTTATAGTTTATGCTTTCATTTTAAATTATATTAAATAGGAATGCTTTTTCAATTCTCTAGCTTAATGAATAGGGCGGGGGTGTCTCCAACATCCTAGCTATACACACCTACTAAATATTTTCTATAGTTACCCACACGATTGGACTTAAATATCTTCTGCAACAAGGTCTATCGGTACCCGAATTTTATGGTCTGTTTGTTTGTACTGGAGCTTAACGGCCAGTCAACACTGTTTTAGGTCATTTATGAAAAGTAGAAGTAAAACAAAGATCAGGAATCTATACAATTAACTTACTCCACCCATCAAAGACTCCAAAGAGAAAGATTTATGAGCCGATCAGTTTACTTATCCGCACTTTTCCTGGGCAAGCTTATACGTAAGCGGTTAACAAGTACAGTGCACATTCTTTCGTCAGAGAATTTTATGGTGACTTAGTATATAAATTCAGAAAATATATAACCGCAATGACTTCAGCACTCAATTTCGTAAATTCATTCTTCGATATAAAAAGATTGGGTACAACATAAATGTTATACGACAGACTGCATGCATGGTAGTTAACCCAATCACGGTTGTCAACTTTGCTTTCCTCTTTAATTGCACGCCGGTGGGTCAGGCCTCAGATTCTATGACGGTTCCAGCCTAAAGGCTTACTGATAATTAGAGAGAATCTAATTCTATGTAATGTTGGTTGGTACCTGCTGCGCTGTCTCTGGTCGGGCCCATCGGAGTCTTACTGTTGGTTTTCTTTTGCTCCAGCATTTCAGTGGTTTCTTGCTGTCGAGTCCTTACCGTTGTTTCATCTCTGTGGTTGTTTGATTTTTTGTGTTCGAGGAGATGTTGCACTGATGAGTTATGCCTTCATGCGGACTGAACACAATTATTTGTCTAGATCGTATTTAACGACGCGTCAACCTTCTTTGTTGAAATCGCGACGGAAGTACGGGCGATCGATTTAAGCGCCCCCCCCCCCCCCCCATGTGGAATTCGTTTCAATGACCGTTCCAAGGCGGTTCTTCTGTCGCAGTTTATTTTTGTTATGGTTTGTCTTTTGGTGTTTGTGTCGCTTATATTATTTTGTTTTGGATAGCCAATTGGCCATTTTGTGGGAAAGTGACCCCTTTTTGCTTTCCGCTATTGATGTTTCCATTAGGGTCTGTAGTTTAGTGTTTGTGTTTCTTTCCCTTTGGTGTCTCTGATGGGAGCTGTGGGTTAATTGTATCGATTCCGGATCATTTTTGTATTAACCACTATATCTGCGAAGACTGCCAAATGTCCAGTAATTTCAACACATTGGGATAAAAGACCCATGATGTAACATTGTGCATTTTTTTCCTGACAATTTTCGGATGAATCTATGCGGTAGTTTGCTTATTTCTGCTACAAATATAGATTTCGGGTGATCGTCAGAACGCTTTAATGAGGCGGTTCTAGCGTGCACCCATAATCTAAGTTATAGGGCAAAAAAGAAAATTAGTATATATATCCATATAAACCCCACTTTTCCCATATACACTTGCGTTTACAGGGAAATTCATTCCACGAACTTGTTAATATAATTGCGAAAGATCGAACAGAAAACGCATACTTAGGCGGCACTGGTTACATGTAATATGGTACGTTGTCACACTGATCGCGACTAATTACAGGAAATTACTGGAAAACTACCTGTTTTTAGAATAATCATTACAGCAAACCGACAGGATCGGACGTTTTATTAATCCTCTGACTCATCACGTGAACAAGTCCGTGAAATGAAGACCCCCTACACCCCACTTTATATAGAGAAAACTGGGGTTTACAGGGTATACACTTTTTTTCTTATTTCTGCTCCAATACATAGGTTGTGGGTATTCGTTAGAACCGCCTCACTGAGGCGGTTCTAACGAGCACCCTCAACCTATGTTTTGAACATTTATAACAAAACTATCAAGGATTTTCATAAGAAAATTAGCCATATTGGAGATTCGAAAAATGCACTATGTCGCACGGTGGAGTTATCGTAATGCGTTTCTGCAACTCAAAGAAGAGAAACGTGTCTTTCCGCGATATGAAGGTCATAAACACGTCTCCATAGCATCGAGATAAAAGAAAACAAGAGATACACATAACAGCTTGGGTGACGTAACAACTATTATTCCAGACACATCTAGGAAAAGCTTTGAATTCAATGTTATCACGTTGCATAGTTAAATGATAAGTACTTTATAGGATGTAGTTTGCGTATTATAATCAGTTGGAAATAACGTTAGTTTGCCTGTCAAGCTTATATAAAATCCTCATTTGGTGACTTGTCTGCAGTAAACTGCTTTACGACAGTATGATGGCTTTCTGGTGATGTCATTTTAATTGGATATAAATTTGGCTCTACTCGGTACCAATTATTTATAGAGAACAAACAATTTAATTCTGCAACCGCTTATTAAAATTTCGATTTCCAGAAGCCGTCAATAAGTAAGGGTAATTGCAGAAATTTTAGGAGTGTATTTGGCGATGTAATAATGAAATACAGCACTGAAACTGTGAAGTTAGACAAAATAATTACACGATCTTTCGATTGTCATATAAAACCATTTTAGAAGAGAAAGTCCAAAATGAGACACATGTCAACAGTACAGACGCCGATTAGACACCACAAAACGCGGCGTCTGAACAGGGCCGCCAGTATGCAAAAGGGTGACTTATTTGCAAAATAAATAGAAGTGAAGACAATGATCAAGAATCGATACCATTAACCCACAGCTCCCAGCAGAGACATCAAAGGGAAAGAAACACAAACATGAAATAACTAGACCTAATGGAAACACCAATAGCGGAAAGCCAAAAGGACAGTCACTTTCCCACAAAATGGCCAATTGGCTATCCGAAACAAAAAAGTACGAGCGATGCACACACTCAAATACAAACAATAACAAAAATAAACCGCGACAGAGAAACCGCCTTTGAACGGTTTGTGAAACGAGTTCCAGTCGGGGGGATGTCTTAAATCGATTTTTACGCGGCCACGTAATGGCCCCCGCCCATCGGAGCTTCAAGAAATAGATGGGCTGTTTGACGCTTCCACGCAGAGCTGAAACCGACAGCACACAAGTACTGGCAAACCCCTCAGAGGATCTAAGCCAGCCCTGGCCAAGTGGTGTGGAAGCAACGTCTCCAAAATGACCTATACAGTGTTGATGTGGACGTTAAAAATCGAATCAGACAAACAAACGCGGCCGCGTAAACTATCTCTGCCTCACACCCATAAATTCCGAAACAGACCCGCGCTTTCAATAGTGAGGAAGACAGTTCCGCTCAAAATCGGTTAAAAAGAATGTCAGTGATGTCGCTCTTACTGACGAAAACATAAATTAACAATATATGAAAAGGAAGATCCCATTATCAAAATCGTGTATGATATTTTGTAAATTATAAAAAAATACTACCGTGAAAACCCAAAAGTTAAACAAACAAAACCTAGACCACAATAAGTTATAAAATAGATTTCAGAATGAATCAAATACTGACACGTGTATTGGCTAATGTTTGGACCCAGTTCGAATATTTGGCCAAAAATTCTATTAGTTCACCTTCACACCCATTTGATACAATGACGTCTTTCGTAAGTCTATGAGTAGCAGTTTAAGAACTTCCTTATTTTTGACTTATACATGGACTGAGTGCTCGTTAAAACCGCTTCACCGCCTCGAGAACCCACAATCTATGTTATTGGGCAAAACTAAGGAAATAAATACATATCCTGTAAATGAGTTCTGTTAAATAAAATGTTGGGTTTGCAGGAATGTTCATTTCTCGGACTTGTCAACGTGATTGCGAAACAAGAATCAGTTGCAAGTCATCCAGTCATCAGCAGATCAAACTAAGGCGGCATTTGTAGCATGTGGTATGGTGTGCTGCCACACTGAGTGCGACTAATAACTGGACATATACTAGGCGGACTATCTAATTAAAGAATAATCATTACAGCACACCGACAAGATCAGACCATTAATTATTCCCCTGGCTGTTTTTGCAACCCAAGGAAGTGAAGAGTGTTTTTCGCGATATGAAAGTCATAAACACGTCTCCTCAGGAGATGACTTTCAGACAACCTGAGGATTAATGTTAGATCCTGGAAAATATTGTATTGTTGTATATTATTTTGTATTTGCAGCAACCAAAATGAAGTTAATAAACTATAAACAGGTCTCCATAACATCGAGATTAGAGAAAGCAAGATATACACATCGCAGCTTTTCCGAGATGAAAACTGGGCACTTATTCTAAGATAATTCCAGACACATCTAGGGAAAAGCTTTTTATTCAGTGTTATCACGTTGCATAGTTACATGGTTTGTTTTTGTTCGATTTGAGGTTAAACGTCTCCGTCAACACTGTATAGGTCATTTTGGAGACGTTGCTTCCAATTTTGTGGGACTTTTACCCGGCATTTAGATGAATTGACATCTCAAGCTCTGTCGCCTAATGAAACCAATGGTTTAAAAGTATGGACGGTCCTACTTACAATGCTTTGCCTGGGCAGGCTTAGCTCCTCTCAGCGGTCTACCAGTACTCGTGTGCGGTCGGTTTCAGCTTTGCGTGGAAGCTTCATGCAGCTCATGCATTTCTTCAAGCCCCGATGGGCGGGGGTCGGCAAAGTTACATGGTACATATTAGTACTTTATATTGTTTAGTGTGCGTTTTATAATGAATTGGAAATAGCGTTGGTTTGCTTGTCAAGCTTATATAAAAAAGTAGAAGTGGAGGCAATGATAAGGAATCGATACTATTAACCCACAGCTCCCATCAGAGACACCAAAGGGAAAGAAACACAAACATGAAAAACAACAGACCCTAATGGAAACATGAATAGTGGAAAGCCAAAAGGACAGTTACTTTCCCACAAAATGGTCAATAGGCTATCCAAAATAAAATAATATAAGCAACACAAACACCCAAAGACAAACCAAAACAAAAATAAACGGCGACAGAAGAACCGCCTTGGAACGGCCAGCGGAAACGAATTCCACTGAGGGCTTAAATCAATTTTACGTGGCCATAATCCTCGACCTTACTTCAGTCGCGATGAAGACAAATAATTTGTTCGTTCTGCATGATGGCTCTTAAAACTCTCATTTGCTTACTTGTCTGCAGTTTATTGCTTACTGCAAAACAATGGTTTTCCGACGACATTTTAATTGTAATAAATTTGGCTGTTGACTTCTGTAATTCTGCACGAAGCATCACTAGAGAAGAAATAATGTTGCAACCGCTTCATAAAATTTCGATGTTTCCAGAAGCCGTCAATAAACAAAGGCAATCACAGGAAATCTGGTAGTGTATTTGACGACACACGAATAAAATACCACAAAAAAAGCATCGAAGATAAACAAAATAATTACATAGTCTTTCGACTGTTATATTAACCCGTTTTAGAATGAAAACGGGACTTTGGCCAACAGTGCCGACCCAGACCATAGCTTAGCAGGTCTTTCTATGTATGTGAAATGTGTATTCATTTTGCTAAACAACGATATAAAGTAACTCTGTTCGACAGCCCTAAATTTCTAAATTTCGAAGCAGACTCGTCCTGTACATGTTAAAAAAACAATTCTATATAGCTCAAAACGGGTTAAAAGAAAGCCAGTTGTGCCGCTCTTATTGCTAAAAATAAAAATGGACAAAATAAGCGAACGAGTATCCTATCAACCAAATCACGTATGAGGTTTCAGAAGAGAGACTCATAGTTTTCTATCGGCGCAACAACGGCAAAATCGGTGGGTTTTATTGAGTACAACCTTGAAAACTGTTGCCCGTTGAACGAACGAAATCTAAACCACAATAAGTTACAATAATAGATTTCAGAATGCATGTTGAAACCAAGTGAGACTACCTTGCCAGTAAACTTACTGATTCTCCTCCACACTACAATAGCACACCCTTTTGTTATAATGGCGTCTTTCGTAACTCTAGAAGTAGCTTTTAGATGAACATTGTCTATACTTTCCTTATTTCTGACCCAAATATAGTTTGTGCGTGCTCGACAGAACCACCACATTGAAGTGGTTCTAACAACTACAAAAAACTACGGTTTTAACAAAAAAAAAAAAATCTAAAATTAAACCTCAATTTTTTTCTATACAGTCGAACTTCGATAACTCGGACACCTTCGGGACCATGAAATTGTGTTCGAGACAGGAGTAGTTAGAATTATTGAGGGCTACTTATAATGCAAGGTCATGATGCATAATGGGGTTGACCTTAGGATATATTTTCGACTTTATGTAAAATAACTGTATGTGCGTGTACTCATTAGAATCGCCTCAATGAGGCGATTCTAAGGAGTATACATAATATACTTTTCAAGTTAAAACATAACAAACCTCCATAAATCAACCTAAACCTGGATATCTGGAGCTATAGGAACAATTTTCTAGGGACCCAAGAGGAGTTCGATTTAATTAACCATAATAATCGAATAATCCATATTCGAGTTATCGAGGTTTCACTGTATTAAGCGGGATTTTAAAGGGAGATCATTACACGGACTTGTTAACATGATGAGTAGTTATTTCATGTACTTCTTTGTGAAACAAATACAGTAAAATTAAGCTATTAAGGGGGATGGAAACACATGGCAGATTTGTCCGCCATTTTTCAAAGGGAGACAACTTTCGGAACTTCCTGTTCGCTTTTCTATATGCCCTGTCCCACTGAAAAAGGGGTCTACTCTTAAGGAAAGAATTTGCTCCTGAGGAGCAAATTCTTTCCTTTAAGAGTTGACCCCTATTGACACGGGAGACAAAATACTTTTGCAGGAGTTGCCTCCCCTAAAGGTTCCCATTCCCCATAAGACCACCAAAAATGAGACTATAAATTCTGCTTTAAAAAGCTTATTTAAATGTTTCAGTTATTCTTTCTTTGTATTGTCTTTATACAGTGTCCTCTGGTCATAGACCACCTTTGCAACTGTTCAAAAGTGGTCTTTAAGACCACCTTTGAACCGTCCCAAAGGTGGTCTTAATATAGGAATTTTACTATAGTAAAACAAACAAATAATTATGTTTCCTAAAATAAAAATAGAAACTTAAGAAATTATTCTATGATTCTATGTTTTCCTTACCTGTCATATTCTAAGGCGAATTCCAATTGACCTATTTTAGGCATGTCCGGCTGCATGTCTAGTACAGAGGAGTCGGACGCCACGCTGTCACAGGATTCTGCTCTTCGGATTCCTTGACCAAACTCAGCATCTGAGGCTGGAAGAAATAGTGTAATAATATTAACATTATGTCTCTCAAGTGAGCACAGAAACACTAAAACAACTTTAATCATATGACGTCGCGTCTGAGAATGTAATAATGCCATGTAATAAATTCGATAATCCACTAGTGGATTAAATATGCAAATTAGTTAAAAACCCACCGTAACGTTACATGTGCATGTACGACGTCCTTAACGACGTAACGTTTACTAATAGCGGAATATTGACATTTTTATAACATAATCGTTTATTAACAAAACTTAAAATAAAAAAAGGGATTTAAATACCATGTCTGGAAAAAGTTGCTGGAAAAAAAACGTAGTGGTGATAATTATGAACGATTTAGTTTTTGTTTCAATTAAATCGAATGAAAATTACTATGTCCTTTTGGCATTTTGTTAGTAGTGGTATTCTTTTTTTTTTCTTCCAAAATTCTGATTCGGAAATTATCGGAAGACAGCGGAAAATATCGAGTTATAATTCGGGACCAGGCCTTAACACTTTTTGTACCGGAAACCCCTCAAGGGGTGATTGGTAAACAGTGCAGGCCGAAATCAGAACGTGGCGTCTGATCAGGGCCCATAATGTTTGCAAAATGTTCAGCCAGCAAATAAATCCGTGAAGAAAACACAACGTGACGCCCCTAAATATTTCAATGAACTCCTGCTGTATAAAAGAAGGGAGATTACATTTGGTACAAAAAGGGTTAATAGCGACAATTATCTTTTCTTTAATTAGCGGAGCAGAAAAATATTATGATTGCAGTTTGTTTGGTAATTATGATGTCTCCTTTGTGTCTTGTTGTTTTTCAAGTAGGTGTTAATTAGGTTAAGCCCTTCTTGAATAAGCGGAAGGGAGAGAATGTTTCATGATCAATCTATGGAAAGAATTTCCTAGGGTGCAGAATGTGTTCGAATCAGCCATGGTAAACGAGCAATTGATGTTCGAGCTAGCGAAGTTTCACTGTATATGTTTTTGCATGTATTACCAAAACATACCTATATAATTTGGTTTTAGGAAAAAAAGGCACAGGAAAAAAATTTCTGTGCACCTATAAATTTGACCCTCTTAAACCTCACTTTTATATAATAAAACTGGGGTTAAAGGCCTTTACAGTACAGTAAAATCCTATATTAAGACCACCTTTTGGAGTGTTCAAAAGTGGTCTTTAAGAACATGTATGAACAGTCTCAAAGGTGGACCCTGACCAGAGGATAATAAGTGCAGAAAACACGAAGAAAGATAAAGTGCAACCTTAAAAAGTGCAGCCTTCAAAATAAGCTTTTTAAAGCAGATTTAGGCATAATTTTAGGTGGTCTGAATTGCGGAATTTCACTGTATTTTCCTTATTTCTGCTCCGAGTCATACATGTTGGGTACTCGTTACTTGCCGAGGCGGTTCTCTGTTTTTTGTTGAAAATATCAGACTTTTTTATCTGCAGATATTTATGTATATATAAATAGGCGTGTCTTCGTAATGTAGGGCATAAACAGGTTTTCTTTCGCATGATATTATATGGGCGCCGTCAAGCGATTTTGGTACTTATCGCCTATGCGAGCAGCAAAGGTTCAGGTGAGCTTGCGCATCCGCGCAGTCTCGCCAGAACCTTAGCTGCTCGCTCATACAATCAGTGAATCAAGAGGAACCTTCAGACATAAAGCCATATCCCTGGCCCCTCTGATTGGCTCGGCATGCGCAGTTAAAATTTGTCATGACGGAATGCTCGAAGACATAAATTCGCTTGGCGGGCCTCATTTAATGTTTGCATATAATTGGTGGACCAGTGAAGGCCAATATCAGATGCGGCTTAGGCTCTGGGTCTGGACTGTTCACGTATAGTCAGTATCATATAGGTTATTGTTATACAGAACCATTCATCTAGATCTGGTCTGAACTATTTCCTTATTCGAAAAATAATGATATATGACTCTGCGCATGACAAACCTGCAAAAGGACCATTGCAACCAGCAAACCTGAGATGTGCACAGTCTGATCACAGTCTTTGCTGTTTGAATGAGTCTTTTAAGGCATCCGGATTAGCCAAAAGCAACACGGGACGACTAGCCAGACTGAATGTAAATGCAGGTTGATCTGTGTCTTCGCTGGTTGTACTAATCTTATTGTAGATTTTGACATGATCAGGCCCATATGTTTTGTGAAAGAACTCATTTAACCCTTAAGATGCCAAGAAAAACTGCATCTGAAAATATTGTCACTTTATGTCGTCTGCTTCATACTTGCTAACATTCGCAAATATTTGGCACGCATGCAAACAGTGTAGATTCCGATCAGACTGTAGCAGTCTGCTCGTTTTGCAACAAACCAGCTGATAACAAAGACAAGGAGAATTGTTGTAGTTGGCATCTTAAGGTTTAAGTAAATTAATGATTTTTATAATTCAGCCACACTGTTTATTGCGCTATCCAGGACAAGCAATAATTGCCCCTAAGGGATAGGTAAATAACCCTTTCACCCCCGACTTTCTGAAGTGCATTCTTTCGCCTTCTTATTGGGAATTGATATTTTTTTTTTAAATAATGTTTCAGATCAAGAGCACATTGGACGTTATGATGAGCTACTTGTTCAGATATATTTCTCTGCGTATAATTCGCTTACTGGCAAACCGTGTTGATCCTGATGAGACGGTGCATTTGGAGCCTCATCTGGATCTACACTGTTTGCATAGGTATATGGACCGGTCTACAAGGTTGGAAGGTTTAAGCCATAAACCTCTGGGATCAGCAGCGTAATGGCTCGGTCAACACTATTATGGTCATATTGAACCTGTTGCTTTATCTATCCCTACTACGAGTATGAGTAATGGTACCCATAAAACGTTTAGTAAAGAGCGCTTCTAGTGAATAGCAACAACATCTTTATACAAAATGACACTTTTAAAGAGTACTCACAATATTTGTATTATTTAAGCTCATTTCTAATGAGTGTTTGATTGTTTATTTGATTTCAGTTTTAACGTCCTCGTCAACACTGTAAAGGTCATTTTGGAGACGTTGCTTCCAATTTTGTGGGACTTTTACCCGACATTGAGATGAAATGACATCTCAAGCCCTGTCGCCCAATGAAACCAATAGGGTTTATTAGCATTGGCGGACCTTCCATGCTAATGCCTCGCACCGCGGTTCCTGGACAGGCTTAGATCCTCTAAGCGGTTTACCAGTACTAGAGTGCTCTAATGAGTGTCCACATCATACAAACAAGTCCGTGTAATAATCACCCCACTGAACCCCTCTTTAAATAGCGGAAATTGGTGATGGGTACATGTTATTTTTTTTATTCCTGCTCCAATACATAGGTTGTGGGTACTCGTTAGAAACGTCATTTTTATTGTTAAAAACAATGCCAACAAAAATGTTGGCATTTTAAAAATTGTGAGCAGGACAAAATTCATACTCAGATGTGTTGATCACAAAAAGTTTTATCACCTCGGCGCAAGGGTTGAGACCCACCATTCTACCCAACACAAGAGACTAAACGGTCTGTTTTACTACACGTTGGTCTTAGATGAGTGGCAAAGAATGTAGGTCCAGACCAGACGTCGATACGTCTAAATGGGTCTTCACTGTGTGTTCACTGTTTGTGAAGGTATATCCTTCCCAATTTTATGGCAATATTCAAATACACAAGAACATATAAATGTTTTGAGTAATAGTGTATGGTGAAACGAATGTAGGAAAGAAAGTATCAGGAAAAAAGTATCAGGAAAAAAAAAGTATCGGAAAAAAGTATCAGGAAAAAAGTATCGGAAAAAAGTATCAGGAAAAAAATATCAGGAAGAAAGTATCAGTTTCATGTAAAAGGGATAGTATATATATAGAATTAGATTTTAATGCAGTTGCCATTTTAAGGTAAATTTTAGTGTATCTGATGCAAGTAGCATCTCGGATCATGTTGTGGAACTTTTACCCGACATTGAAATGTAATCTCAAGCCCTGCCGCCCAATGAAACCAAATAGGGTTCATGAGCATGGAGGTCCGACCTGCTTACTTTAGTTTGTTATACATGTCCGTCTACACTATATAGGTCATTTTGGAGACATTGCTTTTTTATTGATAAAGCAGCGTCCAGGTGATGCGCAAATAAACAGGTAACCTTCGTATTTATCCTCTCTTTCGCGAAAGATAATCGGTAAACTCCGCTGGTCAATAAAGCAAGGTAATTCGTGAGGATTAGCAATCAGGAGAGAAAATTGGATTATGCCCCTTGATCTCAGTGGACCTTCAAAGTTCCATATGCAGCCACAAGGGGCGCGTAATTAGTACCCATCGGAATAACCACAACTTGTCTAAATAACTTATGTAAATAATGTCAAGTAGAAAGGTGAGTGCTTTGCACACTTTCTGACATAACCATAAAGTATAAGTTTTATGCTTTTCAGAAGTGAAAAAAGCATTTCTTACATTACATGCAAGCTAGAGGGAGTCCTCCCTATGAAATGTCCATTCAATTAAATCATTAAGTTTTTCTTTTATAAGATTAAGAGGAAGTGTAGTGTAAAGGGTGGAAAAATCATAAGTAGACGAACTTGAAGCATGAAAACGTCTGGATTTCAATTTATATAAAAATTCATTAGAACATTTTCAGGACCAAAACAGATTTCTAACAGATACAAGCCTTTGAGGGGTCGTTATTCGGACAGGTGAAAGACATGATTAATGTACATCAAAACATTAACTCTACAAAAACACGAGGGTCTGTCAATATTAACTGGCCCAACCCAGTTACTGATCCGCGGCATGTGCACGCTTTTCAGATATTTTTCATCAATGTCTTATACATGGTTATACATGGCTACACAAAATTTTATCGGTCAGTCCAGTAATGCTCTGTCTCTGGTGGGGCCCATCGGAGTCTAACTGTTGTCACACCTCTGCGGTTCTTTGATTATTTGTGTTCACGGAGATGTTGCACTGATGAGTTAGGAGGCCTTCATGCGGACTGAACAAATTATTTGTCTAAATCGCGATTGAAGTAAGGGCGAGGATTGTGGTCACGTAAAATCGATTTAACCCCCCCCCCCCCCCCCACCCCCCGCCCAGTGGAATTCGTTACAGTGACCGTTCCAAGGCGGTTCTTCTGTCGCGGTTAATTTTTGTAATGGTTTGTCTTTGGGTGTTTGTGTGGCTTATATAATTCTTTCCACTGACCGTTCCATGGCGGTTCTTCTGTGGCGATTTATTTATGTTGTTGTTTGTTACTACTCACTGTGTGTATCACTTGTGTCTTTTTATTTTGGCTGGACATTTGGCCATTTTGTGGGAAAGTAACTGTCCTTATGGCCATCCTTTGTTTAGGTTTCCATTATGGTCTGGTCGCTTCATGTTTGTGTTTCTTTCCCTTCGGTGCCTTTAATGGATGGAGTAAGTTAATTGTATCGATTCCTGATCTTTGTTTTACTTCTACTTTGTAGTCCTTGCGAGGTAAAATAACATGGCGGGGATCAGAACTGCCGACGTTTCTTCACAAATTAATTACAGAGCAGTGATTAGATACCTGTTTTTAAGAAAAAAGACGAGCCAGGAAATTTATGAGGGATTGTGTGAAGTTTACGGAAAGACTGCTCCTTCACTTTCAACTGATAAAAATTGGGTAGTTGATTTAAATCGTGGTCGGATAACGATGGACGAGCACCGTAGTGGAGGAGCTGTAAACGGTACTGATGACGTCACTAGGGTAAACCTGAGGGAACTACTCAAGCAGGACAGGCGGATAAAAGTTTCAGAAATGGTTTGAAGATTGAAGACATTACGCAAACACGCCTATACAAATACATTGCCACCTTTATCGCCGAAAAAATGAAAATTTTATGATGAAAAAATGTAATATTTTTCTTATTTCTGCTCAAAATATAGATTGTTGGCACTCGTTAGAACCGCCTCATCGCGGCGGTTCTAACGAGTACCCACAATCTATATTTTAGAACATAAATAAGAAAAATAAGGTATACCCCCGTAAACCCCAGTTCTACTATATAAATGTTGGGTTCAAGGAGGTTAAAATTATATAGGTGTGTTTTCGTGATAATTTCTGGGGGTAGCGTTTTTACCATTTTACATGAAAGGCAGGGCATGAGGAAGCCTTAAGCGCGTTGGGTGCCAAAACGCCTTAGTAAAGAGCAACGAGCTGTCTGGGTCACTTTTGGAAAGATTTAATTATTCTTGAAAGAATTTTTACCGGGGACGATACTTTGATCCACCACTATGATCCTGAGACTAAACAGCAGAGTAAACAATGGACTGGCCACGATTCCCCGCGTCCAAAGAAACCCAAACCTTAGCATTCAGATGGCAAAGTCATGGCAACTGTTTTGGGATAGTAAGAGGATTCTGTTGGTTGACTATTTACCTCATGGCCAGACTATTAATGGAGACTAACATGGCAAAAGTTTGGGCCAATTACGTGCAGCTATTGCACAGAAAAGGAGTGGAAAAATACAAAAGGTGTGCTGTTGCTTACCCCATACACCCTATTGTCATGATCTGGCGCCCAGTGATTATTTTTTTTTTCCTAACTTGAAGAAAGAATTGCGTGGACGTCACTTCCTATTAGATGACGGTCTGACGGTGGATTGACTCTAAAAACCATGAAGTCTACAAAAATGTCCTTTCATCCTTGGGACATCGATGGAATTGCTTATTGCTGCGGGATGACTATGTGGAAAAAGAAGAAGTCGAGCGTGACCCTCGGTAGGTAATACCAGATACTGACCGTTCCTAGGCGGTTCTTTTGTCGCGTTTTATTTTTGTTATGGTTTGTCTTTGGGTGTATGTGTCACTTATATTATTTTATTTTGGATAGCCCATTGGCCATTTTGTGGGAAAGTAACTGTCATTTTGGCTTTCCGCTATTGATGTTCCCATTGGGATCTGTTGTTTCATGTTTGTGTTTCTTTCCCTTTGGTGTCTCTGATGGGAGCTGTGGGTTGATTGTATCGATTCATGATCATTGCCTCCATTTCTGTTATTGAAAGACCCTCGTACAATTTTTATAAAATACAAATGAAAGTGTCACAGTAACAAAACACAGGCTACTAAAGGCATCAATAAAGCTTCAGTGCAAAAATGTTATTAGGTCCCGATGATATTTGCAGAGCACAGCCCCCGCCCATAGGGCTTTGGAAAAATAGATTGGGTTGCATAATGCTTCGTCGCAGAACTGAAACCGACCGAACATGAGTACTGGCCAACAGCTTAGTTCTAAGCCTGCCCAGAAAAAGTGGTGCGAGTCGGTCTGCTCCTTTAACCCTAGTGACCGTAGTTCCTGAGATATCATTTCATCTAGATGTCGGATAAAATTCACACAAAATCGGATGTAAAGTTTCAAGAAAGACCTAAAGTGTTGACGGGGACGTAAACCTCGACACAAACAAATATTAGACACGCCATAAGGAAACATGTTTTACCATGTGCCTACAACAAAGGTGCACTTAGCCTCTGCATCCGCCTAGGCCTTATCAGCACCCTCTCTAAATTCTATGCGCAAAAATTCAAGACTATCAAGCTGG
Organism: Lucinisca nassula; assembly: GCA_963580285.1. Taxonomy (NCBI): domain Eukaryota; kingdom Metazoa; phylum Mollusca; class Bivalvia; order Lucinida; family Lucinidae; genus Lucinisca; species Lucinisca nassula. Next base: position 144,388,187 of record OY757013.1, read on the forward strand.
GCTGGCCATTTTCTATCTTATCTGGATGCAAACCCCCTCATGTTGACCCCATTAATAATATGATTCTAACAAGCAGCAGTAATGTATATCTGGAACGCTCATCCGAAATACACATATCCGTAACATTTATGTATGTTCCAAATTTATTATGGCGGGTCTACATATTAACAAGTAGCTCTCCTGATTTCAAAAGGAAGACGGGTAGCTCTTCTTGCCATTCGAAAGCTTCTGGCTTCTGACTGTTCGATTCACGTAGCCACCAGTTTTATCTTCCAAATATTCAATGAAAGACTAGGAAATGAATAAGTCACGTGATTAGATAGAGCATCTTGCGCAGTCGATGAATGTGAGAAAGCCATATTGGAATTGATTTCAAACAATCAATTGACAGCTGAACTTCTATCGTGCAGAGCGGATATTTTCATTGTAATTTGCTGTTTAAATTGTGAAGATCATCCAATTATGCAGAAAAATATAATTGGGACAAAAGCAAGATTTCCTTAGGATCTAGGCTACAGTATGCTCGATTGGCCAATCTTCTATCCTTTGTTTACCTTCTGTCACGTGACAGAAACTATGCCGCGTCAAGAAGAGCTAAGTCGAACCGACCAGTTAATATAAATACACGGCCTGAGTATCTAGTGACTAGACCAAACCAACCCTGGACAACTCAAAACAATTTGCCACTATGGTCATTTGATGCTTAATGCGTTATCTTATGACTATATGTCTTTATATATGTTTGCTGTGTTTGTATAGAGAAAACTGGGGTTTACGGGGTAAATATTATTTTTCTTATTTTTACTCCAAGACATGGGTTGTGGGTACTCGTTAGAACCGCCGCCTCAATGAGGCGGTTCAAACGAGCACACACAACCTATGTTTGCAGTATAAATAAGAAAAATATCATGGATTTTCATCTGAAAGTAGCCATTTTGGAGATGTGAAAAATGCACTATGTCGCACGGATATGTCAGCGTAATGATCATAAAAAAGTCAGTGTTGGCGAAAGAAAAATACACTACACGTATTTCACATGGGGGAGTCATCCTAAAGAGGTGGAAGATTCCAATTGTCATATACGTGTTAACTCGACACAACAAAACGTAATACCGAATTTACCGGATGTTTTCGGATAGGTAGCCCTAAGCAAACAATGAAAACCTAGATGAGACGTTACGTCTCACCAGGATCTACCGTTTTTGCTATACCATTACGAGAACACGCCTATATAGTTTTGACCCCCTCATACCCCACTTGTATATAGTAAAACTGGGATTTCCGGGGGTATACTTTATTTTTCTTATTTCTGCTCAAAATATAGATTGTGGGTACTCGTTAGAACCGCCTCGGTGAGGCGGTTCTAACGAGTGCCCACAATCTATTTTTTGAGCAGAAATAAGAAAAATATTACATTTTTTCATCATAAAATTTTCATTTTTTCGGCGATAAAGGTGATATTACATTTGTATAGGCGTGTTTGCGTAATGCATCCCCCTATTTTCCGACACAAAGAGGGATAGAAAATGTACTTGTTCAAATTTGAGAACAAATGGGGTTGGGAGTTGAGGTGTCCGAATAGTTAGGGTAAATACGGTAATTACCCATAGAGCCTGTTCCCATAGACGTTGGACTGCTCCTGGCGCTTTCCTCCCTGGGAGGGGAGTGACTTTCAAGGTCGACGTATTTTGGATCAGACTGCAAAGTGTCATACTCCACGAATTTTCCGCTACGGTCTAGTGTAAACTCTGATGATTCCGAGCCCACCTAAAACGAGAAATATATGTAACATTAGGATTAAACATACATGCGAGAAAACGCTTTCCCACACATTGAACATGAATATCCCTTTTTATGACAGTGTGGGAGTTCGTTGTCACTCTAAGCTGTCTCTCAAAGAGGCGGTTCAAACGAGGAGCCACAACCTAAGTTTGCGGTAAAAATTAGACAAATGATACGGATTTTTATTTAAAAAGAAGCCATTTTGGACTTGTGAAAAAGCACCATGTCGCACTGGTGTGTTATCGTAATGCAGAAGTTTGATTAATCCCGATCTTAAATAAATGTTCATGGTTCCAAAGTTAATCGATTTATTGAAGTTCGACTGGATTGATATCATTCAGCGTTTCGCCCTAAGTTTACCAAACCTGTCTTCGTTGCCTTGGCCTGAAGTTTATTCCTTTAGCGAATATTTCTTCTTATCTCTGACCTACCGTTTTTCGGCTGGATCTTGGCTAAAGTTCTCCTATACTGAACAAGGATCTGAGTGACTACAAAAGGTTTTTCTCTTTTGCAAATCTAAGCGTAGCCTTCCCTTCCTCATAGTTACATATTTACCTTTCTATAATGAATACACGTGGAATGAAGATTTAAAAAAAAAAAAAAAAAACATCCGGAAACAATGATCCCATAGTTTGTCTGGAAAGTGACTATTTTCAAACCGACTTGGTAAAGGTGTGAGAACCAAGTCCAAAGTGTTCTAATCAGAAGTAGAGTTAACAATTTCTTTTAAGTCAAATAAAAATCAAAAATGAGTTTCTTTAAGAGCAATGAAACCATTCATAAGAAAGACGATGGGTCATACTACGTAGTTTCGGCTAATAAAGCCTCATCAGTGACCCTGTAATGATCCGGCAAAGAAAGCCAGAGGAAACATACTGCAATTTTGCGAATTTCGAATAGGCAGTCGATTCAAAGACTGATATAAATCAAAATGGGGTCCAAATAATTAAAAACCTGTCTAGAATATGAGTCTAAACCAATAATTTATTTCTGAATTCTCAGAATATTCACACTGATCTCAAAGGACCAAAAGTAAAATATAAACTGCACTGTCCATTCATAACGTCAATTGATAATTTTCCTTCGAACTGACTCAGCATTGTTCCTGATTTGCTGAGGTTGTCGGTCCAAACAATTCCTTGAAGTTGGAGTCACCTAGATCGCTTGGTCCGATGAACGGGAGATTTTTACTCGCTGTGGCTCAGTGCGATCAAACTGATCTCGAAATAATTGAAACACTTCGACTGTGATAATTAGTTGCCATGAAGTGAGAAGTTTTGTACGTGAAGCTTACACAAGATCTCCTTACCCAATTTGCAAGACTGCAGTTATACGCGAGGAATATGTTTGGTATGTAGGTGACCAAAGAAGGCCCAGGCCTGGGCCTTCTTTGGTCGCCTACATACCAAATGTATTTCCTTCATAAGCGCGGAACGGATTGAATCGTGAATTTTCGGGAATACGTCCTTGAGTCATCCCTGTATGCCACCAGACGCAGCAATTCTCGTATTGTTGACTTAGTGAGTCCACATATCTGCGTGAAGCTAAACTAGTTCAAAAGGGATTTTCAAGGTTAACTTTTAGGGAAGCAATAAGATATTGTTATGTATTAAACTTATAAATTATTATATCACAGTCGAACTGTATTTGGCAGTGAAATTATTTCAAGAAAATCGTTATTATCTTTTGGGAACCAAACATGGAATGTCGCGTGTTTTAAAATAATTTATATTGCAGTCCATGGAGCATACAGGCGCGTTATTAAAATGCAAAAGCAATAAGATATATTTATCCATAATTATAAAATCGCATCGAATGAAAGATGAATAGTTTCCGTGCATTTGCAAAACGGTAATCTTTTCAGCTTCAAGGGTAAACATAATAATAAAAGGGGTTATATTTTTTCCTTCATAATTGTAATATTAAAATCACGCATTCATTTCAAAGAAGTATTAAAGTACGAACACTGATAAGTTTTCCGAAATTTCTGGCGAATGAAGACAGTAAAATAACATATGCATATGAACCCTTTTCAGTTTGCTCATTTTAAGCAGAAGTAAAACAAAGATCAGGAATCGATACAATTAACTTACTCCACCCATCAAAGACACCAAAGGGAAAGAAACACAAACATGAAGCGACCAGACCATAATGGAAACCTAAACAAAGGAAGGTCATAAGGACAGTTGCTTTCCCACAAAATGGCCAAATGGCCATCCAAAATAAAAATACACAAGTGATACACACAGTAAGTAAAAAACAACAACATAAATAAACCGCAACAGAAGAACCGCCTTGGAGCGGCCACTGGGAGGCTTAAATCGATTTTACATGGCCATAATCCTCGCGGTATACACCAATTTTGTTTAGTCCGCATGAAGGCTTCCTAACTCATCAGTGTGGTAACAGGACACTTCGGCCCCAAAACCACCTCGGCCCCTAGACACTTCGGCCCCTAGACACCTCGGCCCCAAAACCACCTCGGCCCCACATAAAATTGAAACCCTAGACGGGTCGGCCCCTGGACACTTCGGCCCCTAGACACGTCGGCCCCATATACCTAGACACTTCGGCCCCACTTTGCTTTTCACGGGGCTTCCACTTAAATAAGAGATCGGGTTGGATGCCAGATGAGGTTTTTTTTTTAATTTTTATTTGCTGATTTGATTATTTTGATAGGGAGCCAAGAATATTTGAACCTATAATATATATATTCATTATATATTATAACGTTACTAAATAGAAAATCTAAAATGTTAATTTACTAGAAGAATGGAAGATACATTTGAAAATCCCCCTCTTTTATTTCAATGTATAATTCTAATTGCATTGCGGCATGCTTTAGAGCAGGCTCTTTTTTCTACTTTTCTGCTCTTTTGATCATGTAAAGGCTTTTTTTATTATCCGACATAATTCCACACCGCTAAAATACTTTTAAAATTAATTTCAATAAGTTATCCTTACTAATTGGATGGAAATCTAGATGGATCGGTGGATGGGGCCGTAAAACCAAAAAAAAAAAAAATATATATATATATATGAAAAAATTAAAGAAACACTGGAATAAAAGTTATTTTTCCTGTATTTTTAACAACCGGTTTCATCCATGATGGAATTTTCAAGTTAATATATATATTTATGATTCCTCGGTTTCGTCATCCATGGTGTTAATGGGGGATAATCTTATACTTACTCGTATATTTATTTATTAATTTATTTATTTATCCGGCCTCGGTAGGTAAGTCGGATGCGCGTATGACTGGTGATCAGGAGGACGCGGGTTCGATACCTACCGGGGTCGGCAACTTTCTTTCGTGGAGATTGATTATGAAATCTTTTCTTCGACAATTATCTCCCTTCTGCTGATTCAAGAAGGGCAGTTGTCACTTTCTGTCAAAAAGAATGTGCACTGTAATGGTTAACCGCTTACGTATAAGCCTGCCCAGGTTAAGTGTGGATAGGTAAACTGACCGGCTCGAAAATGAACTAAAATAGTGTTGACTGGGCCGTTAAACACCAATACAAACAAACAATTTATTTATTTATTTATTTATTTATTTATTAGGTAATCATCAGTGTTCAGGTTCGCTGAACTAGAATTATCCTCGTAAGTAAACCTATAATTTAATGCATGCATGCAATTCAAAAACTGCATGAAAAACGGTGCAGATCCGGTTCAGAGGGAAGAAGCAATCTGGTCAGGATCTACACTGTTTGTAAAGATAAGGAGAATCGTGTTCAGCGGGGTAAGGATTAATGAATTTCAGGTCAGTACACTATTAAGCAAAAAGTTTTACCAGAACAATTAATTATTGACTTAAATTAGTAAAGTGTGAAGCTCAATAAACAACCAAGCGTTACTAATCCCTTTACCCCAATAAAGAGATCCTTGATGATAAACAGATCATTGTTATCAATTTACACACATTTGATTGTCATTCTAGCTCTTATTTAAGACAGTAACGAGTATATTGTATACTATATTTATTTATTTTTTTATTTATTTATTAGTCACATTTCTAACTATCAGCCACTCAAATTACTTGATACATGTATACTATATGTATATATTAGTGGCAAACAGTTTTGATCCGGATGTGCACTGTGTTCAAAGTCTTCACTGTTCGTATTTTTGTAAGAATTACTCAGTATGTTACCATTGTTATCAATTTTCACACATTTAGAAATTCCTATTTGATTGTCATTTCAGCTCATATTTAAAGACGGACAGTATTTATTTATTAGTCACATTTCTGACTAGCAGACCCTCAAATTACTTGATACATGTATATGGTATTCATTTAAAAATTCGCAAACTGAATGACAGTGTAGGTCCAGATCAGATGGATCTGGATGTGCACTGAGTGCAAAGTCTTCATGGCCCTATATATTCTTGTAGAAAAGGCTCCTTGACTATCAGTATCAAATATTCACAATTAGAACAACCCGCTAAACCCCACTTTTCGTGATGCTGACTCAGGGTCAACGTCACGGTTGAAGGCGGCGGGGGATTAGTTGTCCTTAAGAGTGTAGTCCAAGTTTACCTGAAAATGTCGTGTATGCGTTGTTATACTTGTTATAAACGTCTCATTGGTTATTTGTTATTTTTATATGAAATAAAAATTAGCAATAAAATAATTTGATCTTGTTTCCTAACAACTTAATAGAAGATTCCGTAACACCAAAATTATATAACACACAACCTGTATCTTGGAGCAGAAACAAGAATTACGAAAACATGCCAATACAAATGCATTGTAAACTTTACCGCCGAAAAAACGAACATTATAAGAGGAAGAATTGTGGTATTTTTATTATTTCTGCTCGAATAAGAAAAATAAGGTTTACCCCTGTAAACCCCAATTTTACTATATAAAAGTGGGGTTCAAGGGGTCAAAATTATAAAGGCGTGTCTTCATGATGTAAATAATGTATGCCCCTATGTGCCCCAGTTTCCCCCATATAAACTGGGGTTTAGCGGGGTCTTCATTACGCGGGTTTGTTAACATGATGTTTTGTTTGTTAGATTTGACGTTTAACGCCCAATCAACACTGTATCGGTCATTTTGGAGACGTTGCCTCCAATTTTGTGGAAATTTTACCCGGCATTGAGATGAAATGACATCTCAAGCCATGCAACCCAATGAAACCAATAAGGTTTATAAGTATGAACGGTCCGACGCGCACCGCTTTTCCTGCGGCCAGGCTTAGAACCTCTAAGCGATTTACCAGTACACAGGCTCTCGGTTTCTTGAAGTTCCGATGGGCGGGGCCGATTTTAACATGATATAAATGCTCATACCCTAACAGATATCAAAAGTGGGGCCGAGGTGTCTTTCGGGCCGAGATGTCTAGGGGCCGAGGTGACAGTGGGGCCGAGGTGTTTAGGGCCGAGGTGACTAGGGCCGAGGTGTCTAGGGCCGACTTGGTTTTGGGCCGACCTGTCTAGGGGCCGAGGTGGTAGTGGGGCCGAAGTGTCTGGAAATCATCAGTGTAACATCTCCGAGAACATACAATCAAAAAACTAAAGAGATGAAACAAGGTTGAGGACTCGACAGCATACAACAACAGAATAGCTGGAGCAAAAGAAAACCAACAGTTAGACTCCGAGGGGCCCGAACAAAGATGGAGCAGAAGTGTTTTAAGTCCAATATTGAATTTTGAAACTAAATCAGAATGACGTCTATAAAACTTAGAAAAGGCTTTTCGTAGTTTATGATACCGATACCCCTGATTAAGAAGTTTAGCGGTTAATAATTTATTACGAATGTTGAAGTCGGATACATGAATAGACACTCTAGCGAACCGAATTAACTGCGAAATATAAACCCCGTGCGATGTCGCACGAGGAACATCACCGTCCAAAAAAGGAAAATTTAAAATCTCGAAATCAAAATCATCACGTTTATCATAAATAATGCAAGAAACAAATCCATCTACAATAGATAAATGTAAATCCAAAAAGGGGGCCTCGGTATCAGAGGAATTTGCCTTGTTTAACTGAAGTTCTAGGGCATAAATATGACTGATCAAACCAACAAAGTAAGTATTGTCAATATTTAATAAATCATCTTAATATCTAGAAGAAGAACTAAAAGCTTCAATAATTTCAGATTGGTTATCAATGGAAAGCGACAACATGAAGTCTCTTTCATAACAATACAAGAACAGATCAGCCACAAGAAGTGCGCAATTCGTACCCATCGGAATACCCACAATTTGTCTAAATAACTTAGTACCGAATCTAATATAAATATTGTCTAGTAGAAAGGTTAGGGCATCAAACACTTTCTGACATCGCCAAAGTGTATAATTCTTATACTCTTTAGAAGTGAAAAATGCATTTCTGACATTGCATGCAAGATAGAGAGAATCTTCTCTGTGAAAAGCCCATTCATTCAATTAAATCATTAAGCTTTTCTTTTATAAGATTATGAGGAAGTGTAGTGCAAAGAGTGGAAAAATCGTAAGTAGACAGACTTGAAGCACGAAAACGTCTGGATTTCAATTTATTTAAAACCTCATTCGAATTTTTGATAGACCAAAACAGATTTCTTCCTGATCTTTCAAAGACTTTATCACAATATTTAATCATATGCGTTTTAATAGCAGTAAGACAGGAAGTTAATAATTTAGAAAGTTCAGTGGTAGTGCAAGAGCTAGAATTTGCAATAAACCGTGCTTTGTAAGGTCTTTTATGCAGTTTTGGTAACCAGTATAGCGTAGGAAGCTTGGCTTGGCCTTCTGTAACACACAGAGCAATCTTGGTGGCTGAATGACAAATATGTTCTTCTACTATAGCTCTCTCTTCAGCTAAAGGCTGAAGTTCATAGGCCTTAGTACCAACAAGCTCCTGCTTAAGCGTGGTAACATAGTGGAGCCGTCACACAAGTCATTTATTTATAAAAGATACTCACCATGTAACCATTATATTGTTCATGTTTGGTTAACACTGCTTTTTCTTCGGATGTGGCGAAACATGACGTTAGTCGGTATATGCCGAAAATACGGAACAACACCGCCAAAACAACAGCTACCACGACGATAATGGCGATAACTAACAAGGCTATTCCTGCATCACTCATTGTGTCACAGTACCAAATCTCGCTGAAAAAAAAAACGGAAAGAGACAATTTCTTTAAAACTTGTAGATATTCCTGTATACAAGTGTACAGTGGACAGTGTAGATCCACATGAGACGGCTCATTATGATTCATCACATCAGGATTTACACTATTTGCCAGCCTGTTTACCACTGTAGCCGAATATGTTCTATAAAAGGGATATCCTTTGGAAGCAAGGATTACACCATAGAAATGGAAAATATGAAGTGTAGATGTTTTCTGGGCCAGACTAGCCTAGCTAGTTTCGGCCAATTAGGGCTGATCAGTGACCCTCATTTATTTTCAAAATTCCACAATGAAATCAATGGTCCCAAAGGAAAAGAAAATATAAACTACACTATGAGACGTTTTACGGCCGCCACACATTCCCAGACACCAGCTGTAGTGGCGTTAAATATGTTCTATAACATATAAGGGTTATCCTTACACCACAGAAATGGAAACTATGAAGTGTACATGTTTTCTGGGCCATACTAGCTAGTTTCGACCAATTAGGCCTCATCAGTGTACCTTAAATATTTTCAAAATTCCACAATGGAATAAATGATCCCAAAGGACAAGATAATTTAAACTACAATATAATGTAGGGCTGGGGGGACTTTTTACGACCGCCGCACATTCCCAGATACCAGCTGTAGTGACGTTAAATATGTTCTATAAAAGGTTATCCTTTGAAAGCAAGGAATACACCACAGAACTAGAAAATATGAAGTGTACATGTTTTCTGGGTCAGACTAGCTAGTTTTGGCCAAAAAGGCTTCATCGGTGACCCTCAAATATTTTCAAAATTCCACATTGGAATCAATGATCCCAAAGGACAAGAAAATATAAACTACACTATAATGTAGGGCAAAATGAACCCCATTTTGACGACAATGGACATGTCCAACATCAAAGATGGAAAAGTCTTGTACATTAACTCAAGTCTTTAAGGATTTATTGGTCTTGTCATGCAATGACGAGCCAGTATACTCAGAAAAGATGCAAGAAGACGCGTGTTACCAGTGACGACACAGCTCAACGTGAACACCTGCAGAGTCTGATCGGGACGTTCATTTAAGCGACGCAATATATTCTCCGGCATTGGATTAGTCCATAACTTAAGTACCCACGTAGCTATCATATATGAATGGGTATTTAATTTATGGACAAAGCCAACTGTTTCGGATACTGGCATTCAGTACACAGACTGTAAGCTATGGTACCACTGCAGTTGAACGCAGTTGCCGGCTTATCAGTTATATTTTATGGAGTTTCTCCCAAAGACGATATTACTGCGAAACATGCTCAGAAATGGACAGCAGATGTCTGAATATTTTTGAAGAGGAGGTAGCAAAATACACCACAGAAAGGGTCCCGTAGAAACAACTGCTACAACCCAGGGTTCCGTGTTAACAGCATTATGTTGAGTCAACAGTGCGACAGGAAAGTGTCAATGTATAGACAAATATATCCAGTAGGGCGGCATCTAAGGCCGTTGCTATGATTCTATTCGCAATCTGCTTCCGCCGGTTGGGACTATATTTTGTCCAAAAAAATAAGGAAGAAAATCACAAGAACTTCCGGTAATTTATAGGCCATTACATTTTGTTACGAGATGTAGATTGGAGAAAAATGAAGGACAATTAATGAGAATGATCTTTTCTGAGGTCTATAGAAAAGGGTAGAGAGTGTGAAGGCTTAAACCGACTTAGCAGACGCCGCGAAACAATGGCCCCTCAATTTATTGACGTCAAAGTACTTTGATACACACGTTGGGAAAAAATGGCACAAAAAATGCTCCCCTCCAGATTAAGATTATTTTTCGCACATTTGTCAAGGACATATCAGTCCGTCTTAAGGACTGAGTGGGAGTTGTCGCGAGCGTGGTATATTAAGAAAATCCTTGTTCAACTGAGAGCCAATTCTGCTTGGAGTTACGAAGAGTACGCATGCGCGTTTCGATATCTTGTCAAGTCATTCTTTTCTCGCATGATTCAGGATTACGGGGGGGGGGGGTGGGGGGTGGGGGGGGACATGGGGGGGGGGTGGGGGGGACATTATTTAATATGCTGTGCAGTCTGATGAGTTGAATTATTTTGGTAATCTAACCATACTTGAGAGAGAGAGAGAGAGAGAGAGAGAGAGAGAGAGAGAGAGAGAGAGAGGGAGAGAGAGAGACCCAGCCAGCAGAGCATGTCGGACCAACGTCGGGCCGACAGCGATACGCCCTCTTTTATGCTAGCGAGAGAGAGAGAGAGAGAGAGAGAGAGAGAGAGAGAGAGAGAGAGAGAGAGAGAGAGAGAGAGAGAGAATCAAAATGAAAGTTTACAGAACCGCGTAAGGAATGCACCATGAACCGAAAGAAATGACGACAGGAGAGAGAGAGAGATCGAGAGAGATCGAGAGAGATCGAGAGAGACCAATCTGTCAGTTAAAAAAAATCAGACTTTGATTTAGTCGATAAGATTTACTGACGTCATTTAATATGACGTAATTTAATATGATTTCGTCACACCAAACTGTCTACACAGCTGTGTCATGCTTGTGTAAATAAACTGTACATTCAGTGTATTGACAAAATTATTGATGTAAATGATAAACAAACATGGTTGAAAGGTGGATTGTTCAGTGAAGAAGATGAGTATGGTACCACAAGACTTGTATTCAACTCGCTTTTCATTCGTTGTTATCAAATACAGGGGAATTCTGTGAGTTTCACTTAAAACTTTTAGCCAAACCTGCCATTTTGCATTTTTGGAAAGAAAAAATGGTTTTGTACCCACGTTTCGACCGGAAGTGGGTAGAAAAAAATGGCACAAAAAAATGCTCCCTCGCCGATTTTGGCACAAATTTCAAGGTGAACAGATAAATATATGCCGGAATTGATGATATAGGTGAGAATAATCGCGAGGAATATTATAATAGTTTATTTTTGTTTTCCCCGATGGTACCGACATGGTTGAAAATTCGCCATTTTCAAACCCTTGGTCTGCCCACACCAAAATGGTAATTTAGGTTTTAGTCTTTATATTGAATACAGCAATATTTATATATATCGCTTTTATCTTTGTCAAAGCTAAAAAATAAACGACAATCACGTAATTTTATGTGAAAATAGTAAGTCGAATGGGAGCATTAAAATCGTAAATAGTCCCATCGAATCGACGCACGAGAATTTTGTTTTTAAATCTACCTACGCTGGCCACTCTGATGCCCTACTGATCTGCAGCATCTGAATCGCAAGAAAAGGCTATACAAGTATCAGAAGGTAAGCCCACTGTTGCACAAAAAGAAACTATGACAACAGAATCTCTGACATCTATCAAAAGCTGCCTCAGTGAATTTCAAGATGTAACTATCAGAAGACTTGAAAACACGTTTGTCAGTGCTGGTGTTGTCTGTAACTTAGCGAAGGTGCATGGCAATGCTGCAGAACTCCAGGCTCAGGCCAGAAGAATTACTGCGGAGAGAGATTCCTTTAAATTAGAAAGAGACGCTTTAAAATTGGACAAACAGGAGATTGTAGACAATAGATCACAAGAAATTATAAATGCAACCGTCAGAATCAACAAGCGAAGATAGAATATTATGTTAAACTAATAGAGTCGCTGAGAAGGAGATGTTCTTCTTCAGGAGTAGAGACAGAGATAGAAATGTCAAAGCAGCAAGGTGCCATGTCAGTGTTAAATCAAAAGTGTGAGTCATCTAATTTACAACTGAGTGTCTTACAACAAAATGTATAAACGATGGAGAAAATACTTCAAAATAATAATAAAGTGATCATTGGCCTAGAAGAAAAGATGAAGCACAGATTATTGAAATACTGGAAATCAATTCCCCAAGAACAAATCTGAGGATGTGAGTCGGGAAAATATAAAATAAGGTGCCTCTAAAGAGAGCTGGAATGATGAAGGCGTGATTGATTTAGAGAATATTTCGGAGAGGAAAAGGATGATGCTATTAGGAACTTCAAATATAAAATATATAACACCCAATTTCTGTTAAGCAGAAATGCATCTGTAGAAAAACTAACCAAAATAGAAGAGAAAGCAATGATCAGGAATCGATAGAATTAACCCACAGCTCCCATAAGAGACGCCAAGGGAAAGAAACACGAACATGAAACAACTGGACCCTAATGGAAGCATCACTAGCGGAAAGCCAAAGGGACAGTTACTTTCCCACAAATTGACGAATTGGCTATCCAAAGCAAAATAAGATAAGCGATACACACACTCAAAGACAAGCCATGACAAAAATAAACCGCGACAGAAGAACCGCTTTGGAACGGTCAGTGATACGATTATCACGGGGAGGGGGTGGGGGCTTACATCGATTTTACGTGGCCACACTCATCGCCCTTACTTCCGTCGCGATTTAGACAAATAATTTGTTCAGTCCGCATGAACGTCTCCTAACTCATCAGTGCAACATCTCCGTGAATACAAAAATCAATCAACCACAGAGATGAAAGAACGGTGAGGACTCAACAGCCAGAAACGACTGAAATGCTGGAGCAAAAGAAAACCAACAGTTAGACTCCGATTGGCCCAACCAGAGACAGAGCATCAGGCACCAACCAACATTACATAAAATTAGATTCTCTCTAATTCTCAGTAAGCCTTTACGCTAGTTTACCATAGAGGAAGGGCAAGAATATATAAACTCATTAGAACACAGTGATATTACCTTGGGTGTTGTTATTCTTCATTTAATCGAGAATGACATATACGAAAAGACACTAGAATCTCAGAGATACTGATAAGTTTAATAGGAGACTGTAAGAACAAATGCCAAAATGCAAAGATTATTTTATCTCGTGGTCTCCCACGTAGAGACCAAAGTAGAAGTAAAACAAAGATCAGGAATTGATACAATTAACTTACTCCACCCATAAAAGACACCAAAGGGAAAGAAATACAAACATTAAGCGACCAGACCATAATGGAAACCTAAACAAAGGAAGGCCATAAGGACAGTTACTTTCCCACAAAATGGCCATATGGCCATCCAAAATTAAAAGACACAAGTGATACACACAGTAAGTAACAAACAACAACATAAATAAATCGCCACAGAAGAGCCGCCTTGGAACGGTCAGTGGAAGATTTCCACTGGGGGGCTTAAATCGATTTTACGTGGCCACAATCCTCGCCCTTACTTCCGTCGCGATTTAGACAAATAATTTGTTCAGTCCGCATGAAGGCCTCCTAACTCATCAGTGCAACATCTCCGTGAACACAAAAATCAAAGAACCACAGAGGTGAGACAACGGTGAGGACTCGACAGCAAGAAACCACTGAAATGGTGGAGCAAAAGAAAACCAACAGTTAAACTCCGATGAGCCCGACCAGAGACAGAGCATCAGGCACCAACCAACAATATCTCTCTAATTTTCAATAAGCCTTTACGTTGGAGCCGTCATAGAATCTGAGGCCTGACCCATCGGCGTGCAATTAAAGAGGGAAGCAAAGTTGCCAACCGTGATTGGGTTAACTACCATGCATGCAGTCTGTCGTATAATATCCATGTTGTACCCAATCTTTTTATATCGAAGAATGATTTTACGAAATTTGGTGCTGAAGTCATTGCGGTTATATATTTTTCTGAATTTATATATTAAGTCACCATAAAATTCGGGTTCCGATAGACCTTGTTGCAGAAGAGATTTAAGTCCAATATTGAATTTTGAAATTAAATCAGAATGGCGTCTATAAAATTTTTAAAAGGCTTTGCGTAGTTTATGGTACCAAGTCATTAATGAAAACATGTAAATTAAATATTTTATTGAAAGAGAAAACAGTAACCATGGAAAACGTTTCTGTCTGTCATAATGGTAATAAACAGGTTTAAGAAAGTTGTTTTATTTAAAGACTGTCTATAAATTTAAAGACTGTCACTAAATTTTGAGACTTTTAGTCTGTAAATTTAAAAACTAACACAAGGAAATCATGAAAATGATGAAACACGAAAAAATCGTTTTCTCATACGCTGCCTCAGTCTTCATCTCAGTGAAAAAACATGCGTTGCTAAAGACTGCATATATTATTTTATTGTCTTTAAATATCGTTTTAATGATAGAGATAATTTAGAAATAAAACAAAAAAAACAGTTCCTTCCCTTAGACCACAAATGCCGCGAAACTCCGTAGAAAGGGAGGAAATATCTGTCAAAGGTCGTAAATAAGATTTTGCACAAACGTTATTTCGTTTTCGGACATTTTACTGTTGTACTCACTCTTAAACTTTCATCAATTTTAGTTGTCAGATTTAGACGCCTCCGTGGTGTAGTGGTTAAGCTACTCCCCTTGTAAACCAGGGATCGTAGGATCGGTCCCGGGCTTCTCCAGACTTTCGGATGAGTCTTTAAACCGAGGTCCCGTTTCCTTATGACCTTAGCTTTTGGTGGGACGTAAAACTCAAACACTCGCTCAATCAGTTGTCAGAAAAACTATCTGTCGAAGCGAGTGGTCTGCATGTTGACAAAATGATAAAAGGGATAAAAAATTATACACATTCATTCCTTAGCTCATTTTACATTTGAATCGTATTACAAATCTTTTTTTTTTTAATTAAATATAGACAAACATATAATTTGCAGTCACACATAATTAAACATTCCACACATAACGGCCAAATTACTATAAATAACAAAGTGCAATTTTTTAGTATTACACCGTTTTCATGTTTGTATTGGTGTCAGTCTTTAAATCTAAAGACTACAAAGTCTTAAAATGTAGAGACAGTCTTTAAATTTATAGAAAGTCTTTAGTTAAAACAACTTTCTTGGACCTGATAAATATAATCGCTCGTAACATCCAAACCTCAATACTCTTCATTTATGTAGAACAAAATATTAACTTTTTGGAGTAAATAGAAAGAGCTATTGCAAGTATAAAACAAAGAGTATGTTTGATTACGATAACACATCCGTGTGATATAGTGCATTTTTTCTTACCTCAAGAAAGGTACCTTTTATGATGAAAATTTGCGATAGTTTTCTTATTTATACTTAAAACATAGGTTTTGGGTGCTCGTTAGAACCGCCTTATTGAGGCGGTTCTAACGAATACCCACAACCTATGTCTTTGAGCAGAAATAAGAAAAATTATGTTTACCCCCGTAAACCCCAGTTTTCTCTATATTAAGTGGGGTTTAGGGGGGGGGGGTGTTCATTTCAGGGACTTGTTCACGTGATGTGGTTACTTGTGGACTTCAATACACGTACGATAAGTGAGCCAGGTTTTATTGCTAATGATGATGATGATAACTATGTACCCTTAAATGAAAACTATACAATCGATAGTTTAACAAATTGAAGGACCAGCCAAGGTACTAAATGATATCCAAGAGGAAGAGAATTAACAGAATTGTGCATATCAAGTAGGCACTGCATTTTAAATTGCAGAACATTTGGGGATTTTAAAGGTAAATCCTACCAATACAATGGCAGTAGTGTTATTGATTGTTGTTTATTATCAGAAGAAAAAATGCCCAATGTTCTATTTTTCATTTTGATGATCCAGTTTTGAGACTTTCCGATCATTCAAAAATTTCAGTTTGATTGACGGCTAAAAGAAGCAAAACAAAAAGAATGCCGCCATGATTTTCCTTACCCATTAAATGCAAAGTGTCATTACGAAAACACGCCTGTACAAATACACTGTAAACTTTATCGCCGAAAAATTAAAATTTTGGATGCAATAAATTGTGATATTTTTCTTATTTCTGCACAAAATATAAATTATGGGTACTCGTTTGAACCGCCTTATCGAGGCGGTTCTAACGAATACCCACAATCTATATGCTAGAGCATAGGCTTACCCCTGTAAACCCCATTTTTACTATATAAAACTGGTGTTCAAGGGGGTCAGAATAATATAGGCGCGTTTTCATTGCGAAAACATGCCTATACAAATACATTATCAATTTTTACGGCCAAAAATGGATATTTTAAGATGACAAATAGACATATTTATCATATTTCTGCTCAAAACATAGATTGTGGGGACTCGATAGACCCGCCTCAAACGAGGCGGTTATATCGAGTTCCTACAATCAGATATAAGAAAAATAATGTTTGCCCTTGGAAACCCCTGTTTTACTATATAAAAATGGGGCTTGAGGGGATCAAAATTATACAGGCATGTTTTCATGGTGTCGTGATGTTCTCAATTATTCAGAGATGCACTGGAAAGTACTGAGATACGTAATAAATTGCAAATTATTATCGGAACTCAAATAAATAATAAATAAGGTGTCAATACAATTGTAACTGACTTTAGAGATGCATTCATTACGAAAACACGCCTATACAAATACATTGCGAGGGTCTAGAGCAAGAAGGTTATAAGTGCACTTTTGGTCAAAAATGACATTTTGGGGGAAATAAATCAGAGATTGGTAGAATTTTCATGTATCAAAAGGTGGTAACTATATTTGCGATATATCTTAAGATATTTAGTAATAACATATGGTTATATGTACATAGTGTTATACATGTTTGGTGCAAGAAGGTAACAAATGCATTTTATTCCTGCAAAAGGTCATAATTGCCATTTATAACCTTTAACTTGATTTCATTACTAATATATTATTTTGTGCAAAATGGTTATAACTGGCATTTAAAACCTTTGTGCACAAGAGATTTCATGAAATTTGTGAAGCAAAAGGTAACCTTTTTGCAAAAAATATATCTGTTTTATTTTTTGTTACAAAAAAAGCTAATTGGTACCATTTGACATATATTACATTTCAGCACTGACATTTTTCAATAATTCAACACAGTATTCAACATGTAACCTTATTGAAGTTTGTCCCACCAAGATGCAGACTATGCCTGTCTCTGGACCCATCGTGGTTTAACTAATGATTTCTCAAGCTCTGGCCAACAGTGTAAGGGGGATTGGCTAGCAACCCTCATCTTTGCTTCATCTCAGTGTTTGAAATTTGATGTATGTCTCTGTGATAATACATTGATTGAGTTAGGAAATAATTATGCAAACCGAATATTTAATGTTTATTGATGGGTACAACACCTTAACCCAGGGCGAAGATTCGGCGGTAAAAGATAGCCCCCCCCCCCCCACACACACACCCACACACCCAGAGGCATATGCTGCCGACCATTCTCAGGCGGCAGTTTTAGTGTTGGTCTTTTACTGTTATTTTTGTTGTGTAATGTCTGCGATTATCTTTTGTAATCAGATGAAGATATAGTTCAAATAGAGGAAACGCTCAAACTGCAAGACATACTCTTTAACATGAAACACTGAAAAGGAGAATACTGAAGAAAGGGATGAAAAGACGACCTGCTTTAATTTGGAAATGCAACAGGCAAAAGCCAAACGATTAAGCAAATATCATAAACCGTTAAGGAACAAATGCGAAAATACCATATGAAGCAGCTCGATCAACATTTTTGCTAGCAATAAGCTGAAAAGGGAGTCTGTTTCCTCTATTGGAAACTATTTGAAACTGTATATCAGACACTTAATGATAAATGAAATGCATCAGTAATGAGAAAGACAATTTGTGAAGATGTAACAATGTTGGCATTAACATGCAATATACTTTCACAGAATAGTGAACATGAACTGTCAGAACAATCGGAAGCGGAAAGACTCTGGCCAGTGGAAGACCGTCTTAATAGACTGCTTTAATATAGCCATAGCAAATATGTCATATGAGGATATTTTCTAGCCATTTAGCAACTCCCGTCTATGATATTCGTCCTGATATTTAATGAAGTGACTTCACAGATGAAAATTTATTACTAGATTACATTGCAGTAAGAAACGAGAAGTATATTCGAGAAATCGTGCCCATGATAATACACTTCTTACTCAACATAGACACGCTATCTAAGAACAAGACAAGTAACGTCAATCCTTATCGTACCATCGGTATGGTTGCGGTGGGCTTTCATACCGCGAAGTTGCAGCCCGTATGGTACGATTGCTTGATTGGTTGAAAGGCACAACGCTAAGGAGTCTGTGAACGGTAGATGGACGTGAACATGTTACTACACGTCAGCAGGAACGGTATATTGTTTTGAGTCATTTACGCGACCGATTCAGGACGTCTGTAGAAAATGCCCAGAACGGCGAATCAGTCGCTTTAATTGGTGTCGACAGCGTATCCGATGGACACAACAGCGTTGGCATGATGCACTGTTCACGAACGAGTCCTGTTTTTGTGCTAAAATGTTTGATAGGCGGCGTAAAGTATGTCGTCGACGTTGGGAGCAATTTGGGGTTGTGGTAGTGTTATGGTGTGGAGAGGGATGTCATGGTGCCACAATACCCAACTCATCGTTGTTGATGGCAATTTGACTGCACGTCGGTACATCAATGAAAACTAAGAGCCTGAGCTGGTATCCTTTTTACGCAATAATGGTGACCTTACACTTTTCCAACAGGACAATGCACTTGCTCATTCTTCAAGGCTAACCATGGACTTTTACCATCAAAATGGTGTGCTTCCTTGGCCTGCGTTTTCGCCGGATTTTAACTCTATTGAGTACCTTTGGGACCGGCTCGGAAAACGTATGTACAGCCGACGTCAACCGCCAATCAACCGTCAGCAGCTTGCCATGGCGCTACAGAAAAATGGGTAACATCACAAAAGACCAGATACAACGTAATTAATTTGAAGCATGAGGCGTCGATGCCAAGCAACACTTGATGTTTTTGGTGCACATATCCGGTATTAGGATATATGATTCTGATTTTTCGGGTGTGTGAACTTATTTGAGTCTCTGTATCGCTGCATCCATTGAAATGCTATAACTCTGTAGTGAGACTGTAGATAAGTTAGTGATAATTCATTAAACGTGATCAAATGCTGGAAATGTTGTGAATCAATTAAAATTTGAGGTAAAGTGCTAGTAATTCTGATTATATGAAGCAATGACTTCTCTTCGAGCTTTCCCGTACATTATGCTTACTAGAAACACTCATTACTGTGTGCGAAAACCTTCTAACTGCACTTCATACCTAGAAAAATGACTTTTTGTTTGGAGCATAAACATTACAAATGCCAGTTGACACCTTCTGCGTTGAAATAATTACACTGGATGCCTCATGCAAAAGGGTTTTATTAGCTCACCAGAGCCGAAGGCTCCGGGGGAGCTTATAGTATAGGCACTGTCCGTCGTCCGTCGTCGTCGTCGTCGTCTGCGTCGTCTGTGTCGTCTGCGTCGTCTGCGTCGTCAACATTTCCAAACAACTTCTCCTCTGAAACTACTTGGCCAATTGAAACCAAATTACATGTGGAGCCTCTATGGGAAGGGGGAACGAAAGTTTGTTCGGAAGGACTGGGTCACATGACCAATATGGCCGCCATGCCCATATCTGGTAAAAACCTTTAAAAATCTTCTTCTCAGGAACCGAATAGCCGATGAACTTGAAACTTTGTATGCAGCATTGGGGACTCGGGCCCTACCAAGTTCAAATGATGACCTTTGGTTGACCTTGACCTGTTTTATGTCAAGGTCAAATTTGGTCACTTAGACATTTGCAT
Source organism: Lucinisca nassula (assembly GCA_963580285.1). Classification (NCBI taxonomy): domain Eukaryota; kingdom Metazoa; phylum Mollusca; class Bivalvia; order Lucinida; family Lucinidae; genus Lucinisca; species Lucinisca nassula. The sequence goes on from OY757013.1 coordinate 144,408,597, forward strand.
GGAAAAATGGCAAAACAGTGGATTTTTCTGATTGTATGTTAGCTAGTGGCATCAGAAATGGTAATTGCAATCAGCTGAATAGAAGTTTATCAGTTTCAAAGGTCAAGGTCATTTACCGACCTTTGTCCAGGATGGCTCAGATTCAGTATTTTTATCTTCTTCTTCACTTAAACTACCTGGCCAATTGAAACCAAATTACATGTGGAGCCTCTATGGAATGAGGGAACGAAAGTTAGTTCATGAGGACTGGGTCACATGACCAGTATGGCCGCCATGCCCATATATGGTAAAAACATTTAAAAATCTTCTCCTCAAGAACCGAATGGCCGATGATCTTGAAACTTGGTATGCAGCATCAGGGACTTTGGCCCTACCAAGTTTGTTCAAATGATGACATTTGGTTGACCTTGACCTGTTTTACGTCAAGGTCGAATTGGGTCACTAAGACATTTGTAAGGAAAAATGGCAAAACAGTGGATTTTTCTGATTGTATATTAGTTAGTGGCATCAGAAATGGTATTTATATTCAGCTGAATAAAAGTTTATCAGTTCCAAAGGTCAAGGTCATTTACCGACCTTTGTCCAGGATGCCTCAGATTCAGTACATTTATCTTCTTCTTCACTTAAACTGCTTGGCCAATTGAAACCAAATTACATGTGGAACCTCTATGGAATGAGGAAAAGAAAGTTTGTTCGTGAGGACTGGGCATATATGATGGCTGATGATCTTGAAACTTGTTATGTAGCCTCAGGGACTCTGGCCCTACCAAGTTTGTTCAAATGATGACCTTTGGTTGACCTTGAACTGTTTTATGTCAAGGTTAAATTTGGTACTTGCACATATGTATGGAAAAAGGGCAAAGTAGTGGACATTTCTGATTGCCTGGTAGGCTGTGACATCAAAAACGATATTTGCAGTTAGCTGAATGAAAGTTTATCAATTCCAAAGATCAAGGTCATTATTGACCTTTGTCTTGGATGGCTCAGATTCAGTATTTTTATCTTCTTCTCCAGTAAAAGAGCTGTGCTGATTGAAACCAAATTACATGAAAAGCCTCTATGGGGTGAGGCAATTAAACATTATTCTTTATATTGTTGTCACATGACCAAGATGGGCACCTTGCCTGAATATGGTATAAACCACATGACCTCTGGTGAGCGTAGTGGCCCATGGGCCTCTTGTTTGGTATATATTACCTTATACACAAGAAAAGTTGCCATAATAGCGAATGCAGAAAGGTTATAAATGCCAAATGATACCTTTTGCACTGAAACAAATGTTAAAATGTGTTGGTGCAAAAAGGTAACAAGTGATTAAAGGTCAGATAACTCTGTCATGGTTAAAATTGTTTGAGCTTTAATATGTTCTGTTCGAAGATCTTTATATCCCCTTCACAATATAATAACTTTTAAACTGGTTTCTGTGTAAAAGACGAAATTTTCTATTCCTTGAACTTTAAAATTCAAATATCTCAAAAGTATAAAAAGTGCACTTACAACCGTCCTGCTCTAAACCCTCGATTGTAACCTGTTTCGCCGAAAAAAATGAAAACTTTAATATGAAAAATAGTGATATTTTTCTTCTTTCTGCTCAAAATATAGATTGTGGGTACTCGTTAGAAACGCCTCATCGAGGCAGTTCTAACGAATACCCACAATCTATATTTTAGAGCAGAAATAAGAAAAATAAGGTATACCCCTGTAAACCCCAGTTTTGCTATATTAAAGTGGGGTTCATGGGGGTCAAAATCGTATAGGCGTGTTTTCGTGATGAATAGCAGATGAAAATGTGTCCTCAAAGAAAAGGATGCAAATGTGTCCCAAAGGAAAAGGATAACACAAATGGGGTTACAAAGACGCAACTGTGATTTATTTAAGATGGGTAAAACGTTCGATTACATTAAAGGGAAACTATTTGTTTAATATCGGTAAGAGGAAACTTATTTATTTGTAGAAAGAATTATAACAAAATGTGTTAGGTTAAACGTGGGAAATACAAAACAGATTTAAGCCCTCAAGTGGAATTCGTTTCCGCTGACCGTTCCAAGGCGGTTCTTCTCTCGCGGTTTACTTTTGTTTTGGTTTGTCTTTTGGTGTTTGTGTCGCTTATATTATCTTATTTTGGATAGCCTATTGACAATTTTGTGGGAAAGAAACTGTCTTTTTGGCTTTCCGCTATTTATGTTTCCATTAGGTCTGTTATTTCATGTTTGTGCTTCTTTCCCTTTGGTGTCTCTGATGGGAGCTGTGGGTTAATTGTATCGTTCCTTGTCATTGCCTCCACTTCTGCTTTTTATTAACAAATTAGACAATCTATTTGCAAACGACCCGAAAGCATGTTGGTCTCTTTAAGATCAGCTTAAAGAAAATAAGGTAGGTTCTCAGAATTCTATTATTTCGCCAGAAGCATTTTCCACACTTAACATCTTACCAAAAAATATATCAGGAAAGAGCAGGGGAAAACGAGACAGTCTAAGAAAATTCAAAAAAATAATTTTTCTTTTTGTAAACTAGAATTTTTAATCACTGAAGAAGAAGTATCTAAATGTTTACATGCACTGAAAAATGTCTTCAGGTCTGGATTGCATATCGAATGAAATGTTGAAATATGGTGAAACTTCCCTATTTCATTGTGTACTTAAATATTTAATGCCATTTTACAATTAGGTGTTTACCCAACTTAATGGAAAAAGGGCTCTGTGGTGTATTTCTTGCTTCCAAAGGATAACCCTTTCTAGAACATATTTAAATTAATCCAAGTTACAACGACTGGGACAAATACGATCCCCCAAACTATTGGGTTATAACCATAATGAGTTGCAATGACAAATTATTCATCTCTGTGTTGAATTATAGATTTATACAATTACCTTGTTGAAAATATTGTAATCGACAAAAAAAGATTGGTTTTCAGAAAAAAAGCGAGAACTACGGATCAAATATTTGTATTAAGAACCTTAATTGAAAAATATACAAAGTGCCCTAAATCACGTTTCGTTGATTTCAAAATAAAGCTTTTGATTCATTTTTACTTCAAGCCCTCTCTCTGAAATTGAGCAATATAGGTATAGGTCTTTTATAATGTTATAGAAAATACGTATCTTGACAAGATTTTGCGAGTAAAAACAGGTAACGGTTTAACAAATGAATTTTGTTCGGAATTTGGCGTCACAATGAGCCCTAATCTTTTTTTCCCCAGATGTTTTAAAGACAGCTGTGATTTTATTACTCTAGGTACCTACAAATCGCCTCATGTAAGGGACGATGTTATACTCACATCTCAAACTGAAGAGGGGTTATGAAACTGTCTTAAAAACTCGAAAAATATTGTAAATTATGGCGTTTGGACATAAATACACTGGAAACAAAATCAATACATCACGAAAACACGCATATAATTTTGACCCCCTTGAACCCCACTTTTATATAGTAAAAATGGGGTTTACAGGGGGTAAACCTTATTTTTCTTATTTCTGCTCTAAAATAAAGATTGTGGGTACTCGTTAGAACTGCCTCGATGAGGCGGTTCTAACGAGAACACACAATCTATATTTTGGGCAGAAATAAAAAAAAATCGCAATTTTCATCTTATTTTTTTTTTCGGCGGTAAAGCTTACAGTGTATTTGTATATCGTGTTTTCGTAATGGTTTTCAACAAAAGTGGAGAGTTATTGTCGTATTCATTTACTTTTAATGGGGAGCCAATCGAACATGTGCAATCTTAGAAATACTTAGGTGTCCTTTTTCTGTCTCAGGCACCTTTTGCAAAAACGGACTTGAATATTAGAGGTTTGAAGGCGTTTATCAAACTTTAGAGCATATCGGATGCGCGTCTGACTGGTGATCAGGAGGACGCGGGTTCAATACCTGCTGGGGTCGGCAACATTCTTTCGTGGAGATTGATAATAAAATCTTTTCTACGGTCATTCTCTCCCTTCCGCTGATTTAAGAAGGGCATTTGTCAGTTTCTGGCGAAAGAATATGCACTGTACTGGTTAACCGCTTACGTATAAACTTGTCCAGGAAAAGTGTGGATAGTATACTGACCGGCTCAAAAATGACCTAAAATAGTATTCCCTGGGCCGTTAAAAACAATTATACCGGTAAATTGCAAGAGAACATAACAAGCGCCCTTTACATAGAATAGGATATGTTTATTTCAATTTGGGCCCATGGAGGGCATATAACAATACATACATGCAATACAAGTAATGTCATTATAACAGTTATCCTTATCTTAGATGATGATGATGATGATGATAATGATGATGATGATGATGATGATGATGATGATGACGACGACGACGACGATGACTACGACGATGATGATCTTAAACATCAAAATCCATTAACAGCATAACTCTAAACGTCAGAGACATCACTGGTTTCAACACTGTAAATTCTGCCGTGTCTCTGCTCAATTATCAATTTGTGAGATCATTTTATTGACAATACCACCCCTCTTTATTTTCCTTCATCATTTCTAATGACGCTCTTGTTAGTTTGCCAGTCTCTCTTTAATTTATCTTCCTTGCCCGCAATGATATTCAGGGCAACGGGATTTTTCGGCATTTTAGTTCATATATGTGTTTTTTGTTTGTTTGAATGGAAGTTTTAAGGCCCCGTCAACACTGTTTAGGTTATTTTGGAGACGTTACTTCCAATTTTGTGGGACTTTAACCCACCATTGAGATTAAATGACATATGACGCCCTAGCCTACAGCCCACACAAACCAATAGGATTTAATATGCAGAGACGGTCTGACTCTACCACTTAGACCTTCTACGCGGTTTACGGGTACTCATGTGCGACAGGATTCGGCTCTGCGAAGAAGCACCATTCTCCAAGCCCCGATGGGCGGGGCGCCTTATATGTGTGCTGTACATGTGAAACTTCAAGGACTCGAACACCGGTAACCATGGATAAGTTGAACCCGTATTGGAGACTCTACGTAATCCTTTCTATAGGATCAGTTGTACATGATAAAGGGAGGTTGTTTCTAATTTTATATTTAAATGGTTTGATATATTTACTCATTAGAATCGCCTCGATTGAGGCAATCATTAGAATTTGCGGCGGCCATTTTCCATAGATTCCATTGTGAATTTTTGAAATTATTCAAGGGACACTCATGATGCCTCATTGGTCGAAACTAGCTGGTCAGTGGCAAAGAATGACTTCTACTCTCTACAGTTTTCAGTTCTGTGGTGTATTTCTTGCTTCGAAATGAGAACCATTCTATAGAGCATATTTTCATACGGAAACCTGTGATTTCCCAGGATATACAATTAGTTTTCTTATTTCCGTTCTAAAACATAGCCTGGTAGTACATAGACCTGGCTTTGGCTACAGACTTATTTGTCTGGTATTCAGCCAGGAGGCAAGACACTTCATCAATAATACAGTATGAGCAAGTTTTAGTCTGAAGCCAAGACCATCAAGTCAAATTTAATATTTACTTTTTTAGACAGATCGATTTGCAACCTTTCTGGCATACTCTCTAAGGACCCTGTGTATGCGCACGTCATAAATAAGGAGAATCAATGATTTTACTTGAATAATATACAGCCATTTAATATACTGCCATTTAATATACAGCCATTTAACATAGTGCAGTCCTTTATAAATCTCCAAAACGGTTATCATTATGAAAACGGGCCTATAATTATGCACTGTAATTTTACCGCCGAAAAAAAAAAACAGTCATCACGTGAACAAGTCCGTGAAATAAAGACCTCCCTAAACCCCACTTTATAGAGAGAAAACTGGGGTTTTATTTTCCTTATTTCTGCTCCTATATACATAGGTTGTGGGTACTCGTTAGAACCGCCTCAATGAGGCGGTTCTAACGAGCACCCAAAACCTATGTTTGGAGTGTAAATAAGAATATCATTCCAAATTTTCATCCGAAATATTACCTTTTTTGATGTTTGAAAAATGTACTATATCACACAGATGTCTTATCGTAATGTTTCAGAAAAAAAATGTGATATTTTTCTTATTTCTGCTCTAAAATACAGCCTACTCGCCTTGTAAACCAGGGGTCGCAGGATCGATCCCGGGCTTCCCCAGACTTTCGGATGAGTCTTTAAACCGAGGTCCCGTCTCCGTATGACCATAGCTGTTAGTGGGATGTTAAACTGAAACACTCACTCACTCACCCACTCTAAAATACAGCTTGTGAGTACTCGTTAGAACCGCCTCGACGAGGCGGTTCTAACGTTTACTCACAATCTATATTTTGGGCTGAAATAAGAAAGTTGTGTTCAAGGGGGTCAGAATTATATAGGCGTGTTTTCGTGATGTTTTTTTTTCTGGTGTAAATTTGAAATTTGTTTCTTATGTTGACTAAAATAGATTGTGGGTACTCGTTAGAGCTGCCTTATTGAATCGTTGTAACGAGTACTCACAACTTATGAAGAAATAAGAAAAATAATGTATACCCCTGTAAACTAAAGTTGTCTCGACACAAAGTGGGGTTTACAGTGATATTCATTATACAGACTGGTTAACATGATGTATGACGTGTGCTTACACGGGGCCCTTAGAGATCGGTTCTGACTTTGGCTGTATGCTTGATTTTAACAGCCCAGTCAGCACTATTAAGGTCTTGTCGGGCCCGTAAGATTACCTAACCCCATTTTCCAGGACAGGGTTAACTAGTACAGAACACATTAAATTGTCAGAAACTGATTCTCTTGAACCAGCGGAAGAAGATGTTAACCATAGAAAATACTTCATGATGAATCTACAACAACAAATGTTGCCGGACCTGACGAGATCGATCCGATTTCCTCCTAATCACCAATCGGTGGCGCATCCGACTGAGTCACCGATACCGGCTATTTACTCTTAGAACCATGTAACGCGCGTCAAGAATTCAAGAAAAATAAAATTGGAAATATAACTTAAGAGTTTAAATTAAGGCGTAACTATACCAAATTTAGTGGCACAGAGGCGTTTCTGATATTTAATCTTCATCAGTGTGTCTCAACCCCAAAGTTCTGAAACCGAAACGGATGATTGAAAAGACCCGGCAAACACAGCACATCCCCCTCCGAGCACACACCGACCGACGTAGATCATGAGACAGGTCAACTGGAGGCATCAGGCAAAAGACGCCTACCCTAGGACTTATAGAGTTTAACTTAATCAAAGCACTTGTGGGTCTGTTGTATCTATCATATTAACCAGTCCGTGTAATGAGCACCCCCCCCCCCCCTAAATCCCTCTTTATGTTGGGAAAACTGGGGTTAGCAGGGCGTATACATTGTTTTTCTTATTTATGCTCAAAGACATAGGTTGTGGGTACTGCATAGAACCGCCCTGAGACGGTTCTAAAGAGCACCCAAAACCTACGTTTTAATTAGAAATAAGAAAAAAATATCAGAAAATATTTACATTTCAAGCATAAACCTATAGGAAAAATGTAGTTCATACTTCATTGAACGCATCGAGTCACATGATTTTCAGTGACGTTAGTCTAAAGCATGGTTCTCTACGGGCTTTGGTGACGTCAACGCTGTGAGTAAGTGAGTGTTTGAGTTTCACGTCCCACCAACAGCTAAGGTCATACGGAGACGGGACCTCGGTTTAAAGACTCTTCCGAAAGTCGGGAGAAGCCCGGGATTGATCCTGTGATACAAGGCGAGTAGCGTAACCACTACGCCACGGAGGCTTCTATGTCAACGCTGTTCAGCTCTTTGTAGAAAAACAGCGTGTAAATGTTTCTCAGCTTTAAAAGTTTGCCCTTTAAGCATTTTTTCGCCCAGTGATTGAGGGGCAAAGAATGTAAATATATAATTTTTTTTTCTGCTTTTCATGGAAGTATGAACGTCAGCGGGCCGCTGGCAAAGTTTACATGAACCCAGAAGAGGTTCATTTATTTTGCACGCGACCCAAAGCGTTTATACTTTCATGAATAGCAGAAAAATAAAAATCATTTCTTAGATAAACCGGTTCCGAGATATGAAACAATGCAATGCGTCGCACAGACATGTTACATGTATCGTAATGTCTGTATAGGACAAATGGTCCTCAACAGAGATTTCGGCTGTTTAGTTTAACCCTTAAATTCCTGTATACAGTAAAATACCTATATTAAGACCACCTTTGGGACTGTTAAAAAGTGGTCTTAAAGACCACTTATGAACAGTCCCAAAGGTGGTCCCTGACCAGAGGATATTGTAGTAAAAAAACACAGTGTACTCTTCAAAATAAGCTTTTTATATCAAAATAAGTCCTAATTTTAGGTGGTCTTAATAGTGGAAGTTCGCTGTATTATGTAAACATTGTAGACTCTGATCAGACGCCAAGTCAAAGTTATTTACAAAGCCCTCTGTCGTCACGACGACAAGAATAGCGCGGCGGCTATAACATCACGAAAACACGCCTAGTATATAATTTTGACCGTCTCGAACCCCACTTTTATATAGTAAAACTGGGGTTTGCAGGGGTAGACCTTTTCTTATTTCTGCTCATAAGTATAGGTTGTGGGTACTCGTTAGAACCGCCTCGATTAGGCGGTTCTAACGAGTGCCCACAATCTATATTTTGAGCAGAATTAAGAAAAATATTACAATTTTTCATCTTAAAAATTTCATTTTTTCGGCTATAAAGGTTACCGTGTATCTGTATAGGCGAGTTACCGTAATGACTTCCGTTGTCTGGATATCGTACAAATCCGTGATGGATACGTAGTAGTCAGCAATGTAAAGTTACTGTGCTTTGTAACTTTGGATCGATTCACAAATGATCGACTTAAAATGTACACCATTTTAAATCTATTTTCCAACGAAACACATCGACGTCTAAGCAATGGCGTTTCAACGTCGTATAGAGGAAATTTGATTTTTTGACTGTAAGATTGGTTTTTATTTCACCGAATGAACACCGAAAGAAATATTTGCACGAGTGGCTTAAGCCACCAGTTGAAATACTTCTTTTGGTGTTCATCAAATTTTCTGTTTCTTTCATGCTTTAAACTGTCATTTGTAACTCAGTTTCAAAGCGTTAGCCATCGTCACAGAGAACAAACTTTTTCCACGGTGATTTCGCGTCGTTTTAGAGGTGTTCAGCGTGTTGACTGGGAATAATATAAGGTGAAAACTGAAAGTTTGCACCTGGAAAGCAGTTTGGAATTTAACAAAAGTTTCTCTTGAATTTCATTTGAATAATGTCCGCAGCTGCTAAGCTTGTCTGGCGTCGCGCGCAATATTTATGTTGCGTAGGTGGAAAAGGTGAAGTCATCAACGTCGGAATGACACAAAAGCGTGCGTGACGTAATTTCTGCCACACATTAATAACGTTTAGCTGATTGACTTTTCATAAACAGATAATATACATGTATTTTATAAGCTCACCTGGGCACGAAGTGATATTGTGATCACCCTGTGTCTGTCGTAGGTGCGTCGTCCGTCGTGCATCGTCAACATTTACCTTGTTCACCCTCCAAAGGCCACAGTTCAACTTCAGTTGTCATGAAACGTTGCCAGAAATTAATAGTTTCTATAATCTTAATTAACTAACAGGAAATATTGCAGAATATGTGTACGTTTTTGCGCTTCTAGATGTCACAATATGTTTTCGCGACCGTTGTCCGAAGCCATTCGACGGAAATACTAAAATATGAAAAAAAGGAAACATTAAAAAATTACATCATCTTGAAATACATTCTCCTGTCAAAGGCCGACAATTCACTTCCTGGCTGTTTACTGCAACAGTAAAACATGCGGCAAAATAAAGCGGCGAGTTTTACGTCGTTTATCTCGAAACGACTTTCGAAACGTTAAGTGCCATTTTCATGCGTTGCGCATCATTTAAATGTGGCCTACTCTAGAGACGGGGAAGTTTCCGTTTCAATGGGTTTGTATAGTAGTCGCACATAAGATTGACTAGGCGGAGCTATTCAGGTGTTGTCAATATATGTCAAATTCGGTGAGTCCAACAGAAGATTCGGTAGAGTGCCTTTCGCACGCTTTCTACAAACGCACAAAATGGTCATGTATGCCACAGCTGTAGTTGTGTTACAGTTGTTTTCACAAAATCGGGTGACTTGGTTTACCTTTTTGTTCATGGAATATTCCCAAGGCAGGTGCAAACGATTACGGAACCCGGGAAGGGACATGATTTTTTTTTATTTTATAAGTTGTGCGCACAAGATATTATCTTGTGCGGGCAACATATTATCTTGTGCAGACAATATATCATCTTGTCCGCACAAGCTACTAAGTTGTGCGAACAAGATATTATCTTGTGCAGACAAGATATTATCTTGTCCGCACAAGCTATTAAGTTGTGCTAACAAGATATTATCGTGTCCGCATAAGATAATATTTTGTTTGTACAACATAGATCTTTTGCGCACAAGATATTATCTTGTCCGCACAAGATATTATCTTGTCCGCACAAGATATCTTATCCGCACAACTTCCCAAGATCTATGTTGTGCAAACAAGATAATATCTTGTTCGCACAAGATAATATCTTGTGCGCAAAAGATAATATCTTGTGCGGACAAGATAATATCTTGTGCGCACAAGATAATACGTTGTGCGAACAAGATCATATCTTGTCTGCAAGATAATATCTTATGCGCACAAGATAATATGTTGTCCGAACAAGATAATATATTGTCCGCACAAGATATTATCTTGTGCGCACAACTTATAAAAAATAAAAAATCATGTCCCTTCCCGGGTTCCGTAAACGATAGCTCCGCCTAGTCAGTCTTATCTGCGACTACTATATCAGGTTATTGATTCGTAAAAAGGAGCTTATAATGATGAGTTCTTGTTCGTATGTATAGCATATTCCCTCGCGGTATCATGTCCTTGCAATGAACACCCTTGCTTACCCCATTTCCCCTAAGATAATAAATGTAATTTTGTGAGTGTTCTTTCATTTTCGTGACCCACTGTTTTTCATATTTCAACCACGTTATTTAATTTCCCTGCGATGGAATATTTTCTTTAAGGATAAACACGGTTTTGTCGTTTATTCTTTCAGCTTAACCATAGGCCATACACAGCTGATCATTAAACCTTGAACCTGCAGAACGCGACACCCCCTATATTTCCAAACGGTGTAGATCTGGTTCAATTGGCTTCCGAAGTCATCTGATCGGGATCGGTAGCCTACTTTGTCATTCGGTTAGCGAATTTGTATGAATAAATGCACGGATCCAATCCGAGATACATGGTATGGTGATTGTCCGAAAGGAGTATGACAAAATTAATTTATAGAACGGGACAAGGGTAAAGACTATCTGGAACATGAGGTCAAATGGACTATCTGTTGGCGGTTCATTTGGAGAATGATACGAAATTTTGTCATTTTTCACGAATGAAAAGTTAGCATAAAGTTATATAGGCTATTCTTCTTGCTGTGAGGTTAAAGTGAGTGTTTGAGTTTTACGTCTCACCAACAGTCATACGGAGACGGGACCTCGGTTTAAAGACTCATCCGAAAGTCTGTAGAAGCCCTGGTCTACAAGGCTTATTGCTGTGAGGTTAGAGTGTTGCGTACGAGGGTTATCTAAAGCATCTGAGCTGGATTTGGCAAAGTCTTTACTGTTTTTCTTTCAGTATAGTAATGTCATATTGTGAAGTGGGGTTTACAGGGGCATGCATTTTTTCCTCATTTCTGCCAAAAAAAACAAAGAGTGTGGGTGTTCGTTAGAACCGCCTCACCGATGCGGTTCTAACGAGTACCCGCAATATATGTTTTGAGCTGAAATATGAAAAATATCAAGATTTTTTATCTGAAATATTTCATTTTTGGTGGTAAAAGTTTACCAATAAACAGTAAAATCCCTATATAAAGACCACCTTTGGGTTGAGAAAACACGAAATAAGAATAACTGCACCATTCTAAATAAGCTTTACCAATATACAGTACAATTCCTATATAAAGACCGCCTTTGGGACAAAGGTGGTCTCTTGTAAAGAGATTCTGGGTTGAGAAAACACTAAAAAAAGAATAACTGCACCTTTCTAAATAAGCTTTCTAAAGTAGAATTAGTCTTAATTTTAGGTGGTCTTAAGAGCGGAATTTTACTGTATTTGAACAGGCGTGTTTTCGTTATGTGACCAGGGCGCTCTTTACTTACAGTACATGAATGTAAGGATTAAAGTAAAAGTCTAAGTCACCGAATCTGGATAGTTTTCTTCAGAGACAATCAACCAATCAGTACTCTCAGTGCTTTGCTTTATCCTAATGATGAAAATTGTGTGCTTCATATGTATATGGATTTATTGATTCCTGATTAGAGAGTAGACACCCTTTGTTGTTATACTGGCGATATGAATAATCACGTTCTCTGTGAATTATCGGCATTTTTCTATTATAACCGGCTGTAATTGAGGGGGTTCTAACGGGCACCTACAATCTTTACATAGACAAGCGGCGATTCTAATGAATACACACAACATACACTTTTCGAGATTAGATAAGACAATTATGCCTTAATATTCAAAGTTTATCAAAATCTGCAAATATGGGAAATTTCTTTTTGGAACTCAACAGCCGTGGGGAACGAGTCATCGATGTTGGAGTCATCGAAGTTTCACCAGATATGGTGTATTACAAATACATACATATTCAAATTTATTGAAAATTTTAACACTGAAAAACGAAAATGATATTATTAATGAGTTTTTTTCTTTTCTTATTTCTGCTCAAAACATAGATAGTGGAACTGCCTTAGCGAGACAGTTCTAATTAGTACCCACAATCTATATTTTCAGCAGAAATAAGAAAAATAATGTATAACCCTGTAAACCTCAGTTTTACTTTATAAAATTGGTGTTTAAGGAGGTCAAAATTATATAGGCGTGTTTTCGTGATGGAAGTAAGAAAACTGATAAATAGAATGTGACCTACCTCAATGCATAAAGTTCACTTATTCTACGACGATAAACAAAATTCTTGGACGCTTAAACAAAATCCTTCGATCCTTTACATCAATCACCTGGTTCTGAGACGGAAGAGGCAGACTTCATTTATAATCCAAAACAATGAACTCTAACATTTTCTCCAGAACGGAACTAAAATACCCTTATTTATAAATATAGTTAACACATAAGGGCATTGGCATATAACTGACATATAAAGCTACGCGCTCGATATGGAATGTCTTATCAGTTTCAACAGTGATGTCATTTAAGTCCGTTAGCAGATAAAACTGATCTAATAAAAGCTTCCAATTTTATTTCGTTCACGTGTCCATGCAACAAGCACGCTGGTAAACTCCACTTTACGAAGTAAAAAAGTAGGCGTAAGTATTTTTGTTCCGAAATACAGTAAAATTCGGCTATTAAGACCACCTAAATTTCAGACTAAATCTTCTTTTAAAGGCTAATTGAGAAAGTTTCAGTTATGCTTTCTTTGTGGTTTCTATACCTAGTGTCGTCTATTAATAGACCACCTTTGGGACTGTTCAAAAGTGGTCTTAAAGACGACTTTTGAACAGTGCCAAATGTGATCTTAATATAGGAATCTTACTGTATAAAATGTGGAACATAGCTTGTGATAAAGAGGCGTAACAAAAAAAAATCAAGGTATGTTTCCTTATTTGTTGTCAGAAGTATATGTTGTGGGTATTTGTTAGAATCGCCTCGTACGAGGCGATTCTAACAAATATCCACAACATATGTTTTGATTTAGAAATTAGATCAATTATCACTTGATTATCCTTTTTATGCCTCAGTATTTGGAGCTTTGCTTAGTTCGTTAGATTTGCCTCAATGAGGCGGTTCTAACGACTACCCACAATCTATGTTTGAAGCAGATATAAGAAAAATATTGCATTATTATCTTTTACAGCCAAAACAGAAACGATCGTTTTACATAGCTTATCCTAGTGACATTAATTTCTTGCGAAATGTAACGCCCATATGGCCTCATTCACTCCGGTGTTTGGTACTCCATTATTACTAAAAGTAAATCATTTTAGCCTGTCTTAATGCAGATGGTCCTTAAAATGCCATACGCCACTGGTACTTACTGTATACATAGCCGTAACAATTAAGCTTTAGATTCAGATGGGAATTGGAAAAGAGGAGAAAAATCGATTTGCACAAATGGCAGCCAACCATATATGAATCAACTAACAGATAATCTAACAAAGAAATATGTAACAAAACATCCTGTGCTGCCAGGAGGGAATCTCATCAGGCTGCGCAGAATTGCCACTCTGTGGCGGATAGGGGATTTCCTACGACAGGGGATTGGTTTCTGTGTCGGGTTGATTGGAGTCTTCGAGGTTTGCACATGTCATTGCCTCGGATTTTCAGAAAGCTTCCTCGATATATTATGTTGATGACAGGATCGCTGCCTCGTGCTACTGTAAACAGCACAGTTAACTGATCGATGATGTTATTTCCCCGGTGTAAGTTTCAAGATCGCTTGGAATTCACCGGGCTAGAATAATTATTTTATTTTACATACAATGTTATGTTTCTTGCGAAAGCATCACTTTATGATTTTCGTGCAGTTAATACCCTTTTAAATCCCAACTTAATATAGTGAAAAATGAGGTTTACAATTGTTTACAGTAGTTATGATAGAACATCATGTTTATAGCTCATTGGTATAATACCTCCTGATATCATTGGTCGGCAGGGATTGAGATGCCATTTCATCTCAATGTCGTATAAAAGTTCCAAAAAAATATAAGGAACGTCTCAACAATGACCTAAATAGTGTTGACGGTGACGTCAAACCTCAAATAAGAAAAAACAAACAAACAAACAAACAAAAAAAAAACCTTATATGACACCACTTCTCTAGTTAGTGTCTGTTCCGATTATTCTCTTTATGGTTTCATTCATTATTCCATTATGGACATGGATATACCCTAAACCTTGGACGAGAGAACTGACTAGATACATGTAGACCGCTTTTCATGGGTTGACTAGTTTGCATAATCTCACAACACAGTCAAACTTCAGCGGAGTCTAACTGTTGGTTTTCTGGTTTTCTCTTGCTCCACCATTTCATAGGTTTCTTGCTGTCGAGTCCTCACCGTTGTTTAATCTCTGTGGTTGTTTGATTATTTGTGTTCACGGAGATGTTGCACTGATGAGTTAGGAGGCCTTCGTGCGGACTGAACAAATTATTTGTCTAAATCGCGACGGAAGTAAGGGCGAGGAGGATTGTGGTCACGTAAAATCAATTTAAGCCCCCCAGTGGAATTCGTTTCCGCTGACCGTTCCAAGGCGGTTCTCCTGTCGCGGTTTATTTTTGTTATGATTTGTCTTTGGGTGTTTGTGCTGCTTGTGTTATTTTATTTTGGATAGCCTATTGGCCATTTTGTGGGAAAGTAACTGTCCGTTTGGCTTTCCGCTGTTGGTGTTTCCATTAGGGCCTGTTGTTTCATGTTTGTGTGTGTTTCCCTTTTGTGCCTCTGATGGGAGCTGTGGGTTGATTGTATCGATTCCTGATCATTGCCTCCGCCTCTATTTTTCAATAACTCGAACACTTTTGGGACAATACAAGGTTTTGTTCGCGATAGAAGTAGTTCCAATTACTTAGGCTTACTCATAGAGTCATGTTATAGGGCATAATGAGGATTACTTAAGGATATCATCTTTACGATCTTCTATAAAATAAAGGTATAAGTTGTGTGTACTCATTAGAATCGCCTCTATGAGTATGCTGTGTTCACTCATTAGAATCGCCTCTATGAGGCGATTCTAATGAGTGAACACAGAATACTGTACCTTTTCATGATATCACAAGAAAAAAAAAAACATATCCAATTGTAGATTTTTGTTCATAAGGTACTATTATTAATGCTAGGTTCCCACTGTCGTGCGATCCGTTACGAACGCCACGATTGGCCGTTCGTAGCTGGTCGTGGAATATTCTCTGAAAGTTCAGGTTTGGATTCGATGTGATGGGAGTCGATACGTTCTGTTACGATTATTTGCGCTCGGATGCAATCCAATCACGATTTATCAATTTCAGGTATCACGATCAGCCACGGTCTGCTCTCACGTTCAGATACGATCAAATGCGTTCCGATAGATTGTTGCGATCGAGTCTACGACTTGGTCTCGATCTGAAACGATCATCACGATCGAGTACCCCGAATTGGGACGATCTGATACGTGCAGATACGTTCATTTACGTTCATCAGGAGCCGATGCGCTCCGTTACGATAGCATACGACTGTCGTCTCGATGTTTTTCACGATCATGATCGAGGGCGATCACGATTTGAGCTACGATTTGACCCCGACTGGTATATATGCAGCCGAACTGAACATGGACTTCATTGTTTCTTGAACTTTAACAGCATAAACACTGACCCCCAACCATTGATGATGGTAGGAGTTGCGGATGGTGACTATGTGGCAATTTCTCTGGCTGGAATGGTTCAGGCTTGCCTTTTCCATTAGCTTCCAATGCCATTGGGTGGCATCTTTCAAAGGCTATAAAAATACTAGCAAAAGCCTCTATAAACCAGGGATTGCAGGATCTATCCCGGGCTTCTCCAGACTTTCGGATGAGTCTATAAACCGAGGTTCCGTCTCCGTATGACCTTAGTTATTGGTGGGACGTAAAACTGAAATACACTCACTCACTCACTCATGAGCAGATCGCTGAATGAGTTGCATTAAATCTTGAGAACTCGTAATAGATCGTGAACGTTCGTATAAAAACGTAGCTTACTCGTATCTAATCGCATTTACTCGTATCATCTCGTATCTGATCACGAGTCATTCGTGACAGGTCTTGAGCAATGGGACTCGACAGAGCGTAACAAATCGTAACAGATCTTGTGAGATCGCAACACATCTCAACAGAACGCGGTGTTTGTTTTGTCCAAGATTGGCCCCGATCACCGCGATTTGGAAGCACGATTAGATGCGATCCGTCGCGCTTTGTTACGATGCAACACGATGTGATACGATGATCCCGATTTGAAATCGATCGTGTTGATCGTGGAAAAATTTTGAACCGTTCAAAAATTTTCTACGATTAACCCGATTGCCGCGACTGACCTCCAGATCTGATAAGATCTGATAGGACCACCACGATTAATCCACGATTAAGAACATGATTGCAATCGTGGCGCGAATCGTGATAGTGGGAACATAGCATAACCAACCTCTTGTTTTACTGATCATTTACTACAGAGTTGAAGTAAAACAAAACAATGAAAAAAAACTAAAAACAAAAAAAAACATACTATCCTAAATATACGGATATCTGGAACTGTGGGGAGTATTCTCAAGGGACTCAAGAAATGGTCAGAATTATCCGTGGAAAAGGAATTATCCGTGTTCTAGTTATCGAAATTTCACGGCACTTTGCTTCCTGGAAATATGTCAGCGTTTTCCTCTATCTAAACCCATATATGCTTAACGACCCTTTTCTGGGACATTGGCAAACAGTGTAGACCCAGTTTAGACGCAGTAGAACGCGGCGTCTGATCTGAGTCTACACTGTTTGCTTAAAAAATCGTTTTTGTAAAATTTGCAACAACAAAATCAAACCTGACACCTCTATAATTGGAAATGGACCACTCCAAACTCACTAGGTGGAAGATCCCATTGTCATGTATGGGTTAATTAAGGCTTTATGTCACTCAGAGAATAGGCTGGGAAAGTGGTCTTGAACGAGGAAAATGGAATTTCATTTAGCCCTTCAATTTCTGTTCATTAAGCAAACAGAGTAGAGCCTGATCAGAATTATCTTGGTCGGTACTATTTGCCTAACTCAGCATACGAGTGTAGTCCAGGTTTAACAGATACTTCTGTCAAGACAGCATTCTGCCATGACAGCGAAAAGAATAGCACAGCTATTGATAACCGTTTCCTGGACTTGATACAGGCGCTATTTGCGCCGTTAGCTTAAGGGGAATGGGAACACCTTCAGGGGAGGCAACTCCTGCAAAAGTATGTTTGTCTCCCATGTCAATAGGGGTCAACTCTTAAAGGAAAGAATTTGCTCCGGAGTAGCAAATTGTTTCCTTCAAGAGTAGAACCCTTTCTCAGTGGGACAGGGCTAATAGAAAAGCGAACAGGAAGTCCCGAAAGTTGTCTCCCTTTGAAAAATGGCGGAAAATCTGCTTCCCCTTAATTGATCAGTGATGCATGTAGTCACGTTGACATTATTAAGTACAACTCTGATTCGTTAGTATTTTGGAAGAGGCTGGTGACGTGGAATTTGCTGCTGACAGACGTCGGTCACCAGCCAATTTAACTTTGGATATTTTATCTGGGAAACATATTTGTATTGCTATTAATCGAAGCCACTGATTCCCGGAAGAATTTTCAATCCCTTTGTCCGCATGTTATCGTACTGACATATCAATACAGGTCAACGGGCCTCCGTGGCCTAGTGGTTAAGAGCGCTGACTCTTGATCATTAGGTCTCTCACCGCTGTGGTTCGAGCCTCGCTCGGGTCACATGTGAGACGCCAAGTTCTGCAACGGAAGGTCAGGTGGTTTCTCTCCGGGTACTCCGGTTTTCGCCCAACTCTGATTAACGATCGGCTCGATATGAGGGAAATAATCTTGAAAGGGTCGTAAAACCAAAACCAAAAGAAAAAAAATCAATACAGGTCAGTTCGAACAAACACAAAAAATCAGACCAGAAAATTTTGTGGGCCTTTTAACCAACATTGAGATGAAATGAAATTTCAAGCCCAACCGCCAAAACGGACTCGCAACGCGTTTCCTGGGCAAGGTTATAACTTCTTAACCGTTTCCTAGTACTAATGCTCGGTAGGTTTTAGCTCTGCACGGAACATCATGCAGACCAATCTATTTCTACAAGCCCCGACGGGCGGGGATAAGGCTTTCTTATGATAAGTTTACAGCATACATCTGTCAGCAGCAAATTTTACGAAAGTCGGCTATTTACAGACGTCTGTCAGCAGCAAATTCTACGTGAATTGGCTGTTTTTTATATTGCAGAACATTTACTAATCCATTTGATTACTCTTACAATCCAAAGTTACCTTTCTGAAGGAGGCTTCCTGCATTTTTGAATTCGAACACATTTATTCTTGTACATATTGGGGTTAGTAAATAATCATGTACAGGATGACAATGTATGTCTAGATTACTAAGATTATGAGCCATCTCATCTTGATCTACATCGTTTGCCTAGGTACATGTATCCGTGCCAGTCTACGGGATTTAAAGGCTTAAATTGGAGAACGTGGCATTTGCAAGGGTTTCTTGTATTTATTTTCTTTATTGCTGCGTTTAATATTCTCGTTGGAACCACGTTACTAAGCGCATACAATCTATATTTGGATCAAAGTCTATATTTGGACCAGAAATATAGAACATCGTCAAACATAAACAGCAAAATGTTTTAAAGCAATAAAAGGCCGCGTGCTATTACATTGGTGCATTGTACATCAGCAGGAATCGTTATTTCCTTGTGTAGAAAGAACCCATATATGGCAACAGAAGCTTGGGAATAGGGCCATATCCAATTACAGTAAAATTCCTGTATTAAGACCACCTTTGGACCACTTTTGAACAGTCCCAAAGGTGGTCTTTGACCCGAGCACACTGTACGCAGAAAAGACAAAGAATGAATAACTGCAACTTACTAAATAAGCTTTCTAAAGCAGAATTATACTTAATTTTAGGTGGTCTTAATAGCGGAAATTTACTGTATATTGGTGTCAGTTTTGTTTTGTTTCTGCTAAGTTTTACAAAAACGCGTGTACTCTAAGCAAATAGTCTAGACCAAAGCGGCGTCTCAGCTGGCTCAACACTGTTTGCCATTGTTCCAAAAATGGGACGCTGAGAATGTATGAGTCAATATGGGAAAATGTTCAGCGTGTTAATTTCAAACCCATATTACATGCACATGTAGTAGTAATTGTTAATTTTCAATCTCTTGTGCAGACTTCTCTCTCGGTGATGAAGTTCCTATTTAACTCAATTTCAGGTCTTAGAGTGTTCAGTCAGAAAATGCATTGATTTGTGAAAAACATTTGCAGGTCTCTATAGGCCCACAGCTGAGTGAAAAAAAGGGTGCACGATGCTACCCACAATTGCCAAGCACAAATACTAGTGTGACAAAGACTATGCGAAAAAAATGCCTTGTGCCTTCTCCTTTTTTTTTTCTTTAAATGCGCACTCGAAGCCAAAAGGTAGCGTTAGACCCATTGGTTCTGGCTGGCACATCACGAAAACACGCCCAAGTAATTTTGACACCCTTTTAAAAAACCCACACTTATACACTGAAATGGTGTTTACCGGGGTAATTATTATTTTTCTTATTTCCTCTTAAAATTATAGATTGTGGGTACTCGTTAGAACCGGCTCGCCGAGGCGGTTCTAACGATTACCCATAATCTACGCTTTGAGCAGTTATTTGAAAAATATCAAAAAAATTATTTGAATTTTTTATTTATTTATTTATTTATTTTATTTATTTATTTTTTATGTAAAATTTTCAATATATTTGAATAGGCGTATTTTCGTAATGGTTCATCAAGAAAACACGCCTATATAACCCCCTTGAACCCCACTTTTATATAGTACATGTAAAACTGGGTTTTACAGGGGTATACCTTATTTTTCTTATTTCTGCTCTTTTATATAGATTTTCGTTACTCGTTAGAACCGCTCTAAAATATAGATTGTCGGTACTCGTTAGAACCGCCTCATCGAGGCTGTTCTAACGACTACCGAGAATCTATATTTTGAGCAGAAATAAGAAAAAAATCACAATTTTTCATCTAAAATTTTCGATTTTTAGGTGGTAAAGTCTATTATATATTTGCATAGGCATGTTTTCTCAATGTACATCAAGGTCTCCTCCTCATATATTCGAACATCGAATGCTCTGTTGAGTGTGTGCATAACTTTGCTGGACGGCTTTTTTCTCATACTCCCATCCCCCATCCTCCGCGCAGAGCCATAACGATAACACTCCCGTGTGACATAGACTACAAAACGGTTATTTTTCAAATGAAAATTCCTGATATTTTTCTTATTTCTACTCCAAACATAGGCTACCATTGAGGCGGTTCTAACGAGTACGCACAACCTTTATCTTGAAGGAAAATAAGTTATACCCATGTAAATCCCAGTTTTCTCCATGTAAAGTGGGGTTTAGATGGGTGTTCAATACACAATGATG
The DNA here is from genome assembly GCA_963580285.1 of Lucinisca nassula. Classification (NCBI taxonomy): domain Eukaryota; kingdom Metazoa; phylum Mollusca; class Bivalvia; order Lucinida; family Lucinidae; genus Lucinisca; species Lucinisca nassula. The sequence goes on from OY757013.1 coordinate 144,429,720, forward strand.
TTAACGTAATGTGAAATTGACCAAACATACTGGTAAATTGCTTAGAAACTCTAAGCCTGCAGAGGCAAAGTGATGCGCTTGAGATGCCATTACATGTCAGTGTCGGGTAAAAGTCCCACACAATGGGATGCCATTACATGTCAGTGTCGGGTAAAAGTCCCACACAATCGGGAGCAACGTCTCAAAAATGACCTGTTTTGTGTTGACGAAGACGTAAAATCTCAACAAAAACAAACAAATATTTCCTCCTCAAACCGCTTTCTTTTTTCGAAGCGATATGATGCACCGTAAAACACCAACCATGAGCTTGATAGCCAAATTGCATTGTAATGGTCGACAGTACAAGAAGTGTTGCTAGAGCCCCAGTATGTTCTGGGCATATCATATGAAAGTTGGAACGCAATCGTCTTTCCCAGTGTGAACCATCCCTATTTCTGAACAGCAACAACAATATCATCATCATCATCATCATCATCATCATCATCATCATCATCATCATCATCATCATCATCACCACCACCACCACCAACAACAACAACAACAATTAGCTACTTGGAGTCAGAAACGAACCTGCGCTAGTCCGACGTCAAATCATTTTACGAGTGTACCACTAAGTTACTGAGCATCTCTAGATTAGTTCAGACAATATTTCTCGAGAACAACATACCACTACCACCACCACCACCGCAACCATTAACAACACAAACAAACAAGTCACAATAACAACCAAAACAAAAAACAAAACAACCACTTCAACGACGATGATGATGAGGCACACGTCAACAACAACAAAACTGTTGTCATTTATTGTGGAAAATACACTTTTTGGGTCGAATGTTTTTCAGTTGGCCCAAAGTTACTAAGGACAAAATATGAATTAGTGTTGTTGTCCACGTGACTATCACTGATTTGGAGAAACCAATGTTTTGGTTATTAATAGAAAAGAGTCACGCTATTTCTATCGATCAATGTTATGGTTATTAATAGAAAAGAGTCGCGCTATTTCTATCGATCAAGGTTCTGGTTATTAATAGAAAAGAGTCGCGCTATTTCTATCACTCAAGGTTATGGTCATTGATAGAAAATAGTCTCGGTATTTTATCAATCAAGGTTATGGTTTTTAATAGAAAACAGTCGCCCTATTTTATCGATGTCACCTGTGGGTCTGAGTGTTGCGTGTGATAAACACTGTTTACCCAGATCAAGCGCAGCGAAATGCGGCGTCTGCTCAGCCGGAAGTGCAGGGCCTACCCTGTTTGCTTAAAATATGACATTTAAGGTAAACGAGTGCTGTCAATTTCATTTACAATCACTTTTCTATAAAGGGTTTACGGTTTTGCTAATTGGTTTGATTTCAGTTAGCACAGTCCTGATATTTCATTGTGGAACTGTCTCAAAATTAAAATTCAGCGTTTGAAATAGATAACCGTATGTCTATGTATGTGTATGTATGTTTGAAATAGATGACCGTATTCCTACAAAGCATGAACAGTATACGGTCTAAAAGAGCCTGTCTCAAAGGTTATCCCTAAAACACAATGCAGACACTTAAGCAAACAGTGTTGATCTTGGTATGATGGCTCTGGGGCATCTTATCGGGATATATTTATTGCTTACCATTCAGGTAAAAGTTAGTATAATGAACGTGAGTGAGAGGGAAACCCAAGCACTGACAGTACTGATTGGCCGATTGTCTCTGAGTGCAGGCTTGCAGTGCTGTCTGTTCCAAGGCGGTTCTTCTGTCGCGGTTTAGTTTGGTAATAGTTCGTCTTTGAATGTACGTAACACTTTTTTATTTTTGTTTTGGATAGCCAATTGGCAGTTTTGTGGGAAAGTGGCTGTCCTTTTGGCTTTTCCGTTAGGTCTATTAATTTCATGTTCATGTTTCTTTCCCTTTGGTATCTCTGGTTGGGTGTCTGTGTTAATTGTATCGATTCCTGGTTGCATTCACTTCTATTTTGAAAAAAATGTCATGGACGGGGACTTGCAGTTGGACTTTTTCGGTACACCCTTAAGATCATGTGCTTAATGAGAAAAAAGTAAGACCCTGATTTGCGGCCTCTGGTCGGGGTCTACGCGATTTCCTGACCCGCCACATGATTCCAGCAGCACTTTGACCTCATAGTGGAACAAATAACACGGCTATTTTTGTATTGATTGTTTGTCATTAGACCCAAAGTTACTAAGCACAAAAGCTCTTCAGTGCTAATCACTGACTTCTCGGAATAACTTTTTTTTTCTATAGAAAATAGCCGCAGTGAGGCCAGAGAGTTGCGTAACAGAGTTATTTTGAAATCATAGCTTGGGCTTAGCAAACAGTGTAAATCCAGACCAGACGCCAAAGAACACGGCATCTGATCAAGATCTATAATATTTGCTTAAAACCGGAACTCTAGGATTAAACGAAACAGTTTAAATCACAGTCAAGGTCTCTTTCTCCGACCTGCACTCCGAGATAATCGAACCTCCAGTATGCTTTGATTTTTGCTGGAAACATGTAGGTCGCTTTTGCCCTAGGAATCGTTAGTGTTAAATGTTTTCACAAATAGCATGTCTAATTCACTGGTATTTTTTGCCAGTGTGGGTAGCTTTTACAGTGTATTTATATTATCTTGAACAACCATTGCGAAAACATGTCTATAGAAATACAGTGAAACCTGTTTTAGTGGTCACCTCTATTAAGCAAGCAACCGGTGTTAAGCAAGCAGGCATTCAGTTCCCGAAAAAGGAAAATGCATTAAAATTCACCTGTGTTAAGCAAGCACTTGTCTTAAGCAAGCACATTTTGAATATCCCATAGGTGGTTGCTTAATACAGATGGGACGGTACGTTGTAAATTTTACCGCCAAAAAAAAAAAAGAAATAAAAAAAAAAAAAACGACAATTTTAAGATGAAAAATTGTGATAATTTTCTTATTTCAGCTCAAAATATAGATTTTGGGTACTGGTTAAATGTCCTGCAATGCAAAAACAAAAAAAAAAAAAAAAAAAAAAAACAGAAAAAAAAAAACTAATGAATCAGAGTTGTACTGCTAATGTCCACGTGACTACCTGTATCACTGATCACAACACGAAAATACGCCTATATAATTTTGACCCCCCTTGAACCCCATTTTTATAAAGTAAAACTGGGGTTTACAGGGGTAAACTTTATTTTTCTTATTTTCGCTCTAAAGTATAGATTGTGGGTACTCGTTAGATTCGCCTCGACGAGGCGGTTCTAAAGAGTACCCACAATCTATATTTTGAGCAGAAATAAGAAAAATATCACAAATTTTCATCTTAAAATTTTCGATTTTCAGCGTTAAAATTTACAATGTAATTGTATAGGCATGTTTTCATAATGACGGCTCAAAAAACGTTTCTACGAAGTCATTGAGGCGGCTCTAACGAGTATCCACAATCTATGGTTTGAAGCAGAGTTAAGAAAAAAAGTTTTACCCCTGTAAACCCCAGTTATACTATATAAAGTGGGGTTCAACGGGGTCAGAATTATATAGGCGTTTTTTCGTGACGAATGCTCTGCAGGGTTATAGGCAATAATACAGAAAAGGCCCGTTCAAACTGTCGCCAGCTGGTCCAATATACCAGAAATGACCTTTAAAAGCCAGTGATCGCCAACGAAACCATAAACAGGATTATCACCAGCAGTCTTATCCCCAGCCGTATCGATCTTCCCCTCTGCAATCATGGCACAAGTCTTAGCAATTTCCGATTAAGATTAGGTGAGCCGCAAAAGCGAAAATTTTTCTCTTCTCAGTTAAAAGACAACCGTTGAAGTCTGTATAGGGAAACTTGAGCACAATGGACATCCGACTAGCACACAACGAAGACGCTGATCAGCGCAGCCTAATCTGAGTCTTTGCTGTACGCTCCTTGTCCGAAAGAACATTTTCGCAGATTGGGGCTCAGTTTTTATCTTTGCAATATGACACAATAAAAGGTACATTTTAACACAGTGGAACTATATAGACCACGTTTATTCTGCAAAATATCACCCGGTGGAAGATCATGCCGCTATATGCCGTCGTTTTATGACGTCACTCGTGAATGCGTTAGGCGATGTAACGTCATTTTCTCGCTTCAAGCACGTGTTGATGGGATATCTTCTAACAATGGTGAAAGGTTGGGAGAATTTGAAGAAAACAACAAAGTTATGGTAGTATGAATTGCTGAGTATTCTATATTACGAAAGCACGCCTATACAAATGTATTAGAAGACTTTACCACCCAAAAGGAAAAATTTCCAGATTAAAAAAATCTGATATTTTTCTTATTTTTTGCTTAAAACATAGATTGTGGGGACTCGATAGAACCGCCTCAACGAGGCGGTTCTATCGAGTACCCACAATCTATGTTCAACGAGGCGGTTCTATCGAGTACCCACAATCTATGTTTTTGAGCAGACGAGGCGGTTCTATCGAGTACCCACAATCTATGTTTTTTAGCAGAAATATGAAAAAATAATGTTTACCCCTTGAAAACCCCAGTCAAATTTTCACGATGAATGCCCTGCAGGGTTATAGGCAATAACACTGAAAAATAATGTTTACCCCGTGAAAACCGCAGCCAGATTTTCGCTTTTGCGGCCCACCTATAAAGGGAGTAAAATTATGTAGACGTGTTTTCGTGACAGCAAGCCTATATGGGTAATGGAAAGAAAATGTGATTTATTCTCCAATAAATCACTTCGGCCCCCGCCCATCGGGGCTTGAAGAAATATATGGGCTGCATGATGCTTCCACACAGAGTTGAATCCGAACCACATACGAGTACTGGTAAACCGCTTAGAGGATCTAAGCCTGCCCAGGCAAAGCGGTGTGAGTGTCGGACCGCCGATGCTTATAAACCCTAATGGTTTCATTAGGCGACAGGGCTTGAGATGTCATTTCATCTCAGTGTCGGGTAAAAGTCCCAAAAAATTGGAAGCAACGTCTCCAAAATGACATTTACAGTGTTGACGGGGACGTTAAACATCAAATCAAACAAACAAACAAACCAATAAATCATTTGGAAGAAGAGCGTAAAGCAAAACGACGCCGTCCTAGATTCTTTGACGTTAGACCATTCAACGTCATTTTCTCGTTACAAAATGACTTAAATCATGTGACACAGACGATTTTCACATACAAAAGGCATGACTGCAACTCACTTTGTGACAGTCTATCAAGCTAGGCCCATAACACCAGTATTTGGCACTTGCTGAAATGGCTTGTAACCTAAATAACCTAAGAAATAGATAGCCATAACCAATATGTTGTGGAATCCTCTTTTAAAACAGTTTCCTTATAAACGGGTATTACCTAACTTAATTCAAGCATTCCACTACTGCCTTAATCTTTCTCTGCATCATGAGATCAAAAAAAATTATATAACTGATGTTAATGTTTATATATTTTACTTGTTAGCTAAGAGGACCATATGGTACATGTAAATAAGTATTTAGATGTTTAATATGTTATCTTCTCCAAATAAAGACATTATTATTATTATTATTATTAGTAGTAGTAGTAGTAGTAGTAGTAGTAGTAGTAGTAGTAGTAGTAGTAGTAGTAGTAGTAGGTACGGAGTCTCAATCTTGCTTCACTTACCTAATAACTTGCTGGTGCTTATGCACATCTAAATTATTTTAGTAGGTATATGGCAAGGCGATGCGAGTGAAATGTTTTAGGTGAAATACGGTAGGCAAACTATGCCGCTCCACGCACAAATCATGCACATATCATACGATGTATGCATGAGTGATTCGTGGGGCAATTATTTACCATATAGTTGGCCGCTATAAGGCTGATTTCTTTAAAGTTTGCCTAAAAAGTCGCCTACAGCCAAATTGTGTCATATATATTTTTCATGCTAGTCACAATGTTGTGGGTATTCGTACTGACGGGAGTTACACCATTGATGTGTAGGGAAGTTTCATTTTTTCCCCTAAGGGAAATACAATTCTAACGCAAACCAATGATCTGCCGAAATTTGCTATATGGCTATGATTGTGGATGGTATCTTTACTTGTCACGGCCTTAGCGAGCTAGCACGGGTATGCATGGTTTTCGGTAGTAGTCATAGATATAAATACTCTGAAAAAAAGTTTCTGACGAATGAATGTGCACTGTACTGTTTAACCGCTTACGCATAAGCCTGCCCAGGAAAGTGTTGATAGGTAAACTGACCGGCTCAAAAATGACCTAAATAGTGTTGATTGGGCCTTTAAACTCCAATACAAACAAACTCTGAAAAAATGAACATTATACCAGCAGCAGGTGAATTGGGAACAATTACCCACAACATAGTGACGAGCCACTGAAAGAATCTTGAACGGCACAATGATGTTTAGTGACCTGCTGCTCCCAGTCTAATAGGAGCAGGTACTGGTACGACGCAACGGTTCCGTTGCCCAGCATAGGCGGGCAGAACATGTTAAACAGACCGTCGAGGCCATAACAACAGGTTGAGAAAAACCAAATTGTCGGGGAAGTCAATTGAAAATGAAGTAAAATTTACCGTGAAGTCAATTGTCAGCGAAGTCAATTGACAGTGATGTGAAGTCAATTGACATTGAAGCCAATTGACAGTGATGTGCGTGTAGTCGACAGTTATAATCGACAGCGTCGACGCAAGGTTCACCCTAAGTGGACTTATATCTGGCAAGTCGCGCTTTTGTCAGTTGTTCATTTATTTTGTTATTTGCTTCTGTAGACATTCACGTCATCCCGGCCCGAGCATAGAACATAATTTTGCCTTCGGGGCGGACGTCGTGAATGGATAATGGAAGCAAATAAATGTAATGTTTAGTGTTGGTATTGTTGTATATAGATACTGTAAATAATTTTTGTCATCCTTATGATATCTTTCTTGTGCCTTACCCCATAGCTGCCCGTTCACCTGTCAGCGATCGCCCTCGGTTGTCTTGTCAGCATGTGGGTTTGCGGGACGCCCGTAAACCCATATGTATTGTTGGTATTGTTGTATATAGATACTGTAAATAATTTTTGTCATCCTTAAGATATCTTTCTTGTGCCTTACCCCATAGCTGCCCGTTCACCTGTCAGCGATCGCCCTCGGTTGTCTTGTCAGCATGTGGGTTTGCGGGACGCCCGTAAACCCATATGTATTGTTGGTATTGTTGTATATAGATACTGTAAATAATTTTTGTCATCCTTAAGATATCTTTCTTGTGCCTTACCCCATAGCTGCCCGTTCACCTGTCAGCGATCGCCCTCGGTTGTCTTGTCAGCATGTGGGTTTGCGGGACGCCCGTAAACCCATATGTATACCCCCCCCCCCCCGATTCCCGTCTTCAAATGGTACACTACCCCCTGATGCCTAACAATAGCAGTCTTGAAAATAGTAGACAGCCACAGTAGTGGGGAGCTGTCATTTTCAGACAGTCAAACCCGTTCAGAAGGGTAGAGATATAATGAAATTGCAGTTGCAACTTCTCCAGTGTGAGGTGCAACGTATTCCGAAATCACGCAGTTTGTTATTGTTGTTTATTATTGTTTTCCGCAGATCAAATCAGCTATCTTGGATTCAACGTCGTTATTATATTTTAATTTAGCATTCGCACTTTTTTGATTGATTGATTGATTGATTGATTGATTTTAGGTTTAACGTCCCCGTCAACAATTTTGTGGGACTTTTACCCGACATTGACAATACAATGTACGCTGCTACGCTCGTATAATCGACCTTATTTACAAAAGGTAACAAATTTAGTACTAGTACTTATCATCCATGTGGCCCTCTATTCTTGGGTAGGAACCAGTACTAAGCAATGTGGATAAACTCTCTTGCTCAAGGAAAGAACACTTAGCGCAATAATATTCCTATTTTAAGACCACCTTTGAACAGTCACAAGGGTGGTCGCTGACCAGGACACTATATTTCTTTTTTATCTCTAAAACAAGTATTTTTCAAATGATTTTTGCTGATTTTTTTTTCGTAGTTCTAGTCAAGAGTGTAGGTGCTCGATAGAACTGTCTCATTAAGGCGTTTCTGACGAGTACTCACAATCCTTGTTTCTTGTTTTGTTTTAGCAAAACAGAAGGAAAATAATACAACCCCACAAACCCCGCTCGTCTCTTCATAAAGTGGTGTTTTCAGGAGTGTGCAGGTATACATGTAGCTTCGAGACTAACTTTATATGATAACAGCGCATATGCACTTCCCCTGAACGGGAGTATGGTGAGTGTTCTTGTTGGCTTCTTAGCGGTAATCTCGTGTGTCTTATGACGTAACTGGGAAAGCCCTGCGTAATATATTTACGCAGAATTTTACCCCCCGGTACCAAAAAAGAATGTTTGTTTTGTTTGCGTTGAGGCCCCGTCAACACTAATTCGGTCATTTTGGAGACGTTGCTTCCGATTTTGTGGAACTTTTACCCGACATTAAGTTGAATTGACATCTCAAGCCCTACCGCCCAAAGAAACCGCTGGGGTTTATAAACAAGGACGGTCCGGCTCGCACCCGTGTCCCCGTTGGCAGACTCAGGCCTTTTAAATTTTACATTTTACAAGCCCCGGTAGGCGGGGGAGGGGCTAAGAAAACACGCACTATCGCCTTTGACCATTTGGGTGCATTACCCTAATGTGCAATGTCAATACAAATTACAATGGAACAGGAAGTCTGTTCACAAATTACCACATTCGTAAACCAAGACAGATCATACTGAACCCTTCAAACCCCATAAACCGGTGCACATGCATGTACTTTTACAAACGGCTTTGATCTAGATGAAACGACTCGTAACGAAGATCAAAATGCCTATAAAGTCCCCACATACTCCACTATAGTGATATAAGGTGGTAGACATTATTTTTCTTGTTTCTGTTCCAAGACAAAAGCTGTTGATACTCGTTTAAACGCCTCAATGAGGCGGTCCTAACGCACCCACAACCTATGTTTGCAGTATAAATAAGAAAAAACATCACGGATTTTCCTCAGAAAATTAGCTATTTTGGAGATGTGAGAAAATGCACTGAGTCACACGTGTGCGTTATCGCAATGCCTCCTCTTTACAAGAATGGATGCGGCCAGTTTCAAAGATGGACGAGTCCACTTCAGAAACTCAGGGGTGAAAGGGTTAAGTTCAATTGTACTAGCCCATGGGCAATAAAAGTTTCGAATGCATCAAGCCATAAATGCCAATTTGATGCAAATTTTCAATATTGTCTCTCGCAACATCAAGGGAATAAACAAATATGACTGCAAAACAGCCTGATAATTTTGTTAAACACTGAGGAATTTTCTAATTTGAGATTAACCTCATTAACAGAGTCACGTTTAACACTGAAGCACTGAGAGTACTGGGGATCGACTGTCACTTAGTGTAGGCTGGGAAAATAGTTCTTGACTGCGACTTGAGAAAAAAACACATGGACCGGGGTATACATTAACTTTCCAATTTCTGCTGCAAGACATAGGTTGCGGGAACTCGTTAGAACCGCCTCGATGAGACGGTTCTAACGAGCACCCACAACCTATGTTTGCTTGTGGAGCGCTATGGTGCAGCGGTAAAGCAACGCATGTAAGATCGAGAGGTAGCCGGTTCGATCTCCGCATTTCCTTGAGCAAGATACATGTACTTTATCCACATTGCTTAGTACCGGTTCCTACCCAGGAAAAGAGGGCCACATGGAAAATTAGTACTATTACTAAAAGTGTTACCTTCTATTAATAAAGTCGATTCTTCTTCTCCTTCTTCTTCTTTTTCTTCTTCTTCTTCTTTTTTCTTCTTCTTCTTCTTCTTCTTCTTCTTCTTCTTCTTCTTCTTCTTCTTCTTCTTCTTCTTCTTCTTCTTCTTCTTCGTATTTTAAATAAGAAAATATCTCGGTGTTTCAAAGAAAAAAAGCCATTTTGGAGATGTGAAAAAATGCACTACATGTATGTCGCACATGTGTTATATCGTAATGAATATTCTTTGTTCATCTGAAAATAAAAAAAGTTCTCTAGACATGAAAGACAGTTTGTGTTATCATAATAAGTTTACAGGGGCAATAGTGTTCATTATACATAATGTTTCAAGTTTCAAGTTTATTTAATACTCAGGTTATATATCTACAGTAAAACCAGTCATAGTGGCCACCTCTATTAAGCAAGCAACCTGTTTTAAGCAAGCAGGCATTTGGTTCCTCAAAAAGGCAAATGCATAAAGTTTCATCTGTATTAAACAAGCACCTGTCTTAAACAAGCACATTTTGGTTACCCCTTAGATGATTGCTTAAAACAGGTTGGACTGTATATAACAACATGAGGGTTAATATTGTAAACATTATGTTATATACATATCAATGACTCGAGGACAATCGAGATTTGTAGAGAGTTCTCCGGATACAAGAGTCTCCGCATAAACGTAGAGTGAAAATTCGATGGCTATAACCCGATGGCTCGCTTACCATGGCTGATTCGAACCCGCCCTTGAGTCCCAATGAAAACATTTCGATGAAGCGATTCTAATGAGTACACTCAGCATGCCTTTATTTTATATAATCACTATTCCTCTACGAATAACCCTCAGTAGCTCGAACTGTCCCTGTTTCGAACAAATTGTCATGGTCCCTAGGGTCCTCGAGACATCGCAGCCCCGTTGTACGCATAGAGATTATTTCACTTTGGTCATATCTAAAATCTAATTATATTCTTTAAAAGGTTTGGCATAAACAAAGCAGTGTTTCTACATGCTGAACATGCTGAAAAAGGTTTGGTCAATAGGAAGGCGACTTTTTTCTCCCCAGAAAAAAAAATACGGGTCGGGCCTGTAATTGTTTTGAATATACGGATGTTTTGTTGATTCGAGGGCGAGTCAATATAAACACAGTCTAACTAGAACTGAAGAAGCCAGGGTCCTTGTCTCCTACCCGCTCCTCAACTGCCGCCACTACTTCTTCGTTTGACCGGAAATGACGCCCACGGATATCCTTTTTCAAGTTTGGGAATAGAAAATAGTCACTAGGAGCTAAGTCTGGAGAATAGGCGGTGTGATGTATTAGCTCTTATCCATTCCGCTCAACAGCATCCATTGCAATTTTGCAAGTGTGGACTCCTGTTGGAGCAGAATCCCTTTGGATAGTTTACCTCGGCGTTTTTCATGGATCGCAGTTCTCAGTTGGTCGAGCAAATGTGCATAATACGCATCTGTTATTGTTCTTGTCTTTGCTAGAAACATAATGACGTCTTGTGCGTCCAAAAAAAACTGTTGCCATCACCTTGCCAGCAGAGGATTGCGTTTTGAACTCCTTTGGCCTCTGAGACCCAGGCCCTACCCACTGGCGATTTTGAGTTTTATTCTCTGCCTTATAATAATGGACCCAGGTCTTGTCTATAGCCATCAGACGTGACAGAAAATCACCTTCCTTTGACCTAAATCGCTTCAGCAATGCGCTGCATACCGATGCTCTAATTTGCTCGTCGCTAAGGAAATTTGGGACCTAACGGGCTGTAAGCTTGCGCATACCCAAACGATCATGTAAACTTGTTGAAACGCTACTTTGTGAAATGTGAAATGCATTCGCTATTTCTTCCACCTTAATTTGCCTATCAGAGTATACCAGATTCCGTACTTGTTACATAATTCCTCATCGGTGGCATCTGATGGGCGTCCAGACCTGGTTTCATCTTCTAACGACGTTCTGCCGCGTTTGAATTCCCCAACCCAGAATTTAACTTGTGCACATGATGGTGCAGAAGACCCATAAACATTGGCAACTCGCAATGTATTTCCTGGCCTGTTTTACCTTTCAAATACAAGTACCGAATTACAGCTCGGTACTCAATTTTGGACGAAAAGCTTGCTTTTGCATCTGATGAGTGCATGATACGATAGGTGTGAAGGTTAGCCCTCATGCCTAAAACTTGTATTGAAACAAGGTATGTAACTCTTGGTTGTCTCGGTCAATTGGAAATGGGATATGTTGGTTTTTTATTGTGTTGCCATCGTTCAATTGTTATATTAAGGTTTGCATTGTATACTCTTATACATCAATAAATTATATATACTGAACGACCGAAACTACCAAAAAGGTACAGAAAATTTGAAAGTTCTATTGGAAAGTGCAAGAGAACATTTTAGGGCCGTGAAATCAATTTTAGCAGGGTGGGCGTTTTGCTTTTTTGCTCGGCTATTTTCGAAGAAAACGACGAGGTATTGTCATAGCTCTGGCGTCGTCTGCGTCGCCGTCTGCGTCGTCGTCGTGCAAAAACTTGGACATTTTGTAATATCTCTGTCATTATTGAACATATTTTCTTGAAACTCGGACTAGATGTTCATTATGAAAAGGGGAACTCATACCAATAGGTGAGGTAACCCTCAAAATATGTATGGCACAGTTATGCCCCTTTTTCGACTTAGAATTTTTGCAGCCGAGCGTTGGCACCCGCATGCGGTGCTCTTGTTTATTTTGCAATATTAATCATATACAATAGCAGAGGCAGATGTCAAAAAGGGTCGGTCGAGTTAATGGAAACGTCTTTTTCCTTTACTTTGGAAGCAAGGAAAATGCTACAGATCTGAAAAGAACGGAATGTATAAGTCTCAGCTGTTATGTAGCCCAATTAAAGACCCCAAAGATAAAATCTTTTATGTACCACTGGGTTTATATCGTTTGTACTGCCTGTATCAGAAATATGATTCTCTCTTTAGAAAACCGAATATAGCAATGGAAACCTAATTTAGGAAAGCAATTAACAAAATTTCTTTGTAAGTGAGCGGAAATTACTGAATGCAGTTTCAAGATAAAAGCGTAACTTCCTAGAATAAATCAATGCTGTAAGCCTTTGTTGCGTCAAATATAGGTGTACCAAAAACTGTAGGAGTCAGCACATGGGAAGAGAGTATTTATTGCATACGCGTCAAGCAAAGGCTCAGGCGAGCCTGCGCGTTCGCGCAGTCTCCCCCGAGTCTTTGCTACGCGCAGATACATTAAAAAGTTATCCCTCAAGCCCTATTAGTTGTCTGCACATTTATGATGACACGAACGGGACGGGTCCCCATCTAACGGCATGAAAGTCGTGACAAAGGAATGAAGCATGTTTGAAAAAAAAATGCTTGCCGCTTGCGGGATTCGAATCCATACCGCTTTGGTGAAAGGTCGACTCCCTGAAGAATGGTGCTTTGCGTAAATCTATCATGATAGTTAACCCTTATCTTGCTGTTCACGACAACCCCTATCTTTGGAAACAGTGTAGACCCAGATCAGATGGCTTCTGAAGAAGCCATCTGATCAGGATCTACACTGTTTGACATTCAGTTTATGAATTTGTAGGAATAAATTACATCAAGTAATCTGATTGGTTCAAAATCAAAAATGGGTGTGGCTAAATTGAATATTCAGCAAGAGAAGGGTTAATTGAAGGGAGGGATTGCGGTCCGTATTAATAATGTAGTCCAAGAGCACTGCCTCTTAATCATTAGGTCGGTTCGCGCCTCGCTCTGGTCATATGTGAAACGCTAAGTTCTGCAACGGAAGGTCAGATGGTTTTTCGCCGATTCTTCGTGTTTCGCCCACCTCTGTTAAACGATCAGCTCGAAACGAGTGAAATAATCTTGAAAGGGCAAATCTAAAACAAAACCATGACAAGGATGATGCTAGCTAAAGGCCCTTTTTCCTCAGGTTCATGTGCCAGTTCAGTGTCTTGTTCATATCAGTAAACTCGGACCTCGCATCGCATTGGCTGTGTGTACAAAACAAGGCGAAGATTGAACCATTCTGTAACAAAGATTGAAAAGGGAAACGATCAGGAACTGAAAAATCAGACCCCCCCACACACACACACAAGCACCACAACCACCACACACACACTATCACAAAGGGCAGAAGTCGAAATATAGTCACGACAGTAGACAAAATAGACAACAGGCAAACATTAAACAGGAAGGCATCGACTTGGAATGGTCAGAAAAAGTTACTGCCAGACAAAGGTTTGTGGTTTGCCGGTGTTCTGTCTTATTAACTCGTGCCTGGCACATTTACTAGATATGTCTTCTGAAGGGAGTGGCGAGAATATGGGTTTCGATGCGCGTTCGCGTCATCATTCGCACTAAGAAGCACTGAATATCATGCAATGACAGGTAGATTATTACCAAACATGCATGGTTAAAACATTAGGACGGGTTGAAAACACTGATTATATTTTGAAGGCATTGACCTTATTTTCAAGCTTGCCAAAAATAGTTAATTTGCACCCAATATTCTGGAATATAAAGTGTGGTCAAACTTGGTACAATATATTACTGAAACATACCAAAGACCTGTTTAGATTTTGTTAAGATCGCAGTCTTCCAAAGACTGTCAATTTTGGCCTTAAGTTTGTCTGCATCCTTTCTCGAAAAAAAAAAGAGTTATGATCCAACCATTGCGTTACACCAAAGTCTTAATTAAAATTGTGATGATCACGACCTCATTTCAAAGGTCACAGGCGCTATAAAAAAACACCCATCTCTACCAGAAAACCCTTTATGCATGTTGGGGAGTTTTGAGAGTGCATGTAACTTCTTTTTTCTCTGTCCTAGGTTTCAAGCTTGTACCTGGCACCCTGAAAAAGTTGACATTGCACGCTTATTTTGAGTGGTGGATGCATCAATTCCAGAAAATAGTCCTTTTATTCAGGTACAGGTTTCTACCAAAATATCAGGCAGATTTGTTCGGACGAAAATTTCTCATCGTCTTTTTGAAACAAGCCCTAGTCTGTAACGTTTACAAAAAAAATAGAACAAAATATAAGTAAATGTGTTCACTCATATCTCCTCGGTCGCTGGAATGCAACACTCATTTACTTTTCTTTTATTAAGTTACATGTATTTATTCTAAACACCACGCTATCTAAGGCCTTCGATACATGTCCGCGAGCACAAAAGGTTCTGGCGATGCTGAGCTTATACGTAGGCTCGTCTCTCCAATTTTCTCAAGGTCAAAGTTTGGCGTAAGCATAGCCACGGTTAAGTGTAGAAAGAAAGATAACAACTCGTCCATCGGTTTTATTCACCGCATGTATTCTTCTCTCTTTGATCATGAAAAGTACCGTTGTAGCTGTAGCGAAGAATTAAGCAGGTCTTTGTGTGTTGATTAAAAAATGGGCTTGAACGGGGGACTTTTATAGACCGCTTCGTTTTACTTTTAAATTCCTGTACTTTAGTCGAACAGCGTTGATCCTGATCAGACGCCGCGTACAACGTTTAATGTGGATTTACACCCAGTACGTTGGCACAATCCAGCTTTTACTTCTTGCTCAGCGCTCCTACGTCACAAGGAGAAGACACGGCCGGCATCTTGATTTTATATGGTAAGCGATAGTCACGTGAACAATTGCAGAAGGGAAGCTTATGCAGTAAGTAACTCTGGGTCGACCTGATAATTCCATAACATACTGAATCGGAATATATCTTTTTTAACTAGCATTACGAAAACACACCTATATAATTTTGATCCCCCGTTAACCCCACTTTTATATAGTAAAACTATTATTTACAGGGGTAAACTTTATTTTTCTTATTTCTTTTCTAAAATATAGATTGTGGGTACTCGTTAGAACCGCATCAGTGAGGCGGTTCTAACGTGTACCCACACTCTATATTTTGAGCAGAAGTCAGAAAAAAATATCACATTTTTTCGTCTTAAAATTTTGCATTTTTTAGAAAACCTTTAGAAAACCTAATATAGCAACAGAAACCTAATTTAGGAATGCAATTAACAAATTTTCTTTGTAAGTTAGCGGAAATTACTGAATGCAGTTTCAAGATAAAAAGCGTAACTTCCTAGAATAAATCAATGCTGTAAGCCTTTGTTGCGTCAAATATAGGTGTGCCAAGAACAGTAGGAGCCAGCACATGGGAAGAGAGTATTTATTGCATACGCGTCAAGCAAAGGCTCAGGCGAGCCTGCGCGCTCGCGCAGTCTCCCCTGAGTGTTTGCTACGCACAGATACATAAAAAAGTCATCCCACAAGCCCTATTAGTTGTCTGCACATATATGATGGCACGAACCGGACGGGTCCCCATCTAACGGCATGAAACGACAAAGGAATGAAGCATATCTGGAAAAAATGCTTGCCGCTGGCGGGATTCGAATCCATACCGCTTTGGTGAAAGGTCGACTCCCTGAAGAATGGTGCTTTGCGTAAATCTATCATGATAGTTAACCCTTATCTTGCTGTTCACGACAACCCCTATCTTTGGAAACAGTGTAGACCCAGATCAGATGGCTTCTGAAGAAGCCATCTGATCAGGATCTACACTGTTTGACATTCAGTTTATGAATTTGTAGGAATAAATTACATCAAGTAATCTGATTGGTTCAAAATCAAAAATGGGTGTGGCTAAATTGAATATTCAGCAAGAGAAGGGTTAATTGAAGGGAGGGATTGCGGTCCGTATTAATAATGTAGTCCAAGAGCACTGCCTCTTAATCATTAGGTCGGTTCGCGCCTCGCTCTGGTCATATGTGAAACGCTAAGTTCTGCAACGGAAGGTCAGATGGTTTTTCGCCGATTCTTCGTGTTTCGCCCACCTCTGTTAAACGATCAGCTCGAAACGAGTGAAATAATCTTGAAAGGGCAAATCTAAAACAAAACCATGACAAGGATGATGCTAGCTAAAGGCCCTTTTTCCTCAGGTTCATGTGCCAGTTCAGTGTCTTGTTCATATCAGTAAACTCGGACCTCGCATCGCATTGGCTGTGTGTACAAAACAAGGCGAAGATTGAACCATTCTGTAACAAAGATTGAAAAGGGAAACGATCAGGAACTGAAAAATCAGACCCCCCCACACACACACACAAGCACCACAACCACCACACACACACTATCACAAAGGGCAGAAGTCGAAATATAGTCACGACAGTAGACAAAATAGACAACAGGCAAACATTAAACAGGAAGGCATCGACTTGGAATGGTCAGAAAAAGTTACTGCCAGACAAAGGTTTGTGGTTTGCCGGTGTTCTGTCTTATTAACTCGTGCCTGGCACATTTACTAGATATGTCTTCTGAAGGGAGTGGCGATTTCGATGCGCGTTCGCGTCATCATTCGCACTAAGAAGCACTGAATATCATGCAATGACAGGTAGATTATTACCAAACATGCATGGTTAAAACATTAGGACGGGTTGAAAACACTGATTATATTTTGAAGGCATTGACCTTATTTTCAAGCTTGCCAAAAATAGTTAATTTGCACCCAATATTCTGGAATATAAAGTGTGGTCAAACTTGGTACAATATATTACTGAAACATACCAAAGACCTGTTTAGATTTTGTTAAGATCGCAGTCTTCCAAAGACTGTCAATTTTGGCCTTAAGTTTGTCTGCATCCTTTCTCGAAAAAAAAAAGAGTTATGATCCAACCATTGCGTTACACCAAAGTCTTAATTAAAATTGTGATGATCACGACCTCATTTCAAAGGTCACAGGCGCTATAAAAAAACACCCATCTCTACCAGAAAACCCTTTATGCATGTTGGGGAGTTTTGAGAGTGCATGTAACTTCTTTTTTCTCTGTCCTAGGTTTCAAGCTTGTACCTGGCACCCTGAAAAAGTTGACATTGCACGCTTATTTTGAGTGGTGGATGCATCAATTCCAGAAAATAGTCCTTTTATTCAGGTACAGGTTTCTACCAAAATATCAGGCAGATTTGTTCGGACGAAAATTTCTCATCGTCTTTTTGAAACAAGCCCTAGTCTGTAACGTTTACAAAAAAAATAGAACAAAATATAAGTAAATGTGTTCACTCATATCTCCTCGGTCGCTGGAATGCAACACTCATTTACTTTTCTTTTATTAAGTTACATGTATTTATTCTAAACACCACGCTATCTAAGGCCTTCGATACATGTCCGCGAGCACAAAAGGTTCTGGCGATGCTGAGCTTATACGTAGGCTCGTCTCTCCAATTTTCTCAAGGTCAAAGTTTGGCGTAAGCATAGCCACGGTTAAGTGTAGAAAGAAAGATAACAACTCGTCCATCGGTTTTATTCACCGCATGTATTCTTCTCTCTTTGATCATGAAAAGTACCGTTGTAGCTGTAGCGAAGAATTAAGCAGGTCTTTGTGTGTTGATTAAAAAATGGGCTTGAACGGGGGACTTTTATAGACCGCTTCGTTTTACTTTTAAATTCCTGTACTTTAGTCGAACAGCGTTGATCCTGATCAGACGCCGCGTACAACGTTTAATGTGGATTTACACCCAGTACGTTGGCACAATCCAGCTTTTACTTCTTGCTCAGCGCTCCTACGTCACAAGGAGAAGACACGGCCGGCATCTTGATTTTATATGGTAAGCGATAGTCACGTGAACAATTGCAGAAGGGAAGCTTATGCAGTAAGTAACTCTGGGTCGACCTGATAATTCCATAACATACTGAATCGGAATATATCTTTTTTAACTAGCATTACGAAAACACACCTATATAATTTTGATTCCCCGTTAACCCCACTTTTATATAGTAAAACTATTATTTACAGGGGTAAACTTTATTTTTCTTATTTCTTTTCTAAAATATAGATTGTGGGTACTCGTTAGAACCGCATCAGTGAGGCGGTTCTAACGTGTACCCACACTCTATATTTTGAGCAGAAGTCAGAAAAAAATATCACATTTTTTCGTCTTAAAATTTTGCATTTTTTAGAAAACCTTTAGAAAACCTAATATAGCAACAGAAACCTAATTTAGGAATGCAATTAACAAATTTTCTTTGTAAGTTAGCGGAAATTACTGAATGCAGTTTCAAGATAAAAAGCGTAACTTCCTAGAATAAATCAATGCTGTAAGCCTTTGTTGCGTCAAATATAGGTGTGCCAAGAACAGTAGGAGCCAGCACATGGGAAGAGAGTATTTATTGCATACGCGTCAAGCAAAGGCTCAGGCGAGCCTGCGCGCTCGCGCAGTCTCCCCTGAGTGTTTGCTACGCACAGATACATAAAAAAGTCATCCCACAAGCCCTATTAGTTGTCTGCACATATATGATGGCACGAACCGGACGGGTCCCCATCTAACGGCATGAAACGACAAAGGAATGAAGCATATCTGGAAAAAATGCTTGCCGCTGGCGGGATTCGAATCCATACCGCTTTGGTGAAAGGTCGACTCCCTGAAGAATGGTGCTTTGCGTAAATCTATCATGATAGTTAACCCTTATCTTGCTGTTCACGACAACCCCTATCTTTGGAAACAGTGTAGACCCAGATCAGATGGCTTCTGAAGAAGCCATCTGATCAGGATCTACACTGTTTGACATTCAGTTTATGAATTTGTAGGAATAAATTACATCAAGTAATCTGATTGGTTCAAAATCAGAAATGGGTGTGGCTAAATTGAATATTCAGCAAGAGAAGGGTTAATTGAAGGGAGGGATTGCGGTCCGTATTAATAATGTAGTCCAAGAGCACTGCCTCTTAATCATTAGGTCGGTTCGCGCCTCGCTCTGGTCATATGTGAAACGCTAAGTTCTGCAACGGAAGGTATGATGGTTTTTCGCCGGTTCTTCGTGTTTCGCCCACCTCTGTTAAACGATCGGCTCGAAACGAGTGAAATAATCTTGGCAAATCTAAAACAAAACCATGACAGGGATGATGCTGGCTAAAGGCCCTTTTTCTCAGGTTCATGTGTCAGTTCAGTGTCTTGTTCACATCAGTGAACACGGACCTCGCTTCGCATTGGCTGTGTGTACAAAGCAAGGCGAAGATTGAACCATTGTGTAACAAAGATTGAAAAGGGAAACGATCAGGAACTGAACAATCAGACCCCCCTTACACACACACACACACACACACACACACACACCACCACCACCACCACCACCACCACCGCCACACACTATCACACGGGGAAATATAGAGTCGAAATATAGAGTCACGACAGTAGACAAAATAGACAGTAGGCAGGCGGTGACTAGCCAACATAACAAACATTAAACGGGAAAGCATCGACTTGGAATGGTCAGAAAAAGTTACTGCCAGACAAAGCTTTGTGGTTTGCCGGTGTTCTGTCTTATTAACTCGTGCCTGGCGCATTTACTAGATATGTCTTCTGAAGGGAGTTGAGGAATATGGGTTTCGATGCGCGTTCGCGTCATCATTCACACTAAGAAGCACTGAATATCATGCAATGAAGGGTTGATTATTACCAAACATGCATGGTTAAAACATTAGGACGGGTTGAATACAGTGATTAGATTCTGAAGGCATTGATCTTATTTTCAAGCATGCCAAAAATAGTTTATTTGCACCCAATATTCTGGAATATAAAGTGTGGTCAAACTTGGTACAATATATTACTGAAACATACCAAAGACCTGATTAGATTTTGTTAAGATCACGGTCTTCCAAAGACTGTCAATTTTGGCCTTAAGTTTGTCTGCATCCTTTCGCAAAAAAAAAAAAAAAAAAAAAAAAAAAAAAAAGAGTTGTGATCAAACCATTGCGGTACACCAAAGTCTTGATTAAAATTGTGATGATCACGACCTCGTTTCAAAGGTCACAGGCGCTATAAAAAAACACCTATCTCTACCCTTTATGCATGTTGGGGGGTTTTGAGAGTGCATGTCACTTATTTTTTTCTCTGTCCTAGGTTTCCAGCTGGTACCTGGCACCCTGAAAAAGTTGACGTTGCACGCTTATTTCGAGTGGTGGCTACATCAATTCCAGAAAATAGTCCTTTTATTCAGGTACAGGTTTCTACCAAAATATCAGGCAGATTTGTTCGGACGAAAATTTCTCATCGTCTTTTTGAAACAAGCCCTAGTCTGTAACGTTTACAAAAAAAAAAATAAAAAAAAAATATAAATAAATGTGTTCACTCATATCTCCTCGGTCGCTGGAATGCAACACTCATTTACTTTTCTTTTATTAAGTTACATGTATTTTATTTTAAACATCACGCTATCTAAGGCCTTCGCTACATGTCCGCGAGCACAAAAGGTTCTGGCGATGCTGAGCTTTTACGTAGGCTCGTCTCTCCAATTTTCTCTGGGTCAAAGTTTGGCGTAAGCATAGCCACGATTAAGTGTAGAAAGAAAGATAACAACTCGTCCATCGGTTTTATTCACCGCATGTATTCTTCTCTCTTTGATCATGAAAAGTGCCGTTGTAGCTGTAGCGAAGAATTAAGCAGGTCTTTGTGTGTTGATTAAAAAATGGGCCTGAACGGGGGACTTTTATAGACCCCTTCTTTTTACCTGTAAATTCCTGTACTTTAGTCGAACAGCGTTGTTCCTGATCAGACGCCGCGTACAACGTTTAATGTGGATTTACACCAAGTACGTTGGCGCAATCCAGCTTTTACTTCTTGCTCAGCGCTCCTACGGTACAAGGAGAAGGCAAGGCCGGCATCTTGATTTTATATGGTAAGCGATAGTCACGTGAACAATTGCAGAAGGGAAGGTTATGTAGTTAGTAACTCTGGGTCGACCTGATAAACATTATAATTCCAATATATACTGAATCGGAATATATCTTTTTTAACTAGCATTACGAAAACACACCTATATAATTTTGATCCCCCGTTAACCCCACTTTTATATAGTAAAACTATGATTTACAGGGGTAAACTTTATTTTTCTTATTTCTATTCTGAAATATAGATTGTGGGTACTCGTTAGAACCGCATCAGTGAGGCGGTTCTAACGTGTACCCACACTCTATATTTTGAGCAGAAGTCAGAAAAAAAATATCACAATTGTTCGTCTTAAAATTTGCATTTTTTTTTTCGGTTGTAAAATTTACAATGCATTTGTATAGGCGTGTTTTCGTACTGGAACAGGCCCAGATCACTTCTGGGCTTCTTGGCCAGCTGATTAGGATCTTTATTGATTTCAGCTTTTATACATTTCGTCTGTCTACTTGCAGTTTTGCGAGCGTATGCAGTAATGGGCACATTACTAGTACCATCACATTCGTGTTATATTGTGCACTCGATCATTTTTTTTTCCGATGAAAATTCATGAAAGTTTTCTTATCTATACTCAAACATTGTGGTGCTCGTTAGAACCACCTCAATGAGGCGGTTCTAACGAGTAACAATGTATGCCTTGGGCAGAAATAAGCAAAGTATACCCCTGTTAGCCAACAACGTTTTCTTAATAGTAACCGGGGTTTATGGGAGTGTTTACCGCTCGGACTCGCTAACATGACGAATGTTTTTTTTTTTCTTTTTTTTCAATTTAGATTTTAGAGCCCTTTCAAGATTACTCTACTTATTTCGAGCGGATCGTTAAATAGAGGTTGGGCGAAAACCGGAGTACCTGGTGAAAAAACGCCTGATCTTCCGTTGTAGAACTTATCGTCTCACATGTCGTGATGATTTACACCGTCTTTAAATATGCATCCGTCAACAGTCAAGGTGACATATTGCTGCAAATCTGTACCAGTTACCGTATGCGAACTGTCTCTTTGAGCCTCATACCTCCGTGGTGTAGTGGATAAGCTACTCGGCTCATAGACCAGGGGTCGTGAGTTAGATACAGGGCTTCTCCTGACTTTCGGATGAGTCTTTAAACCGAGGGCCCGTCTCCGTTTGACCTTAGCTATTGGTGGGACGTAAACCTCAAACACACTCACGCCGTCCGTGCATTTCTTCAGCAATAAAATCCGATTTAAAATTGTTATTAAATATACAGAATCTTTTATGAGTGGTCATTTCGTATGAAAATTATGAAACTCGGTGAAGGCTCGTTTCATAAATTTCAAATGAAATAACTACTCGTTTAAGATCCTGTAGTCCGACTACTGCTCCTTTTATAAAGTGAGTTTTACGAAGGTTCACAATACACTGAATTGTTATAAGTTATTTGATTGCACGACCCGCAGAAAAACGACCGACTTAAGTCGGTTGATTTTCTAAGAGTGCGCTAAAATCACCGTGTCATTCTGTCAGTCTGTCCGTCCGTAAACCGTTTGTGAAAATTGGTGATAGTGACTTAACCGCTTGGAATATTTAAACAATTTTTGCATACTGATAGATATCAATGAGATCTTACCAATGAACTTGCAAAATATTACATTCCATTTAGTATAGCCTCGCCGAGGCGAAAAATGTGAAAATTTTCGAACTGCTTCTCCTCGGAAACCGTTGGGCCGATTGAAGTCAAATTTCATATGGAGCCTCTATGGGATGGGGGAAACCAAAATTTGCTCATGGGGTCCAGGTCACATGACCAAAAAGGCCGCCAAGCCATATATGGTCTGTCTGTCTGTCCGTTCGTAACCCGTTTGTGAAAATTGGTGATAGTGACTTTACCGCTTGGAATATTTAAACAATTTTTGGCATACTGATAGTTATCAATGAGATCTAACCAATGAACTTGCAAAATATTACATTCCATTTAGTATAGCCTCGCCGAGGCGAAAAAAGTGAAAATTTTCGAACTGCTTCTCCTCGGAAACCGTTGGGCCGATTGAAGTCAAATTTCATATGGAGCCTCTATGGGATGGGGGAAACCAAAATTTGCTCATGGGGTCCAGGTCACATGACCAAAATGGCCGCCAAGCCAAATATGGTAAAAACCCTTCTAAAATAGTCTTCTCCAGAACCACTGGGCAGATTTTCACGAAACTTGATAAATAGCATCTGGGACATAGGCCCATCATAAATTGCTAAAATGGTGACCCTGATTTGACCTTGACCTTCTTTGTGCCTAAGTCAAACTTTGACAGATATGCTTTTGTATTGGAAAAGTGAAAATGTATTTTATCCTGCAAACGATTCAGAATACAGTACTAAAGTATAAGATATATTTTTGCTCCTAACGATAAGGCGCATTTATTGGGGGAACCGTTTTAGGTCCAGGTCACATTACCAAAATGGCCGCCATACCCATATATGGTAACGCTCATAAAGCTAAAAGCATCCGTCGGGTCGTGCACTTCAGCTGAAGCACTGGTTGATTGATTGTGTTGGGGTTTATTGACAAGTCAACCCTTGTGGGTCATTGTTGTTGTCCGTCGGGGAAATGGAGAAAAGAGATAGCAGAGATGGTAGAGGAGATGAAAGTGCAGGACAGTGCAGGAAGAGGAAAATGGGTGAAAGTGAAGAAACAAAAGAAAAAAAAACCTGTATATAAGCCCTTTCTCCGTGCCTGTTGCAAGGACTAGCAGACCTTGACCAACTGTAAGCCGACATAAATGGGCCCCGTCAAGCGATTTTGGTACTTATCGCCTATGCGAGCAGCGAAGGTTCAGGCGAGCCTGCGCATCCGCACAGTCTCGCCAGAACTTTCGCTGCTCGCTCATACAAGCAGTGAATCAAGAGGAACCTTCAGACAGAAAGCCATATCCCTGGCCCCTCTGAATGGCTGGGCATGCGCAGTTAAAATTTGTCATGACGGAACGCTCGAAGACACAAATTCGCTTGGCGGGGCTCAAATGTTAATTGATTGTGTTTGGGTTTAACAACACGTCAACCCTTATGGGTTATTTTGTGTTGTCTCCCAAAGAACGGAGGAGACGATATATACATGTAGATATTAGAGGGGATGAAAGTGAGGGACAGCGGACAAAGTGGAAAGAAAAATGGAAGTGTAAAAACAGTAGAAATAACAACACCCCCTCTACCCTTGTAAGCAGGCTTTGCCTAACTGTAAGTCGGTATCAGTTGGGCACACAAGTGACGCAAGATACACGACACCTTCGTCTCACAAAACCACCCCATCAATATAAATACGACCTGACGGTGAAAGAATTGGCTGTTTCCTTTTCAGACATATCAATGCAATGTCGTTGATTTTCCACGTCTTGACGTCAGTCCCTCTGGGCACAATGCCTTTAGGCAATGCCTTGTTAACGTTGATGCAACGTCATGACGTTGCGACGTCATAACGGACGGACGTTGCAACTTCATTACGTTGCATCGACGTTTTCACGACGTTGCTTAGAAGTTGTATGTCCAGTGACCGTTGAATGAGCCTTTTCCTTAGCATCATATTTATTTTGTGAAGTCCTGTATCGTGTCTCATCGAGGCGGGTCTAACGAGTACACACAATCTTTATTTTATAGCAGAAATAAGAAAAATAAGGATTACCCCGGATTACCCCAGTTTTACTATATAAAAGCGGGGTTCAAGGGGGTCAAAATTATATAGGCGTGATTTCGTGATGGTATTAAGTGTACAGGCTGCCCTCATCATTTGAATAAGGCCAAATAAAAATGGTGTGTGTTTAGGGTTTCAAGACACAACCTAATATTCTGGGAAACTTGGATTTTCTAATGTCATGATTTCTGAAAAACAAAAGAACATTTTATTACTTTTTAACCCACCAGAGCCGAATGCTTTGGGAGAGCTTATAATTTAGGCAGTGGTCCGTCTTCTATGTCGTCTGCGTCGTCGCCGTCAACATTTTAAACAACATTTATAAAACCACTGGGCTAATTGAAGCCAAATTAAATTACATTTGGAACCTCCGTTGGGCTGGTATTAAAAGTTTATTTCTGGGTTCTTGCTCACATGACCAAGATGGCCGCCATGCCCATATATGGTAAAAACCTTTAGAAATCTTCTCATGAACAAAATGGCCACTGGCCTTGAAACGGTATGCAGCATCGGGGAACCCGGGCCCTAACAAGTCTGAAAAATGATGACCTTTGGTTGACATTGACCTATTTTACGCCAAGGTTAAATTTGGTTACTTAGACATTTGTATCGAAAAAGGCAAAACTGTGGATTTTTCTGATTCTATTGTAGCCTGTGGCTAGGTCGATATTTGCAGTCGGCTGAGTTCCAAAGGTCAAGGTCATTTACTGACATTTGTCCTGGATGGCTCAGAATCAGTAATTTTTATCTACTGCTTGGTTGATTGAAATCAAAATTACACATGGGCCTCTATGGGATGAGACAATGCATTTAATCGTGGGATTCGTGGGATCGGAGACACATTACGAAGATGGCCGCCATGACCTTTAAAAATCTTCTTCTCAGGAATGTCCAATGATTCCAGACCTGGTATACAGTATTAAGGACTTAAGCCCCATCAAGTTTGTTCAAATGATGACCTTTGCTTGACCTTCACTTGCTTTACGTCAAGGGCAAATTTTGTCACTTCGTCATTTGTATGGAAAAAGAAGGCAAACCAGTGGATGTTTCTGATTAAATTGTAGAATGTGGCATCAGAATAGATATTGGCAATCAGTTCAATTGAGGTTTATAAATTCCAAAGGTCAAGGTTATTTGCTTACCAATGTCCCAGATGGCTCGGGTTCAGTATTTTTGTTTTCTTCTCCAAAACAAATGCTGGACTGATTGAAACCAAATCAAAAGTAGAGCCACTGTGGGTTGTAGACACATGACCATGAGGGCGGCCATGCCGATGGTAAAACCTATTTGTAAATCTTCTTTACAGGTAACAAACGGCCGATGACCTCGAAACTTGGTATGCAGCATTGGGGACCCGGACTGTACTAAATTTGTTAAAATGCTGTCCTTCGGTTGACATTGACCTTCTTTACGTCATGTGCAACTTTAGTCACTAAGACCTTTGTATTGGAAAAAAGGCAAAACAGTTTACTGTAATCTATGGCATCAGAATCGATATTTGGAATCATTTGAAAGGAAGTTTATCAATTCCAAAGGCCACGGTCATTTATTAACCTTTGTTCTGGATGGCTAAGATTCGGTATTTTCATCTTCTTTTCCACTTCAACTGCTTGGCTGATTGAAATCAAATTATAAATCAGTGGAGCCTCTACGGGATGAGGCAATGAAACTATATACATTGGATTGGAGTCAGATAATCAAGATTGCTGATAGTGAAAGCCATTTGGAAATCGTCTTCTCGGGAACCAAATGTCCAAAAACTTGAAACTTGGTATATTGCATTAGGGATTCGGGGGACCCTAACCAAGTGCGTTCAAATGGTGTTCTTGGTTGACCATGTCCTATTTTAAGCCACGATTAATTTTGATCATATAGACTTTTGTATGTGAAAGAGGCAAAACCGTTGATTTTTCTTATTCATTGGTAGCCAGTGGCATCAACATTAATTTCCCTAGCAAGCTTGCTCAGACGGTGACCTTTGTTTGAACTTGACCCATTTTATGGCAAGGTCGTATTTGGTCACCTGGGAATAAGGCAAAACAGTGGAATTTTCTGATTGCCTTGTAGCCTGTCGCATTTTCGCATTTTTGCGAATGGGATTACGAAAATGGCAAACTCCGTTTCTGCGATTTGGATGCGAATTTGTAAAACCAAAAAAAAAAAAAAAAAAAAAAAATCGATAATCTTGCGAATCCAATCAGATTTATCCATTGGTTAGCCTCTCAATAAATATACTGGTACTCTTTTCGAAAATAGTGTGAAACTATTGAGGAAGCACTAACCGAAATCAGTACACAGGTAAAGAAATCATCGAAATAGAGCCTGGTCAGATTGATTGGGATGCGTTTCAAAATAGCCCGATTTTTTGTGTTCTAACCTAAACAACACGATACTTTTTTCGCTTATCTACTTCATTCTAGTTGTTTTACCTGTGATTTTGTCAAAGTCAAAGTGAACAATCTAAAGATGCCAATATTCAGAGCCACAAAAAGCAAGCATTTCTAGAAGTTCATCATTCTGTCCAAGATTCTAACTACTGTGATTGGTAACATTTGGCCATTATTGATAGCTTTAAATTACAGTCACTCAAAATTTGCAGGATGAGAGCCTACACAGTAAGGCCAAAAAAAAAAAAAAAAAATAGGTGTGTTTCCGGTTTCCCGACCCTACCTAAGTTTTAGGCCCGACCCTAAATTTTTTATTGCCAAAAAAAAAAAAAAAATCGCGGGGCGAAACGACTCGTAAAAAAAATCGCGGGGCGAAACGACTCGGGGAACTACGCGAGCGGTTGCGTGCGGTTTATTTGTTCTAATTCGGTCAGTTTCCGAGCATTTCGGTGTTTACTACTACTATTTCCGCAGAAATGCTCTATACAGTGTATAAACAAAATAAAAAATTAAGATAAAAAAAAAAATTAAATCGACCTTCCCCACCTATTTTTTTTCAAGCTGAAACCTGAAACACACCTATTTTTTTTTTTTTTTTTTGGCCTAATCAGGTCAAAAAAAAAATTCTTGTTTCCGAGAAAATCACATTTTTTTTTATATTTTTCGGGGTCAGAAGGAAGGCAATCTTTTTTTTTCTTTGAATTTTTTTTTCGTCCCCGAAAAATGCAAAACTTTGAAGAAAATACACAGAATACCTAAATGTAGATGGAAATATCTCAGATGTATCATAGGGTCGGTAGGGTTCTGGAAGCAAGTCGTTATTTAGGCCTCATGAAATTATGTTGTAACATTTGACCATTACTCGTTGGGTTAAATGGTAGGATGATAGCCTACAAAGTATTCAGGTCAAAACAAATAGGAGGTCTTGTTTCCGAGAACGTCTCAATTTTTTGTAGGTCAGTAGGTAGGCAATTTTTTAAACTATTTTTTTTTTATTCATGAAAAGCGTAAAATCTTTAAATACATGTATTCCATAGGATGAAAATGTCTCAGATGTCTTAAAAAAGTTTAAGTAGTCCCCCACCCCCAAACGTTGAGAAAAATGTAGGGTCGGTCGGGGTTCTGGAGGTCCTTTTAAGGCTTCGTGAAATAATGTTTGTCCTGGATCTTTCATCTGCACATGGGATGTTTCCTGTCGGATAAAACTAAAAAGTCCCACAAAATCAGAAACAATGTCTCCAAAATGACCTAAATAGTGCTGACCGGGACATAAAACCATATCACATATATAAGGATAATTAAGGCATAAATTTTCTTATTTCTTGTTTCAAACTTAAGTTGTGAGTACTTGTTAGAATCACCTCAATGAGGCGATTCTAACAAGCATGAGGCAGATTCACTTGAAAAGATATTGTACAGAGTCGTCTGTACACACACTTTTAGTTTATACTATAGTGTTACAGGGTGTTTTCGTTTTGCTACAAAGAAAAATGATTTGGACACCCCTGTAGATGCAGCGAGCTAAATGGAAGTTGATAATTATGGCCCAGGTGGCTTTCATGCCCGTGTAGGTATAAAGGACTGGAGACTCCTCATTTCAGGATCTGAAAGGCTAGATTTTTCAAGATGCCATTAGCCATTGCAAGTGTTTCACACTTTACTTCTGGGGAGCGAGTGGTCCATTGGCTTCTTGTTTTTGTACATTGTCGTGTTGTTTTGCTTAAAATTTGTATATTCCTACCTAGATCCAGATAAGAAGGCTTGCTAAAAATACTTTGAGAATACAGTAAATATCTTAAATCAAGACCACCCTTGTGAATGTAAGTGGTCTTTAAGACCACTTTTGACCGCCCCCGCCCATAGGGGCTTGAAGAAATATATGGGCTGCACGATGCTTCCACGCAGAGCTGAATCCGGCCCGCACACTAGTACTGGTAAACCGCTTAGAGGATCTAAGCCTGTCCAGGAACCGCGGTGTGAGGCGGACCGTCCATGCTAATAAATCCTATTGGTTTCATTTGGCGACAGGGCTTGAGATGTCATTTCATCTCAGTGTCGGGTAAAAGTCCCAAAAAATTGGAAGCAACGTCTCCAAAATGACCTTTACAGTGTTGACGGGGACGTACAACCACAAATCAAACAAACAAAATGACCACTTTTGAATAATCCCAAAGGTGGTCTCTGACCTGAGGACACTATATGCACAAAGAAAGAATAGCTGAAACCAACTAAATAAGGTTCCAAAACAGAATAAGTCTTCATTTTAGTCTTAATAGCGGAATTTCACAGTACAGTATTTTGGGGATAGTGTTCTCTTCTTTCTCCATCATAACTTATGCTGTGGGTACTTGCTATTATTGGCTCATCGAGTCTTAACAAGTACCTATAACATATTCTGACAAGACATAGCAAAATTAACCCTTATCATGCTGTTCACGACCATCCCTATCTTTGCAAACAGTGTAGATCCAGATCAGATGGCTTATGAAGAAGCCATCTGATCAGGATCTACACTGTTTGGCATTCAGTTTTTGAATTTGGAGCAATAAATTACATCAAGTAATTTGATTGGTTGATAGACAGAAATGGGTGTGGCTTAAATGAATATTCAGCAAGATAAGGGTTAATCTCATTATTTCAACATTCATGAATCTGGAACAATACTCATCAAAAATGATAAACTAAATGCCTGCCTTGTTTTTCTGATATGAATCTCTAAATATAGTTATTATATAGATGATTATAATGGAAAGGAAAAACAAAAAGAGCAAATAAAAAGGTTCCATTTATTCATTATATTTATCTTTCTTATGCATGATCAAACAATCAAACAATATTGTAATTACGAAAATAGATTCGTATTATCCAAAAATAAATACAGATCTAGTCACATGTATATTTGTTTTTAATTTTGTTAGCCCATTAAAACTGTTAGAACAAAATTATAGTGTTTGCAATAAAAACAGTATGTATATATTAATATCATAATTATGAAATAAATCCGCTTTCAAAAGTTGCCATCGCGAACAGCAAAGGTGAAGTTCAGCTTGTGCATTTGCGCAGTGATACACGTGTATCACCAATTTAGTGTTTGCGTCATGCATCACGTAAACAAGTCCGTGAAGTCAATCCCACTTACATAGTGAACACAAGTGGTTACAGGGGTAGACATTATTTTCCTTATTTCCACTCCAAGATAATGAACTAAGATATAGGTGGTGGGTACTCGTTACAACCGCCTCAATAAGGCGGTTCTAACGATCAATGAAAACCCCTATTTTGAGTAGAAATGAGAAAATCAGAAAATGAACCATTACGACAACACACACGTGCGACATAATACATTTTCCACACCTCCAAAATGGCTACTTTTCTGATTAAATTCCATGATAATTTTCTTATTTATACTGCAAACATAGGTTGTGGGTGCTCGTTAGAACCGCCTCATTGAGGCGGTTCTAACGAGTAACCACAACCTATGTCTTGGAGCAGAAATAAGAAAAATAATGTATACCCCCTTAAACCCCAGTTTTCTCTGTATAAAGTGGGGTTTAGGGGGGTCTTCATCTCACGGACTTGTTCACGTGATGCCTTTTGGAGATCGGAAAGAATGCATTACATGTATCTCACACGAATATGTTACCGTCATGGTCAGTACAATACCTCTTGTTTCATTACCTAAAGTATCAAGCATTCCGAAAATACAGTGTAAATATTACCGTTGAAAAAAACTGAAATTATTAGATGAAAAATTGCCGTATTTTTCTTATTTCGGCTCAAAACATAGATTGTGGGTACTCGTTAGAACCGCCTCAATGAGGCGATTCTAATGAGTACACACAACTA
This sequence comes from Lucinisca nassula, assembly GCA_963580285.1. Classification (NCBI taxonomy): domain Eukaryota; kingdom Metazoa; phylum Mollusca; class Bivalvia; order Lucinida; family Lucinidae; genus Lucinisca; species Lucinisca nassula. Next base: position 144,460,965 of record OY757013.1, read on the forward strand.
ACATTTATTGTACTGGAGATTAAATAAGGTATCCATATACAGTAACACTTCGATGGCTCGAACTCCGATGGCTCGTTTACCATGGATGAGTTGAACCCGTTCTTGAGTTCGCAGGTAATTCCTCCAAGTACGATATAGGCGTAATTTAGGAAGATTTTCTTCATTTATCTCGCAAATGTATGCTGTGTGTACTCATTAGAATCGCCTCGATGAGGCGATTCTAATGAGTACACACAACGTACATTTATATTATAGAACACCGAAAAGATATCAACAATTATCTCCATTATGCCTCCTGGTATGGCACCAATAGTATCCCTTTGTGGCTCGAACTATCGCTGTCTCGAACCAATTTTCATGGTCCCAAAGTGGTTCGAGCTATCGAAGTTCGACTGTACCTGATTTGATGCTTTATAAAACCCAAAATGTCTTGAACTATCTCTTTCTCGAAACACGTTTTACGGCTACCAAACATGTTTGAGCCATTTAAATCCACATTTACATTAGGTTAACGAGTCCGTGCAATGAACACCTCTCTAGATCCCACTTTACTTAGAGAAAACCGGGCTTTAATGGGGTATACATCATTTTCTTCATTTCTGCTCAAAGTCATAAGTTGTGGGTACTCGTTAGAACCGCCTCAATGAGGCGGTTCTAACGAGCACTCACAACCTATTTTTGGGGTCTAAATAAGGAAAATATCACATAGTTTCATCAAAAAGTAACCATAATGGAGAGATGAAAGCATGCATTATGTCACACGGGTGTGTTAACTTAATGTATATATAGAATAACTCAAATCAGCTGTTTCATATCCAGAACAAAACCAGGTGCATCCTTCATTACATAAGGCTAATTGTCATCCGTATTTAATACACTCCCGTCATTCAAATACTCTTAAACACATACATCCATGAGACTAGAAAGGATTCAGATCAGTCTGTGCATCCAGCCATCATGGCCAGTCTTCGCTCTGTGCTCTTTGAATAGCTCTGCAGAGGACTTACCTGACGTTTCTGATGTTAGGATTCAGCTAACAATTGCGTGCAACTGCGTTTTGATTCAGCTAATAATTGCGTGCGACTCGAAAAATCGCTCTTTAAAAGAAGAATGTGGGCTTCGCAAAAAAAAACAAAAAAAAAAAAAAAACACTTTTTTTTCTTGTTTTAGCAAACTCATGGCCTGTACAATAACATAAGAGCTTCTGGAATGAGGTATCCATCATTTGAAGGATGGATGTGTCTAAATTTCCATCAATGATAGCATTAACATGAACATCAAAGACATCTGAATATAATGTAACACAACACCGGTAGACGGGCGTCCGTGGCCTAGTGGATAAGAGCGCTGACTCAAAATCATTGTGTCCACACCGCTGTGGGTTCGAGCCTAGCACGGGTCACATGTGAGACGCCAAGTTCTGCAACGGTAGGTCAGGTGGTTTTTCTCCGCGTACTCCGGTTTTCGCCCACCTCTGATTAACGATCGGCTCCATATGAGTGAAATAATCTTGAAAGGGCCGTAAAACCTAAACCAAAAAAAAAAAACAAAAAAAAAAAAAAAAAACCACCGGTATTGAAACTATCCCATTTCCGACATTATGATGACCCGTCTGAGATAACGTACCTTTCTATTGATTCCACATTACGCAAACACGCCTACACAAATACATTGCAACCTTTATCGCCGAAAAAATGAAAAATTTATGATGAAAAATTGTGATATTTTTCTTATTTCTGCTCAAAATATAGATTGTGGGCACTCGTTAGAACCGCCTCATCGAGGCGGTTCTAACGAGTACTCACAATCTATATTTAAGAGCGGAAATAAGAAAAATAAGGTATACCCCCGGAAACCCCAGTTTTACTGTATAAAAGTGGGGTTCAAGGGGGTCAAAATTATATAGGTGTGTTTTAGTGATGAGGTAATACATTTAAGGTGAAAATTTATGATATTTTTCTTACTTCTGCACAAACATAGATTGTATGTTCTCGTTTTGTGCTCGTTAGAACCGCCTCATAGAGGCGATTCTAACGATAATCCATTAAGTATGATTCTAAGCAAAAACAAACATACTTATGTCAGTTTCTCAACCTAGTTTTCCCTCTATAAAGTGGGTTTTACACGATTCACAATCTCACGATTTTGTATGGAAAATCCAAAACGGGCTACTGGCAAACAGTGCAGGCCCCAATCAGACGCCGCAGAACGCGGCGTCTGATCAGGATCTACATTGTCTGTAGCATGTTCGGCTGTTTCCCAAATAAATTTTCAAGCATAACCTGCCACCCCTAAATTTTGAAATGGACTCTTAGCTATATATATATAAGGTTGAATATTCCATTCAGTACAAAATGGGTTTTGTTTGAGGGTTTACGTCCCCGTCAACCCTGTAAAGATCATTTTGGAGACGCTGCTTCCAATTTTGTGGGACATTTACCCGACATTGAGATGAAATGACATCGCAAGCCCTGTCGCCCAATGAAAACAATACGGTTTATAAGCATGGACGTCCGACGCGCGCACCGACGCAAAGTTTGCCTTGGCAGGCTTAGATCCTCTTAGTGGTTTACCAGTACTCGTGTCGAGGTCGGTTCCAGCTCTGCGTAGAAACATCATGCAGTCCATCTATTTCTTCAAGCCCCGATGGGCGGGGGCCGATCAAAATGGGTAAATGTACCCTTAAGAATATTACATGCAAGGTACATGGCGCTTTCTTTCCAGGAAAATGACAAAATATGGATGAAAATTGTATGACGTTATAACATGTCTTTATCTTACGTATTATTCAACATAGATTGTGGATGCTTCTATGAACCGCTTAACCCTTTTTGTACCAATTGGAATCTTCCTCCTTATATATAGCAGGAGTCCATTTCAAAATTTAGGGGTGTCAGGATGTGGTGTTATGCCCCCACCATTCGAAGAATGGCCCACCATTCTTCGGAATGGTGGAAAGGGCATAAAGCGTTGCCCCTGTCCGTCTGTCCGTTCGTGCGTCCGTGCGTCCGTCCGTCCGTCCGTGCGTCCGAAACTTAAACGCAGTCAATAACTTCCTTATTTCTTGATGAATTTTAAAATAACTCGGCAGAAATGTTAACCATCATGAGACAACGTGTCACGTGCAAAACCCAGGTCCGTACCTCCAAGGTCAAGGTCATACTTAGAGGTCAAAGGTAAAAAAAAGGGTCCGAAACTTAAACGCAGTCAATAACTTTCTTATTTCTAGATGGATTTTGAAATTACTTTGTAGAAATATTAACCATCATGAGACGATGTGTCATGTGCAAAAACCAGGTCCGTACCTCCAAGGTCAAGGTCATACTTAGAGGTCAAATGTCAAAAAAGGGTCCGAAACGTACACGCAGTTAATAGCTTACTTATTTCTGGATGGATTTTAAAATTACTTTGAAGAAATATTAACCATAATGAGATGATGTGTCACGTGCAAACCCAGATCCGTACCTCCAAGGTCAAGGCCATACTTAGAGGTCAAATGTAAAAAAAGGTCCGAAACTTAAAGGCAATCAATAACTTACTTATCTCTGGATGGATTTTGAAATTATTTGGCAGAAATGTTGGCCATCATGAGACAATCTACCTCACACAAAACCAAGGTCCTTACCTGCAAGGTCAAGGTCACACTTAGAGATCAAACGTGAAAAAAGGGTCCAAAACTTAAACACGGTCAATAACTTTCTATGGATGAATACGAACATAGACATATTTTCAGGCGGGGGCATCCGTGTCCTATGGACGTATTTCTAGTCTTCAAAATATAAAAATGGCTTAATTTTCACAAACAGTGTAGGCCCTGATCAGACGCCCCGTTCTGCGGCGTCTGATCTGGGCCTGCACTGTTTGCTTTGGTACCCGTTTTGAGGTTTCCGGTTCTAAATGGGTTAAGAGTGATGGTTCCAAACATTTGTTTTATAGCAATGATAATATATACCACAATATTTTCTCCATCCTTGCTCAAAACAGAATTCTGTTACTCCTTATATTGTCTCTTTGACACGATACGAGCAGTCTAAGCTAGAACAGAATATGAAAAAAATTGTGTTTTTACCTCAAAAAAAAAATGACAGTTTTGAACATATAAAAGAATGCACTTTGCACATGGGTGTTAAATCCGGATGACAGAGCCATAAGAACGAAGTCACCGACTCTCTCGTCCCGACACCTCCGCCTTCACACGCACACACACACGCATGCACGCACGCACGCATTCACGTACGCACGCACGCGAGCGGATACATGCTTAAATTATTGGATACATCTCTGAACAATAATTATTTAGATTATTTATAAACATCAACAAAACAAAAGTTAACAATATATTAACTGGTTAGGTCAGTTATGAAGGTACTGGGTGACCTAAAATAATAGATGCCCCGTGTTCCTAGGTCGAACAATATAGAAGAATAAGCTGGTCTGGTCTGGTCTATAAACTATTATTTTTGATCCTGCACTGACAACATATACATGTACAAAAGCTATAAAACTAAAGGTAGTGGAAAGAACGGTCATAGTTGACAAATCCGATTTCACACGGTAGGAAGAGTTATCTCCTCCGAAAATATCAATCAATTTGAAGCAAATGCTATAATAAATGGCTCATTGAGGCTGTTCTAACGAGCACCCTTAACCAACGTTCGGAGTATAAGTAAGAAAAAATATCACAAATTTTCATCAGAAAAAAAATAACACTTTTGGGGATATGAAAATCCACTTTATCACACGGACATATTACCGCATTAAGAAACGCCCCTATACAAATGCATTGTTAACTTAACCGCCGAAAAAAAAAAAAAAAAAAAAACACACGAAAATTTCAAGATGAAAATTTGTGATATTTTTCTTAATTCTGCTACAAAAATAGATTGGGGGTACTCGTTAGAACCGCCTCCTCGAGGCGGTTCTAACGAGTACCCACAATCTTTATTTTCGAGCAGAAATAAGAAAATTATAGTTTTGCTTTAAAAAAAGTGTGGTTCAAGAAGGTCAAAATTATATAGGCGTGTTTATGTGATGGATATGAACGATTTGTCCCTAGTCGGCCGTTGCTTTGCACTTTTCTTCTATGCTTCCAAAGGGTTACCTTTTGTTTGTTTTTGTTTGTTTGATTTGAGGTTTAACGTCCCTGCCAACACTATATAAGTCATTTTGGAGACGCTGCTTCCGAATTTGTGGGACTTTTACCCGACATTGAGATGAAATGCCATCCCTAGCCCTGTCGCCCAATGAAACCAATAGGGTCTGTAAACATGGACGGTCCGACTCGCACCACTTTGCCTGGGCAGGTTTAGATCCTCTAAGCAGTTTACCAGTTCTCGTGTGCGGTCGGTTTCAGCTCTGCCTGGAAGAATCATGCAGCCCATCTATTTCTTCAAGCCCCAAAGGGTAACCTTTTAGAACATATTTAGATTAGCAACAGCTGTTCTTAAGGGAACGTGAGGCACTTGTACTCTTGTGGAGTTAAGAAAACACTTAAGGTTCACTGATGAGGTCTAATCAGCAGAAACAAACTAGTTTGGACCAGAAAAACCTGTACACTATACAGTCTTCAGAACTTTTGTGTATTCCATGCTTCGAAAGCTTATTATTTCAGCTATACGTGTTCTTGGTGATAATGGAATGTAAGGTGCCCGTACCATGGCCGGGTACTTTTTCTGAGCGTATTAAATTTCACTACAGTTGGTGTCAAGGGAATGTGAGGTGATCGTAAAAAGTCTCCTTGGTCTTCGTCATAGTTTAGATTATATTTTCAAGTCCTTTGGATCATTGTTTCCATTGTGAAATTAAGAAAACATTTGAAGGTCATTGATTAGGCCTGACTGGTCGAAACTTGCTAGACTTGCAAAAATAAAAACCACGAAAACATGCCTATATAATTTTGACCCCTTTGAACCCCACTTTTATAAAGTAAAACTGGGGTTTACAGGGGGTAGACCTTATTTTTCTTATTTCTGCTCTTAAGTATAGATTGTGGGTACTCGTTAGAATCGCCTCAATGAGGAGGTTATAAGGAGTACATACAATCTATATTTTGAACAGAAATAAGAAAAAAATCTTATTTCTGCCCTAAAATATAGATGTTTGTACTCGTTAGAATCGCCTCAATGAAGCGGTTCTAACGAGTACATACAATCTATATTTTGAAATAAGAAAAATATCACATTTTTCCTCTCAAAATATTATTTTTTTTTCGGCGATAAAATGTACAATGTATTTATATAGGCGTGTTTTCGCAATGAAACAGTTTTGTGTGTGTGTATTTCATGCTCCCGATGGAACATTCTTATATGCTGACTGCCTTTCTGTGCTTGTGACTATTCTGATGAAAATTGTGGTCTTTTTCATATTTGTACACTAAATATAGGTTTTGGGTACTTGATAGAACCGCCTCATCGAGGTAGTTCTAACGAGTACCCACGACCTATGTCTTAGATCAGAAATAAGAAAAAAAATAGTGTATACCCCCGCTAACCCGAGTTTTCTTGATATTAAGTGGGGCTTAGAGGGATGTTTAATACATGGATTAACATGATAATATGAAGGAAATTGATACTTTTCTTATAATAATTTTTCATAATTTTTGTATTTCCGTTCCAAACATACATTACAGATGTTCGTTAGAACCGCCTCAAATAGGAGAGTCTAATGAATACGAGTGTACAAGTTATCTAAGATTTGGAACAGGATCAACATGAAAAATACAAAAAAAAACACGAATAACCCCTTAAACCCAAGCTTTCTCTATAAGAATGGGGTTTATAGGGGTGTTCAAAACACGGACTTGTTTACGTCACAGACTTTATCCGTTAAGTGTTAGTCCAAGGACGGAAATGAAGTCTTTGGCTGGTTGCAAATGATATACGGTTGTTTTCCATAATATAACTCTTCCCATTAAATACATCAGTTACTAACCGATCTGAAATAATTTCAGAGAAGATAACGGATACAATATTTCATTTTAACAATAAATATCTTAAAAAATCAAAATATACTGGATTGGTCCTATTCTTGGTCCTATTCAATCCATGCTATTTTGCATTGCCATTTTTGTCAGGAACGTATTTACAGACAAGGATTTCCATTTGCTCTGGTACATGCCAGCTTACATTTGTCTTTGCTCTATAAGTGGCAGCATATAAGACAGTTTATACTCGAGTTCAACACCAACAGAGAAGCCAACGTGAAAACGCGCCTATATAAATTTGATACCCTTAAATCCAGCTTTTATATAGTAAAACTGGGGCTTACAGGTACATTATTTTCTTATTTCTGCTGAAAAACATAGATGGTGAGTACTCGTTCAATCCGCCTCGCCGAGGCGGTGAAAACGAAGGAGTACCTACAATCTGATATGTTGTAAGCCTCATATTGAAGCAGGTACGCAGGGGTGTTCTTTTTAAGTCCTGCTATTCTCCGACTATATAGAGCCGCGTATCCAAGGACTGGTCTCATTTGGTCAGTTTATATCGAAGAGGTGGCACTCTAAAGTAAACAAAACAAGCAGCTTTTGCAAAAAGGATAAAAGCGGTGAAAGAGCAGTGATCTAATATTAGCATAAAACGGTTTAAAACCTAAGGATATCCATAATGATATGGTAGCAAATTTAGGGACAGATGCCCCTTCATATGCTATAGTGAAAAAGTGGGTGGCGGAATTTAAGCGCGGCAGACAGAGCCTTGAGAATGACCCCCGTCCTCGAAGGCCTGTCAATGTTGCAACCCCAGAAATGGTCAATAAAGTCCATGATATTGTTATGTCTGATAGACGAGTCACAGAAAGATATATAGCCAGTAGAGTTAGCATTTCACAGGAAAGAATACATTCCATTCTGACAGAGGATCTTGCAATGAGAAATCTTTCAGCCTGATGGGTACAAAGACTTCTGACAGTTGATCAGAAGCACACCAGGCACACATTATCGCGTGCTAATCTTAAACTTTTTGAGGAAGATCCTGCCACATTCTTCAGAGATTTGTCACTATGGATGAAACATGGGTCCATCATTTTACCACAGAGGCCAAACAACAATCGAAACAATTGAAGCACACAGGCTCGCCCCCGCCAAAGAAGGCAAAGACTGTTCCATCAGCTAGGAAGGTTATGGCCTTGGTTTTATGGGATGCAGATGGTATTCTGCTGATAGATTATCTCCTAAAGGGGCAAACAATCAATGACACATATTATGTCTCTCTTCTGACGCAGTTGCGGGAACATATTAAACTTAAGCGACGAAGAAAGCTCACTAAAGGTGTGTTGTTCCATTAGGACAATGCTCCTGTTCACAAGTCTGTCATAGCTATGGCTGCGATTCACGATTGTGGCTTTAAATTGATTGAGTATCCGCCTTATTCACCAGATTTCGCTCCATTCACATGCCCTATTAATTTCTATACAACTTGTCGCGCGGTTTAAATCGGACACAGGTAATAGGCGGATTACACGTGTCCCACATGAGAACGCGGCGTCTGATCAGGGCCTACACTGTTTGCAAAATGTTCAGCCATTTTCCAAATTAATTTTGAAGAAAAACACAAGCTGACACCCCTAAATTTTGGAATGGACACCTGCTATATATGAGGAGGAAGATTCCATTTGGTACAAAAAGGGTTAAGGAGATTACTGAGAATATTTCTGGAATAATGCATCTGTTCCTTACTTCTCCATTAAAACTTAACCCGCAGACACAACACGTATGCTCAACGATGATTTTTTTTTTTTTTTTGGTTTTACGGCCCTTTCAAGATTATTTCACTCATATCTAGCCGATCGTTAATCAGAGGTGGTCGAAAACCGGAGTACCCGGAGAAAAACCACCTGATCGTCCGTTGCAGAACTTGGCGTCTCATATGTGACCCGAGCGAGGCTCGAACCACAGCGGTGAGAGACCTAATGATCAAGAGTCAGCGCTCTTAACCACTAGGCCACGGAGGCTCAACGATGAATAAGTAATGGAAATGGAACAGTGTTTCAAACATTGTTTCAATGTGAACCATCACGATAACAAGTCCGTGAAATGAAAACCCCACTAAACCCCACTTTATATAGAGACAACTGGGGTTTACGGGGGTATTCATTATTTTTCTTATTTCTGCTCCAAGACATAGGTTGCGGGTACTCGTTAGAACCGCCTCAATGAGGCGGTTCTAACGAGCACCCAAAACCTATGTTTGAAGTATAAATAAGAAAAATATCACAATTTTTTCATCTTAAAATTTACAGTTACAAAGGTTACAATGTATCCGTATAGGCGTGTTTTCGTAATGTTTGTTTCAACGTTGAATCAATGTTGAGGACCTGCTGGGTACGTTATGGAAAACTTTTGTTTCTGACACAAAATAAGTAAAAGATATCCCTAGCTTACATCAAGTGAACAAGTCCTTGAAAAGAAGACGCCCCTAAACCCCACTTTATACACAGAAAACTCGGGTTTACGGGGCTATGCATTACATTTCTTATTTCTGCTCCGAGACATAGTTTGTGGGTACACGATAGAACCGCCTCATTGATTAGGCGGTTCTAACGAGCACCTATAACCTATGTTTTAAGAATAAATAAGAAAAATATCACAAATCTTCATTAAAGTAACCATTTTGGAGATGTGGAAAAATGCACTATGTCACAAGGGTGTGTAATTGTAATGTATTATCCTCACTTCTCCTCTTATTCTCGATTTATGATCAAACCACAAACTGGCATGACACCTTTGAATCACCAAATAAGGTAACTCACTTTTAAGGCAAATATTTATGTTTTGCACTTTTCGGCGTATGCGTCATTTTCCCCTACATCCGCTCACGGATGCAGTGGATGCCACATGGCCATGGATTTGCGCTGATTTTGAATCATGTCATTCCAGTGACGGCCTTCGTTGCCTCCCATACTGGAACCAATCACGCAACAGCCAACAAATTCACCATGACCAATCAAATCGTTATCTACCACGTGACACTCCAAAATCACCTTAGGTAACAGATCAGCAGGAACATTAAAAGAAAGAGCCTCGTTCCAGACTGGATTGTGTGTCCCTTTCTTGACGGAGGTTTTCTTCCTTTTTACCTTCTTTCCCTCGATCACCAGCGTAATACGAACGTATGGATCTGTCAATTAAAGAAAGTACATTGTTTACTTGGAGAAATTTCTTTGTATATATATAGATACATCATCACGAAAATGCGCCTATATAATTTTGACCCCCTTAAACCCCACTTTTATGTATACAGTAAAACTGTGGTTAACAGTGGTAATCCTTATTTTTCTACTTTCCGCTCTAAAATATAGATTGTGTGTACTCGTTAGAACCGCCTGGCTGAGGCAGTTCTAACGAGTACCCACAAAAATTTATATTTTGAGCAGAAATAAGAGAAATACCGCAATTTTTCACCGTTAAGTTTTCATGTTTCCGACGGTAAAGTTTTCTATGCATTTGTATAGGCGTGCTTTCGTATTGTTGAAATGTTTCTATCGGCCCGTAATAGTCCTTAAAATGTTGGTCAGGCAATATTGACAAGTGAAACTTCAATAACTCGAACAAAGATAACTCGTTTACCATGGCTACATGTATATCGAACTAGCTCTTAAATTATTATTATTATTTTTTTTTATTTTATTTTTTTTTCATATTTCCAGATGCATGTGTATCCATATATTTTTTGATAACTGAAGGAGGTTTTTCCTGATTTTATCTTAACCATTTTTGTATCAAATGGAATCTTCCTCCTTATATATGGCAGGAGTTCATTTCAAAATTAAGGGGTGTCAGACTGTGGTTTCTTCAAAATTTATTTGGAAATTGGCTGATTTGTTTGCAAACAGTGTAGGCCCTGATCAGACGCCGCGTTCTGCGGCGTCTGATCTGGGCCTGCACTGTTTGCCACTTACCCCTTTTGGGGTTTCCGGTACCAAATGGATTAAAAAGGCATGTTGTGTGTACACAAAAGGATCGCCACAATGAGTCGATTCTAATGAGTACACACAATATTCCGTTGTTTTAGTGAAGATCGGAAATACATCCCTAAGTCGTGCCCGATGATTACGCTTCATTGCCGAACCTTCAGTAGTTCGAACTACCCTCAACTCGAATAAATTTAATGGTCCCAAACATCACGTGAACAAGTCCGTGAAATGTAGACCCCCTATACCCCACTTTGTATAGAGAAAACTGGGGTTTACTGGGGTATACATTATTTTTCTTATTTTTTGCTCGAAGACATATGTTGTGGGTACTCGTTAGAACCGCCTCAATGAGGCGGTTCTAACGAGTACCCACAACCTATGTTTGCAGTATTTATAAGCAAAATATCACAGATTTTCATCAGAAAAGTAGCCATTTTGGAGATTTGAAAAAATGCACTATGTCGCACGGGTGTGTTATCGTAATGAGGTATTTGAGCCATTGAAGTACGATCCCATATGTTACGTGTTTTTAAAATGTTATACACTCTAAGCTACACTAAGCTAGAAAACTGAGGAATCTGGTATTGAATTTATTTCTTTTTGTATATATTGATCATAGTAAGCTATAACTTTAAATGTCAACATAATTAACCCTTATCTTGCTGAATATTCATTTAAGCCACACCCATTTCTGTCTATCAGCCAATCAAATTACTTGATGTAATTTATTGCTACAAATTCAAAAACTGAATGCCAAACAGTGTAGATCCTGATCAGATGGCTTCTTCAGAAGCCATCTGATCTGAATCTACACTGTTTGAAAAGATAGGGGTTGTCGTGAACAGCAAGATAAGGGTTAAATGACAGTAGACAGAACCAAGACAAGGCATTTTTGTGTGTGTGGGGGGGGTGCTAGTGGGTAAAAGCGCTTGTTCTTAATGATTAGATATGTCAACTCTATGGTTCGGGCCTGGCTCAGGCCACATGTGAGATGCCATGTCCTGCAATGGCGGGAGATCAGGCCAGATGGTTTTTCTCCGAGTACTCCGGTATTCGCCCACCTCTGATTAACAACCAGCTTGAAACAAATGAAATAATCTTTACAGGACGGTAAAACCAAAACCAAAAAGAAACAGATAAATAAATAAATAAATAAATAAATAAATAAATAAAAAGGCAAGTTTCTTTACAATATGTAACACTGCTAATTTATTAATTGTTCAGACGCGATCTGTAGAAGCCTCCGTGGTGTAGTGGTTACACTATACGCCTTGTAAACCAGGGATCGCAGGATCGATCCCGTGCTTCTTCAGACTTTCGGATGTGTCTTTAAACCGAGGTCCCGTCTCCGTATGACCTTAGCTGTTGGTGGGACGCAAAAGTCAAACACTCACTCACTCCGACGCGGGCTGTGACATTGCATTTATTAGGTCTGTAACGTTTTATACATGTATTCTCATATTTCATGCCATTTGCTGAAATATTGTAATATCATTCAGTTTTGAGTCGTAAAATATAAACTGCTAATATTTCAAGACTATAATTGTTCCAGGATTCATAAATTTTAAATTTATATTCAATATACCGCCCACACTTGAAGGTAATACGACTTGTCAATACCAACAAAATACGATACATAATATACTCAACAAAAAAGTTAAGGGCCATAACTGCAAATGAAAAGTACACAGAAACATAATTTATTTACATTCAGTAATCTTCTGCTATTGCAATGCCATTATACTCGAAATCTTTCGGGCGAAAATGTAGCCATCAATAAAAAATTCTAGCTCGTAGTAACAAGCAAAACACAACAGGTACGGGAAAATGTACCTCAGAGACTTGGTGGGTGAGGTACCGACTTTCGAAATCCTTCTGAATTATCAGGAAACTTATGTTTTACGTCAATGTCAGCCTCCTCGTGCCGATATAATTGCTCTGTGAATTGAGGCTCCTTATCAGCTTTCGGATGTTACTCCATTCTTCAATTAAGGCTCTTTCCAGCTCTGCTACCTTTCCTCGAGGTGGATTTCCGGACCAACACGTCGCTGGAGCATGTCCCAAGCGTGTTCTACCTCGACAGGCCAGTCCATGCGTTCGATTCCTTCTTGATCAAGATAGTTTCCAAATTGGCTATATGAAGTCTTTTTCTGACTGTCCAATCACTAATCCGTATTCCACACTGTCCATTTGGCCGCTTTGCTATACCTGTAGCTGACTGAAACCGTGCCTTTCGGCCAAAACGACCATAAATCTGTCATCAACGTCATATGTCTTTCTCGGTCGCCCGCTTTTTTGACGCTCTGCAACAGATCCAGTGTCTAGGTACCTTTCCAATAGCCATCCGATCACAGAATGGCTCGCATTTAACTGTTTTGCGACACCACGTTTGGTATGCCCACTCCGGATCATACCAAGGGCCTGGTTAGACTCATTGATAGTTAAATGACGTCTAATTGGCAGTGCTATGTCCAACAAGCACAGCAGAACAGAATTTATAAATTTCAGTCAAAGGAAACCAATGTCACTTCAAAAATAACGAAATGCTCGAACTAGATATGACTAATCCACATGCTCATACAAGCATGATTTTAGGACTCACTTCTCCTCAATTTCCGTGTGCACTCGGTCAAATGTAACAATAAACTTTTTGAACAGCATTAGTAACAACATTACGAGAACACGCCTATATAATTTTGACCCCCTCAAACCCCACTTTTATATAGTAAAACTGGGGTTGTAGGGGGTATACATTATTTTTCTTATTTCTTAGATCTAAAACATAGATTGTGGGTACTCGATAGAACCGCCCCGTCGAGGCGGTTCTATCGAGTCCCCACAATCTATGTTTTGAGCAGAAATTAGAAAAATATCACAACTTTTCATCTTAAAAGTTCTATTTTTTGGCCATAAAAATGGCAATGTATTTGTACAGGCGTGTTTTCGTAATGAATGGCAAAATAAAGTCTGGTACAACAAAATAGCAAAAATGTCACAAAAAATGGCCCTTAACTTATAATGTTAAGTATATAATTTGCGTTTTACAGTAGTTGTACTAAATATCATTACGAAAACACACCTATACAAATACTTTGTAAATTTTACCGCTTAAAAATCGAAAATTTTAGATGAAACATTGTGATATTTTTCTCCTTCTGCTCAAAATATAGATTGTGGGTACTCGTTAGAACCGCCTCATCGAGGCGGTTCTAACGAATACCCACAATCTATATTTTAGAGCAGAAATAAGAAAAATAAGGTTTACCCCTGTAAACCCCAGTTTTACCATATAAAATTGGGGTTTAAGGGGGTCAAAATTATATAGGCGTGTTTTCGTGATGTCCATTAAGTATATGCACATGTACATAAGTTTACACATTTTTGGTGGGTGTGTGGGTGCGTAAAAGTAATTTCTTAGCGATCTACGAAAGGTACCAATTTTGAGCTATTTTGACCAATCAAATCAAAGAATCTTATCTTCCCCCTAATATTTATAACTATAGCCATGGAGCTTATGACATGTGCTCATACAGTAGCCACGAATACAGCTATAGTAAATCATTGACCTTTGACAGTTCAAAATTCGAAAGTGACGAGACTATTCCAATTTTTATGGGAAGCAAGTTTCGGACACTTTTTGAATGCAAAGTCCAAACGGTTACGACCATAACACGAAGTATAGAATAAAGTACATATTTTTTGGTTTGTGGTTTAACGTCCCCCTCACCACTATATAGGTAATTTTGGAGGCGCTGCTTCCACTTTTGTGGGACTTTTACCCGACATTCAGATGAAATGACATCAAAAGCCCTGCTGCTCAATGAAACCAATAGGATTTATATACAGGGACGGTCCGACTTTTATATACAGGGCCGGTCCGACTAGCACCACTTTGCCTGTGCAGGTTTCGACCTTCTAAGTGGTTTAACAGCACTCATGTGCGGTAGGATTCAGCTCTGCGTGGAAAAATCATGCTGCCAAATTTATTTCTCCAAGCCCCGATTGGCGGGTTGAAGCTATCGACCAACTGTCGACCAAGTCGGCTTACCAAAAACATGGTCGAGGTTAAAAGTGAAGTCACGTTCCGCTGCGAGAAAGGCTATACACATTTTCTAACAGAATCAATGTTGTCAATAATAAATAATAAACCAATGATGAGAACTCAAAACAGGAGTTCTGAGGAACCAGCGCACACATAATGCATTAAAGCTTCGATAGCATTATTTTCCTAATTTCTAATCCAAAACATAGGTTGTGGGTACTACAACCTATGTTCGCAGTATCAATAAGAAAATATCCGGGATTTTCATAAGAAAAGTAGCCATTTTGGAGATTAGAAAATGCACTATGTCGCACGGAACGGATGTGTTATCGTAATGAGCCGACAGTTACTTTCCCACAAAATGGCCACATCACGTGAACAAGTCCGCGAACTGAACACCCTCCTAAACCCCATTTTATACAGTGAAAACTTGGGTTTACAGAGGTATACATTATTTTGCTTATTTCTGCTCCCAGCCATAGGTTGTGGGGACTCGTTAGAACCGCCTCAATGAGGCGGTTCTAACAAGCACCAACTACCTATCGTTGTAGTGTAACTAAGAAAAATATCACAAATTAACATCGGAATATTAAACATTTTGGAGATATGGAAAATGCACTAACACGCCTACGGAACGATAGAATGCGTAACCATTGGTTAAGAACGTGAAGCAATTAGAGCGACATCCGGTTAGGAATTAGATCGCTAAAAAAGGTAAAGAAACTGTGCAGTTTCTGTGTTTCATAAGTGATATAATTTTTACGAGGAAGTTATTTAAAAAACGGGGAATTACATTCAGGAGCCCATTGATATCGGCATCTTTGGAGTAAATACCAAATCCCGTACTTCACACATTTTGGCTAAATTTAGTTTCTCCTGCTGGAGGTGAACTCAAGCGTTAGAAAACGAGTGGTTTTTCGAGGTGTTTGTTGCCTTTTATTTATTACTGCGCTTTGCTACAAGTTCAGCGTATTAACATGCACACACAATAAACATATATGGTTATATGTGTTGTAGATATTTTGCTTGTCAATGCAGCACTAGCGAGAAATCACCACGGAAAAGGTCGAAAATGGTTGGTTACGCATTAGATCTATAGAAATGATAACAAAACTTGCATCTATAAAGCGGATCTGTTTTCATCTCCACGGCCCCAGAATCACCCGCACCTTGTTCTACGGAACCATTTTTAGCCAACCTGATAAGCAGTGCGCTATTGATTCGATAATGACATAGTATTTTATGGAAACATTTTCAGTCTCCAGAATCATAGTACCGAATGATTTTCACTGACTTTTACGCTGTGTTTGTTTTATCAATGGTCCGGTAATTGCCTGAAATAATATTAAACAGGTTTTGGAGTTTTAATTTCTGCGAAGAACTCCTCATCTGCCAAAATTTGCTGGTTAAGCATTAGATCGTCTGGTTAAGCATTCGATAGCCAGAGAGGAGAAAATCTCACCAGTTGCTGCCTAAGTAAATGCCAGCAGCTTACTACAATAAAAGATGGTCTACATATGATTTCTGATTTGTGTTTAAATCACCAGAGAAAGAAAGCCGTGATGAAAAATACTTTTCTGGACAAGACCATTAAATGTCTGGGTATCATGCTTATCTGACCGAATGACGCACAGATTCATAAATAAGAGGTCATTACTTGCTTTTGTAGAAAACAAAATGGCCAGCTTACGCTTTTTAATGGCGATTAAATCTATATCTTGTTTCTATGGTCAAGCATTAGAGAGCCAGGTTGAGCATAAGACACCCATGATTATAAACTTGGTGCTTATAAAAAATAGAAGTAAAGCAATGATCAGGAATCAATACCAGCTGGCTATCCAAAATGCGATACATACAATCAGTGACAAACAATAACATAAATAAACCGCCAAAGAAGAACCGCCTTGTAACAGTCAGTGAAAAGAATTCCACTGGGAATTGTTTGTCAATCGACCCAAAGGTGCTCAGAAGAAAAGCTGTTCTATGCTTAAGTGCACGTGAATATCACTGACTTGTTCGGAAAACTATTAGAATGAAAATAGTCGCAGTGAGGTCAGACTGTTGTGAAAAACTAAAGATGGTTATCTTGGAAACATAGGATGGGCTTGGCAAAGAGTGTAGACCCTGATCAGACGCTGCAAAATCCGGCGTCTGGTGAAGATGTACACTATTTGATTGGACACTGGAATTTAAGAGATTAATGAAACAGTTTAAGACTATTTCTCCTACCTACACTCGGAGGCAATAGACCCACCAGTCCTTTGTTGTTGTTTTTTTTTAAATCACATTATATTTTGTGCAGAAATGAGAAAAATATCACAATTTTTCATCTTAAAATTTTCGTTTTTTTGGCGATAAAGGTTAAATTGTATTTGTATAGGCGTGTTTTCGTAATGATTATTCAAAGAAACAAAATGATGTGGAGAAAACAAATGTCTACAACCTTTTTAGTACTAAATACAATATTATCAATAGTCGGTCGATAGTGAACAAAAAACTGGACTTTTGGCTTAATGTAAACTGCCTAATCACTGCCTAGATACATCCGTGAGAAAATATTGCTCCATATTCAAAACGGTTTCAAAAGTTCCTCATATCTAAACATGATACTGCAGATGGAAGAAAATATTATAACTTGTATGTTCTATCAATTTATTATATCTATATTTTTTCCTCATATCTAAAAATGACACTGCCGATGAAACAAAATGTTATAGCGTGTATGTTTTATTAAGAAGGAAGATTAGATCATGGAAGATTAGCTGAGGGCCTCGTGGAAGATTAGCTATTACATGTATTTTTGTATGTGCTAAATGTTGCTACCCTCACTAAATAAAGTCCTTACTTACTTACTGACTGACTGACTGACTGACTGACTGACTTACTTACTTACTTCTCTCAATTTATTTAATGAACGCACCTGTCCTCCTGTTTACTCAAAATTTATAAATTTTACAAATGAATTCTAGTCCGCCTTGATTAACATGATTAAGAATACATGGTGTGTTATTCTTGCGCTGTTTGTATTAATAAGAAGTTGGTTTTAGACAATATCTTTATCTTATCGTTTTGACAGTTAGCATAGAACTCACGGGATCTCCGATCTGGGTTATCGATCATGATACAGACATATATTTTGGGGACATGCGCAGTCCCAGGAGTAGGATATTCCGGCTACCTATTTGCTTTGCAGAGGCGAGCTAAAACAAATACGCCTTTCTTTTGCGTTACTATGCCT
Organism: Lucinisca nassula; assembly: GCA_963580285.1. Lineage (NCBI taxonomy): Eukaryota > Metazoa > Mollusca > Bivalvia > Lucinida > Lucinidae > Lucinisca > Lucinisca nassula. The sequence goes on from OY757013.1 coordinate 144,479,156, forward strand.
TTTTTTCGCATTACTACGCCTTCTGATTCGCGTAAAAACGCCTTTGATTCGCATCACTGCGCCTTTCTTTTGCGTTACTACGTCTTTCTTTTGCATTAGTATGCACTTTTTCGCGTTACTACGCCTTGTTTTTGCGTTACTACGCCTTTTTTTGCGTAGCTTCGCCTTCTGATTGGCGTTACTGCGTCTTTTGTTTTGAGTTTCTACGCCTTTGTTGCGTTATTACATCTTTTGTGTCGCGTTACTACGCCTTTACGGTATTATATTTTCTCCTACATAAGCCAAATAGGCTTTCGTATCTGCAGTGTTAACGATCTTACCCTTAGCCTTTCACGCCTGAGTTTCTTAAACGGGTTCTCTCCATTTTTTTTTATTTTGGGCAATTCTTGTTAATAGGGGATTTAGTCAAATTCATTTACAGGATGGCGAACAGCTTTGATTCTCGGATGAGACGGTTCACTAATGGCCGTCCCATCCGGATATAGATTTAATCGCCATTACAAAGCGTGAGCTGGCCATTTTGTTTTCTACAAAAGCAAGTAATGACCTCTTATTTATGAATCGGCGCGTCATTCGGTCAGAAAAGCATGATACCCAGACATTTAATGGTCTTGTCCAGAAAAGTATTTTTCATCACAGCTTTCTTTCTCTGGTGATTTTAACACAATTCAGAAATCATATGTAGACCGCCTTTTATTGTAGTAAGCTGCTGGCATTTACTTAGGCAGCAACTGGTTTGATTTTCTCCTCTGGTTATCGAATGCTCAACCAGACGATCTAATGCTTAACCAGCAAATTTTGGCAGATGAGGAGTTCTTCGCAGAAATTAAAACTCCAAAACCTGTTTTATTTCATTTCAGTCAATTACCGGACCATTGATAAAACAAACACAGCGTAAAAGTCAGTGAAAATCATTCAGTACTATGATTCTGGAGACTGAAAATGTTTCCATAAAATACTATGTCATTATCGAATCAATAGCGCACTGCTTATCAGGTTGGCTAAAAATGGTTCCGTAGAACAAGGTGCGGGTGATTCTGGGGCCGTGGAGATGAAAACAGATCCGCTTTATAGTTGCAAGTTCTGTTATCATTTCTATAGATCTAATGCGTAACCAACCATTTTCGACCTTTTCCGTGGTGATTTCTCGCTAGTGCTGCATTGACAAGCAAAATATCCATAACACATTTAACCATATATGTTTATTGTGTGTGCATGTTAATACGCTGAACTTGTAGCAAAGCGCAGTAATAAATAAAAGGCAACAAACACCTCGAAAAACCACTCGTTTTCTAAGGCTTGAGTTCACCTTCAGCAGGAGAAACTAAATTTAGCCAAAATGTGTGAAGTACGGGATTTGGTATTTACTCCAAAGATGCCGATATCAATGGGCTCCTGAATGTAATTCCCCGTTTTTTAAATAACTTCCTCGTAAAAATTATATAACTTATGAAACATAGAAACTGCACAGTTTCTTTACCTTTTTTAGCGATCTAATTCCTAACCGGATGTCGCTCTAATTGCTTCACGTTCTTAACCAATGGTTACGCATTCTATCGTTCCGTAGGCGTGACTAAGTCACACGGATGTGTTATTGTAATGAAAACGACTAGCCAAAATGAAGTTACGACCACATGTTTTCTGGTAACACGAAGTATAAAACAAGTACAGATTTTTTCTTTGAGGTTGAAGGTCCCTGTCAACACTATTTAGGTCATTTCTGGAGTGGTACAGATTTTTTTCTTTGAAGTTTAACGTCCCTGTCAACACTATTTAGTTCATTTCTGGAGTGTGGGAGTTTTACCCGACATTGAGATGAAAGGGCTTCCCAAGCACTACCGCCCAATGAAACCAAAAGGCTTATATGAATTGGACGGTTTGACTTACTCCACTTGGCCTGGGCAGGCTTAGACCAGTCAGTACTCATGTGTGGTCAGTTTCAGCTCTGCATGGAGCACCGTGCAGCCCAATCTATTTCTCCAAGGCCCCGGTGGGCGGGGCCTCACAGACTTATTACTTTTGCATTTAATATCTTTTGATTCAAGAAGTATATTTCATACATTTCGATGATTTATCTGCCACACACGCCGAATAATGGAAATGCTGTAAACATTAAAACCGTGTAAAATGGGCCGGGCTTTTAAGACAATGGTATTGATTGCATGAGTGACAAGCGTCTAGGCAGACTCCCAAGAGTCTTTGCTTCTCCCAAACATGTAGAGGCGACCCAGATGGTAACTTCATGCAACATGTCATGCTGCAGAAGCACTCATCACACATCAACGTCTATATAATTTTGACCTCCTTAAACTCCACGTATTTATAGTACAACTGGGGTTTACGGGGGTATACGAGGCGGTTCTAACGAGTACCCACAATCAGTGTTTTGATATTAAGGCGGTTCTAACGAGTGCCCACAATCTATGTTTTTAGCAGAAATATGAAAAATATCATTATTTTTATCTGAAAATTTACATTTTTCGATGATAAAACTCTACCAATATATTTGAATAGGTGTGAAGAACATTAATCGGACATTTCCAAATGTAAACAATAAGCACAAAGTAACTAACAATGTAAGATTCTCGCCTGCAATTGCCCACATGACTATCGGTGACAAAAAATCCAGGTACCAGATATATAAAGCAGCGTTTTCATCTCCCTAATGTGTGTGTGTGAATTCGGGTTTAACGTCGCTTTCAACAATTTTTCAGTCACATCACGACGGTGTCTGGTTGCGACAGGGAGCTCAATGCTCACTTTTATAGTGCTGCCTCACTGAAGTATCATGTCCCAGACACATTACATGATACCACACCCAGTCACATTATCCTGACACTGGGTCGACCAGTCCTAGCTCTACCCCGTAAATCTGAGTGCCAAGCGAGGAGCAGCTAGTACCATTTTTAACGACTTTGGTATGTCGCGGCCCGGGATCGAACCCGTGACCTCCCGTTCCCCGGAGCGGACACTCTACCAACTGAGCTATCGGGGCCGGTTTTCATCTCCCTAAACATCACGGTTTGTTATCTGTAAATTCTGGACTGGGCTCGTCTACTGGGATAATGGTAAACAGTGTAGCCCCATAACAGATACCAAAGAACACAGTATCTGATCAGGTTTGCTTAAAATACTGGGTTCATCATGAAAACACGCCTATACAAATACATTGTAACCGTTATCGCCGAAAAAAAAATGAATATTTTAAGATGAAAAATTTTAAAATTTTTCTTATTGCTGCTCAAAATATAGATTGTGGGTACTCGTTAGAACCGCCTCATTGAGGCGGTTCTAACGAGTACCCACAATCTATATTTTAGAGCAGAAACAAGAAAAATAAGGTTTACCCCTGTAAACCCCAGTTTTTCTATATAAAAGTGGGGTTCCCTACATCATAGTGTAGATTATATTTTCTTGTCCTTTGGGATCATTGATTCCATTGTGGAATTTTGAAAATATCTGAGGGTCACTGATGAGGCCTAATTGGCCGAAACTAGCTAGTCTGGCCCAGAAAACATGTGCACTCCATATGTTTCACTTCTGTGGTGTATTCCTTGCTTCCAAAGGATAACTCTTTTATAGAACATATTCAAGGGGGTCAAAATTATTGGTGTGTTTTCGTGATGACACGAAATAAGGGTTACACGAAAGAGTGTAAGTCATAGTTCTTGGCTATTTTCTCAGCCTACACACAGGAACAATCGACCCATCAGTACGGCTGGTGCTTTGATCCAATTGTCTGAAGGCTTCTCAGCTTACCTGATGAAGGCGTTGTTGTAGGAACTCGGAGGTCTTTGGCTTTCATTACAACCACTGTCAGACGTTCTGCGGTGGGTAAATAACTGAGGGAAACCAACAATTCCCCAAGCTCAGCGCTTTCCTGCAATATTGTAAATTACAGCTAGTTATTAATTGGCTATCCTGTATTGTTCGGAGGTCATCCGTTATAACACTGAGGTCAAAAAACAATAACCATGTGTCATAATAATGGTGTCAAGTAATAAAATTGTCATTAATCAAGTAATTTCGTAATGGCCCAGTTACAGGTCCACGGTCAGCTGTATTAGCCTCGGCCTTCGGCCTCGTGCCAATACAGCAGACCTCGGACCTGTAACTGGGCCAATACGAAATTATTTGATTAATAACATTATATTATAGCTAGTTATTAATTGACTATCCTGTATTGTTCGGAGGTCATCCGTAATAACACTGAGGACAAAAAAAAAACAATAATCATGTTTTAAATGGTGCCAAGCAATAAAATTGTCATTAATCTAGTAATTCCATATTGGCCCAGTTACAGGTCCTCGGTCCTGTAACTGGGCCAATACGAAATTACTTGATTAATAACATTATAGTATACCTAATTGTCGTCTTCAAGAAGACAACATTTTCTGATCAACATGTATGTGTTTGTTTGATTTGAGGTTTAACGTTATTATTGACTGTTAACATGATGTGGTGTCGACCAGAGATAAAACGTATACCTCATCACGAAAACACGTCTTTATAATTTTGACACCCTTGAATCCCACTTTTATACAGTAAAACTGGGGTTTACAGGGATAAACCCTATTTTTCTTATGTCTTCTCTGAAATATAGATTATGGGTAATCCTTCTAGGCGGTTCTAACGAGTACCAACAATCTATATTATGAGCAGAAATAAGAAACATATCAAAATTTTTCCACTTCAAATTTTCGTATTTCCGGCGGTAAAGTTTAAAATGTATTGTATAGGCGTGTTTTAGTAATGGTACTCGTATACTTATATTGACCAAGGCGGAAACTGGCAGTCTCTGATCGATATCACATCATGTCCAATGACTCAATAGTCAACTATTGTGTTATAATACAATCACAAAACTAAATGATTGATATGAACCTTTACTTTTTGCAATTTTCTCCGCTCTGTGGTATCCCGTATAAAATGGGTTTAAGTTCATTACGTTACATAGGGCATTTTTTCAAATCTCCAAAATGGCTACTTTTCTGATGAAAATCCATGATATATTACATTAGGTCTCTCACCGCTGTGGGTTCGAGCCTCGCTCGGGTCACATGTGAGTCGCCGAGTTTAGAAACGGAAGGTCAGGTAGTTTTTCTTCGGGTAGTCCGGTTTTCGCCCACCTCTGATTAACGATCGGCTCGACATGAGTGAAATAATCTTGAAAGGGCCGTAAAACCAAAACAAAAAAGGTACCCCCTAAACCCCACTTTATATGAAAACTTAGATTGTGGGTGCTCGTTAGAACCGCCTCATTTAGGCGGTTCTAACGAGTATCCACAATCTATGTCTTGGAGCAGAAATAAGGAAAATCATGTATACCCCCGTAAACCCCAGTTTTCTCTATATAAAGTGGGGTCTAGGGGGTATTACAGTGACCGATAACAATGACAGAGCTCATAATCAATTTTCCTACCAAATTCCAGCTCCACATCTATATTTTATATGGAGGTGTTATTTGGCCTTGCTAAAATTGTACTTTCTATTATGATGGTTACAATTATAAAGAAATTAAAAAAAAAAGAAAATTGTCTAAAATGAGGCACATGACAAAACCTATAATAAGACCCGTGCGACCAGCAGAGACTCAAATCAAACGCCGCACCCATCCACTATGACAAGACCTTTTGCTTATGTCTCTTTGCATCGATATTAGCCTAGAATAATAGTGGTAACTTCACCATGATATTCCAAAGGCTTTCAGGATTGACTGTGTCAAATGCTTTGGTGAGGTCAACAAAGGTCATGTATAGGTCCATGTTCCGTTCCTGGCAATTCTCTTGCAGCTGTCTTGCTGTTAAGATCATGCCAATTGTTCCTCTGTCTGTCCTAAACCCACACTGGCTTTCTTGTAGAAAACTTAACTGTTCATGGTGTTCATTCAGTCGGTTAAGTAGGGCTCTTGCAAGGACTTTCCCATTAATTGACAATAAAGAGATACCACGGTGATAGTCACAGATCTGAGGGTTCCCTTTCCGTTTGAATAGGTGGATAATTGACGCATCCTTGATTTTTTTAGGGAAGATTTCTTTTCTCCACATAATGTGAACTATCTCTGTCGTCTTTTTTGCAAGTGGAATGCCTTCTGCTTTGTAAATCTCAGCAGGTATTGCATCTGACCTTGGGCCTTAACAGATGCCAGAAGTTTTATTGCTTTCACTGTTTCAGTAACGCTTTGGAACTTGTCAAGCAGCAGATTACATTCAACCTTATGTAGTCTGTTGATAACAACATCATTGATAGAGGATTGCCGATTAAGAACACTATCAAAGTGCTCAGCCCGTCTTTCCAAGATAGCCTCTTTGTCAGTCAGAAGACTAGTTCCATCTGCACGGAGAAGAGGAGTGGTTCCTGTGCTCTGGGGACCAAAGAACTTCTTTATATCCTTTCTGTCTATAAAGGACTGGATTTCATCAGCCGTGTTGCTTAGCCATGCCTCTGAGTCATGTTTGGACTGTCTTGAATATATCTGAATAGGCCGCCTTTTTAGATACTGAGCTGGTATCACTGAGGCATACCCTGTGCTTTTGGTGCTTCTCTTCAAGAAGTCCCTTGATTTCTTCATTATGCTCGTCAAACCAGTCTTGATGTTTGTGAGATACTGGACCTAGGGAATCCATTGCTGAAGAGTGATCAGTGTCTCTGAAGGCTCTCCAGTTCTCTTCTGGATCATCTGAACTGAAATCCATTGCATCTAGTCTGCTGCAGATGTCATGGGAGAAGGCTACCTCTTGCTGTCTTGTTTCAGCTTAGAGACATCCAGTCTCTTGGGCAGTTTCTTGCCTTGTGGTCGCCGTGCAGGCTGGATACGCAGGTTGCGTTTGCTGACAACACGCCTGTGACCTGTCCAGCAGTCCGCACCACACACAGTCTTTGTCACTCTGACATCCTGCCTGTCCTTCCTTCTAACTTTTACATAATCAATGGGTGTTAGGCGCGATTGTGCATCCATGATGTCTTGTTGCGAGTTGGCAGACGGAAGACTGTGTTCGTGATCAGCAGTTCATGCTCTGCACACTTCCTCAAAAGGAAGAGGCCATTGCTAGTGCACTTGATACATTTTGTACAAATGAAATGTTAGGCAACATAGGGTGGAGTGGAGTATTTTAGTAATTTGGGTTGACAGTGACCCAAGGAACACTTCTATGAAATTATTTGAAAATCAGTCCAGCTGTTAAGTAGAATAGAAGTGGAGGCAATGACCAGGAATCGATACAATTAACCCACAGCTTCCATCAGAGACACCAAAGGGAAAGAAACACAAACATGAAACAACAGACCCTAATGGAAACATCAATAGCGGAAAGCCAAAAGGGCAGTTACTTTCCCACAAAATGGCCAATTTGCTATCCAAAACAAAATAATATAAGCGACACAAACATTCAAAGACAAACCATAACAAAAATAAACCGCGACAGAAGAACCGCCTTGAAACGGTCAGTGAAACGAATACCACCGGGGGTGGGGTGGGGTGGGGCATAAATCGATTTTAAGTGGCCACTATCCTTGCCCTTACTTACCTTAGAAGTCATTTTAAGGTTTTTATATTTTTAGCTCTGGTAGGCATCGTGTCCAGTGGAGCAAAAGTATTTTGAGCAATTTCGTTGAGGGTCACACATGGAACATTTCTATGAAATTGTTTCCTTTTAGAGAGAGAAATCCTTCATTACATAGTCTGTTCTTGTGACCATCTTGTTTAAGAGAGTCGAAAATCTGGCTACTGTTTAAGAAGGAGAAGTCGTTTAACATTTTTTCCTATTTTAGCTGTGGTGGCCATGTTGTTCATCAGAGCAGAACGGTTATAGCATATTCGGAAGAGGGTCATCCAAGGAATATTCATGTAGAATTATTTCAAAATCCCGTTTACTGGTTAAGGAGGAGATATTGTTTGAAGTTTTTTTTTTTATCTATTTTGAATTCTGGCAGCCATCTTGTTATTAAGAAAAATATAAATTAAGAAAAAATAAAGGCAAACTTAACTTTTCGGTACAATTTCAGAAAATTATTAAACGTTACAAACACATTGGCTATAATATAAATTCCATTCAACAGTCTACATGCATTGTGTTTGACCCAGTCACGGTCTGACATTATGCTTTCCTCTTTAATTGCCAGCCGGTGTATCGGGGTTCAGACTCCATGATGGCTTTGGCTTAAAGCTATTTATTAGTTTGTCGGAGCCGGAACTTTAATGTCTGTTGCTTGGTCCTACGGGGTTCAACTGTTGGATTTCCTTTGCTCCAGTTTTCCTGTGGCATTGTGTTCAGCACCGGGTGGCTGAGCCCGTTTTACTGTCGCGCCCTCATCCTTGTATTATCTTGGCTTTAATTGTGATTTCTGTGTTTACCGAGTTGATTCATGGATGAGTTAGAAAACCTTTAAGTGGACCAAACAAATACTTGTTTGGACCACAATGAAAGTGAGGGTGAGGATTGGGATCCCGTAAGGTTTACTTAAAACCACCAATAATTTTTGCTGGTCGTTCCGGGTCAGTGCTTTGCTGTGTTTTTTTCGTGTTTTGTGTTGGTGGTTCTGATTCTTTCCCTAATCGTTGTTACTTAGATTATTCTGATTCTTCCCTCTTATTGGTTGTTCATTTTAGTTACATTTGTCTTTCCAGTTTAATGTTTGCCATGTTGGTGATTCTGATTCTTTTCTTCATTATGTATATTGCTACGTTTAGTTAGGTTTGGATATTCTGAGTCACCACCTGTTTTGGAAAGAGCTTTTGTCCGTTTTGGTTACTGTCATCGCTCCATATTTCGAATTCTTTCCCCAGTGATATTATGGGGAGAATTTGGGATCTGATTGTATCAGTTCCTGATCGTTTCTTTTTTAAATTTGTTTATCCGAGCATAATAGTTTTAGCACTTTTGGTGGGGGTTATCCAAGGGACATTCTTCCTTTGAAATTATTCCAAAATCTATGCTCTGGTTAAGGCGAAGAAAATGCTTAAAATTGTTTTATATTTAGCTCTGGCAGGCATTGTGTTCATCCGAGTGGAATGGTTTAAGCAATTTTGCAGAGGGTCATGTAAGGAAGATTTCCGTAAAACTATTTCAAAATTCCTTCCACTGGTTAAGGAGGAGGAGACGTTTAAAGGTTTTTCTTTCTATTTATAGCTCTGGCAGCCATCCTGTTCATCCTAGTGGAACGATTTGAGCGATTTTGGAAGAGAGTCACCCAAGAAATATTCCTCTATATTTATTTCGAAATTTGGCCAGTGGCCTTGGGTGAGATGTCGTTTTAATGTTTTTTTTTTTCTATTTCTAGATCTGGTTGCCATTTTGTTCAGCGGACCGGAACCATTTAGACAATTTTGGTAGAGGGGGCCCCCAAGACCTGTAAAATTATTTCCATCACGTGAACAAGTCCGTGAAATGTATACCCCCTTACACCCCACTTTGTATAGAGAAAACTGGGGTGTACGGGGGTAAACTTTATTTTTTTTTTTTACTCCAATACATAGGTTGTGGGTACTCGTTAGAACCGTCTCAATGAGGCGGTTCTAACGAGTACACACAACCTATGTTTGAAGTATTAATAAGAAAAATATCATGGATTATCATCCGAAAAGTAGCCATTTTGGAGATGTGAAAAAATGCACAATGTCGCACGGGTGTATTAGCGTAATGATTACACTTTTGTCGACCTGATCGTTAATCAGAGGTGGGAGAAACGCCGAGTACCCGTTGAAAAACCACCTGACGTTCAGCTGCAGAAAAGGAGATGTCCTTTAAGTATAGTGTTACAGAAAAGAATATGTTTTAGCTCTGGTCGCCATATTGTTCATTCGAGCCGAACGGCATGGACAATTTTAGTAAAGGGTCACCAACGGAACGTTGCTGTAAAATGATTTCGAAATCCGTTCTCTGGTTTAGGAGGAGGTGTCTTTTTTAGTATATTGTTGACGGACGAGAAGAGAATTACTATTTTTCGCTCTGGTGGTCATCTGGTTTATCCGAGCGGAACGGTTTGGGCAATTTTGGTAGAGGGTCACCCACAACCTTTCCTGTGAAATTATTTTGAAATTGGATTTATGGCCTAGGAGGTGATGACGTTTCAAGCTTTTCTACTTTTTTTTCAATTTTAGCACTGTTGGCCATGTTGTTCTATGAAGCGGAACCATTTCGGCAATTTTGATAGAGAGAGAACAAGATGGCCACCAGAGTTAAAAAAAGGAAACATCCTTGGTCTGTCAATAATGTACTTAAAAGACATCTCCTAAACCGGCGAACACATTTTTAAATAATTTCACCTGGATGTGCCTTGGACGGTCACTAAAGAAATATTTATGTGAAAATATTTTGAAATTGGCTAGTTGCCTAGGGGGAGATAGCTTTTTAAGGTTTTTCTTTTTTTTCGATTTGTGACTCTGGCGGCCATCTTGTTGAGCGGAGTGAGCCATTTAGGCAATTTTGGTAGAGGTCACCCAGGGAACATTCCTGTACAATTATTTCAAAATCCGTTCACACAATGTACCGGTTTAGGAGGAGATGCCTTTTAAGTAAACTGTTGACAGACACAACGCACGACGGACATCGAGCGGTCATTGCGTGACAGATGAGCTATTTATGGAAAACATTCATTACGCAAACACGCCTATACAAATACATTGCCACCTTTATCGCCGAAATAATGAAAATTTTATGATGAAAAGTTGTGATATTTTTCTTATTTCTGCTCAAAATATAGATTGTGGGCACTCGTTAGAACCGCCTCGATGGCGGTTCTAACGAGTACCCACAATCTATATTTTAGAGCGGAAATAAGAAAAATAAGGTATACCCCCGGAAACCCCAGTTTTAATATATAAATGTGGGGTTCAAGGGGGTCAAAATTATATAGGCGTGTTTTTGTGATGAAAAAAACGTGCCATAAAAGTTGTTTAAAGGACTCACATATGAAGAGCGCCCCAGGGAACTCATTTTGCCAAGTTGAACATTATTATACAGAAGGCAAAGATATGATCTCATACACATTCTCGTATTCAAGATCATCAGCGGATTTGATGATATTGATCCAGTAAAATTTTCAAGTTCCGCGACAATAACATCTGCGGACATATACAGTAGAACTTCGATGGCTCGAACACCGATGGCTCGTTTACCATGGATGTGTCGAACCCATTCTTGAGCCCCTAGCGAAATCCTCTACATAAGAAACAGTGGTGGATAATTAAGGAAATTTTAGTCTTTTATCTTGCAAATGTATGCTCTGTGTACTCATTAGAATCTAATGAGTACACACAGCATACATTTTCATTATAGAACGCCGAAAAGATGTCTAAAAGTATCTCGTTATGCCTCCTGGCAGTAACCATCAGTGGCTCGAACTACCCCTGTCTCGAACAGATTTTCGTGGTCCCAAAGGTGTTCGAGCCATTGAAGTTTGACTGTATTCAGTTTTGAAAAAAAAGCAAGTGAATAAATCTTTTAGACTGAACTCTTTCCCCCTGAGATGTTTTAATGAGTGGAATAATTTGCCAGAAGCCATTGTATGTAAAACTAGTGTAGAAAGCTTCAAGATTGTCACAGATAAACTATGAAGTCAAAAAAGATTTGACACTTCATCTAAAAACTAAAACCAAGGAGTTATAAACGAAAAACGGAAAACAAACAAAACAAGATGTTGTCTCACCTCTGTGGTTCTTTGATTTTTGTGTTCACGGAGATGTTGCACTGATGAGTTAGGAGGCCTTCATGCGGACTGAACAAATTATTTGTCTCAATCGCGACTGAAGTAAGGGCGAGGATTGTGGCCACGTAAAATCGATTTAAGCCCCCAAGTGGAAATCTTTCCACTGACCGTTCCAAGGCGGTTCTTCTGTGGCGGTTTATTTATGGTGTTGTTTGTTACTTATTGTGTGTATCACTTGTGTCTTTTTTATTTTGGATGGCCATATGGCCATTTTGTGGGAAAGTAACTGTCCATATGGCCTTCCGTTGTTTAGGTTTCCATTATGGTCTGGTCGCTTGGTGTTTGTGTTTCTTACCATTTGGTGTCTTTGGTGGGTGGAGTAAGTTAATTGTATCGATTCCTGATCTTTGTTTTACTTCTACTTTATATAAGAATGACTTTATATACATCATACATGTGAAAGATATGTGGTGGAGCTGACAAGCCAATGATGATTTACATTGCTCTAAAGAACTACAGTTAACCAGTAAACCATTTAACATGTACAGTGAAACCTCGATAACTCTAACACGGATAACTCGTTTACCATGGCTATTTCGAACTCGTTTTGGAGTCCCTAGAGAATTCATCTAATATCTCCAGACATCCATATATTTGGATATTTAGGGAGGTTTTCCTGATTTGATAGGGAAAAGGTATGCTGTGTGTACTCATTAGAATCGCCTCAATCACACAACATACGTTTATGTTATAGAAGATTGTTAAGATATATAAGTGATCCACGTTATGCTTCAATATCTGAAACTATGATAAACCTCAGTAATTCGAACTACTCCTATTTCGAACATATTTTCATGGTCCCAAAGGAATTCGAGTTATCGAAGTTCGACTGTAGTTTAATAGTCAACTCCATTTAGGTCATATCGAGCCGGTCCGTTTTACCTGTCAACATTTTCCCGGGTAGGGTAATACGTAAGAAGTTAACCTGTACAATGCATTCTCTTTCGCTGGAAACTGGCAACTCAGACCTTTCTTGAATCAGCGGGAGTGAGAGGCTGACCGTAGAAAAAAATCAAATCGGTCTCCATGAAAGAATGTAGTCGAGCCCGGCAGGTATCGAGCTCGCGACCCATCACTTAAGCAAGTCTGTGTAATAAAAACCTTTGTCAACCCCACTTAATACAGAAAACTCATTATGATAACACATCCAGGATGCATAGTGCATTTTGTCCTATCTCAAAACCGGACATTTTTCCAATGAAAATTTGAGATACTGTTTTTTTATTCCAAACATAGTTTGCGGGTGTTCGTTAGAACGGCCTCATTTAGGCGGTTCTAACGAGTACCAACAACGTATGTATTGGAACAAAATAATAATAAAAATATAATGTACACCCCCGTAAACGCCATTTTTCTATATACATTTGGGTTTAGAGGGGTGTTCCTTTTACGGACTAATTTACATGATGTGGCGTTTGAATGGCAATATATTATTTCCCTATTTTTTGCTGAAAACATGGGTCGTGGTACTGATTATAAAATGCACCATGTAAACACCACTACTTTCCTTATTTTTGTTCAAAATAATTATCATGGATACTCGTAAAAACAGCCTCTAACGAGCACCTATAAGCTTTGTTTGGAGTAGAAACATTCGAAACAATATATCATCACGAAAACACGCCTATATAATTTTGACCCCCTTGAACCCCACTTTTATATAGTAAAACTCGGGTTTCCGGGGGTATACCTTATTTTTCTTATTTCTGCTCTAAAATATAGATTGTGGGTACTCATTAGAACCGCCTCGATGAGGCGGTTCTAACGAGTGCCCACAATCTATATTTTGAGCAGAAATAAGAAAAATATCACAACTTTTCATCATAAATTTTTCATTTTTACGGCGATAAAGGTGGCAATGTATTTGAATAGGCGTGTTTGCGTAATGTACTTCTCTTTTACACGGATGCGTTGTTGTAATGGAACAGGAATAACTGAAGGGATAGGTAGAAAGGGCACACAGAAGAACGGTAGAGTAGGCGACATGAAGGATTTGACAGCTCTAAACCAACAGTTGGTTGATAGATGTAATGGAGCGGAATTGTTTAATAATGTTGTTGTCTCCGAAACTCATACGGCTAATGTACTTTGATGCATTGGCGTAATAGAAATTATGTATGATGAACAAATTTATACTATTTAAGTATATATTTTTACATGTGTCTATAATTTACATTAAAGTTCTCAAGCTTTCGGTCAAAATTTTTAATAACAACGAAGATTCCTGCCGCTGGTTTACTCAAATAGGTCTAATGATATTATTAACCATTACCAGGAATTCTCGTACTACAGGAACTGTCACTCAGATTACCGATATCCCATATTTGATTGACATCAGTTAATTCCCTTAGACCGTAGTCGAAATAGCGTCGTTTACCTGTGTTAACAGTGTGTAATAAGAGTTTCACACCTCCCGGTTTGAGTTACAATACACAACCAATCTGTGTTCTATCCAGTGCCCTGTTAAAATTAGTATGGATATTTTTGCCACCGAAAATTTCATGATGAAAAATTCTGATATTTTATATAAAAAGGCATCTTTTGCTAACGGATGACCAGGTGTTTTGTCCTCGATATAAATTAAATATTCATGGCCGGGCCGTTAATCCAAAATTATAGGGAAATAAAAATAGATCACGTTTATACATGTATAAATATATTATTTCTTTTTTATATATTTCATGAGTATATTCATGTAATTTTGTTCCTTTTTATATTGTGGCCCTTTGTAAATAACAAAAAAAAAAAAAAAAAAAAAAAAAAACGTAATGATGACAATATGTAAAAGAATTTATTTAATTAATGAAATTCAGCGTATAGTAATGACATGTCATTTATAAAGCTCTGGCCTCTAGTGAGGACTGTTACGCCGTAAAACAATTATGTATCCGAACATAGGCCCTAGTAGACACGGTGGCGTATGTTTGGAATTCAGCTTCGACACAGGATTTCAAATAATGTGGTAGTTTTTAGGGTGAAAACAAGATCAGCCTGCATGTTTACTGATTCAATAACGGTTCTATGAATTGCATTGCTTCCGCGTACCAAAATCTCTAATCAGACTGCACTTGCTTAAGCGCAGTCTGATCTGAGTCTATGCTAGTCGCCAATGCCACTTTGTTTAAAATCACGTCGCGGCTTTTTTTTTTTTTTTTTTTTGTTATGGACAATTCATTTAAAATAACCATATATATAGACCTAATTTTACATGGGTGTTGACTTATTTCTGAAGCCGGCCTCCGTAGCTCAGTCGCATGCGCGAATGATTGGTGATCAGGAGGATGCGGGTTCGATACCTAGCTGCCGGAGACGGCTATATTCTTTCGTGGAAATTTTGGTCAACAATCTAAAATGGTTGATACAGTACTATCGCCAATTAAAATTGTTTACACTGTAGATGTTTAGTTACAGCTAGGTTATGTACTTTCATATGACTCTCTTGCTGTGTACTTTGTATACCAGAGAATAATAAAACTTTGACTTGACTTGAAACTGATCACGAAATCTTCTCTACATTCATTCTCTTTCTTCCACTGTTTCAAAAGG
Source organism: Lucinisca nassula (assembly GCA_963580285.1). Classification (NCBI taxonomy): domain Eukaryota; kingdom Metazoa; phylum Mollusca; class Bivalvia; order Lucinida; family Lucinidae; genus Lucinisca; species Lucinisca nassula. The sequence continues at coordinate 144,494,408 of OY757013.1, forward strand.
GCAGCTGTCAGTTTCAAACAAAAGAATTTGCGCCATACTGGTTAATCGCGTACGTATACTCAGTAGAAAAGTGGGGATAGGTAAACTGACAAGCTCGACATCACAAAAAAGTGTTGAGAAGGCCTTTAAACTCCAGTCTAATTTCTGATATGAAGAGCTCTATACCTACACTGGGATGTGCTAATTAAAGCAACCAAAGCTCTGTCGTCTATATCAGATTAACCCATTTTGTACCGACTGGAATTTGTCAACCTTATACATAGCACAAGTCCATTTCAAAATTTGATGGTGTGAAGCGTTTTCTAAATATATTTAAAAAATAAAAAATGGCTGAACTTTTTGCAAAAAGAAGTTCTTGAACAAAAGCCGAGCTCGGTGGCGTCTGATCTGGGCCTGCACATTTTGCTATAACCCGTTTTGTGGGATTCGGTACAAAACGGGTTAATGCACAACATTCACAAACTTTGGATAAACAAGTCTCGGACGCCCTAGGCGAGCAACTCACATTATTTCAATATACACCGATACATCCTGAGTCATTTCAGAATAAGGAAAGTGGGTTTGTGTCGTAATTTCCTTACTTTAAGATTTAAAGAAGACACAACGAAAGTAGCCTATACTCACATTATATTATATTATATTAAAACCTTTACCACCCTAAAATTGAAATTTTCAGATTAAAAAATCCTGATAATTTTAATATTTCTGCACATAACATACATTGCGGATACTCGGTAGAAACGCCTTGACGAGGCTGTTCAAACGAGAACAATATAATAAGTCACATCTATACTATCAGCCAATCAGACTACATTGTATACTGTTTTCGTTCAAATTCACAAACTTGTAGACAAACTATAGATCCTGATCAGATGGCTTCTTCAGAACTAATCTGATCGGGATCTACACTGTTTGCAAAGTTAGGGGTTGTCGTGAACAGCAGGATAAGGGTTAATGTAATGTAAAAAATGGTTTGTGATTTGTTTGTTATTGTACACTTCACTTTTTTGTCTATGTAATTAAGAGGTGTGCGGTAAAAATGCCAGAGGTAAAAATGCCATATACAAAAATGCCAGAGGTAAAAATGCCATAGGTAAAAATGCCAGAGGCTACCTGGTAAAAATGCCTTAGGTAAAAATGCCATATACAAAAATACCAGAGGTAAAAAATATTTTGATTCTTATTTTATCTGATCAGGATCTACACTGTTTGTCATCCCTTCTGCTACTTTTGTGAAAGTTTTTATATGGAAACTGGATAATTTTCAGACTGACAAAGTTTTATTTAACAAAAAAAAAAAAAAAAAAAAAAAAACCTATGAATGCATAGAATATTGGAGCAAAAGAGTTTGATACAGAGCTGTAAATTAATGCAATTAATTTACATTTTTTGATTTGGTTTTGATTTTAGTGTGATAATTATAATTATACCATTAAAATGGGATTAACTGATGTTCTTTAGATATTGTTTTTTAGATGAAAGAAAGTGTGATAAATTGGAAATCTGCAACCAAGAAAAAAACACAGAAAGTATGAGAATCTACAGTCAAGACTTCGACGTTTGTGTGTTGAATACAACAATGGTGAACGCAACATAGAAAACTTTCTGAATGCAGTTGGGCATACCATTCGTTTTGAAAAATGATCGTGTTGATAAAAATGTAAATTTACTTTCCTGATTTGTGCACAGAAACATAGATTGTGGGTATTCATTAAAGCAGCCTCTATGAGGCAGTTCTAACAAGTTTCCACAATCTATATTCTGTGATTATGGGAACTCATTAAAACAGCCTCACTGAGGCGGTTGTAACAAGTTTCCACAATCTATGTTCTATGATTATGGGTACTCATTAAAACAGCCTTACGCAATCTATGTTTTGTGCAGAAATATTAATTGTGGGTATCCATTAGAGCAGCCTCTATAAGGCAGTTGTAACAAGTTTCCATAATCTATATTCTGTGATAATGGGAACTCATTTAAACAGCCTCACTGAGGAATAAGGAAATGGGTGAAATGGAAATGGGTATTTTTCTTATTAATGCTCTAAGCATAGGTTACATATGCCCAGTAGAACAGCATCAATGAGACGGTCCTAACATGTGCCCGTAACCTGTCTTTAAGCAAAAGTAAGAACAAATATGTTCCCATGTCTGTCACAGATAGCCCTTTCGAAAGTAGAACATGCAAAAAGCCCAAAAGGTGCAGAAGGAACTGCAAACAGAGTAGACTATGATCAGAGTGAATAAGGAAATGGGTGATATTTTTTTCTTATAAATGCTCATAAAACAGACTTGTTAACGTGATGAACTTGCAAAGGGTTAACGTGATAACTTGCAAAGGGCCCAAAAGTTGCAGAAGGGATGACAAATAGTGTAGATCCTGATCAGATAGAATAAGAACCAAAATATTTTTTACCTCTGGCATTTTTACCTCTGGCATTTTTGCCTATGGCATTTTTACCAGGTAGCCTCTGGCATTTTTACCTGTGGTGTTTTTACCTCTGGCATTTTTGTATATGGCATTTTTACCTCTGGCATTTTTGTATATGGCATTTTTACCTCTGGCATTTTTACCTACAATCTAATTAAGATATTCAAACAATTCATAAAACTAACGTGGTCTTTCAAAATTTGATGGTGTGAAGTGTTTTCTAAATATATTGAAAAATAAAAAAATGGCTGAACTTTTTGCAAAAAGACGTTACTGAACAAAAGCCGAGCTCGGTGGCGTCTGATCTGGGCCTGCACATTTTGCTATAACCTCTTTTGTGGGATTCGGTACAAAATGGGTTAATGCACAACACTCACAAACTTTGGATAAACATATCTCGGACGCCCTAGGCGAGCAACTCACATTATTTCAATATACACCGATATATCGTCAGTCATTTCAGAAAAAAAAAAGAAAGTGGGCTTGTGTCGTAATTTTCTTACTTTAAGATTTAAACAAGACACAACGAAAGTAGCCTATACTCACATTATATTATATTTCATGTATATTAAAACATTTGCCACCCTAAAATTGAAATTTTCAGATTAAAAAATCCTGATAATTTTTATATTTCTGCACAAAACATACATTGCGGGTTCTCGGTAGAAACGCCTCGACGAGGCTGTTCAAACGCGAATAATATAATAAGTCACATCTTTACTATCAGCCAATCAGACTACATTGAATACTGTTTTCGTTCAAATTCACAAACTGGTAGACAATCAGTATAAATCCTGATCAGATGGCTTCTTTAGAACTAATCTGATCTGGATCTACACTGTTTGCAATGTTTTGGGTTGTCGTGAACAGCAGGATAAGGGTTAAATCAATGTAAAAAAAACAATTGGTTTGTGGTTTGTTTGTCATTATAAACCTCACTTTTTTCTATGTAATTAAGATAATCAAACAATCCATAAAACTAACGTGGTCTTGCGCGGTATATCACGCCCCCACCCCACCCCACCATACACACACCTTTTGACATAAACGATCAATTTCATAGCATAGCCTTCGGGTGAACCATTGTGTATTTTGCATTTAAAAATGACAACATTTAATTGTAATTTAAGGGAGTAGGTGTGGGAAAGAAACACAGCTTCTGAAACGATTGCACAAATGAGATATTTGCCAAATTTAATATTTTATTTCGGCTAAGCCCAGAGAAGATTAAAATAAATTAATGAGACAAAAAAGAACCAGTATGTTTTGACTTCATAAGAGAAAAAATGACACGATCCAGACGAAAGATTCTTACTTCTTATGTATGACTTTTAGTCACGAACCATAAATTCAGGGTGCTCATTGTTCTTATTTTTTCTCTAAAATATAGATTGTGGGTACTCGTTAGAACCGCCTCGCAGAGGCAGTTCTATCGCGTACCCACACAGTATATGTATAAGAAAAACATCATATTTTTTTTTACAATTGCTGGTTTTGACGGTGAAATTTACAGTGTATTTGAATTGGCGTGTTTTCGTAATGATGGATATATGCATCGTATTATATAAATTATAACATATCGAGAACATTAAAGATTTCTAAACACATGAATTAAAACACTGCATCTACAGGACTGGTGTAAAATCTAACAAACATTACCTAAACATGCCTATTCAAATATAGATTGAAAATTTTACCGTCAAAAACTGAAAATTATTCGATCCTCACAAACAATAATTGTCTTATTTCTGCTAAAAAAATAGGTTGTGGTTACTCGTTAGAACCGACTCAGTGAGGCGATTTTAACAAGTACCCACAATCTTTATTTTGAGCAGAAATGAGATAGAAATAAAAAAAAACTTTTGAGCTTAAAATCATACGTTTGGCTGTTCTATCGAGTCATCATCGTCATTCTAACGAGTATACCCTCAATCTATAATTAAGAGCAGAAATAGGAAAGAACTTTTTCTTAAATTGTTGTAAGTTGGCCGTGAAATTTACAATGTATTTGTATAGGCGCGTTTTCGTAATGGTGGAAATATACATCGTATCATTCAAGTTTTCTAATTAAGCAGTTAGTAGTTTTCCTAGGCGAAAATATAATTAAAGCAAATCTTAAAACAAGCTTCAAAAGGTTGCAAATTAAAAACATAATTTTACATTATCAAAAATAAATTAATTAAGTTCTGAGTGCAAATTTTATAATTATAGATGTATATTTGTTTTCTTAAAGGAAAATATTCTTTCTAATTCTATCAAGAATATTAGACAATATTATCCATATTGATACCGATTTTCAATTCTTATAACTTCTTTTGCGATTCATTCTAATATCCTGTGTATACAAGCCATGCGTCTGTGTAAACTTTACACATTTTTGATCCGAAACTTCAAATATAGCTATTTTCTACAACCTGTGGGCCACTTTTAATAAACTGTTTTTCTAAATTTTTTACCACATGAATATAAATATTAAATAGATCTTTCTAGTGAGAGGTTATAGCGCACGGAGAAATTTTAACAAATATGATTTTTTAGCTTTTGAATTAAGGCTATTTTTCATTTTTGTTGTAAATTACAAAGACTTAATAGGGAAATACCCCAGTGGCATTCATTAGAATCTGGGCCACTTTAAAATTTATTTTATTTCAACAAATGTGGTACCAAAATGAAGCAGATACATTTTCTATCAAATGCGAGGTTATAATAATATCTAGTAGAAATGAAAATAAAAGATTTTATTAGTTAAATGACGGGCTCCTATATAACTCTATACATTTCCTAGTATTACCTGTATGAAAACTAGCGACTGGCTGTGACGTCACAGAAGTGACAGATAAGTGTGGATTAGTACCTGTAGTACGAGTATTCCTGCTTATGCCAGTAATCATTTTCGTTTTCGTGGCAAAATTGGCGCAAATATACACGCCTGAAAACATATTCACCACTCAAGCTTTAGCAGCCATTAAAATCCTTTCAGAAACAGAAATTCAGCTCTATAGACAACCACCTGCTCCCCATATGAGGAAATTGCAGATGCCATTGAAATGAAGCAGTCATTTGGACGTGAAATTACATCATATTTCATGATTCTCTGAAAGACTTGTTCTTCAAAAGGCTTTTTTTTAGATTTTTAGCTCACCTGGGCCGAAGCCTCAGCAGTGAGCTTATAGTATTTCAAGGGTCCGATGCCTGCATTACGATAACTTACCCGTGCGACATAGTGCAATTTTCACATCTCCAAAATGGCTACTTTTCTGAAGAAAAACCGTGATATTTTTCTTGTAAATGTTCAAAACATAGGTTTTATGTGCTCGTTAGAACCGCCTCAATGAAGCGGTTCCAATGAGTACCCACAACCAATGTCTTGGCGCAGAAATAAGAAAAATAATGTATACCCACGTAAACCCTAGTTTTCTCTATATAAAACGGGGTTTAGGGGTCTTCGTTTTCGGACTTGTTCACGTGATTTGTCTGTCTGTTGTATGTCTGTCGTCTGACTGTGAATATTTTCTGATAGCTTCTCAAGCGAAATCACATGGTCGATTGAAGTCAAATGACATCCGGCGCATCCATGGGATGGGGAACGAAAGATTGTTCACGGGGCCCAGGTCACATGACCAAGCTGGCCGCCATGCCCATATAAGGTAAAACCCTGAAAACCTTCTTCTCCGGAAGCAGTGGGCCGATTGTCATGAGACTTAGTATGTAGCATTGGGAACTCGGATCCATCATAGTTTGCACAAACGATGAACCTTGGATGACCTTGACCTATTTTACGAAAATGTCAAATTTGGTCGCATATTCTATTGCATGGGAAAAGTCCAATCCGCGTATTTTTTTTAATTTATTGCAGCCCGTAATCTTAATTGATATGAGTTTGTTAACCTGGCCAAAATGGCCGCCATGCCTATATAAGGTGAAAACACCTTCTAAAATATTATATTTCAAACATTTTCTTCCCTGAAACCTCTGGGACGATTGAAGTCAAATTTCGTATGGAGCATCCATGGAATTCGGGACTGAATATTTGTTCGCGAGATCCAGGTCACATGACTCAGATGGCCGCCATACCTACATAAGAAAAATACTCTTCAAAAATCTTCTCATCCAGAACCAGAAAGTCGATTGACATGGAACTATCTATGTAGCACTGATTTGGGACTGGGGGCCATCATGGTTTGTTCAAATAATGATTCTCGGATGACCTTGACCTATTTTACGCTAAGGTCAAATTTGGTCACATAGTCGTTTTATGTTTCATTGGGCGGCAAAGCTTGAGTTGTCTTTTCATCTCAATATCGGGTTAAAGTCCCACAAAATTGGAAGCAACGTCTCCAAAATGAACTAAATAGCGTTGGCGGGGACTTTAAACCTCAATTCAAACAAACAAAAGACTTTGTATGGGAAAAAGTCAAAATTGAGTATCGTTCTGAAACTGTTGCAGCCTATCATCTAAAAATTTGTAGATACAGGTAGCTAAATGAGTAGATGAAACTACTTGAGCCCCGCTAAGCGAATTTGGGTCTTCGAGCATTCCGTCATGACAAATTTTAACTGCGCATGCCCAGCCATTCAGAGGGGCCAGGGATATGGCATTCTGTCTGAAGGTTCCACTTGATTCACTGCTTGTATGAGCGAGCAGCGAAGGTTCTGGCGAGACTGCGCGGATGCTCAGGCTCGCCTGAACCTTCGCTGCTCGCATAGGCGATAAGTACCAAAATCGCTTGACCGGGCCCACTTGAGGATATACAGATATAAAAATTAAAACTTATTTTTCTCTGCGACCGATCGGCCATTTGTACCCAAATTTTATATAAGCGCCTTTAGATACATGTGCCTTTACGGTTCAAGGAATTGAAAATTAATTAGAATGAGTTGTATAGAATTGGCGCATTGGGCAGTTTTAATAAATATCCTCAGTCTTTATTTTAAAGCAATATACAGTCGAACTTCGAACATTGTAACAGGATCATGCAAATTTGTTCAAAATAGAGGTAGTTCGAAATACTGAGGTTTTATCATTGTTTCAGGTCATGAAGCAAAATGGGGATCACTTTACGATCTTCAATGAAATTAGGAATATATATTGTGTGTAGTCATTAGAATCGCCTCAATGAGGCGATTCTAATGAGTACACGCAACATACCTCTTACAGATCAATTCAAGAAACTTCCTTTATATATATCCAAATATAGGATTCGCCCCCGCCCATCGGAACTAGGAGAAATAGATGGGCTGCATGATGCTTCCACGCAGAGCTGAAACCGACCCGCACACGAGTACTGGTAAACCGCTTAGAGGATCTAAGCTTGCCCAGGCAAAGCGGTGCGAGTGTTGGACCGTCCATGCTTATTAACCCTATTGGTTTCATTGGGCGACAGGGCTTGAGATGTCATTTCATCTCAATGTCGGGTAAAAGTCGCACAAAATTGGAAGCAACGTCTCCAAAATGATCTTTACAGTGTTGACGGGGACGTTAACTTCAAATCAAACAAAAAAAAACACAAAATCCAAATACAGTAAAACTTCGATGGTTCGAACTCTGATGGCTCGTGTACCATACGGGTGAGTCGAACCCGTTCTTGAGTCCGTAGGGAGTTCCTCCAAATTCGATATAGGGATAATTTAGGAAGATTTTCTTCATTTATCTTGCAAATGTATGCTGTGTGTACTCATTAGAATCGCCTCGATGAGGCGATTCTAATGACTACACACAACGTACATTTATAATATAGAACACCGAAACTTGTAGATATCCACAATTATCTCCAATATGCCTCCTGGTATGACACCAATAATATCCCTCTGTGGCTCGAACTACCGCTTTCTCGAACAAGTTTTTATGGTCCCAAAGTGGTTCGAGCCATCGAAGTTCGACTGCATAGGATATCTGGAGATATTAGATTAATTTCCTATCGACTCAAGAACATGTTAGAGATAGCCGTGGTAAATGAGCTATCAGTGCTCGAGTTTTCGAAGTGTCACTGTAGATTGTAAATGCTCGATAGAATACAGTAAAATTCCTTTATTAAGACCACCTTTGGGACTGTTCAAAAGTGGTCTTAAAGACCACTTAAAGACCACTTTTGAACAGTCCCATAAGTGGTCCCTGAGCAGAGGACATTGTAGGCAGAAAACACAAAGAAAAATTAAGTGTACCCTTCGAAATAAGCTCTTTATAGCAGAATTAGTCCTAATTTTAGGTGGTCTTAATAGTGGAATTGCACTGTAGTTTTAACAAGTATCCACTTAGCCATCAGCTGATAATAATTTTAGCATGTACAACGAACAAAAATGAGTCCACCATTAGTCCTAGGAGAGTTCCATTACGAAAACATGCATGCATTCCACATATAAATGGCGAGATATTCTGATTGATTGATTGACTGACTGACTGACTGACTGATTGATTGATTGATTGATTGATTGATTGATTGATTGATTGTGTTGGGCTTCACGGACACGTAAATCCTTGAGGGTCATTTTGTGTCGTCTTCCAGTGAAAGGGAGAAAAGAGATACATTACGCAAACACGCCTATACAAATACATTGCCACCTTTATCGCAGAAAAAATGAAAATTTTATGATGAAAAAATTGTGAAATGTTTTCTTATTTCTGCTCAAAATATAGATTGTGGGCACTCGTTAGAACCGCCTCATCGAGGCGGTTCTAACGAGTACCCACAATCTATATTTTAGAGCAGAAATAAGAAAAATAAGGTTTACCTCCAGAAACCCCAGTTTTACTATATAAAATTGGGGTTCAAGGGGTCAACATTATATAGGCGTGTTTTCGTGATGAGAAGAGACAGTGACAGTAAAAGAGATGAAAGTTAGGGAGAGGGGAGAAAGAGAAACATGGAAAGAAGTGTGGAAACTGAATTTGTACCCTTCCCTGCTGTAAGGACAGTTGGCAATGCCCAAGAGTAAGCTAGTATCAGTTGGATGATATATTACATGTACTTCCCCGATAGCTCAGTTGGTAGAGTGTCCGCTCCGGGGAACGGGAGGTCACGGGTTCGATCCCGGGCTGGGACATACCAAAGTCGTTGAAAATGGTACTAGCTGCTCCTCGCTTGGCACTCAGATTTACGGGGTAGAGCTAGGACTGGTCGACCCAGTGTCAGGATAATGTGACTGGGTGTGGTATTATGTAATGTGTCTGGGACATGATACTTCAGTGAGGCAGCACTATAAAAGTGAGCATTGAGCTCCCTGTCGCAACCAGACACCGTCGTGATATGACTGAAAAATTGCTTTAAGCGACGTTAAATCCGAAATGACACACACACTTGTCAACATGCTTGGAACGCAAAGTCATTACATTTTGTCAGTTGCTTCTTTATGCATATGTTGAAAGCATACCGTGGAAACTAGGTTTAATTTTGCAGCTTCAGTTGTATGCACTGTTTTATATTGTCATTCGATCACAAGAACTTCGTTGCAGGATATTTAGAGCTTCCCTGAACAGTTAGCTGTACACTTCCGTCCTATTTTAAGTACAGGAAGTCACTGTCGCGTGAGCTTTTTACACAATCTATGTTTATTATCTGGGCCCCGTCAAGCGATTTTGGTACTTATCGCCTATGCGAGCAGCGAAGGTCCAAGCGAGCCTGCGCATCCGCGCAGTCTCGCCAGAACCTTCGCTGCTCGCTCATACAAGCAGTGAATCAAGAGGAACCTTCAGACAGAAAGACATATCACTTGCCCCTCTGAATGGCTGGGCATGCGCAGTTAAAATTTGTCATGACAGAATGCTCGAAGACACAAATTCGCTTGGCGGGGCTCAGATTCTTTCTTCTCAATTTCACCCACCTTAAGATCCCTGAAGACAAATACATTAATAGCTTGATAATTTTAGACTAATTGGATCCTAGCATGCAATTTGTCAATATATTTACTTAACGTCTCTCAGTGCCATTTTGCTAGGACATTTTTCATCACGATGGCTTTTTTATATGTTTATCAGCAATTTGAGACCTTGAACGTCATGTGAATGACGTCTTTCCTTAGAAGGAAAGGTAGTTTCTCATGGGAATACAATGTTCGTCTTCTAAATGCACATCAAAGACAGAGCAGACTTGTTAACTTGATCCGATCAGACTTGTTAAATTGATGTACCGTCATGTTAACAAGTCTGTGTAATGATCGTCTTTGTAAACTCCACTTTATATAGAGAAATATACAGGGGTATACATAATTTCCTCTTTTTATCGTGCCTGGTTTAAGCATGGCGCAATATAGGAGTCCGGTTTTCCGTCCGTTCGTACGTCAATCCATCAACATTGGCGACCAACCCAACTTTCACCCTAATGTAAGAGCCCATTTCTAGAGAACTATAAGAGCTTCATGCAACTTCAGTGCACGCATCCATATCTGACCATAGTTCACTGATATTGTGAATTATTGCGACCAGCCTAACTTTCTCCCTAATGCAAGAGTCCATTTCTAGAGATTTATAGGAGCTTCATTAATAATTTTTGGTACAAGCTTGCATCTAGGAATTGCAACTTCAATGCAAGCATCCATATCGAACCTTGACCTATATTTCATGCTTCGCTGACTTTGTAAATTATTGCGACCATCCTGACTTTCACCCTTATGCAAGAGTCCATTTCTAGAGAACTATAAGAGCTTTATTGATAGTACTTGGTACAAACTTGCATCTAGGAATGGCAACTTTAATGCAAGTATCTGTATCTCATCTTGACCTACATTTCATGGTTCACCGACTTTGTAATATAGTGCGAGCACCCTAACTTTCACCCTGTGTAAGAGTCCATTTTTCGACAACTAGAAGAGTTTCCTTAATGATACTTGATACAAGCTTGCATCTAGGAGTTACAACTTTTATGCAGGCATCCATGATTGGCCTAGACCTAGATGTCATGGTTTGGTGACTTTGCGCCCCCACAGGTGCGACCTAGCCTTCTTGTTGTTTTTTGTTGTTGTTGCTTTGCTCAAAAACATAAATTAAGGACAATCGTTAAACCGCATCAATAGGGGAGGGGGGGGGTTCTAATGAGCCCCTTCAATCTATGTTTGGTCTAGAAATGGAAAAAAGATAACACAAATGTTCGTCTAAAAATGCCATTTCTAGAGATATGAAAGTTGCCATCATAGCAAACGGAAGTAATTATGATAACACAATCTATGTTTGGTCTAGAAATTAGAAAACTAACACAAATTTTCGTTTAAAAATGCCATTTCTAGGAATATGAAAGTTGCCATCATAGCAAACGGAAGGAATTATGATAACACAATCTATGTTTGGTCTAGAAATTAGAAAACTAACACAAATTTTCGTCTAAAAATGCCATTTCTAGGGATATGAAAGTTGCCATCATAGCAAACGGGAGTAATTATGATAACACAATCTAAGTTTGGTCTAGAAAATAGAAAACTAACACAAATTTTCGTCTAAAAATGCCTTTTCTAGGGATATGAAAGTTGCCATCATAGCAAACGGAAGTAATTATGATAACACAATCTAAGTTTGGTCTAGAAATTAAAAAACTAACACAAATTTTCGTCTAAAAATGCCATTTCTAGGGATATGAAAGTTGCCATGATAGCAAGCGAAAGTAATTATGATAACACATCCGTGTTGTGTTGTGCTTTCTTTCATTGCTCAAAAACAATTATTTTTCTGAAGAAAAATTGCAATATTTTTCTTTTGACTGCCCCGAACACAGGTTGGGTGCTCGTTAGAACCGCCTCAATGAGGCGGTTCTAACGAGAACCCACAACCTATGTCTTGGAGCAGAAATAAGAAATGAATCGTATACTCCTGTAAACCCCAGTTTTCTCTATAAAGTGGAATTTAGAGGAGCGTTTATTTACATGGGACTTGTTAACGAGATGGTTACCAAGGTGATATACATGTATTAGTCCCCATGTATAGATGTCTTCACACTGTGCATGCTAAACTCATCTGATACGAACTCTTGTTTTCTGATCTCGTATTTCTGTGGATTAACGTGGTCAACATTCCGTATTTCTCCTTACAACAATATGTTGTCGGTACGTGTCAGAAACGCCTACTTTTTTCCTGGTTTTGTTCGGCAGCAAGGCAAACATGAATGAATTTTGTCAACAGCTCGTCACACAGCTCCTTGATTTTGTCCATTTATCAACCCAAATAACTCAGTCCTAATATTCGCAAATGTAAACGCAGAAATTGAAACAAAACCTGCTAAAAAGTCGAGTTATAGAACAGAAATAGTTCGCTGACGTTTGGATGGACAGACACTCGAACGGTATAACAAAATACGACATTTTTATAACTGAGTGTACGTAAGTGTGTTCACCTGTAATCAAACCAGTACATTATCGGAAAAAAGAATCGCATTTCTTTAATTATTTTCGTCAATATTTAAAGGAATAAGACCCCGCGAAGAATTCACATCATGGTATTTCTATATGACATGTTTTATACACGCGGAAATTGTAATTTGTTTGTTTTCAGTGTCAAGAAGTTCGAACAAAAATGTTTCTCTCATTCGTCAAGTCATCAATGCGGAGAACCCCTGTAAACTCCACTTTATATAGGGCAAACTAGGGTAAACAGTGGTTGCATTATTTTTTCTGATTTCTGCTCCAAGACATACGTTGTGGGTATTTGTTAGACGTTCTCATTGACGCGGTTCTAACAAGCATACATAACTTATGTCTGTGGTATACGAGTAAATGAGACATATTATCAAAGATATCACAAATTTTCATTACTATCATTGGAGAAATGAAAGCGCCATCGTGTCACACGGATGTGTTTACACTGCTTTGTCACACAGCAATGGAACCATGGCCTTGGAAGGGTCAGCACAAAAAAAAACATTTAGGGGCTTCACCGAGGTTCGTGAGGCGAAGCCTCTACACTTCCATTTAAGGCCCCGCCCATCGGGGCTTGGAGAAATAGATAAAACATATAAGTACGCCTGTCCAGGCACAGTGGTACGAGCAGGGCTTGGAATGTCATTTCATCTGAATATTGGGTAAAAGTTGGCGTGAAAGCAACGTCTCCAAAATGACCTTAATAGTGTTGACTGGGACGTAAAACTTCGTTTTAACACTCAATTCTAAACTTCCATCTATTTTCCTCTTTCTCGCCTGACCCTCGCTTTGATCTCTGCTACTGTCTCTTCTGTTCTCTAGGAGACGACACAAAATGACCCACAATGGTTGAACCCAACACAACCAATCAAAATCAACTCCGGAGTATGTGAACATTCAATCTTCGACCTCAGTATCAATTGAGACAAGAAAAAAATTGCCCCGCTCCACCCAAAACCGCCCTCCCCAAACCCTCTCCCACCGCGCATGGAAGTACATGTTTCCTAGCATCACGAAAAACACGATTATATAATTCTGATCCCCTTGAATGCCACATTTATATTGGGAAACTTGGGTTTACAGGGATACACCTTATTTTTTTCTTATTTTAGAGCAGAAATAAGAAAAATACATCAGACTTTTTCATATTAAAATTTTCGTTTTTCGGCAGAAAAATTTAGAGTGTATTCGATAGGCATGTTTTCGCAATAATAGCATCACACAGAGTGAAGCCATATCATCATATTAACAAGTCCGTGTAATGAACACCCCTCTAACCCCCACTTTTTATAGATGTACGGGGGTAAACACTAGTTGTTCTTATTTATACGCCAAGACATAGGTTGTAGGTACTCGTTAGATCTTGAGGCGGTTCTAACGAGCACCTAAATCTTTGTTCAGAGAATATATAAGAAAAATATAACTTTTTTTCAGTAAAATTACCGTTTTGGAGTTTATATATCACGGATGTGCTATCGTAATGTGAATTAAGGCAATCGTGAGTCAGAGTTGGGGACACAATTACAAACTGACGTCGGAGCTAAAGCTGGCCTCGGTAGCTCAATCGGATGCGCGTCTGACCGGTGATCAGGAGGACGCTCTTTCGTGGAGATTGATCATGAAATCTTTCTACGGTCATTCGCTTCCTTCCGTTGATTCAAGAAGGGCAGTTGTCGGTTTCTGGCGAAGAAATGTGCACTGTCCTGGTTAACCGCTTACGTATAAGCCTGCCCAGGAAAAGTGTGAATAGGTAAACTGACCGGCTCAAAAATGACCTAAAATAGTGTTACTGGACCGTTAAACTCCAATACAAACAATATCAAAAGTAGCCATTATGGTGATATGAAAAAATGCACAACGTCGCGTGGGTGCATTTTCGTAATTAAGACCTTCTTTAACTCCCTTTATATAGAGAAAACGGGTTTACAGAGGCTATTTTCCTTATTATTGCCCCAAGTCCTAGGTTGTTGGTACTCATCAGAATGAGGGGGTTCTAATGGGAACCTACAACATATGTTTTTAAGTATTAAAATAATATTGTCACAAATCGGTTCGAATAAAAGAAACAGTGCACTATTTCGCACGGATGTGTTATCAAAATGCAACGTTCTACAAAAACTTACCAGCTTTTGTTTTTGGATGTCGCACCACATCTCCACACTGTTACTGGTCTCCACTTTAGCCAAATCAATCTTAACCTCACCCACTAATTTATGGCGGGAAAATTTATCATAGTCATACACAAGAAAACCCACCGTACGTGATCGAACGTCGTCGTAAGTGGCGGGAAATTTAAAGTATTCATTATAGAACGGATTGGCTGTTTTCCTTTTGACAGAAGACTGGCGGACTCTTTCATCAACCGCTGGTTCAATCGACACTTTGACATACGGGTCACCGAATCCCATGTCAGGATCAAGGTGTTCCGACGGTGGAAGGTCTTGTGCTGAAATAGTCAGATAGGCCCAGCGTTATTATTCTGATTATTACAAAGTGTCACGCCGACGCATACGCCGACGCCGACGGGATCCGCATGTTACGGGATGGAATACGAAATCTTACACGTGCTTATGCGCATCTAAATTAGTTTAGTAGGTATATGGCAAAGAAGCGCGACTAAAATAGTTTAATTATGGTATGTCAAATATGCCGCTCCACGCACAAATCGTGCATATATCATACGATGAACCCATGAGTGGTTTGTGGGGGATATTATTCGCCATACAGTTGGCCGCTATAAGTCGGATTTTTATATAGTTTGCCTAAAAGTGGCCAGGCGCCAAATAGTGTCATATATATTTTTCATGCCAGTCACAATGTTGCGGATATTAGTACTGACGGGTGTTATACCACTGACCTGTAGGGAAGTTTCATCAATTTTCCCTAAGGAAATGCAATTGTAAAGGAGATCAATGATCTGCTGAAATTTGCTGTATGGCTATGATTGTGGATCGTTTCTATACTTCTCGTAATTTTGGCGAGCTAGCACGGGTATGCATGCTTTTCCTGTAGTATTCATAGATATAAATACCCTGAAAAAAATGGGCCTTATATCAGCAGCAGGTCGATGGTGTAAGAGTACACACAACATTGTGACGGGCCAAAGAAGACGCTTTGACGGCATATAATGTCAAGATGACGTGTGATGATCTGCTGCTCCCTGGTCTACGAGTCACAGGGAAGAAGTGCCCTGCAGAGGCGGGCATCTCCATTAATCTGACCGACCAGACCAGTTGACTGGCAGAAGTTCTAATGGAATAGAATATTCCAAATATACAGAGATTAAACAAAATAAAAGTGAAGGCAATGATCAGGAGTTAAGACCCTGACTTGCGATAAGAAGAGTGGTTCTTCATGTAAACCCCGGGTGCACCAGTGCGTCGACATAATCCACCCCAAGTGGACTTATATTTCATGCCGGCCAGTTATTCTTTGTTGTTGTTGGTGGTGGTGGCTTAATTTGTTATTTTGCTTCTATATAATTTTCACATCACCGTCCCGAGTACAAAATGTAGTTTTGCCTTCGGGGCGTGCCCCGTGAAATGATTACAGAAGCAAATAAATATAGTGTACGGTGTTGGTATTGTTGTATATAGTTATTGTTTATAATTTATGTCTTCTATATAATATCTTTCTTGTGTCTTTCCCCACAGATGCAAGTTCACCTGTCAGAAATCACCCTCGAGGCAATTTCGAAATTGCTGTATGTCTATGATTGTGGATAGTTTCCATACTTCTCATAATTTTGGCGAGCTAGCACGGGTATGCATGCTTTTCCTGTAGTATTCATAGATATAAATACCCTGAAAAAAAAAATGGACCTTATATCAGCAGCAGGTCGATGGTGTAAGAGTACACACAACATTGTGACGGGACAAAGAAGACGCTTTGACGGCATATAATGTCAAGATGACGTGTGATGATCTGCTGCTCCCTGGTCTACGAGTCACAGGGAAGAAGTGCCCTGCAGAGGCGGGCATCTCCATTAATCTGACCGACCAGACCAGTTGACTGGCAGAAGTTCTAATGGAATAGAATATTCCAAATATCCAGAGATTAAATAAAATGGAAGTCAAGGCAATGATCAGGAGTTAAGACCCTGACTTGCGATAAGAAGAGTGATTCTTCATGTAAAACCCCGGGTGCACCAGTGCGTCGACATAATCCACCCCAAGTGGACTTATATTTCTTGCCGGCCAGTTATTCTTCGTTGTTGGTGGTGGTGGTGGCTTATTTTGTTATTTTGCTTCTATATAATTTTCACATCACCGTCCCGAGTACAAAACGTAGTTTTGCCTTCGGGCGTGCCCCGTGAAATGATTACAGAAGCAAATAAATATAGTGTACGGTGTTGGTATTGTTGTATATAGTTATTGTTAATAATTTATGTCTTCTATATAATATCTTTCTTGTGTCTTTCCCCACAGATGCCAGTTCACCTGTCAGAAATCACCCTCGGTCGTCTTGTCAGCATGTTGGTTTGCGGGTCGCCGTAAATCCACATGTATGTTACACCGCACCAAAAACAATATGTCCCCCTCTCATTCGGTGGGGGACATAAAACTTATTACATCTATAATCTCTCACAATTGAAAGATGTAAATGCAACATATTGAACGTCCTTCAGGCAAATGTTGAAAGTCAATGAAACCCTAGAAATTATTTGCCTTGGAACTTGTTCTTATAAAGCTGGTTTCTTAGAAGTTACATGTGCATTCGGACTATCACTGGTGTTAAGCGATGATCAATTCGAAATTAACTGTATTCAAAATTGCCATTTGGGGAGGTTTACTGGCGGCTTTACAGTGGGAAATTTCGTTTAAGCGGAGTCGTAAAACGGAATTTGCAAACGTAAAACCGATGTTATACCTCGCCAAATGAAAATTTTGCAATATAGTTATCCCCGCTCTAACGCACTTGTTCGGTTGTTTTGTTAAAAAAACTGTACTATTTACATTAAGCAGCAAGCGCTGTGAGCTGCGTGATACCAAATGCCGGCCGATGAAAAGCTACGTTACATGATGACGTCGGGTTTCCGACAGTATATCGCAGAATATACTGTCGTAAATCTGTTGACATTGTCCAATCAGACGTCGCGTTACATAGATTTATACATACGCAAGTGCATTGTAGTATTTGTATTCTTTTAGACTCGTACAGATACATATGCAAACAGCGCATGCCCCCGTCTCATCAGGATCAACTGTGTATGACATTCTGTCAACCTCACTACACATAAATTACAAGAATGTACATGCCCACATGCCCAAAGGGTGAAAGGGCAAATTACAATTACCTTCAATGAGATGTACAACAAGATCCGAGGTTCTGAAATCATACTTCAGTCTCACATGAAGCCTTCCAAAACTTCGGTCTAAGGAAGATTGTTGGAGAACAGCGTCTTTTCTGGGGTAAAGGTCAGGTCTTATAGCACCTGAAATTACAAAAAATGGTCAGATTAGGTGTTGTAAGGGCAAGGATTAGGAGACAGTGCATTCTTGCATGACTCCAACAATGACATATTTGTATCCGGAAATTTCTTCTCTTTTATTTTCCTTATTTCTGCATACATGTATTTTGTATAGACTGTAGAGATTCCAACGCGTACCCATAATATATACAGTAAAATTCCGCTATTAAGACCACCTAAAATTAAGACTAATTCTGCTATAAAAAGTTTATTTAGTAGGTTGCAGTTATTCTTTCTTTGTGTTTTCTGCATACAGTGTCCTCTGGACAGAGACCACCTTTGGGACTGTTCAAAAGTGGTCTTAAAGACCACTTTTGAACAGACCCAAAGGTGGACTTATTATGGGAATTTTACTGTATATAATTTGTATATTTTAACAAAACTAAGAAAATGAAGAATATCCCCGAAAATCCCATTTTTCTCTATATTTTGTGTTTGCTTGTGTTGAGTTAATATTGTTAACGATTTTGAGGGGACTTTTCCGACGACCTTCTAAGATATTTACCAGTACTCAAGCTCGAACGGTTTCTTTATAAAATATGGGGTTAGAGGGATGTTGATTGCACAGAAACTGATGCTCTTTGAACCGGAATTATAACACACTGGTACGCCCATAGTATATTTTGTATATGTAATGTTTATTGAGACTGTCTTCGCTTAAAGATACAAAGGATCTCTTCTCAGCATGATGAAGATCCAAGATTTCCAATACACAAAGTACAGGTATACTGAGTTGTGGTTCTTGCACATGAAATGCCTTTTCATCCTTGTATATATATGTACAATTGTGGCAAGTACCAGCAATATATCTCAAAGGCATTGGATTTATAGCCATCACAAGATTCAACTATCAGGGGAGATAACTCTTAAACCAACACACTTAGAATTGTGGTTCTTGTGCATGACACGCCAGCTTAACATCATGTATACCTGTACCAAGTACCTTCAATATGTCTTAAAGGGTATTCGAGATATGGTGATCACAAGGTGGTCGTACTGTTATATTGAAAGGGAAGATAACTCAAATACCGCAGCACAAAGAGTTGTTATTCTTGCACATGACATGCCTTCTATACCTTGTATTCAATTGTGCCAAGTTCCTTCAATATATCTCAAAGGGTATTGCAGTTTGATCACAAGGTGGCCATACGATTATATTGGAAGGTGAGATAATTCAAATACCCTAGCACCCAGAGTTGTGGTTCTGAGACATGACACGCCGTCTCCACCTTGTCCACAACTGTGCCAAGTACCAGCAATATATCTCAAATGGTATTTGAGTTATGGCCATCAAAAGGTTATATTGTCAGGGGAGATAATTAAAAGAAACTGGGCACCCAGACTCATAGTTCTTGCACAGGACACGCCTGCTTAACGTCATGTATACCTGTACCAAGTACCATCAATATATCTCAAAGAGTTTTGGAGATATCGCCATCACAAGGTAGTGATTCTATTTTATTGGAAGGGGAGATAACTAAACATTCATGACACCCAGAGTTGTGGTTCTTGCGCATGACACGCCGTCTCAGCCTTGTGAACAACTGTGCCAGGTATCATCAATGTATCTCAAAGGTTATTGGAGTAATTGACATCACAAGATAGTCCATCTATTTTATTAGAAGGGAAGATAACTCAAAAACCATGACAGCCAGTGTTGTGGTTCTTGCGTATGACATGCCGTCTCAGCCTTGTGAAAAGTTGTGCAATGTACCATCAATATATCTCAAAGGGTATTGGAGTTATGGCCATCACAAGGCAGTCATTCTATTTTATTTAAAGGGGAGATAACTAAAAAACTATGGCAACCAGAGTTCTAGTTCTTGCGCATGACACGCCGTCTCAGCCTTGTGAACAATTGTGCCAAGAACCATCAATGAATCTTTAAGGCTATTGGAGTTATGACCATCACAAGGTTGCGTCTACGGGCGGACGGACAGACGAACGGACGCCAGGCTGATCGCTATATCCCCCGAACCTATTCGGTCGGGGGAAAAATGTAGAGAAAATATATCATATGTATCCATCTCCCTTAAAAAGTGCGCATTGTATATGTTAAACAATGTGAATGTATTGATTAAATATAATTATTTTTGCGATCAGTATCTTTTATATTTGTTGAATCGTACTGGAAATTCAAAACCACAATAACGAGTAGCGTTAACAAGCCCGTGTTAAAGACATCCATGTATACCCCTCTTCAAGTTATGTAGAGAAACCATGGGTCTACAGGAGTAAAAGTTTTTTTGAAACTTATTTTTGCTCCAAGACGCATGTTGTAGATAGCCACCTGAATGAGGCTGTAACAACGAGCACTTACAATATATGTTTACGGTCCCCATCCATCGGGGCTTGAAGAAAGAGATGGGCTGCATGATGCTTCCACGCAGAGTTGAAACCGACTGCACACGACTACTGGTAAACCACTTAGAGGCTCTAAGCCTGCCCAGGCAAAGCGGTGCGAGTCGGACCGTCCATGCTTATAAACACATAAGTTTCATTGGGCGATAGGGCTTGAGAAGTCATTTCATCTCAATGTCGGGTAAAGGTCCCACAACTCCTGCAAAAGCATTTTTTGTCTCCCATGTCAATAGGGGTCAAATCTTATGGGGAATGGGTAAAGAATTTGCTCTTGAAAGGCAAATTCTTTCCTTTAAGAGTAGACCCCTTTTTCAGTGGGACTAGGCTTATAGAAAAGCGAACAGGAAGTCCCGAAAGTTGTCCCCCTAAGAAAAATGGCGGAAAAATATGCCAGGTGTTCCAATTCCCCTTAAAATGCCAACAAATCTTTGCCATTTTAAACTTACCAAAGGAATGATCGAACACATAACTATCTACACTAGTGTCACTTCGGGCACTTATACTGCTTGTGTCTTCATTGCCCGGAGCGAAGGGGTCACTCTTTAAACTGCCTCGTGACATTGTTGAGATGCTCCCTCGAGAAGAAATAGACGTGGATCGGGGTTGTACCGTTCTATGTTCTTTAGATATCTGTATATCCTGAAATATTAAATCCATTTCTGTTTATATTGACAAAAGACACACAAATGTATATGCCCAGCTTTGGGGTAAAATGCAAACCCACTTAAATAGGAAGAACTAAGTTCGTATATTGTGGGAGAAGCTCAAACCGCCCTTGCAGATACATGCATTTTGTTCTTCGTTTCATCACAATGATTTAATTTGATTTACAGTTTTCAGTTCTGTGTTGTACGCGTAGTCCTTGTTTCCAAACAATTACTTTCTAAAGATCATTTGAGTTAGGAACCCTCTATAATAACATGAGCCGAAAATTATATAATTGTCTTGAACCGTGAATATTTGGTGTCTTGGATCCATCTTGGTGATTTTTGGCCCTGTAAAATCAATTTTAAGCCAGCAGTGGTAGCTGGCGACCAATCCAGTGCGTTGGTTATTGTGTTGCACACTGGTGTGACCCGATGATAGGAGAATCTAGGTAAATGTACGAATATCATTTTTTCTGGCTAATCGATTGGGCTTCATGGTGCTTCAGTACTGGTGAACCGCTTAAAAGGTCTAAGCCTGTCCAGACAAAGTGGAATGGGTCTAGCCGTTCATGCATTTAAACCTTATTGGTTTCATTGGGCGGCAAGGCTTGAGGTGTGATTTCTCCTCAATGTCGGGCAAAATCATACAATAAAGGAAGCAGCGTCTCGAAAATGACTCACCAGGGATCGCAGGATCGATCCCGGGCTTCTCCAGACTTTCGGATGAGTCTTTAAACCGAGGTCCCGTCTCCGCATGACCTTAGCTGTTGGTGGGACGTAAAACTAAAACTCACTCACTCACTCACTCGAAAATGACTTACATAGTGTCGACTGGACGCTAACCCGCAAATCAAACAAAACAAACAAAAAGATCATTTTTCTCCGACCTCGGTAGCTCAGTCGGATGCCCGTCTGATTGGTGATCAGGAGGTGTCGCGGGTTCAATACCTGCAATGTCGGCAAGATTCTTCCGTGGAAATTGGTTTCGGCCATTCTCTCCCTTCTCTTGATTCAGCAAAGGCGGTCAAAGAATGTACAGTGTATTGGTTAACTGCTTATTAATAAGCTTGTTTAAGAAGTGTAATTAAGTAAACCGACCGACACGATATGACCTGAACATTGTTGACTTGGCCGTTAAACACAAACAAATCCTAAATAAAATATAAGCTCCCGATGTGAGCAAATTCTTTCATTATTCGCAACCACTAAAATCTTTAATGGAAAATGCTATAAGCTAATGCTGTTTCTCATGCAAATATTTAACACGACGCGCATGCGTATATATGCGTAATTTAGGCGACCAAAAACAGTTGCTACTCGTTTCGCACTGTTACAAAATGTCCATATTTAAATCTAAGCTATTATTTTATAAATTGGGAATTGTCGGAGAATACGTACTGACTGACAAACATGAAAAGAAACATGTATCATACCGTGAATAATTTTGTAAGCTTTCTTTGAATATTATTCCACGTAGACACCATTTTGATACAATTTACGCACTGCAGTCCGAGACGGCTTTGCTATTATATAATTGAATATAATCTACTCAATTTTCCAATGACACATTTAAGCTAGAACTCATTTTAACTTGTCAAGTAAAATATCGTGAGAACAGCACTGCATTATGGGAGTTAAGCTTGATCATAGCACACGAGTCTGTAGGCTATCTAACTTGTTTCCAGCAATGCATAATAAAATGGCTTCGGCCTTGCTCTGCTTCGACAAGGGATGTTCAAACAGAATTGCTGTCATACAGCAGAAATTATTGATTGCGGTTATTTTTGTCCAAAGAATATGTTGCTACATGTACTGTATATAGAGAGGGTCTCACACGAGTGCACATCTCATATGAAATTTATGAAACGAGCCTGTGGCGAGTTTCATAAATGTCATATGAAATGACCACAAGTGTATAATTTTATTTAACTTTTAATGAATTTTAATCGTGTATTTTATCGCAGAAAGCACAGGGTTGTCACGGACGGCCTTATTACTTTGCACGCCAGTAGCTACAATGTATGTGTTATTTAATGTGTGGGCATGTGATTTTTATGACAAACCCCGCGACGTAATATGATAAGCTGCGGTAACAAATTTGTGTATGAAAAGCAATGTAAATCTCTCATTATATCAAAGTGAGGAATTAAGGTTATATATACCGTGTTTTTCTCATTTTGGCCCAAAAACATAGATTTTGTGAGAACTTATGAGATGTTAATATGCCGTAGCGATTCTAATAAATACACAGAATATAAGATCGATCACGGGCTTCTCCAGACTTTCGGATGAGTCTTCAAAACCGAGGTTCCGTCTCCGTATGAACTTAGCTGTTGGTGGGACGTAAAACTCAAACACTCACTCACACAGAATATAAAGATGATCTTACACGAGTGGTAATTTCATATGCTATTTATGAAATGAGCCTTCGGCGAGTATGAAATGACCACGAGTGTCACACGACATCACACGACGTTATCCACTGCTTATCAACGACGTCATATGATGAACATATTTTAAGGTACAATGAGAACTTCATCCCATCACGAAAACACGCCTAAATAATGTTGACCCCTTGAACCCCGCTTTCATACAGTACTCTCGGGATGACCGTAGCCTCGGTTCATGGTCATCCCTTGGGTTGGAAACGCCCATATAAACAGAACACGACATTAGATATTTATTATTCTCAGTGGCAATATCTTTACAGTAAGAGTAGTACATCAAGTAATTTGATTGGTTGAAAGTCAGAAATGGGTGTGGCTAGATTAATTTATTCAGCGGGATAGGGGTGGAGTGCAGTTTGGGATTCCCTTTCTTAACTCGTGGCATTCATTTTTAACCCATATATCACTATGGAATCTTCCACCTAGTAAGTTTGGAGTAGTCCTTTTCCAGTTATAGGGGCGTCATGTTTTTTTGTTTTTGTTTTTTGTTAGCTCACCTGACCGAAGGTCATGGTGAGCTATGTGACTGTGAGATGTCCGGCGTCGTCGTGCGTCGTTCGTCGTGCGTGCGTAAATTTTTGTTAACACAATAGAGGCCACAGTTTCGATCCAATCATCATCATACTTGGTCAGAATGATCATCATGACAATATGTCGGTCAAGTTCGAATATGGGTCATGTCGGGTCAAAAAGTAGGTCACCAGGTCAAATCAAAGGAAAACCTTGTTAACACTCTAGAGGCCACAATTTTGGTCCAATCATCCTCAAACTTGCTCAGGATGATCATCTTAAATAATATCTTGGTCAAGTTTGAATATGGGTCATGTCGGGTCAAAAAGTAGGTCAGTAGGTCAAACCACAGAAAACCCTTGTTAGCCACAGTTTTGGTCCAATCATCCTCAAACTTGCTCAGAATGATCATCCTGACAATATCTCAGCCAAGTTCAAATATGGGTCATGTCGGGTCAAAAAGAAGGTCAGTAGGTCAAATCATAGAAAAACCTTGTTAACACTCTAGAGGCCACAGTTTTGGTCCAATCTTCCTCAAACTTGGTCAGAATGTTCATCCTGACAATATCTTGGTCAAGTTGGCTTATGGGTCATTTCAGGTCAAAAAGGAGGTCAGCAGGTCAGATCATAGAAAAACCTTGTTATCACTCTGGAGGCAACAGTTTTGGTCCAGTCATCCTCAAACTTGCTCAGAATGACCATCCCGATTATAGCTCGGTCAAGTTCGAATATGGGTCATGTCGGGTTAAAAAGTAGGTCCGAGGTCAAATCATAGAAAAACCTTGTTAACACTCTAGATGCCACAGTTTCGGTCCAATCCTCCTCAAACTTGGTCAGAATGTTCATCCTGAGAATATCTTGGTCAAGTTTGAATATGGGTAATTTCAGGTCTAAAAGTAGGTTAGTAAGTCAGATCATAGAAAAACCTTGTTAGCACTCTAGAGGCCACAGTTTTGGTCCAATCATCCGCAAACTTGCTCAGAATGATCACCCTGACCATATCTCGGTCAAGTTCGATTATGGGTCATGTCGGCCAAAAAAAAAAAGGTCAGTAGGTCAAATCATAGAAAAACCTTGTTAACACTCTAGAGACCACATATTTGGTCCAATCATCCTCAAACTTGTTCAAAATTATCATCCTGATAATATCTCGGTCAAGTTCGAATATGGGTCACTTCGGGTCAAAAAGTAGGTCAGTAGGTCAAATCATAGAAAAACCTTGTTAACATTCTAGAGGCCACAGTTTTGGTCCATTCTTTCTCAACCTTAGTCAGAATGTTCATCCTGACAATATCTTGGTCAAGTTTGAATATAGGTCATTTCAGGTCAAAAAGGAGGTCAGAAGGTCTGATCATAGAAAAACCTTGTTAACACCCTAGAGGCCACAGTTTTGGTCCAGTCATCCTCAAACTTGCTCAGAATGATCATCCTGACAATATCCCGGTCAAGTTCGAATATGGGTAATTTCGGGTCAAAAAGTAGGTCAAACCAAAGAAAAACCTTGTTAGCACTCTAGAGGCCACAGTTTTTGTTCAAACATCCTAAAACTTGCACAGAGTGATCATCCTGACAATATCTCGGTCAAGTTCGATTATGTGTCACGTCGGCCAGAAAAATTGGTCAGTAGGTCAAATCATAGAAAAAATCTTGTTAACACTCTAGTACCACAGTTTTGGTCCAATCGTCCTCAAACTTGCTCTAAATGATCATCCTGACAATATCTCGGTCAAGTTCGAATATGTGTCATGTCAGGTCAAAAAGTAGGTCAGTAGGTCAAATCATACAAAAACCTTGTTAGCACTCTGCCACAGTTTTGGTTAAATCATCATCAAACTTGCTCAGAATGATCATCTCTACAATATCTAAGTCAAATTCGAATATGGGTCATGTGGGGTCAAAAGTAGGTCAAATCATAGAAAAACCTTGTTTACACTCTAGAGACTGCAATTTTAGTCTAATTATAATCAAACTTGCTCAGAATGATCATCTTGACAATATCTAGGTCAAATTCGGATATGGGTCATATGGGGTCAAAAAGTAGGTCAGTAGGTTTAATCATAGAAAAACCTTGTTAACATTCTAGAGGTCACAGTTTTAGTCCAATCATCATCAAACTTGCTCAAAATTGTCCTCTTTTTGTAATACCTTGGTCAGGAGGGGTATTTTATTTGACAGAAAATGCTGTTAGCAAACAGTGCAGACCCTGATCAGATGCCACGTTCTGCGACGTCTGATCTGGGCCTATGCTGTCTGCCAGGCTACCCCTTCAGGGTTTTCCCGCCTTTTAGGGATTATTATAACTTTAAACAAATATTCTGTATGATAATACAGTATCTTGAGAAATTCAGACTTTCAGGGTGTTCGGATCAAGGTCAAAGTTCTTTTGGCTATTTTTAGAAAAAACATTGTCATCACTCGACCTACTTTTATTTCATAATTTCCCCACCATAAGCATGCTGTAGATTAGAAATGATTGCAATCAACCTTCAGGCTGCAGAAATATAAATGCTGTCAGACATGAAGGGGCGGACCTTTCATCTCAATGTCGGGTAAAAGTCCCACAAATTTGGAAGCAACGTCTCCAAAATGACATTAATAGTATAAACCTCAAATCAAACAAACAAAATTGGTCAAATCCTGCTTGAGACTGCATTTTTGGTTCAAGCTTCATGAATCTTGCCAAGAATGTTTGCCTTTAAAAAATCTTGAATGTGTTTGAATATGGGTCAGGTGGGATCAAAAACAAGGTGATGAATAGACTCAGGTGAGCGATACAGGACCATCATGGTCCTCTTGTTTTTTTAAGGCAAATAGCACAAACATTTGAATGTTCTTTAAGCAAACACAGAGTATACCTAGATTAACGTCCTTTTCTAGGACATTGGCAAACAGTGCAGACACAGATCAGACGCCGCAGAACGCTGCGTCTGATCTGTGTCTGAACTGTTTGCCATTGTCCCAGACATTTCCATTGTCCCAGACAATGGCCTTATAGCAGAGACCGCGAGTTCTAACGAACACACTAACGGGTGCCAACAAGCTATATTCGAAGCAGAAACAAGAACGATACCCATTTGGATGGACTGTTTATCAGTCGGTGCAAAGTGGCTATACAAATCTGAGTTTTGTTGATAGTTCTAGTCATTTCGTACCAAAGTCATTTCCCACCCTAGTCATTTCGTCCCATTTTGTCATTTCGTACCAGCAGTGCAGTCTTTTGGTCATTTCGTACCCAATACACGTAACAACATTTTTGTACCCACGTCATTTCAAAACCATTTTAGACATTTCGTACCCAGGTACGGATTGACCTAGTCAGCTCGTACTTTTTTGGTCATTCCGTACAATTTTGGTCATTTCGTACCCAGGTACTTAGGTTATTGTAGACGGACGTGTGGACAATCGCATGGAAGATTGGTTGGGTGTAAGGACGGTCACTACGGCCAATTCAATATTATTTCACTTATTTCGAGCTGATCGTTAATCGGTGGACGAAAGCCGGAGTGCCAGAGAAAAACCACCTGGCCTTCCTTTGGGGAACTTGGTGTCTCACATGTGACCCGAACGAGGCCCGAACTACAGCGCTGAGAGACCTAATGATTACCAAACAGGCAACGGAGACCCATTTGTAAAATATGGTGACGTTGCGACTGACGTTTGACATAAACATACGATGGTCCTTCAATACATTTTGTCACTGGGGTTTTATTTCCTGAACGCTTCATTTAATATTGTTTCCCTAGTGCAGGCCCTCAAAGTCATCACTAAAACACGCCTATATAAATTTGGCCCCCTTGAACCCCACTTTTATATAGTAAAACTGGGGTTTAAGGGGGTATACATTATTATTCTTATTTCTGCTCAAAAACATATATTGTGGGTACTCGATAGAACCGCCTCGTTGAGGCGGTTCTATCGAGTCCCCACAATCTATGTTTTGGGCAGAAATAAGAAAAATATCACATTTTTTCATCTTGAAATTTCTAATTTTTGACCAAAAATTTGGAAATGTACTTGTATAGTTGTGTTTTCGTAATGGTACCCCCACCTCCTCTACCGAAACGCATTTTCGTAACCTTCGGATCCAATTTCTAAAAGCTGCTTGGTATTCTTCATTGGGTACCTGTTGGAGGCACTGATAAATAGAGAATACCAGGTTCGTGTCTTTTGATATCAAGTTTATCAGGCAAGGCTTTTAGAACGCTTGTAGAATCGCGAGGCTTGCCGAGCGATTCTACATGCGTTCTCAAAGCCGAGCCTGATAAACTTGATATCAAATGACACGAATCTGGTATTCTATTTATCAGTTAATACCATTGTACACTCTTACATTTTTGCCAATTTCCCTTGCAGTCCAGTTCTTAGAAGTGCAATGTCACGTTGACCTGATAAAGCTCATTTGTCCTGAGATAGCATATGTTTATCAAGTCAATGTGTAACAATGAAATTCATAGAGGGGGTAACTGATAAATCGCGCTGCCAAGTGCCCTTCTGGACTTATATTTCTTTCCAGAAAGCATTTCCTTGAGCCTTGGAAACAAGAAAAAGTCACATGGGCTCAGGTCAGGAGAACAGGGAGGATGATTTCCAACCTCGACCTTTTCAGCAGCCATATACGACCTCAGAACCCCAGACTTGTGAGAGGAGAATTTGCTATGGATCAGGTGCACCCCTGGCCAACCTTTGCTTGGACGATTCTTATTGTAGAACGCCTTGACTTTCTTTAGTACAATATTTTATAGAATCGTCCAGTGACTGTATGACCAGAAGGACAATCCACTTGACCGACTGACCCGTTAGAATTGAAGAAGATTGCATACAACATCTTCTTGGAGATGATGGTTTTCTTGGCAAAACAGGGACGCTTTTGATCTGTGCGCTTCTACTGTTTTTTTTTATCAGCTTTTCTCTGTGGCTCAAACATGTGCACCCAGGCTTCGTCACCCGTTAGCAAAATACAGTCGAACTTCAATGGCTCGAACACCTTTGGGACCATGAAAATGTTCGAGACAGGGGTAGTTCGAGCCACTGTGGGCTAATGCCAGGAGGCATAACGACATACTTAAGGACATCTTTTTCTGTGTTCTATAATGAAAAATGTATGCTGTGTGTACTCATTAGAATCGCCTCATCGAGGCGATTCTAATGAGCACACCCAGCATACATTTGCAAGATAAAAGACTAAAATCTGCTTAATCGACCTTATTTATAGAGGGTAACACATTTAGTAAACTAGTACTAATCTTCCATGTGGCCCTCTTTTCCTGGGTAGAACCAGTACTAAGCAATGTGGATAAAGTCTCTTGCTCAAGGAAACAACACTTGCCGCTCGTGGGGTTCGAACCCGGTACCTCTCGATCCCGAGGCCGATACTTTACCACTGCACCACAGCGCTCCAATTATCCCCCCCTTATTTCTAATGTAGAGGATTTCCTTAGGGGCTCAAGAATGGGTTCGACACATCCATGGTAAACGAGCCATCGGTGTTAGAGCCATCGAAGTTGAACTGTAGAAATAAATTAACTGGGGTGTCAGTTATTTTTTTTTCAATAGCTGTTGGGCACGTTTAAGGTGTTGCTTCTCTTGTTCTTCGGTGAGCAAATGGGGCACCCACCTAGCGCAAATTTTTCTCAAGCCCAAGTACTTTGTCAGAATGGTATGCACCCTGTCTTCTGATATACCAGTGCATTTAGCTATACCTTTCACTGACAGTCCCACATCTTCTTCGACAGCTGCTTTTACAGCAGCGATGGTTGCATTGGTGATGGAGGCAATGGGCCTACCAACACGAGTATCATTTTTGACCGATGATTTACCAGCTTTACAGATGTGCAAATTCGTTTCACTGACCGTTCCAAGGCGGTTCTTCTGTCGCGGTTTATTTTGTTATAGTTGGCCTTTGAGTGTGTGTGCCGCTTATATTTTTGTTTTGGATAATCAATTGGCAATTTTGTGGAAAAGCAACTGTCCTTTTGGCTTTCCGCTATTAAAGTTTCAATTTGGGTCTAGTTATTTCATATTTGTGTTTCTCTCCCTTCGGTTTTTCTGAGGGGGCTGTAGGTTAATTGTATCGATTCCTGATCATTGCTTTCACTTCTAACAAAAGCTTTGACCCACCTATATACTGTGCACTTTAAAATGGCAAGAGATGCCACACAATTCATCAAATATCTTACGTGAACCTATGTCAAGCCTAACACGGCATCTAATGTACACTGTAGCTGCGATTTTCAGCCTTTCCCTGCATTTTAAAATGTAACTCGCAAATTGGCCAGTGTATACGACTGCATGTATTTCAGTTTGACATAACTCGCATCACGAAAACACGCTTATATAAATTTGACCCCCTCATACCCCACTTTTATATAGTAAAACTGGGGTTTAAGGGGGTATACATTATTTTTCTTATTTCTTCTAAAAAGCATAGATTGTGGGTACTCGATAGAACCGCCTCGTTGAGGCGGTTCTATCGAGTCCCCGCAATCTATGTTTTGAGCCGAAATAAGAAAAATATCGCAATTTTTTCATCTTAAAATTTCTAATTTTTGGCCAAAAAATTGGCAATGTATTTGTATAGGCGTGTTTTCGTAATGGGTCATTATAAAAGCAATTTGCGCGAAATAAACTGTTATCGGTAGCTATTCGAAAGGCTATTCAAGTACAATGAAGAGTTATCAGAAATACAGACGATAACATTAGGATAACTCACCCGTGCGACATAGTGTATTTTTCACATCTCAAACATGGCTACTTTTCTGATGAAAACCCGTGATTTTTTTTTTATAAATGCTATAAACATAGGTTGTGGGTGCTCGTTAGAACCGCCCCATTGAGGCGGTTCTAACGAGTACCCATAACCTATGCCTTGGAGCAGAAATAAGAAAAATAATGTATACCCCGTAAACCCCAGTTTTCTCTGTATTAAGTGGGGTTTAGGGGGTCTTCATTTCACGGACTTGTTCTCGTGATGAAAATGCGGAAACCTATTTGTGACAAAACCTTTTGAAGGACCCTCGTAGATTCCGGTGCCTGTGAGGAAGCCTTAGTAAGAAGTTCAGCTTAGAAGACGACTCGTAATATTTGTTTCAGAGAAACTGAAAAAAGAACCGACAGAACACCATAGACTCCAACTGTTTCTATAATAAGATTTTTTTTTTCAGTGCTGTATATTTCCTTCCTTTTCGTATTCTTGTTCGGAATAAAATTGCACACATCGGACTCAATATTGAAAAAAAAAATAGCTGACAGGTATAGGATACAACTTTTTTTTTTATTTATTTATTTATTCATTTATTTATTTATTATATCCGCTTTTTGTTAAAAAAAACAAAAAACGGGTATATTAGTTTCGCTTGGGTGTACGTACGGACGTTCATCCGTCCGTCTTTCCGTCCATCTGTCCTTCCGTCTGCCACAATCCTTGTGAATCCAACTACTTTTTTTTTATTCTTGCCCCATGGTCACCATTTATTCATTTATTGACTCTAGGAACGAAATAAACAAAGTGGGGTTTGCAGGGGTAAACCCTATTTTTCTCATTTCAGCTCTAAAATAGAAATAAGAAAAATATGGAGGCGGTCTAAAGAGTACCCACAATCTATATTTTGAGCAGAAATAAGAAAAATATCACAATTTTTCATCTTAAAGTTTTCATTTTTTTTCTGTGATAAAGGTTACAATGTATCTGTTTAGGCGTGTTTTCGATATGATTTGTACGAAATTCAAGAACATGTAACAGTTATTTATATCCATGCTATTCTTGTCACTGTGACGTCATAAAGCTGTATTAAAAGGTCGGTTATCTATCAAATGTGGACTGAACTCGTAATCTGGGAGATAAGCAAAAGGTGGAGTCTTAGATACGAGCATTTTGCTTTTTTCCCCGTCCCTCACATTCATCTCCTCTACTGCTGTTCTCCCTTTCTTTGGGGGACAACACAAAATGACCCACGAGGGTTGACGGGTGTATAAATTCAACACAATCAATCAAAATCTGATTGGGTCCTGCGAGGAGATAACACTGGTTTATGTCGCATTCATCTTGGCATGTCCTGTAATTGCCTGATTATCATTCGGTCAGAGATGTAAGTGTATTTTCTTGTTCGATACTATTTTCTTTCCTCTTATAATTGATTTTGTCATTAGCCCATGTTTCCCAACTGGCGTTTCTGGGTGTTAGATCGAGGTTATTTATACATTACGCTAACACACCCGTGCGACATAGTGCATCTTTTCACATCTCCAAAATGGCTACTTTTCTCATGAAAATCGATGATATTTTTCTTATTTATAGAGCAAACATAGGCTGTGGGGGCTCGTTAGAACGGTTCTAACGAGTACCCACAACCTATGTCATGGAGTAAAAATAAGAAAAATAATGTTTACCCCCGTAAACCCCAGTTTTCTTTATACAAAGTGGGGTGTAAGGGGATGTTCATTTCACGGACTTGTTCACATGATGAAATACAGAAAAATTCCTATATTAAGACCACATTTGGGACTGTTCAAAAGTAGTCTTAAAGACTACTTTTGAACAGTCACAAAGGTGGTCCATGACCAGAGGACACTATGGGCAGAAATCACAAGGGTAAATTAAGTGAAGCCTACACAATCAGCAGTTTAAAGCAGAATTAGTCAGAATTTTAGGTGGTCTTAATAGCGAATTCCACTGTATTTAAAAAATTGCTTGACTTTTTGCAAGTAGTACAGGTAAAGATCAGAAGCGGCAGTTTGCGGCGTCTGATCTGGTCCACACTGGTAGCCAAAATCCCTTTTTAGGGGATTCTCGTCCACAAAAGTACTGGTAAACCGCATAGAAGGTTAAAACTTGCCGAGACAAAGTGTTGTGAGTCGGACTGCCCGATGCATATAAACCTTATATGTTTCATTGGGTGGCAGGGGTTGATATGACCTTTCATCTCAATGTGGGGTAAAAGCCCCACAACACTGGAATCAACGCCAATAAAGTGACCTAAATAGTGTTGAGGGGGACGTTAAACTGCAAATCAAACAAATCGTCTAACATCTCGAAAACACGCCTATTTAATTCTGACCCACTTGAATATGTTCTATAAAAGGGTTATCCTTTGGAAGCAAGGAATACACCACAGACGTGAAAAATATGGAGTGTACATGTTTTCTGGGCCTGACTAGCTAGTTCAGTAGACTAGTAACCCCACTTTAATATAGTAAAACTGGGGTTTACAGGGGTAAACCTTTTCTTTTTTTTCTGCCCTAAAATATAGATTGTGGGCACTCGTTAGAACCGCCTCGCCGAGGCGGTTCTAACGTGTACCCACAATCTATATTTTGAGCAGAAATAAGAAAAATATCACAATTTTTCATCAAAACATTTTCATTTTTGCACGCTAAAATTTACAATTTATTTGTATAGGCGTGTTTTCGTGATAAATGGGATACATAAGCCAACAGCTGTTCTTGTGAAGGTTTTTGAAGCTGTCTTTGCCGCCCCAGCTGGTACATGCACAATGCATTATCCGAAAAAAAAATATTCTGATGTCTGTTATCATTGTTTCTTTAATAAA
Organism: Lucinisca nassula; assembly: GCA_963580285.1. Classification (NCBI taxonomy): domain Eukaryota; kingdom Metazoa; phylum Mollusca; class Bivalvia; order Lucinida; family Lucinidae; genus Lucinisca; species Lucinisca nassula. Next base: position 144,528,153 of record OY757013.1, read on the forward strand.
GGAAAAGAATAAGAAGTATAGGACAAATTTATTGATGTGTTTTTGACTATGTTTATGTTGAGGTTTTACGTCCCCGCCACATTCTTTAGGTCGTTTTGGAAACGTTGCTTCCGATTTTGCGGGACGTTTACCCGTCACTGTGATGAAATGACATCTCAAGCCCAGCCGCCCAAAGACAGCGCAAGGCAGACACGCACCATTTTTCCTGAGTAAGCTCAGGCCTATAAGTGGTTTACATGCACCAGTACTCAAAAGTTCGGTTAGTTTCAGCTTTGCGCGGAAGCAGCTGACTTCGTTTTTTTTTTCTATCCCATTTCATTCGATTATGGATCCATCACTTTAACAAATCGATGCTTTCCACATCTTTGTAAACCTAAATTAAACTGGCACAAATAAGATGGAGAGGCCATGTTACCAGGATGTTGCCGGCCCCCGCCCATAAGGGCTTGAAGAAATATATGGGCTGCATGATGCTTCCACGCAGAGCTGAATCCGGCCCGCACACTAGTACTGGTAAACCGCTTAGAGGATCTAAGCCTGTCCAGGAACCGCGGTGCGAGGCGGACAGTCCATGCTAATAAACCCTATTGGTTGTATTGGGCGACAGGGCTTGAGATGTCATTTCATCTCAGTGTCGGGTAAAAGTCCCACAAATTGGAAGCAACGTCTCCAAAATGACCTATACAGTGTTGACGGGAACGTTAAACCTCAAATCAAACAAACAAAACCAGGATGTTTGATGTTTGATCCTCTATGGAGAATTAGAGACAAGGAAACGACCCCATGGTGGCCAAAAGAAGCGTTACAAGGACACTCTCAAAGCCTCCCTCAAGGATTTCAACATACCAACTGAGTCGTGAGAACACATTGCATGGGACCGAGCAAAGTGGCGAGGCCTAATTAAAAGGAGTGCTATTGAATATGCGGCAAAGCCGAATAGAAACGCACACAGCGCAAAGCCAGAGCTTCCTCTAACCTCTGTTGCTCTATCTGCAACAGACCGTTCAGCACTAGAATTGGTCTAATGCTTCATCTTTGAACACACAAACATTAGCATTTCTCGCATGTGATTATGACTGGTCATTGTCAAGAATGATAGACGAACCATCAAACCTAACTTTATACGGTCGAACTTAAATGGCCCAAACACCTTTGGGACCATGGATATTCATTCGAGAAATGGGTAGTTCGAGCAAGTAGATGCATCACGATAACAAACCCGTGAAACGAAGACACCCGTAAACCCCACTTTATATAAGAAAAGTGGAGTTTACGGGGGTATACATTATCTGCCCTATTTTTGCTCAAAACATAGATTGTGGGTACTCGTTAGAACCGCTTCATTGAGGCGGTTCTAACGAGCACCCTCAATCTATGTTGAAAACAGAAATAATAAAGATGTTATCATTTTTACCTTATATTTATCATTTTCTGACACCATGTTGATCGCAATTTTTTCTTACGGACTTGTTTTCAAAATGTTTATTCACAATGCCTGATCAGCGAACATACTGATTAGCATATTATATGAGACTATTTTTAAAATATGAAGTGTGTAATGAATAGAATGGCTTCTTTGAGGCGTTTCTAAATAGTTGCACAACATCCGTACATTTATTTTAAAGAGTAAGCACAACATTAATTTTCGGCCCCGCCCATTTGAGCACCAAGAAATAAATGGGCTGCATGATGCTTCCACGCAGAGCTGAATCCGACCGCACACGAGTACTGGTTACCCAACTTACAGGATCTAAGCCTGCCCAGGAAAAGCGGTGCGGGTCGGACCGTCCATGCTAATAAACCCTATTGGTTTCGTTTGGCAACAGGTCTTGAGAGGTCATTTCATGTCAATGTCGGGTAAATGTCCCACAAAATTGGAAGCAACGTCTCCCAAATGACCTACATGTATATAGTATTGACAGGGACGTTAAACATCAAATCAAACAAAACAGCATTAATTTTCAAGAAAAATAAGAACTAAGAAAATGGGGAGTAGGATTTTTCCCATCAGGTTAACAAGTCCGTGTAATGAATACCCATCTAAAGGCCACTATATAGATAAAATTGGGCCGGTTTCGGTAGCGCAGTCGGATGCGCGTGATCAGGAGGACGCGGGTTCGATACCTGCCGGGGTCGGCAACATTCTGTCGTGGAGATTGATCATGGAATCTTTTCTACGGTCATTCTCTCCCTTCCGCTGATTCAAAAAAGGCAGTTGTCAAGTTCTGGCGAAAGAATGTGCACTGTACTGGTTAACCGCTTACAGTGGCGATTTAGTTTTTGTTGTCCACGGAAACGGATGCAAAACTCTTTTCAACGATTTGAAAACGCAGCGTTTAGACCACGCTTAAACGATCGTTTACATTTTCAGCCAATCAGATCATCGTTTCTGAAACGTTTCAAGCGTTTCGTATATCAACCAATCACATTAGCGTTCGGAAAACGCTGTCATGGAAACCGTTTCTGGTTTCATATGTTTTTTTTCGTTAACCAATAAAAATCCCGCAGACTCACTTTATTGATAATAATAATAATGATAATTAATAATAATGAATAAAAATAATTATTATTATTATTATTATTATTATTTATTATTATTTTGATTATTTTTATTACGAAACAGAAAATAGATAAAAAATAATAGCGAAATGATTTTAAGGTGAAGAGGATCTCCTGCAATAAACAGGAAATTGTGTTTGACAGAAGCAAATGTTTCCGGATTCTGTAGCTCAGTCGGATGCGCGTTTAACTGTTGATCCAGATTCGCGGGTTCAGTGCTTGCCGGTGAAAAACAAACTACATAAGAACCTTTCATACATGGACAAAACATTAACCGAGAAGACTCTGTTTTCTATAGTTTTCGAATGCTTTTTGTGAGGGAATTTATTGTTCTCACCCATTACGTACGGCCGACATATTTTAGGAAACAACAACAACAAAAAAATAACAAATTTATACAATGAACTTGACATTTAACATGATTTTTCAGAAAATGTGATCTCAATAATTATCCGTCATCAAATTAACATTCGATGACAGATGTCTTCTTCAATCATCACGAAATCACGCCTTTATAAGTTTGACTCTCTTAAAACCACTTTTGTATTGAAAAACTTGGCTTGACAGGGTTAATTATTTTACATTATTTCTACTCAAATATAGACTGTGGGTAAACGTTAAACCCGCATCGCCAAGGCGATTCTAACGAGTACCAACAATCTCTGTTTTGAGTAGAAATTTGGACAAAAATATCAGAACTTTTATCCCAAAATTTACAATTTTGTTGTAGAGTAGAAGTTTTCAATTTATTTGATTAGGCTTGTTTTCGTAATGGAACAAAAATAAATTGTATTAATATTTTTTCTTCTTTAATATTTCGGCGGTGAAAATATTTCATTTATAATTTTATAATATACTAAGCCGCGAAATCGATTTATATCTGAAACAAATAAAAATCATCGCTTCACCTCATTACAAAAACACGCACTTTTGTATTTTGAAAATTTTACCAAAAATCTAAGAAAAGTATTATATTTTTATATTTCTGCTCAAAGCATAGATTGTGAGAACTCGTTAGAGTCGCCTCGGTGAGGCGGTTCTAACTAGTAACCACCATCTATGTTATAAGCAGAATTAAGAAGAAATATCACAATAACACACCCGTGCGACATAGTGGATATTTTTTTTTTCAGATCTCCAAAATGGCTACTTTTCTAATGAAAATCCTTGATATTTTTCTTTTATGCTGCAAATATAGGTTGTGGGTGCTCGTTAGAACCGCCTCAATGCAAAGGTTCTAACGAGCACCCACAACCTATGTCTTGGAGCAGTAATAAGAAAAAATAATGTATACCCCCGTTCACCCCCATTGTCTCGATATAAAGTGAGGTTTAAGGGGGTGTTCATTTCACGGACCTTTTCACGCGATGATGTACACCCATGTAAATTCCAGTTATATGATATAAAGGTTTGGTATAAGGGCTCAAAATAATATAGGCTTGTTTTCATGATGTCGTGAAAACACGGTATGATCATATTGTGACCAATAAATATGATTGCGATATCTTCACAGTGGCAGCCCGGACTACTTTTCATTTTTCATAAATGCCAAACAAATTTTGTCTAAAACATCAGAATTTTCACTCAAGCTTCGCACTCGTGAAAATTTTTATATTTTGAATTTACGCCACCTTAAGCACTATTTTATTTTTGAGGCATTGATTCCAATTTTGAGTGTGTGTGTGTGTGTGTGTGTGTATGTGTGTGTGTGTGTGTGTGTGTGTGTGTGTGTGTGTTTACCATACATTGAGATGAAATGACATCTCAAGCCCTGTCGCCCAAACAAACAAAAATGGTTTCTATGTAGGGACGGCCAGCCTCGAACCACTTCGGGGGTTTTTCACATTTCAGTACTGGTCATTGAAGAAATATATGGGCTGCATGATTCTCCCACGCAGAGCTGAATCCGGCCCGCACACTAGTACCGGTAAACCACTTAGAGGATCTAAGCCTGTCCAGGAACCACGGTGCGAGGCGGACCGCCCGTGCTAATAAATTCTATTGGTTTCATTGGGTGACAGGGCTTGAGATGTCATTTCATCTCAATGTCGGGTAAAAGTCCCACAAAATTGGAAGCAACGTCTCCAAAATGACATTTACAGTGTTGACGGGGACGTTAAACCTCAAATCAAACAAACAAATCAGTACTGGTCACGAACAGACTCAGTAAAACCGAGTCTGCTATTTTCGTTTATTTCGAGTACGAGCATTCTGACATGCAGAACTCTAGTTAAATGTGAGGTTAAGGTGTAGTGATTCGAATTGCCTCGGTGAGGCAAAACCTATTAATATTCACATCATTTTTTTTCGGAGAAATGAAGATGTTTATCCTAAATTGTCATCAACTACTCTCCAACCCCACCCCCCAACCCACCCCCAACCCCCCAACCCCACCCCCCTCCCCCTACACACACACACACTCTCTTCACCGTCTATGACATATGATAATTCTCGTGCTGTTCATAGAGGCGGATCTAACGTGGAGCCTCAATACGGTTTGTGCGTTGTTTTTGTGGAAATCATGACTTGTGTAAAGTCGATAGCAACGCCTTAATAACACAGATTATGAGTGCTCTTTAGCATCCTGCATCGTTGAGATAAAGGTTGGGGGTTACAGGGATCTACAATATTTTCTTTATTTTTGCTAATTTAGAAATTAAAACATAGATTGTGGGTACTCGATATCGAACACCAAACACAATGTTTGATAAAATATCAAACAAATATCATTGTTTTTTTATCGTCGGAAAACTGTCCGTTTTTTTTTTTTTTTTTGGTTTTTGTTTTATTAACTACATCAACCAGTCTGATACCATTATGTCCACTAACATTTTTAGGATGCAAAATTGTCACATTTTCCAGAGATTGCAAGTTCTGGTAAAACTGCATCAATCAGACGGTCCTAACGAGTGCCCACAATCTATGTTTTTGGAAAAGTAGTAAGAATATTGCCCGGCTGGCAGAACTTGGGACCCCTGATCACCAGCTAGACGCGCATCAGACTGAGCTACAGATCCTCGAATTAATGTCGACCGACCGGCAGCTACCAAACCCGCGACACCTGATCAACATTCAGACGTACATCAGACTGTACTACAGGTCCCCGAATTAACATTGTCCGACCGGCAGCTACCGAACCCGCGACACCTGATCAAAAGTCAGACGTACATCAGACTGTACTACAGGTCCCCGAATTAACGTTGTCCGACCGGCAGGTACCAACCGGCGACTCCTGATCACAAGCAAGACGCACACCAGACTGTGCGACAGATCCACGAATTAATGTTGCCCGACCAGCGGGTACCGAACCCGCAACATCTGATCGCCAGTCAGATGCGCATCAGACTGTGCTACAGACCCACGAATTAATGTTGCCCGGTCGGCAGGTACCGAACTCGCAACCTGTAATCACCAGTCAGATGCGCATCAGACTGCTACAGACCCACGAATTAATGTTGCCTGGCCGGCAGGTACCGAACTCGCAACCTCTAATCACCAGTCAGACGCGCGTCAGACTACTACAGACCCACGAATTAATGTTGCCCGGCCGGCAGGTACCGAACTCGCAAACCCTGATCACCAGTCAGACGCGCATCAGACTATGCTTCCGAGGCCTGCATAAAGCAAGTGTTCCAGTTTGTTTTAGGGAAAACTAATATCAGAGTGCGTATTCCTAGGCTTTCGCATGCTTCGCTGTTACCGTCCAGTCAACTATATTAAGGTCATATCGAGCCGGCCAGTCAGTTTCTAAGCCACTTATTGTTTCCTGGACCAACACCATTTGATCAGCACATTACACATTATATCACCAGAAAATTCCATCTTTAGAATCGGTGGAAGCGAGGGATATTTCAGGATCAATCACCACGAAAGAGGTTTACTGGGCCCATCGGGGATAGAACCCACTGCTCTGTGATCATCAGACCGGGTCACCGAGACCGACCACATGCAATGGTTCCCTAGTAGAATGTGTATATATGTGCGTAGTTTAGGCTTTATCCTCGCTGGTCATACATGATGATGATGATGATGATGACGATGATGATGATGATGATGATGATGATGATGATGATACGTACGTCATATATGATGATGATGATGATGATGATGATGATGATGATGACGGGTGGTCACACATGATGATGATGATGATGATGATGATGATGATGATGATGATGATGATGATGATGACGATGATACGTACGTCATATATGTTTACCACTGCGAGTTGCATATGCGAATGATTTAACACACTCCCCCCCCCCCCGCCACACACACACGTGGGGTGTTGTGTAGTTTAAAAATATTATTAAAACATGGTGTATTTTGATTTTATAATACATTAATATTCAACTCAACAACGTTACTATGCTGGTTATTTCCTGCTCATTTTTCCCACAAACGTATTGATGAGGAACTTGTATATTGAACAAGGCAGCTCTTTGATATCGGATTACACGGGGCGGTATTCAGAAGATGTGCGGTTACCTGCAGGGCATTAGGTTAGCAGCGGAATGACAGGTACATACTGAGACGCGCCACGGCAAAATAAACCTATAGGGAAATGTCGGTATTTGTGTTGTCCGATTTCGATAAAGTGTTTTTTCCGTTGTACTAAATGTTTTATTTATTTATTTATCTATTTATTTATTTATTTATTTATTTATATTTATTTATTTGTCGCCGCAATTTTATTGTCACCCGAGTGCTAAAAGTTCAACTGTCACATCATTAGAACGTAGTTTTCAGATGAAAAGTAATGTTTTCATCTCAATCCAAATTTAGATTGTAGGTGTTCGTTACAAACGCCCCAGTGAGACAGATTTAAGGAGTGGCCACAAACTACGTTTATGGGCAGAAAAATGAAAAAATAATGTATATTTCTGTAAATTCCAATTTACTATATAAAGTGCGCGACCGCGTGTGTGTGTTATTTCCTTACATGCTTTTTTATTATCTTCACTTGTCACTATTTCACCCAATTAGGGTCTACACTATTTCCATATACATGTACATCCACATGATGAGTGTCATTATTATTATTGTTAATATTATTATTATTATTATTATTATTATTATTACTGAATCCGACAGAAAACAAAATCGGGAATGCCATACGTTATATAGCGTATGTCCAGCGTTATATTTTCCAAAAAGTTGATTGAGGGCAAAAATCGAAAATAGCTTAACAGCTTGGACTGGGATAGTCTTTGAAACCGGATTACGTAAGATGTGCATTGTTTGTTTGTTTGATTTGAGGTTTAACGTCCCCGTCCACACTGTAAAGGTCATTTTGGAGACGTTGCTTCCAATTTTGTGGGACTTTTACCCGACATTAAGATGAAATGACATCTCAAGCCCTGTCGCCCAATGAAACCAATAGGGTTTATTAGCATGGACGGTCCGCCTCGCACTGCTGTTCCTGACATGCTTAGGTCCCCTAAGCGGTTACCAGTACTAGTATGCGGGCTGGATTCAGCTCTGCGTTGAAGCATCATGCAGCCCATACATTTCTTCAAGCATAGAGCGAATTGACAAGTACACAGAATGAAGAGTCGAACTACGTACTTTGCCGCGTCACAGTATAACGAACAAACGTCGTTACTTTGATTCTTTCTTCTATTTCGAAAAACTGAGCGTTTACTTTTTCTGTGGTATTAATTTATTTATTGCTAATTTGGATACACTTACCAAACACACTCGATGGATGAAATTGCTTCTTTCATTTAATCTGGCCCCTAAGTAATAAAAATGTTTCATGCTCAACTATGCTGAGCATGAAATCGATAATACTCGCAAATATAACAGTAATGGGACCAAACATATAATGTCTGTGCTCGTTACAACCATTCAATGGAGGCGGATCTAACGAGTACCCACAATCCACGCTTTTGAGGAGAAATATTTTAGCAATGTATATAACTGTTAACCCATTTGTCTTCATCTTTCATTACGATCAAACATCTGTGTGACATAGGGCATTTTTAGCATGTTTACTGATGAACATCTGTGATACTATTCTTATGCATATTCAAAAGATAGGCTGATGGTGCTCGTTCGAACCGGTTCATTGAGGCGGTGCTAATGAGTACCCACGACCGATGTCTTTGAACAGAAATAAGAAAAAACAATCAATCGATCAATATTCAAACGATATGCTGATGGTGCTCGTCCGAACTGGTTCATTGAGGCGGTGCCAATGTGCACCCACGACCGACGTCTTTGATTTGTTTGTTTGATTTGAGGTTTAACGTCCCCATCAACACTGTAAAGGTCATTTTTAAGACGTTGCTTCCAATTTTGTGGGACTTTTACCCGACGTTGAGATGAAATGACATCTCAAGCCCTGCCGCCCAATGAAACCAATAGGGTTTATAAGCATGGACGGTCCGACACTCACACCGCTTTGCCTGGGCAGGCTTAGATCCTCTAAGCAGTTTACCAGTACTCGTGTTTGGGTCGGATTCAGCTCCTCGTGGAAGCATCATGCAGCCCATATATTTCTTCAAGCCCCGATGGGCGGGGCCGTACCGTCGTCTTTGAACAGAAATAAGAAAGATAATCAAACAATCAATCAATCAATCAATCAAATTTTATTCGCTTAAGCTTATGCAGTTCATCATGGTAAAACATATATAGACAGACAAATAAGTGAAGAATAGCATAAAAGTGAATTACTGGATGGGGCATTGTCTTACACAATACAATGTAAATGGCTACATGTCGGCGACATACCTGTTAGAAGCTACCAAATCCCAGCAAGTTAACGTCGCACGAGCGTCAAAACAAGATGTTCCATCGACGCCCATGCGACGCCGACTGTACGTCGTTTATTTGTTTGTTTGATTTGGGGTTTTACGTCCCCGTCAACACTGTGTAGGTCATTTTGGAGACGTTGTTCCGATATTGTGGGACTTATACCCGACATTGAGACATGACATCTCAAGCCCTGCCGCCTAATAAATCCAATATGGTTTATATGCATGGACGGTCCAACTCGCACCACTTTTCCTTGGCACGCTTAGTACTCACGTGCGGTTGGTTTCAGCTCTGTGTGGAAGCATCATGCAGCCATCTGTTTCTTCAAGCCCCAATGGGCGGGGCTGGACTAGACGTCGTATGGATGCTAGGTCACCTACGATACAGGTATGTGACTTCTGTGGTTGCTAAGATTTTGGACAAGGTCTGCCGGCATGTCAGCAGACAATAATAATAATAATAATGAATTCCCCCGTCAACCCCAGTTTTTTCTTGATAAAGTGGGGTCTAATGGGGATCTTATGTTTCTTTCCTTTTTATCTATTCATGTATGTCATGAGCATGGCCATAAGGGATATTTTAGTCTGTTATATTACTTCATGCAACAAACACTCACGTAAACCTTCCTTAAGCGCAAATTTGGGGTTTACAGTCATGAATATCCGCCACCGTTTTTTTAAACACACACACACACACACACACACACACACACACACACACACACACACACACACACACATGTTAACAGCCGCGATTTGGACAAATCGCCAATGTCAGATTATTTTCTTAAGATCATCATGAAAAGTGCATATATAATGTTGACCCCCTTGAACCCCATTTTCATAAAGTACAACTGGGGCTAACGGTTTCCTATTCCTGCTCGAAGCGGTTCTAACGAGGACCAGCAATCTATGTTAAGGTTCACGTTCGGTGAAGATCAGCAATCCATGTTTAGAGCAGAAAAATGCAAAATATCGGATGTTTTGTCAGAAAATTTTCAATTTTTGGTGACAAAACTTTCAATTTATTTGAATAGGCGTGTTTTCGTAAAGTACCGTTGAAGATGAAATCTCCAAAATAGTTATTCTTAGTTTCGAGTGAAAACTTATCATTTTAATGCTCGGAACATAGATTCAACAAAGCTCGTTATAACCGCCGTGTACTTTGTTTTTCAAAAAAGTTGGGTTGCAGGGGTATTAATTAACAAATACTGATTAACGCGTTCTATTTCATAATTCGCTTTAGGAAAATAGAGGCACGATACAAGCTGCATTCTTCCATAATATTCAGACGAAAAATAAAAATAATAAAAAAATAATTATCATTCGCGCTTATATCTGCATCAAACCATTATGATTACGCTCTCGTGCGCTAAATATCTCTAAAACTAACGTTTCTCAGATGCAAATGTTGTTTTTTTTTTAATTCTGCCATATTTAGAGATTTATGACTGCTCATTAGAACCACCTTGGTAATACGGTTTTAACGAGTATCCGCAATCTATGTTTTAGAACAAAAATAAAAAAAAATAATGAATTCCCCGTAAATCCCATTTTCTCAAAAAAAAAAGCTCATTAGAACCGCCCTGTCCAGACAGTTTTAAGGAGTACCCGTAATCTATATTTTCTGGAGCAAAAATAAGGAAAAAATGAAAACCTCGTAAACCCAATGTGCTCTATATACTGTGGGGATTAGAGGGGCCTTCTATTCACGGACTTGTTATCTTGATGCATGAGCTGTAGGGTGCTTGTTAAAACCGCTTCAACAAATCGGTTCAAACAAACACTCACATTCAGTGCTCTTGAGATAATGTGGGATCCAGTTGGACATGTTGGAGTGTTTATTTAACGGACTTTTTGTTGAGGTGATGATGAATAATTTAGAAATTCTGAATTAACATATAACAAATATCGACTAATGTATAACAGTTTCCGAAAAGCAAATATTACACACGCGTGTAAACACATTACCTGGCGTTGCATGGCAACGTAAGTGAAGTGTGGTCAGTGACAAATCTCGCCAATACTATTATATGACCCTAATGTCTTGGAAAATACGGCCATCTGTAATTGCCAGAATATACAGGGATTCTAATAATCTTGGCCTCAGTGTGGCACAAATATTTCCTTAACATTTAAACAAACAAAGAACATTTCTCAGCTAATGCATTTTCTTAACCCGTATTTGACAAAGATGGAATCTCCCACCTAGTAAGTTTGGATTGGTCCATTTCCAATTATTGGGCTGCCAGGTTTGTTTTATTAGCGACACATTTTGCAACAATGTTTGTACTTTCAGCAAACAGTGTAGAACCAGGTCCGACGTCGCGTTTTGTGGCGTCTGATCTGGGTCTGCACTATTTGCCAATGTCCCACAAAAGGGCCGCTAGGCATATATGGGTTAAATCTTCGATACACTTATTTGTTTGTATTTCTTTCTTTCTTTTTGGTTCTTTTGTTTTTAGAAAAAAATGCATAAAGGTTTTTAGGATGAACGGATTGTCTGAAAATTTATCATGCATTAAGCTGGGGTATTATCCATGTCATTCTCGATTGTTCTTTATAAATGTATAGTTTTGTTAAGATTGTTCTTTGTACTCCGTATTTAAAGTCAATGATCATGTCATTTCTTAAGCAATGGCATACATGTACTTACAGAATATTCATTTTTTTTCTCAAATATAACTTTAATTTTAAATGACGCGATTGTAGTGAATATATATGTTAAGCTGTTAAAGATAATCGTATATAAACATTCACATGTATTTAAGTCAACTAAAGCGATTGCGCATGCGCGCTAAATGCATAAATTCGATTGGCTCAGTCATCAAACGGTTTCAAACGGTCAAACTATTGGCCAAAACGGGAAAGCGTTTTCAATAGCGTTTTTATCTTTTCAGAGCGCATGCGCAAATTTACTGTTTGTCTGAAACGATTCGCCTTGACTTTTGATTGGTCAAAACGATATGAAACGCTCGAACCGTTGTCGAAACGCAAACGTTTTGCAACGGTTTCAAAACGGACCCTAAACGCAAAAACGGGTAGGTCTAACGTTATCGCCACTGTACGTATAAAAGCATGCCCAGAAAAAGTGTAGATAAGTAAACTGACCGGCTCAAAATGACCTAAAATAGCGTTGAGTGGGCCGTTAAACTCCAATACAAACAAAAATAGATAAAACTGAGTTTACAGGGGTATAAATTCTTTTGCTTATTCCTGATCCCAGACATAGGTTGTGGGTACTCGTTAGAACCGCCTCAATGAGGCGGTTCTAACGAGCACCTTCAACCTATGTTTGGAGTATAAATAAGAAAAATATCGCAAAGCAGCCCATTCGGAGATATGAAAGAATGCACCATATCACATGGATGTCTTGTCACACAGATGTGGTATCGTAATGCCGATAATCTGGTTTCGCCTGAATCTTCTGAGCACAGGTTGTATTGTAGGCGTCGATTATTTACAGAGTTCTACATTGAAAGTAATTACCTTAATATCATGTAATTTGAGTCCAATCATAAGCAATTACTGCAGCTTGAATTACATTAATGACTTAGTCTGGGTCCCGACATACCGACCTTTAAGAACAAAGACTCCAACACACTGAGCCGTGTCACTGACAACCGGCATTTCACTATTCATTGCGTTAACAAACCCGTGCAACATAGTGCACTTGTTCACATCTCGAAAATGGCTACTTTTCTGACGAAAATCGATGATATTTTCCATATTTATAAAGCAAACATAGGTTGTGGGTGCTCGCACCCACAACCTATGTCTAGGAGCAGAAATAAGGAAAATAATATAGACCCCCGTAAACCCCTGTTTTCTCGATATAAAGTGGGGTGTAAGGGTGTGTTCATTTCACGGACTTGTTAGCGTGATGAAGATGACTAAATTTAAAACTAGTTCTTCTTTAAATATTCACAAGCATGTGTCGATAAATGTAGCAAACCAGTGCTTCAGCTGAAGTGCACGACCCGCCGGATGCTTTTAGCTTTATGAGTGTTACCATATATGGGTATGGCGGCCATTTTGGTCATGTGACCTGGACCTAAAACGGTTCCCCCAATAAATGCGCCTTATCGTAAGGAGCAAAACTATATCTTATAATTTAGTACTGTATTCTGAATCGTTTGCAGGATAAAATGCATTCTCACTTTTCCAATACAAAAGCATATGTGTCAAAGTTTGACCTAGGCACAAAGAAGGTCAAGGTCAACCCAGGGTCACCATTTTAGCAATTTATGATGGACCTACGTCCCAGATGCTATTTATCAAGTTTCGTGGAAATCTGCCCAGTGGTTCTGGAGAAGACTATTTTTGAAGGGTTTTTACCATATATGGCTAGGCGGCCATTTTGGTCATGTGACCTGGACCCCATGAGCAAATTTTGGTTTCCTCCATCCCATAGAGGCTCCATATGAAATTTGACTTCAATCGGCCCAAGGGTTTCCGAGGAGAAGCAGTTCGAAAATTTTTCACATTTTTCGCCTCGGCGAGGCTATACTAAATGGAATGTAATGTTTCTCAAGTTCATTGGTTAGATCTCATTGATATCTATCAGTATGCCAAAAATTGTTTAAATATTCCAAGTGGTTAAGTCACTATCACCAATTTTCACAAACGGGTTACGGACGGACAGACAGACAATATATGGCTTGGCGGCCATTTTTGTCATGTGACCTGGACCCCATGAGCAAATTTTTGTTTCCACCATCCCATAGAGGCTTCATATGAAATTTGATTTCAATCGGCCCAACGGTTTCCGAGGAGAAGCAGTTCGAAAATTTTCACATTTTTCGCCTCGACGAGGCTATACTAAATGGAATGTAATATTTCTCAAGTTCATTGGTTAGATCTCATTGATATCTATCAGTATGCCAAAAATTGTTAAAATATTCCAAGCGGTTAAGTCACTATCACCAATTTGCACAAACGGGTTAAGGACGGACAGACTGACAGACTGACCGAATGACAGAATGACACGGTGATTTTAGGGCACTCTTAGAAATCAACCGACTTCAGTCGGTTGCTTTTTCTGCGGGTCGTGCAATATACGTTAAAATGGTTCTTGACAAACGTTTTTCAATAGCCAATAAACGTTAAGGGGTTTTCGTTTTCTTCTTTTCGTACCCTTGTGCCCTCTAGTAAGAGACCACCTTTGAGACGGTTCAAAGACATTCCATTTCCAATGATGGTCTGACTACAGGAATGAATATTACTGTATTTGGATAACCTAATATAGCCTGGGACATATTTATATTTGAATCACCCAGATATATCTTGGGGCAGGATTATATTTGGATCACCTGATATAGCTTGGTTTGGATAACCAGATATAGCTATGGACAGGTTTATATTTGGATCACCTGATATAGATTGGTTTGAATAACCAGATATTGCTTGAGACAGGTTTATATTTGGATCACCTGATATAACTCGGGACAGATTTATATTTGGATCACCTGATGCAGCTTGGGGCAGGTTTAAATTTTGATCACCTGATATAGCTTGGACAGGTTAATATTTGGATCACCTGATATAGCTTGGTTTGTATAACCTGATATAGCTTGGGACAGGTTTATATTTGGATCACCTGAAATAGATTGGTTTGGATAACCAAATATTGTTTGGGACAGGTTTATAGTTGGATCACTTGATAATGCTTGGGCAGGTTTATATTTGGATCACCTGATAATGCTTGTGGCAGGTTTATATTTGGATCACCTGATATAGCTAGAGACAGTTTATATTTGGAGCACCCGTATATAGCTTGGCACAGGTTTATATTTGGATTACGCAGATATAACTTGGGATAGGTTTATATTTCGATCACCTGATATAGCTTGGGACAGGTATAAATTTCGATCACCTAGATACAGCCTTGGACAGGTTTATTTTTGGATCACCCAGATATAGCTTGGGGACAGGTTTATATTTGAATCATTTGATGTAGCTTGGTTTGGATAACCAGATATAGCTTGGGACAGATTTATGTTTGGATCACCTGATATAGCTTGGGACAGGTTTATATTTGGATCACCTGATAAAGCCTAGGACAGGTTTATATTTGGATCACCTGATATAGCTTGGGAAATGTTTATATTTGGATCACCTGATATAGATTGGTTTGGATAACCAAATATTGCTTGGGACAGGTTTAGAGTCGGATCACTTGATAATGCTTGGGGCAGGTTTATATTTGGATCACCTGATATACCTTGGGACAGGTTTATATTTGGATCACCTGATATAGCCTAGGATAGGTTTATATTTGGATCACCTGATATACCTTGGGACAGGTTTATATTTGGATCACCTGATATAGCCTAGGATAGGTTTATATTTGGATCACCTGATATACCTTGGGACAGGTTTATATTTGGATCGTGATATAGCTTGGGACAGATTTACATTTTGATCACCTGATATAGCTTGAGACAGGTTTGTATTTGGATCACCTGATATAGATTGGTTTGGATAACCAGATATAGCTTTGGACTTGATAATGCTTGGGGCAGGTTTATATTTGGATCACCTGATATAGCTTGAGACAGGTTTATATTTGGATCACTTGATAAAGCTTGGGAGAGGTTTATACTTGGATCACCTAGATATAGCCTGGGGCAGGTTTATCTTTGGATCACCGAGATATAGCTTGGAGACAAGTTTTTATTTGGGTCACCTGATATAGCTTGGTTTGGATAACCAGATATAGCTTAGGACAGATTTATGTTTGGATCACCTGATACAGCTTGGTGAAGCCATTTTGTGGAAAAGTAACTGTCCGTTTGGCTTTCCGCTATTGATGTTTCCATTAGGGTCTGTTGTTTCATGCTTGTGTTATTTTCCCGTTGATGTCTCTGATGGGAGCAGTGGGTAAATTGTATCGATTCCTGATCATTGCCTCCACTTCTATTTTTTAGATTTGGATAACATGATATAGCTTGGGACAGGTTTATATTTGGATCACCTGATATAGCTTGGGACAGGTTTATATTTGGATCACCTGATATAGCTTGGGGCAGGTTTATATTTGGATCACCTGATATAGTTTGGGACAGGTTTATATTTGGATCACCTGATATAGCTTGGGACAGGTTTATATTTGGATCAACTGATATAGTTTGGGACAGGTTTATATTTGGATCACCTGATATAGATTGGTTTTGATAATCAGATATAGCAGGGGACAGGTTTATATTTGGATCACCTGATAATGCTTGTGGCCTCAGATTCTATGATGGCTCCAACGTAAAGGCTTATTGAGAATTAGATCTAATTCAATGTAATGTTGGTTGGTGCCTGATGCTCTGTCTCTGGTCGGGCCCATCGGAGTCTTACTGTTGGTTTTCTTTTGCTCCAGCATTTCAGTGGTTTCTTGCTGTCGAGTCCTCACCGTTGTCTCACCTCTGTGGTTCTTTGATTTTTTTGTGTTCACAGAGATGTTGCACTGATGAGTTAGGAGGCCTTCATGCGGACAGAACAAATTATTTGTCTAAATCGCGACGGAAGTAAGGGCGAGGATTGTGGCCACGTAAAATCGATTTAACCCCCCCCCCCCCCAGTGGAAATCATTCCACTGACCGTTCCAAGGCGGTTCTTCTGTGGTGGTTTATTTATGGTGTTGTTTGTTACTTACTGTGTGTATCACTTGTGTCTTTTTTATTTTGGATGGCCATATGGCCATTTTGTGGGAAAGTAACTGTCCTTATGGCCTTCCTTTGTTTAGGTTTCCATTATGGTCTGGTCGCTTAATGTTTGTGTTTCTTTCCCTTCGGTGTCTTTGATGGGTGGAGTAAGCTAATTGTATCGATTCCTGATCTTTGTTTTACTTCTACTTTTTATATTCGGATCACCTGATATAGCTAGAGACAGGTTAATATTTGGAGCACCCGTATATAGCTTGGGACAGGTTTATATTTGGATTACGCAGATATAACTTGGAACAGTTTTATATTTCGATCCCCTGATATAGCTTGGGACAGGTATAAGTTTCGATCACCTAGATGCAGCCTTGGACAGGTTTATCTTTGGATCAACCAGATATAGCTTGGGGACAGGTTTATATTTGGAACATTTGATGTAGCTTGGTTTTGATAACCAGATATAGCTTGGGACAGATTTATGTTTGGATCACCTGATAAGCTTGGTGCAGGTTTTTATTGGGATAACCTGATATAGCTTGGGACAAGTTTATATTTGGATCACCTGATATAGCTTGGGACAGGTTTATATTTGGATCACCTGATATAGCTTGGGACAGGTTTATATTTGGATCACCTGATATAGTTTGGGACAGGTTTATATTTGGATCACCTGATATAGCTTGGGACAGGTTTATATTTGGATCAACTGATATAGTTTGGGACAGGTTTATATTTGGATCACCTGATATAGATTGGTTTGGATAATCCGATATAGCCTAGGATAGGTTTATATTTGGATCACCTGATAATGCTTGGGGCAGGTTTATATTTGGATCACCTGATAATGCTTGGGGCAGGTTTATATTTGGATCGCCTAATATAGCTAACGGCATGTTTATATTTATTTCACCTGATATAGCTTGGGACAGGTTTATATTTGGATCACCTGATATAACTTGGGACTGGATTATATTTGGGATATCCTGAAAAAACCTTGGTTCGGATCACCCAGATATAGCCTAGGGCAGGTTATATTTGGAGCACCCATGTATAGCTTGGGACAGGTTTATATTTGGATCACCCAGATGTAGCTTGGGACAGGTTTATATTTAGATCACCTGATATAGGTTGGGACGGGTATATATTTCGATCACCTAGATATAGCCTGGGAAATGTTTATCTTTGGATCACCCAGATATAGCTTGGGGACAGGTTTATATTTGGATCACCCAGATATAGCTCGGGACAGGTTTATATTT
This sequence comes from Lucinisca nassula, assembly GCA_963580285.1. NCBI lineage: Eukaryota > Metazoa > Mollusca > Bivalvia > Lucinida > Lucinidae > Lucinisca > Lucinisca nassula. The sequence goes on from OY757013.1 coordinate 144,546,381, forward strand.
GGGTTACCTGATATAGTTTGGGACAGGTTTATATTTGGAACACCTTATATAGCCTGGGACAGGTTTATATTTGGATCACCTGATATAGCTTGGTTTGGATCAACCAGATATAGCCTGGGACAGGTTTTTTATGTTGAGCACCCATATATAGCTTGGGACAGGTTTAAATTTTGATCACCCAGATATAGCTTGGGACAGATTTATATTTCGATCCTCTGATATAGCTTGGTTTGGATAACCAGATAATGCTTGGGACAGTTTATATTTGGATCACCTGATAATGCTTGCGACCGGTTTATATTTGGATCACCTGATAAAGCTTGGTTTGGATAACCAGATACAGCTTGGGACAGGTTTATATTTGGGTCACTTGATAAAGCTTGGGATAGTTTTATATTTTGATCACCTGATATAGCTTTGGACAGGTTTATGTTTGGATCATCTAATAAAGCTTGTGACAGTTTTATTTTTGGATCACCTGAATTTGCTTGTGACCGATTTATATTTGGATCATCTGATATAGGTTGGGACGGGTTTATATTTGGATCACCTGATATAGGTTGGGACGGGTTTATATTTGGATCACCTGATATAGGTTGGGACGGGTTTATATTTGGATCATCTGATATAGGTTGGGACGGGTTTATATTTGGATCACCTGATATAGGTTGGGACGGGTTTATATTTGGATCACCTGATATAGGTTGGGACGGGTTTATATTTGGATCACCTGATATAGGTTGGGACGGGTTTATATTTGGATCATCTGATATAGGTTGGGACGGGTTTATATTTGGATCACCTGATATAGGTTGGGACGGGTTTATATTTGGATCACCTGATGTTTATATTTCGATCACCTTATGCAGTTTGAGACAGAATTATATTTTGGATAACCCAGATATTGCTTTGGACAGGTTTATATTTGGATCACCAGAAATAGCTTGGGACAGATTTATATTTGGATAATCTGTTATAGCTTAGGTGGGGTTTATATTTGGATCACATGATTTGGCTTGGGACAGGTTTACATTTGGATCACTTGATAAGATTGGGACAGGGTTACATTTGGATCACCTGATACAGCATGGGACAGATGACGTCTTCAGAATGAATGCCAGTACATCAGGTTATCTTAAATGAAACTAGAATTATTCGCGTACTCAACGTTTATACGATTTCGTTGATTACTGTTGATAGTTTACTACTACTCGACCCCGCCCATTGGGGCTTGGAGAACTAGATTGGGCTGCATGGTGCTTCCACGCAGAACTGAACCGACCGCACATGGGTACTGGTAAATCGCTTAGAAGGTCTTAGACTGCCCAACCGAAGTTATTGGAGACGGACCGTCAATGCATAATGGTTTCATTGGGTGACAGGGCTATAGGTGTCATTTCATCTCAAAGTCGGGTGAAAGCCGACAAAATTGGCAGCAACGTCCCAAAAATTACCTAAACAGTGTTGACGGGGACGATAAACCTCAATTCAAACAAACAAACTATTATATACTCATTTAACAAAAATCAAATAATTAAATTTAGGCCAGTAACCTGAGGTTTGTGGCAGTGTAAAATATTTTTTCTTATTCCTGTTCCAAGATATAGGTAGGCCCCGCCCATAGGGGCTTGAAGAAATATATGGGCTGTATGATGCTTCCACGCAGAGCTGAATCCGGCCCGCACACTAGTACTGGTAAACCGCTTAAAGGATCTAAGCCTGTCCAGGAACCGCGGTGCGAGGCGGACCGTCCATGCTAATAAACCCTATTGGTTTCATTGGGCGACAGGGCTTGCGATGTCATTTCATCTCAATGTCGGTTAAAGTCCCACAAAATTGGAAGCAACGTCTCCAAAATGACCTTTACAGTGTTGACGGGGACGTTAAACCTCAAATCAACCAACCAAGATATAGGATGTAGGTACTCGTGAGAACCGCCTCAATATTAATGAGGCGATTTTAACGAGCACCCACAACCTATGTTTGGAGTATAATTAAGAAAAATCTAACAACCATTTTGAAGATATGAAAGAATGCACTAGGTCTCACGGGGTGTGTAATCGTTATAAATATTTCTCAGACATCACGAAAACACGCCAATATAATTTTGCCCCCCTTGAACCCCACTTTTATATAGTGAAACTGAGGTTTGCTGGGGTATACTTTTTTTAATTCTGTTCTAATATGAGGCGGTTCTATCGAGTACCCACAATCTATATTTTGCACAGAAATAAAAATTATCATAATTTTCACCTTAAAATTTTCATTTTTTCGGCGATATAGGTTACAATGTATTTGTATATGTGTGGTTTCATAATGAAAAGACAAAAAAAAATGATACTAACCATCTTTAGCCACCGCGAAAATACATACATGTGAGACCTCCCTCATCAGGAGGGCGACTCCCTCTTTTCGATGTTAATTTTTGCGCAAACTAAGCCAAAAAATTGGAGTGTTCCTCATGTGAACTGAGAATTTCTTTCTTTCTTTCTACTGATACTGAATCGGTCACATTTGACCATTACCGCAGGTGTATATTGCATACACTTTCCTATATATTCTTTTCTTTTGTTAAGAATCTCTCTCATCAAATGAACAAATCTCCCTCATACAGTAAAAAAAAACGCTATCAATCACTTGTATGAAGATAACTGACCGGCCCAACATAGCCTTAGCTGTTGACTGGGCCATAAAACCACTGACATCACATTCCACCGAAAAGAAAAACGAATGCGAACGCGACATGGAGTAACATACAAATTTGAAACAAGGCATGCACCGCGCCACCGCCCATCGGGACTTAGAGAAATAGATTGGCATCACGAAAACACGGCTATATAATTTTGACCCCCATCGAGTCCCACTTTTATATAGTAAAACTGGGGTTTGCAGGGGTAAATTTTATTTTTCTTATTTCTGCTCTAAAATATAGATTGTTGGTACTCGTTAGAACCGCCTCCTCGATCCGGTTCTAACGAGTACCCACAATCTATATTTTGAGCAGAAATAAGGAAAATATCAGAATTTTTCATCCTAAAATTCACATTTTCCGGCGATAAAGGTGACAATGTAATTGTATAGGCGTTTTTTTCGTAATGACCGCCTCATTACAATAATAGGTCCTTGCGACACAGAGCATTCTTTCATATCTCCAAAAGTATTAATTTCCTGATGAAAATTCGTGATCTTTCTCTTATTTCTACTTTAAACATAGATTATGGGTGCTCGTTAGAACCGTCTCAATGAGGCGGTTCTAACGAGTACCCACAACCTATGTCTTGGAGCAGAAATAAAAAAAAAGAATAATGTCCCCGTGAATCTCGGTTTTCTCTATATAAAGCGGGGTTAAAGGGGGTGTACATTTCACAGACTTGTTCACGTGGTGTGGTGCTTCCACGCAGAGCTGAAGCCGACCGACCTTAAGGATCGGTAAACTGCTTAGAAGATATAAGCCTGCCTGCCCAGGAAAAGTGTTGCGAGTCGGACAGCTCCCTAAACCATCGCGGTTTCTATTGGCAGTAGTGCTTGTGATGTCATTTCATCTCAATGTCGTGTAAAAGTCCCGAAAAATCGGAAACAACGTTTCCCAAATGGCCTAAATAGTTTTGACGGGGGCGTAAAACATCAACACAAACAAACAAACAAGTTTAAACCCAACACACAAGTCTAATGGCTATCAAGTCTAACGGTAACAAATTGCAAGGGTACGATTGTCTTGACGGTCGGTCAGCGTTAAAACTACTGAAGTTCATGAAAATTCAACACCCTTTCAAAATGAAAGTTAACCCATCTATGACAATGGAAAAAGTCCCACCTTATATTTTTGAGAGGTCCGTTTCAATTGTAGGGGTGTCAGGTTTGTTTGAGGCAAGTTGTACTTTGAGCAAACAGTGTATGCCCAGATCAGATGCCGCGTTCTGCGGCATCTGATCTGTGCATACACTGTTTGACAATGTCCCCCAAAAAAGACCACTAGGCATATATGGGTTAAGGCATTGGTCAGGAATCAATACAATTACTGTACACACAAAATTCTAATGCACGTTCATACTATAGTTTATCAACGACCTTTGAGAGTTCAACATTCAAGCGTGACAAGCATATTCCATGTTTAAGGGGAAGCAGGTTTCAGATTTCTTTTTTCACAGGATTTTAAAATTATAAATACGTTTTTTGATAATGCCATTATGTAGAAGTCGTGACCAAGTGGTTAGTATGATGCAGTACGAATCTCAGTTAAACTATATCTCCCAATGTAAAATCCCAACTGAAGCCGACTTACCTAAAACACGGACTAGTCCAAAATTAAAAGTGCAGTCACGTCTCACTGCGTTTTGAAAGACTATAATAGCAAGCAATATCAAGTTGACTGGAACAGCAATATCAAGTTGACTGGAACGGCAACATACTTAATACATGTAAATCAAAGCACTGACAGCACTGGACGGTCCACCGTGTCTGAGTTTAGGCTGTAAAAAGGGTCCTGAACGGGGACTTAGATGGTTTCGTTTAACCCTTTTTGTACTGTATGTCAGCAGTATAGACCCTGATAAGACGCCGCGTTCTGTGGCGTCTTGTCTGAGTCTACACTGTTTGCCAAACTCAACAAATGAAAAAATTGAGATTGTGTATTGGAACACATAGCTGCGCTTTCATAAGTTTTTCTCTTCTTTCGCTAAGTTTCAGCTTTTTTTTTTTTTTTTTTTTTTTGTTTCGATAGCTTTGTTTTCTTTATGAAGTCGATCAGCTCCAGCAGTGAACTGTTGAGTACTAGCATTACGAAAATACGCCTATACAAATACAATGTAACCTTTATCACCGAAAAAATGAAAAATTTAAGATGAAAAATTGTGATATTTTTCTTATTTCTGCTCAAAATATAGATTGTGTGTACTCGTTAGATCCGCCTCATCGAGGCGGTTCTAACGAGTACCCACAATCTATATTTTAGAGCAGAAATAAGGAAAATAAGGTTTACCCCTGTAAATCCCAAGTTTACTATATAAAATTGGGGTTCAAGGGGTCAAAATTATACAGGCGTGTTTTCGTGATGGTCACAGTTTGGGGACTGACCGACAAACTGTGATTTTTATGCAACAATTTATATATTTCGATTCTAATACACTGAAAATCGGCAATAGCTTTGTTTCTCCCTTCGCAATTTTTATAAGAAATCCCGCCAAAATTATTGACTGTAAACATGCATTTAAGACTTCTTGTAAGGCCTTCGACGATACAAAACTAGAATTGTCAGAGGATCTGACTATAGCCCCGCTATAGCCCTGTCAGAGGAGAAAGACTCATGAATTAAAGGTAAAGACTTGTGAGAGGGTTAAATCCCTAACAAGGTACCTACGCCTTATAGACTTTTCGCGTTATTAGATCTGAAAAACAGTCTAAGTTAAAAAATAAGTTTTGGATAATGAAAAAAGCACATGCACATCTTCAGACCTATATGAAAACACCTGTTAAGTTTAAAAAGGATTGACCTAGAACTGTAAGAGGAGTTGTGGTCACAAGGTAGCTACTCCCTATACATTTTAACATTAGTAGATCTCAAAAATTGTGTAAGTTAAAAAAGGTGAAATAAGTGAAAAACATTATTTAAGGATAATGAAAAAAGAATATGCACATCTTCAAACCTATATGAAAACACCTGTAAAGTTTCAAAAGGATTGACCTAGAACTGTAAGAGGAGTTGTGGTCACAAGGTAGCTACTCCCTATACATTTTAACATTAGTAGATCTCAAAAATTGTGTAAGTTAAAAAAGGTGAAATAAGTGAAAAACATTATTTAAGGATAATGAAAAAAGAATATGCACATCTTCAAACCTATATGAAAACATTTGTAAAGTTTCAAAAGGATTGACCTAGAACCTTAAGAGGAGTTGCGGTAACAAGGTAGCTACTCCCTATACATTTTAACATTAGTAGATCTCAAAAATTGTCTAATTTAAAAAGGGGAAATAAGTAAAAAAAATATTTAAGGATTATGAAAAACGAATATGCACATCTTCAGACCTATATGAAAACACCTGTAAAGTTTCAAAAGGATTGACCTAGAACTGTAAGAGGAGTTGCGGTGACAAGGTAGCTACTCCCTATACATTTTAACATTAGTAGATCTCAAAAATTGTCTAAGTTAAAAAAGGTGAAATAAGTGAAAAAATTATTTAAGGATAATGAAAAAAGAATATGCACATCTTCAGACCTATATGAAAACACCTGTAAAGTTTCAAAAGGATTGACTTAGAACTGTAAGAGGAGTTGCGGTAACAAGGTAGCTACTCCCTATACATTTTAACATTAGTAGATCTCAAAAATTGTCTAAGTTAAAAAAGGTGAAATAAGTGAAAAAATTTCTTTAAGGATAATGAAAAAAGAATATGCACATCTTCAGACCTATATGAAAACACCTGTAAAGTTTCAAAAGGATTGACCTAGAACTGTAAGAGGAGTTGCGGTAACAAGGTACCCACTATCAAATATTACAGACAGACAGACCGACAGACAGACAGACAGACAGACAGGCAGACAGACAGACAGACAGACAGACAGACAGACAGACAGACAGACGGAATTCCGGACAAGCCAAATCCAATATAGCCCCCACTTTTTCAAAGCGGGGCTATAATGACGTTTCACTGTCTAAAATCAAAGAATCTACAAGTGGCGTCATCAAAAGATGGCTTTCGCGTCTCGCTCTTCCACCCAGTGATTTGTTGTAAAATAAATCATAGTTCCTTTCCACTACCTATATAGGCACGCTGTGTTAGAATTCTATTTTATATAAACCCCATATGATATATAGAGGATCTTACATGAGTGTTCATTTATTATTGAATTTATTAAACGAGTTGAGGGAAAGGGATAAAATGCGAGGCTTTGTCGAGCATTTTATCCTTTTTCCTCAACGAGTTTAATAAATTCAATAATACATGAGCACGAATGCAAGATTCTATTTATCATATGCCATTTAAAACGCATTTTATTCACGATTGTTTAGTAAACGCCATTAGTAAACGCGACGTCGTTAAGGGCGTCGTACATGTAACGCTATGGGACGCATCTAGCTATTTTGCATATTTAATCCACTAGTGGATTATCGAAAATATTACATGGCGTTATTACATTCTCAGACGCGACGTCATATGATAAAGCCGTGTAAACAGGAAAATTTGATTTTGAATTAAAATTTCATTCACTTACAGGAAATTCACACACCGTCGCTTTATATCTGGGAAATGTGTTAAGTCCAGTTACAAGTCCTCCCACGTCATGATAAAACAATCGGTTTAAACAAAGTCCCATCATTTGTAATGTGTATAAATCCAAGTAACATCTGGCGTACAGATTCAGTCACCACAAATTGGTGTCACAGCAATTACAAGATACATGATACTGAATGTATAATGTTTTGTGGAAAAAAATACATCAAAGGCAAATTACATTAATGATAGACGATAAATACTGTAGAAAAATAAAAAAGCAGAATTTGTGCGTTTAGTTGTCTGCAACAACTTAATACTCAAAATTCCTCGACACAGCCACAATCTTTGACATAGATGGTCAGGAAAAATATGAAATGAAGATAGGAAGACAGATTTTATACGGAAAAGCTCATTGATTACTTACAATTTGAACAAATGTTCATGACTTTGCTTTATACTCTGAAAGATTATTGACAACAGTTGTGGTATTATGACCATACACAAGATGTCGTGTATTTGTCAATATGTGAAATGCAGCGTGCTCAGCAGCTGTTTCAATGGATGGTTGGAATATGAAACTGTTCAATATGCACCGGGCGCATCAATATACAGTCGAACTTCAATGGCTCGAACAAGTTTGGGTCCATGAAAATCTGTTCGAGACAGGGGTAGTTCGAGCCACTGAAGGTTACCTCCAGGAGGCATAACGGGGTTAATGTTTTCGGATATTTTTTCGTTATTCCATAATAAAAATGTATGCTGTGTGTACTCATTAGAATCGCCTCGACGAGGCGATTCTAATGAGCACATACAGCATACATTTGCAAGATAAACGTCGAAAATCACCTTAATTGTCCCACACTACTTCTTTTATAGAGAAATTCCCTAGGGACCCAAAAACGGGTTGACTAAACCATGGTAAACGAGCCATCGGTGTTCGAGCCATCGAAATTTTACTGTATCAGGAAAATCAACGCACTGACAGTACTGGTGGGTCGGTCAAACCTAGAAGACGTGACTTTAACAAATTCTTGTGGCATAGTGCATTCTTTCTTATCCCTATCCTGACTCCCGCGGCTATACCGTAAAATTCCTTAAAATTCGGACACCTTAAGTACCTGCCGTAATTCTCCTAAAATTTAGACAAATTTGTTTCACGATGCATCAAAGAGTACAAAGGTGCAGACGGAATGGCAAACGGTGTAGATCCTGATCAGACTGCAGGTGGAGTCTGATCTGGATCTTCACTGTTTGATTCAGGAGCAGTCTGATCTTAATCTTAACTGTTTGCATATGGTTATCTGTCCCAATACTTAGGATCGTTAGGGCAGCTTACTAACAAAGATACACTACACACTGAACTCTTCTGTCTGCATACATCACTTCCCGTACCTGACTGAAACCCATAGTAATACTCAAAGTCAGTAATAAACCCTTTGCTAATAAACGATTGGGGCGTAGACATTAAAGACATAGGGTTTGACACGGAAGTACTGCCATTAGTTACCCACAATGCAGGTTGACATTTATATTTATGCAGCAAGTATAAGCTTTTAGAAGAAGAAAAATGCGACCCATAACAAGTATAAGTTTTCACACAAGAAGGAGGCCCACCGGCAGAGCTCCCGCACAGAATTGCTATCATATTTGTACAAACCCATATTTACTGCCATATTTGTACTGGTTAATACAAAATATGCATCTTTATACTCTCAACCACGCCTATCCTATCAGCTTCCCAGGAGCCTTCGGCTCTGGTAAGCTAAAAACCTTGCCTCACCGTTTGCAAAACATTGGGGTTACTTTTTAATTACTCTTCTATAAAGTGTAGGAAAGATGTCTACTCAACTTCTCCAACAGTTACCAAACATTACATTTGATACGATGTTACTGGCCTATTGAAATTGCACACGGGTCATTTTAAAGATGAAAAAGTACAAAATTACAGCATTTGCAACTTTGATAATTCAGACATTATACTTCAGTCGGCAGGATCCTGGGTGTAGATTTGTAAATAGAATTTAATTGTATAAAACACATTTCTGGGATATAAAACTAAAGTCGATTTTGTATCTTTTTGCCGCGTTTTTCGTTGGTAACTTCTTTATTTTTATTTTTGATCAACACAACCAGCGGGAAAGATGTAGAGTAGAGCTCCGCCAACTTCTCAAAAAGATTCCATGCCCCCAATTTATATGAGCAGAGCGGTAGTCAGATAGAGATTTCTGAAATTTCAAGCTTGCGTGATATTTTCTGTTCATCACGAAAACACACCTATATGATTTTGACCCCATTGAACCCCACTTTTATATAGTAAAACTGGGGTTTACAGGGGTAACTTATTTTTCTTATTTCTGCTCCAAAATATGGATATTGGGTACTCGTTAGAACCGCCTCGATGAGGCGGTTCTAACTACTAAAGTTTGACTATTTGTCGTCTGTTCAGTGCTTGACTGACGGATAATTATGTGAAACATTCCAACATCCTGCATGTAATCAATGTGTACATTCGAGAGTGAAATGTTTGGAGAAGTATTTTTTTAAAAACAACAAAAAAAAGATAAAGATTAACTGCATATGATCTGTATTGTCTTAACAAATGATTTGCCGACTAAAACCACGTATTTCATGTTTTTGACCATCTTCACTCTAATGATTTGTACAACGTCCCTTGAGTTGGACGCTACGTTGGCTGCACGGGATTTATCCATATATATATATATATATTGGCCAGTCATTTGGACTTAGTTTTTTTTATCGAAAAATTCCGAAATTGTAAACAAAATCCATCTGATTAGAGGCTGAGTCCTTAACGAGAAGTCCGCGGAGCTTCTCCTCCGCAATTTTCTCGCTGGATGTATTCGTCAAAACTCAAAAATAAAGAAGTTATCGCCGAAAACGCGGCAAAATATTAAAAAATCGACTTTCGACTTTCCCGTTTAAGCTGTGCTAAGCGTAGACCTAGCGTTTTGTAAAAGCTGTACTTGTTATTTCATTGTGACTAGATTAACAGTTAGACGGGAGCAAGTCTATCATATCCGGAAACCTATGATTTTAATGAAAATTACTTTTCTATACATCAAGCATAGAATGTAGTTGTCGTTTAAACAATATCATCGTGGCGATTCGAACGAGTACACACATTCTATGTCTTAGGACAGAAATAAGACCAAAATGTGTAAACCTATTACCTTCTTGCACACCAGACAAGGAAATCCGCGATTTTACCCTGGGATAGTAATTTATATTCTGACCCTGGTGTTCCGACCCCAAATCGAATAATCGCTTGTTTGATAAATGCACTGGTTGATTACGACCTTGTGTGCGCCGTCGTTAAGGTTGACGTCATGCACGATCCGTGACGTCACTTTATATTCCTGCAGTGTCAACACAATATGGCGGACGTTGGTAACCGAAGTGACTGCAGCATTGAAATTCCGCGCTAAGAAATGGAAGGTATGCAAGAAAAAGAATCCAATATGGATGTGAGGGATGGATAGAAAAATCCGTCCCTCGGGATCACTGTCCGGCATCACGAGGCTTTTCAATCCACCCCTCACACCCATACAAGATTCTTATAATCTAAACAACAATTTTCTCGAAAAAAGTGGATTCACAGGGGTGTTCATTACACGGACTTGTAAGCATGATAAACATCTGTTTGACCAGCAAAGTTTCAGACCATGCGTCTACAAATCACGTGAACAAGTCCTTGAAATGAACACCCCCTAATTCCCACTTTATATAGAATTAAAACTTGGGTTTACGGGTTATATATTTAATTTTCTTATTTCTGGTCAAAGACGTAGGTTTTGGGTGTTCGTTGTGCGTACGCGCGAGGCGGTTGTAACGAGTACCCACAACCTACGTTTGCAGTATAATAAGAAAAATAACACGGATTTTCATTTGAAAAGTATCCATTTTGGAGATGTGGAAAAATGCACTGTCGCACGGGCGTGTAATCTGAGAATATGCATTTTTTCAAGATTAATCTTTGGGCTGTTGAAAGAGAAGGCTGGCTCGATACACTGGCTCGATATACAAGGACAAATCTAAATCATTATACAGACAAAGCCAGATGTGAAATTTAAACTCATAATTACCCCTCAAGTCAATGCATTTATTCCAGCGATAACCGGAAGAACTTTTTTCTTGGCGGTAAAGACATACCTCAATATTTCTCTAATGGCGTCCTCACCTCTGTCAAATATATTCTATAAAAAGTCTACCTTAGCAAGGAAGGGCTACAACACAGCACTGAAAAATGTCAAGTGTACATTTTTCCGGACCAGACTACCTAGTTTCAGCAATCATCAGCGATCCTAAGTTATTTTTTTATAGATCCGTAGTGGAATCGATCACCCCAAAGGACTAGAAAATATAACCTAAATTCTGATGAAACTTCCTATTCGCTTAAAGCTCAGAGGATGCCACCAACGCAGGCAAATACGGGTAGTGAGACAGGATTTTGACACCACCTACGGCAACTTGTGAGACGTGGACAGGCGCATTGTTCTGGAGGAAGGGGATATCTGCACTTTTAGCTCTTCCCTCCGTAATTTTCTTTTTCGTTTGCCTTAACCCATTAGCAACAGCACTGATCGTATGACATATCTGAAGTAATCTATCGTGACATAAACTCCTACAATTCCCAAACACCGAGTCATTGCTAACAATAGGATTTACAACTGCTTTCACGGTGGGGAGGATAGCCGTGATGCACTTTTGACTATAGACAAACTATTTAGACCCGTGTCCCATCCTAGCTGACATTTTTTTTTTTTAGAATTTTGTTCAGGTCTTGCTGGAAACATGGCAAACATGTTTTGGAAATATTTAGCTCTGTCAGATTTTTGAGAATGGAAATGAAGGCAATGATCAGGAATCCCACAGCTCCAATCAGTGACATCAAAGGGAAAGAAACATAAACATGAAATAACTAGACCCCGATGAAAATATCAAAAGCGGAAAGCCAAAAGGACAGCTACTTTCCCACTAAATGGCCAATTAGCAATCCAAAACAAAATGATATATTAAGCGATATACACATTCAAAGACAAACCATAACAAAAAGTATATCGCAAGAGAAGAACCGCCTTGGAACGGTCAGTGAAACGAATTCCACTGGGGGTTTTTAATCGATTTTATGTGGCCGCAATCCTCGCCCTTACTTCAGTCGCGATGTAGAAAAATAACTTGTTCAGTCCACATGGAGGCCCCCTAACCCATCAGTGCAACATCTCCGAGAACACAAAAATCGAACAACCAGAGATGAAACAACGATGAGAACTCGACAGCAAGAAACCACTGAAATGCTGGAGGAAAAGAAAATCAACAGTTAGACTCCGATGGGCCCGACCAGAAACAGAGCATCAGGTACCAACCGACATTACATAAAATTAAATTATCTCTAATTCTCAGCAAGCCTCTACGCTGTAACTGTCATAGAATCTGAGTCCTGACCAACCGGCGTGCAATTAAAGAGGGAAGCAAAGTTGTCAACCGTGATTGGGTTAACTACCATGCATGCAGTTGTATAACATTTATGTGGAACCCAATCTTTCGAAGAATGATTTTACGAAATTGGGTGCTGAAGTCATTGCAATTATACAAGGTATATTTTTCTGAATTTATATACTATGTCACCATAAAATTCGGGTTCCGATAGACTTTGTTGCAGAAGAGATTTAAGTCCAACATTGAATTTTGAAATTTAATTGGAATGACGTATAAATTTTTTGGAAAGGCTTTGCGTAGGCTAGAAACCCGTGTTCTAGATAGTTTGCTCGTATGCAGGCCATCAGACATTATGGCTCGGACTAACCAAAATTGCATTCCAACAATATAAGCCATATGGTGAGTGGTTGGTCTTCTATCAGATATTCAATACCGCAGCTTTATAAGTTGATATGAGAATTTGCATTAGTTGATGCTAAACAAATGTTGAGCAGGGAACGTCTACCATAGATGCCATTACAATGGCGTCTTTCTTATCTACTTTTCAGATGAAATTTTTTTTTTGTTTTTTTTTTTTTATATATTTCTTTTATTTTTAGTCCATTACGATTACACACCCGTGCGACATAGTGCATTTTTCACATCTCCAAAATTGCTATTTTTCTGATAAATATCCGTAAATTTCCTTATAAATACTGCAAACATAGGTTGTGGGTACTCGTTAGAACCGCCTCGTCGAGGCGGTTCTAACGAGTTCCCACTACCTATGTATTGGAGCAGAAATAAGAAAAGTAAAGTATACCCTCGTAAACCCAATTTTCCTTCAGAGGCGTCCTGATCGTCGGACACTTGAACTTTGCAATCCAATTCCTTATACGCCAATCAGCACCGACATAATTCGTCATGCCTTTCATATGCAAACAATTTATCACCGCTCTCTTTTCCACACCGGTTACCGCAGTACAACGAACGCGACAGAGTGCAACGAACGCTACAGTAATCATGACGTCACAGCAGTATTTTCGGTAAGAAAAAGGTTTATTTTAGCCAAGATCCTAATCTTTTTGGGTGGTTATTTTGCATAGCTGCAGAGTAATGGTATTACCATTTACTGATACAGTTGCAGAGAATTCTGTTCATTATAAACGAAAACACAAACAATTTTCTTTCGTCTAGTGTGTTTTCACCAACCCCAGCATACTTCGGTAAATGTTTTTTGACAGTAACACATCTTTTGTGCACACGACTTTGTGATTGATATGTTATTGCGATTTCAGAGCGTCCATTGATGCATTTGCTTGAGCCCCAGTTCATGTCAATACCCACTGAATCCGTGGATGGTTCAATGGTTGATTTTTTGTTAGGGTACACCTTACCACGGGTTATGATACACCATAACGCAGTTAGTCAGCACAATTTGGGTACAACAAACACGGGTTATATTCTTCATAAATTGAAATATTTGTTTGAATTGGGATTTAACGTCCCCGTAAACACTATTTAGGTCATGGAGACGTTGCTTACAATTCTGTGGGACTTTTAACCGACATTGAGATGAAATGACATCTCAAGCCCTGCCGCGCAATGAAACAAGAAGGCTTATATGCATTGGACGATCTGGCTCACACCGCTTTGCCTGGGCAGGCTTAGTCCTTCTAAGCGGTTTACCAGTACTCGTTTGTGGTCAGATTCAGCTCTGCGTGGAAGCGCAATGCAGCCCAATTTATTTCTCAAGCCCCGATGGGCGGGGGCGAAATAAATTGAAATAAAACTCTTTAATCCGCCAGCGAAGGCATGATACATGATGCTGTTTTTAATTCAAAACGATCCATTTTGCTGTTACATACTCTTTAATGCCTGTTTGATTCTCATTATGATCTCCGAACTTATACACTTGAGAATTTAAAGGGTTGGGTAAAATCTTGGACAAAGGGGACGGGTGTACACATTTATTCTGGCTTTCCAGTACGTTTTTACCACATCCCCCACTTATGAACAACTGAAACCCAACTTATTTAGTTTCGGCATTGTTGGGAAGGGGAGACTATTTAATTTATAGATTCCTTTCTTTGCTACTGAAAATAGTAAGTTTTTATGCCACCCCCCACCCCGAGAATCTTTGATTCGGGGTGTGTGTGGGGGGGGGGGGGCATATAGTATTTGCCCATTCTGACCAAGGGCCATAACTCTGTTTCATTTTTGGCTGAATTATCTCACCTTGAAATTTTGCAAAAACTCTGAAATTGGCTCCCACGGGGTCATTGGTCACCTATAGTTTCAGCTCTTGTTGTAAATGATATGGACCCAATATGAGTTAATGGCGAGTATATGGAGTGTGTTCGAGTTTTGTCTGGGTTCCGAATGGGACTGTTCTTAGTCCTCTGTTATACTCCCTGTATATTAATAATATTTCCACCGACATTGACTCTGAAATAAGACTGTTCGCAGACGACTGGGTATACTGCCGGGAAATTAGAGTTACAGAGGACTGACGTAAACTTCGGAACCAAATGGATAGACTAGGATGCTGGGCATGAAAATGTGGCATGACATCATGCGAACAAGTCAGTGAAATGAACACTCCTTACTTTATATAGAGAAAACTGTGATTTAAGGGGATATACATACTTTTTTATTATATCTGCTATAAGACATAGGTTGTGGGTACACGTTAGAACCGCCTCCTTGAGACGATTCTAACGAGCACCCACAACCTATGTTTGCAGTATAAATATGAAACATATCACGGATTTTCATCAGAGAAGTAGCCATTTAGGAGATGTGATGAAATACACTATGTCGCACGGGTGTGTTACCGGAGTGAGTTTTCAGGCCGTTTAATGCAATACATTAAGCAGACAAATGGGCAGAGAACCAATGAAATTGAGGGTTCATGCATTAGAACTCCTTGAGTATTATTTCACATGATTCTCAGACTCCCAGAAATTCGAGGGCGAATTTCAATGTTGAGAGGGAGAATGTCATAGCGTATAGGTATATAGTACTCTTGTACTGCCTTTCGGTACAAGCCGGCTTTTACAGCAACGTGGTAGATTTGCTCATCAATCCGGCGGCCCGGGTTCGAACCCCGGCCGGGCCAAAGGTGTGTAGAATTTTTGTCACCTGTTACACAATGTCAGTAAAAATGTCATTAATGTCCACGAAGAACAAAACTGGACCGAAAACGGCACATTGTGAGACACCAGACAAAACTTGAGCCCAATCCTAAGTTTCACTGTTAGGTTCGGCAATAGTATACATGGTGTTGGGGTCATCTGGATGACCAGCATCGCTAAACTCAAACTCAGCCATAATGAATCTTTCTGAAATAAAGAATATAAGACTCTTACTTGGGTATTCTTACGCCATGAATGTCGTAACAATGGACAGAAGCATAGTTGTAAAAAAAGGGGGAAAATCGCTAATGGTGAGATTTGAACCTGGGACAATCGGGTAAAATCAACTGCTCTAAGCACTAAGCCAAAGAGTCAACTGTCTTCCTCAGTTGTCTTCCGCATAATCAACCAAGGTAGGTATAATGTAGGTTAGGTGCTGCGGGCCGTAACGCCTCACCCCTTTTCTTCAAGTCCGTATGTTGACGCGAGGTCATTTTTGCGAAGAAAGTCAAATCCCGGGCGAGCCACCATCTTTCGACATGACAGCCATAATGAAGGAATGGAGCATAGCTGAAAAAATAATGACTGTGCGAAAGAGTCGTATCCATGACGCAGTTGTCATTGGTTATAAACCTGTAGGCCAAGGAAGATAATTCAGGATTAGAAGTTGTGGGTCGTAACAGTATCAGGGGCGTAGCTGGAAGAAAATCATTTGTACGCAAACCAAAGAAAATACTAAAAATAATAACTCCGTTTACCAAAATTCTTTCCTGTAAGTGCGGTCCCCGTGGCAGAGGAGGAAACTATGCTAGCTAATAAATAGTATTGCGTATATCCTAGACAAATACAGTTTTTCTTCTTCTTCTTCTTCTTCTTCTTCTGCTTCTTTTTTTCTTCCTCTTCTTCTGTTTTCTACTTTTTCTTCTTCTTTTTCATCTTCTTCTTCTCCTTCTTTTTCTTCTTCTTTTTCTTTTTTTCTTTTTCTTCTTAGTTTTCTTCTTCTTCTCCTTCCTCTTCTTTTTCTTCTTCTTTTTCTTCTACGTCTATTTTTTACGTTTGTAATGTGTACGCAAGTGCGTATCTGCGTACAGGTAGCTACGCCCCTGAGTATCATGGACAAACTTTCCTATCTATCCCTCACACTGATTTTTTTGGCTGGCTTGTTTCTTCGTTTGGTTGGGAGTTTAACAGCCCAGCAAGCACTATTTAGGTCATATCGAGTCAGTTAGTTTACCTTAAAGGCTTATAAAACCAGCACAGTGCATATTCTTACGCCGGAATTTGACAACCACCCTTCTTGAGTCAGTGGAAGGGAGAAAATGACCGTGTGTGTATTTTGAGTTATACGTCTCAGCAACCCGCTAAGGTTATACAGAGAGGGGGCCTCATTTAACGACTCGTCAGAAAGTTTGGAGAAGCCAAAAAACGAACCCAGGACCCCTGGTTTATGAGGTGTGTAAAACAGAATGATTACCAAAGAGAACATTTCATGGCAGACCCATTTCAGATTCTTTTTCTTGCATTACTTAAATCTTAAAACATAGATTTTGAATATGCGGTCACTTCGACTGCTAACGTCCATTGTGACGTTTAATGACGTCGCATTACGGGCAGCGTACACGACTTTCTATTCAAATAGCGCACATAAGACACCCTTTGAGTTAAACACCTCAGAATTCTCGATTTCAATGCCAGCCCTTCGTAAAAAACCCGGGTAGGATAAAAGTTTCTATCCCAGGGTAAAAGCTAGGATTTCCTCGTCTGGTGTGCAAGAACTTGTAAAACGGGGCTAGAATTCCGTTGCTCACGGAATTTGATCGCTTTCAGCGATCAGACTATGTGCATGCGCAACTTCTGTACTAACAAATTATTTTGCAGATTCTTGTGGTTGCACTGTAAGTGTTGTCTCAATGAAGTTGGTTTTGCTCAGTATAGCTCATTGTTGGCTATCTGAACGGTCCCGCTGTAGTTTTATATTGTTTACATGTTTATGTACAAGTTATTCTTGGGCCCATCCACCGCTGCTTGTGGAAATAAATGGACTGCATGATACTTCCACACAGAACTGCATCCCGTCGCACAGAGCTACTGGTTAACCACTTAGAAGGTCTTAGTCTTCCCAGGCAAAGTGGTGCGAGTCCGACCGTTCCTTCATATACATTTGAACCCTATTGGGCGGTAGATTTGAGATGTCGTTAAATCTCAATGACGGATAAAAAGACTTGCAAAATTGGAAACAACTCCAAAATGACCTTAATAGTGTTGACGGGGACGTTAAAGCTCAGTTAAAACAAACAACAGGTTATTTTGTGACATTTTTATGGATTATAGCGACTGTTTATTGTGCATCTGTTGTAAAAAGTTGTCTCCATGTCATAAACACACCTTACAACCCAAAACACTTTTTTGTTTTAGGAATGGCCAAGCGCATACCGTACATATTGTAATTTTTCAACTAAAGGGCAAATATGTATCGTTCCTCTTGGCTGTTTCTTGAGAAATGGCGCTTATAATGGTAAAAACGTCCAGATTCGGTTTTTCATATCCGTGTTTGTTATTCCATTTGTTCCGTGTTTAGTGTACTCAGACTCAACACATGATCCGTGGTAAGGTGTGCCCGTGTTTCAAGGTAGTGAGCCAAGAAAAATCGGTACGATTCTTATTCTAAATGTTTTTATGAATTATTAAAAATAGTATACTTACTTCGATGCCTAGAGGCATGAACAACCCAAGAATGCTCGTGTATGTCAATTATTTCTGATTGATAGACCCTTAAAACTTGAAGTTTTGTTTTTCTACCTATTTTGGCCTAATTTATGGCTTTGATTTCCCTTCTCTGACCGTGTCATAACTTAAAATTTGGACAAAACAACAAAAACACAGTCTGATGTCATCGCAAAACCAACAGAAAAACGTAAATCGTGATATGTTCGACAAAATAAAGGAAATATTGCACTCACACTTCTCCTGTCAAAAAAAAGGGGCGGTAGCGTTTGTTGTACTCAGTCGCGTCACGTTGTACCGCGGTAACCGGTGTGTTTTCTGACTTCACCATTTCGCAAAACATCACCTACTAAAACTGTACAATTTCATTTTTCTTTACATTTAGGTATGATTCAGATTTACAGATGTCATTCTGATTTATTTTCAAAATTCAATGTTGGACTTAAATCTCTTCTGCAACAAGGTCTATCGGAACCCGAATTTTATGGTGACTTTGTATATACATTTAGAAAAATAAATAATTGCAATGACTTCTGCACCCAATTTCGTAAAATTATTCTTCGATATAAAAAGATTGGGTACAACATAAATGTTGTACGACAGACTGCATGCATGGAAGTTAACCCAATCACTGTTGACAACTTTGCTTCCCTCTTTAATTGCAAGCCGGTGGGTAAGACCGCAGATTCTATGACGGTTCCAGCGTAAAGGCTTACTGGGAATAGGAGAGGATTTAACTTTATGTAATGTTGGTTGGTACCTGATGCTCTGTCTGTGGTCGGGCCCATCAGTCTAACAGTTTTTTTTTTTTTTTTTTTTTTTTTTTTTGCTCCAGCATCTCAGGGGTTTCTTGCTGTCTAGTCTTCACCATTGTTTCATCTCTGTGGTTGTTTGATTTTTATGTTCAAGGAGATGTTGCACTGATGAGTTAGGAGACCTTCATGCGGATTCAACAGATTATTTGCCAAAATCGCGACGGCAGTTAGGGCGAGGATTGTGGTAACGTAAAATCGATTTACCACCCCAACCCCATACCAGTGTAATTCGTTTCATTGACCGTTCCAAGGCGGGTCTTCTGTCGCGGTTTATTTTTGTTATAAACCATAACATCTTTGAGTGTGTGTATCGCTTAAATTATTTTGTTTTGGATAACCAATTGGCCACTTTGTGGAAAAGAAACTGTTCTTTTGGCTTTCCGATAGTGATGTTTCCATTATGGTCTAGTTGTTTCATGTTTGTGTTTCTTTCAATCTGGTGTCTCTGATGGGAGCTGTGGGTTTATTGTATCGATTCCTGATCATTGCCTTCACTTCTCTCTTACCAGCCCGGTCAATGTCTTTTGAGCAGAAAATAAGGGCAAGACCAGTAACTCTCTGATATGCACTGGTATGCTTTTGCTGGTTGTCGCACAGGTGTCTTTATAGGTTTCATAAGCTGCTCATTATCTCATGTAAGCTTTCTTAACCGATATATGACAATGAAATCTTCCACTAATAAGTTTGGAGTTGTCCATTTTCAATTATAGGGGTGCCAGGTTTGTTTTCGTTTGTTGAACATTTTACAAAAAGATGCATAACAGTGTAGACCAAGATTAGACGCTACGTTCTGTGCTGTTTGATCTGGTTCTGCACTGTTTGCCAATGTCCCAGAAAAGGGCCGCTAGGCATATATTGGTTATTGCACCTATTCTAGACCCGAGTTACAACATTTTGAAGTTTGACGCTTCGGTTTTGTAAAACAACAAATAAAATGCATGCAACTTTTACGAAAAGTGATACAGGCCTCCTGCTCAAACTGAATTCTTTTGCATACATCAATTCACTTAAGTAGTGACTGTCTAGACGAAAAGAAGTAACCGGTAATTTAAAAAAAAAGATCTTCATCCATTACGAAAACACACTGTAAATTTTACCGCCTGAAAACGAAAGATTTCAGGTGAAAAACTGTAACATTTTTCTTATTTCTGCTCAAAATATAGATTGTAGGTACACGTTAGAACCCACAATCTGTATTTTAGAGCAGAAATAAGAAAAATACAGTTTACCCTTTTAACCCCCAACTTAGCTATATAAAAGTGGGGTTCAAGTGAGTCAGCATCATATAGGCGTATTTTCGTAATATTTATATATATATCCATCATATTAACCAGTCTGTCTTTTGGCTTCTGTTGTCAGTCCTACTATATACAGAGAAAGTTGGGTTAAGATTGGTAAACAATATATTCTTTAAAATCCCGGAAATATTGACTGTGGGCATTCGTTACAACCACGTCAACGATGCGGCTCTAACGAGCACCCACAATATATGTTTGACTTGTTTGTTTGTATTTGAGTTTAACGGCCCAGTCAACAATATTTAGGTCATTACTGAGCCGGTCAATATACCTATCCGACAGGCTTATACGTAAATGGTTAACTAGTACATTGCACATTCTTTCGCCAGATACTGACAACTACAATGTTTGATCAATGTATAAAAGAATATCGGAATTATTGTTGATCAGACAGAATGCCATTTTCAGAGCTGTTCTTGCTGTTTACGACAACCACTATCTTTGCCAACAGTGTAGACCCAGATAAGATGGCTTCTGAATCTGATCAGGATCTACACTGTTTGGCATTCAGTTTATGAATTTGTAGCAATATATTACATCAAGTAATTTGATTGGTTGGAAGACAGAAATAGGTGTGGCTTAAATGAATATTCAGCAAGATAAGGGTTAACACATTTTCCTAATGCATACAGAAGTTTGCAGCTCATCAGGCTAACACGTCCGTGTAATGTACACCCCTGTAAGCCCCACTTTATACAGTGATAAAATAGGATCCATAGGGGTATACATTATTTTCCTTACTTTTGCTCAGAAACAAAGATCGGTGAAACTCGCAAGCACTTAACACGGCCAGTAAAACGTACTGGGGCTTAAATCGATTTTACGAGGTTTGGTTCTCCCATGGTTTAGACAAGACAAAGTCTAAACCAGTCACGTGGTCCGCTTGAACCGCGTTACCCTCGTTAAATAAAGAATTTACTTACTTACTTACTTACTTACTTACTTACTTACTTACTTACTTGAATGTTTCGAAAACATAAGTGCAACATGTCTGAGAACATAAAAACACAACGAATACAGACATGAAACAACGATGATGACTCGACAGCATAAAATAACTGAAATGCTGATACAAAACAAAACCAACAGTTGAAGTCTGGTGGGCCCGGGTATAAATCTAACAAGTACACACACACACACACACACACACACACACACACACACACACACACACACACACACACACATACACACGCCACACACACACACACACACAAACACACACACACAAACACACATTGCAAGATGAAAGACGAAAATGTCCCTAAATTATCCCTATATCGTATTTGGCGGAATTCCCAGCGGACCCAAGAACGGGTTCGACGCATTCATGGTACAAGTAAAAGAGCCATCAGGGTAAGAACCAATGAAGTTCGACTGTTAAGGCAATGATCAGGAATCCATACAGATTCCTTACAGCTTCCATCAAAGAAGCACACACATATAGTAACGAAACCCATTAAAAACACGCATATGCAAACACATTGTAAATTTTACCGCCAAAAAATCGAAAATTTAAAAATGAAAAGTCCTAATATTGTGGGTACATATTAAAACCGCCTCATCGAGGCGGTTTTAAATATTTTGGGCAGAAACAAGAAAAAATGTTTACCCCTGTAAACCCCAGTGATACTGTATAAAAGTGGGACTCAAGGAGGTCAAATTTATATGGGGCCCCGTCAAGCGATTTTGGTACGTATCGCCTTTGCGAGCAGCGAAGGTTCAGGCGAGCCTGCGCATCCGCGCAGTCTCACCAGAACCTTCGCTGCTCGCTCGCTCGCTCACAGAAGCAGTGAATCAAGAGGAACCTTCAGACAGAAAGCCATATCCCTGGCCCCTCTGAATGGCTGGGCATGGTCCTTATCAATTGTTCAGTATATTTGTGGTAAACTAAGGGAAACCTAAGGTTGACTTACCTGAGACGTTGATGGAGTAACAGACATTAGTGATGGTGGTTTGCAGTCCCCGATGGCGTCGTAACCACAAGTTGATACACATGTCCGGTGTTTGCGTTTTCTCAGGTGCCGACAAAGCAGAACGACGGTGATAAGAATGCCGACAGCAGAGACACCACACACCACGGCAGGGACAACGGGATGAAGCATGGTGTTGCCTGAAATAAATAGATCAGTCTTTTGTAATGGCGTATTGATGAACGGGGATATACACAGTAAGAAAAAGAATATGCTCCTTACAAAACTTCAAATTGCACCAACAATATTCCGCCATTATTTCCTATTTGGATGCTATTATGGACTAGTCGGCATTATATATTTGTTAATGATAAATGCAAAATATACAAACTTTTACCCGTGAAAACTTGCTATACATCTTGTTTGATAGATGCCTTTATCGCGTCAAATAGCGTCTGTATCATTGATTCATTTCATTGTAACGGTTTTTAGTCAAGGGAAGCGGAGGCTTTAAAGTAAGAATTCGGTGCACATCCGATATAGTTGGTTTTTAATGTCGCTCTGCTTACAAAGAACAGATAATTTGTTCACGTTAACAATCCCGTGTGATCAACGCCTTGTGCATCCCACTTTATTTTGAGAAAATGGGGTCAACAGAAGTATACATTATTGTTCATGTATCTGCTCCAAGATATGGGCTGTGCTATGCGTCAGAAACACCCTACTAAGTCGGTTCTAACGAGCACCTTCAACCTATGTTTGGAGTGAGAGAACAATATCGCACATTTCCATCCGAGAAAAATAAACCTTCTGGCGATATACAAGAATGTACTTTGTCACACCATTACGAAAACACGCCCATGCAAATAAATTGTAAACTTTTCCGCCGAAAAAAACTAAAATTTTAATATGAAAAATGTGATATTTTTTCTTATTTCGGCTCAAAATACAGATTGTGGTTCTCGGTTCTAACGAGTACCCACAATCTATATTTTAGAGCAGAAATAAGAAAAATAAGATGTACCTCTGTAAACCCCAGTTTTACTATATAAAATGGGGTGCAAGGGGTTCAGAACAATGTAGACGTGTTTATGTGATGCGAATCTGTTACATGTATCAGTCATATTTAATAGGAACAAATGCTAAGGCCTATATAATTTAGGCATTCTATTGCTGGATATTTAGAAAATCGACAATTTCCATTTTAATCAGATGGTAATGAATTTTATCCTATAAAGTTGAAGTTATATATGGCTGATTATAACGATTCCGAAACTTTTATAGCTAATAGTACGTATTTGATTGTTACTTTGTTGGAAGCGAAGAACAACGGACCATGCCCTATGTTGTTCATATTGATGACCTTACTCTCGGAACTTGTATCATAAAATACACATGACATAATCACAGGTGTTGTATATTTTATTGTTGTCTAATTCACGAATGTCCCATTTGAATCATCCATTAAATCATCCGACCCGTGAATGATACCTAAATCTGGCCAACCAGAATAGTTTATTAGATACCAATGAAAATGTTATGACTTAGACAAACAGAAGTACATTTACATTGATATATATAAAGACATGGATGCAAGATTTTTAAGAATAGGTATAGTTGTCGCAGATAAGATTGACTAGGCGAAACTATCGTTTGTGCCTGCCTTTGGAATAAGGTAAACCAAGTCACCCGATTGTGTGAATTCAACCGTAACACAAGCAAAGCTGTTGCGCATTATGGCCATATATGGCCATATGGACCGCTCGTAGAAAGCATGCGGAAGGCAGTCTATCGAATCTGGTGGTGGACTCAGCGAATGTGACATATATTGACAACACCGCTCCGCCTAGTCAATCTTATCTGAGCCTTCTATATAATGATAGTGTTTGTCTAAGGATTTACGCATAGACTCGGAAATGGCTTTCTGACGGAGAAGTCAATTCATTCATAGCTATTTTACTTTGTATGTTATAATTAAAATAAAAAAACGACCAGGAACTGATACAATCACCCACAATATTACTAGGGAAAGATGTCGAAACCTGGGGTGACGACAGTAAATAAAACGGACTACAGGTAAACCGAGTCAGTGGCTCTTTTCCAAACAGGTGATGGCTCAGAATATTTAAACCTAACTAAAACGGAGCAATATACATAATGTGGGAAAGAATCAGAATGTCGCGGTTTATTTTTGTTATGGTTTGTCTTTGCGTGTTTGTGTCGCTTATATTATTTTGTTTTGGATAGCCTATTGGCCATTTTGTGGGGAAGTAACTGTCCTTTTGGCTTTCCGCTATTGATGTTTCCATTAGGGTCTGTTGTTTCATGTTTGTGTTTCTTTCCCTTTGGTGTCTCTGATGAGAGCTGTGGGTTGATTGTACCGATTCCTGATCATTGCCTCCACTTCTTTTTTACCAACATGACAAATATTTAACTGGAAGGACAAACGTAACTAAAAATGCACAACCAAAAAGTGGAGAAGAACCATCATCGTAACAACATATATGATTAGGGAAAGAATCAGAACCACCAACACAAAACATGAAAGAACCACAGCAAACGCACCGACTTGGAACGGTCAGTAAAAATTACTGGTAGGTTTAAGGT
This sequence comes from Lucinisca nassula, assembly GCA_963580285.1. Lineage (NCBI taxonomy): Eukaryota > Metazoa > Mollusca > Bivalvia > Lucinida > Lucinidae > Lucinisca > Lucinisca nassula. Next base: position 144,571,523 of record OY757013.1, read on the forward strand.
AACTTTACGGGATCCCAACCCGCACTTTCACTGTGGTTCAAACAAGTATTTGTTTGGTCCGCGTAAAGGTTTTCTAACTCATCCGTGAATCAACTGGATAAACATATTAATCACAATTAAAGCCAAGTTGACACAAGGATGAGGACTCGATAGTAAAACGCGCTGAGCCATCCGGTGCTGAACACAATGCCACAGGACCACTGGAGCAAACGAAAATCAACAGATGCACCCCGAACAGAAGTCTGACTCACAAAATTGAACAAAATTTAATCATGCGGGTCAATTTGTTTTTATGGTTATGTTTGAATCTGCATCAGATTCCAAGGCGAGTTTCGAATATTATAAAATCTGTGGTTTTCCCCATTACCGTCCCAATGCGGAGAACATTGTACCTTTAAATTAGAGCAAACATAAAGCCAATTCTAACACATTGAGCCTATATATGCAACGGAATTGTATAGATAACTCACTTGACAAGTAACTTCATAAAAAGCTGTTGTTTTATGACGTCAGTCGTAGATCTACTTTGACATTAGACGGTACAATGTAATTTCTCTCGTCAAAAAAGTAACACAAGGACATACTTGTTCGTAATACAGTCAATAATACTGGTGAGATGTCTTCTAAAATGGCGAAAGGTTGTGAGAAATAAGATGCAAGGACAAAATACTTTTCGAATTTTTATTAGTATTTTCGAGACAGATCAGCTCTATATATAATGTGTGATTTGTTGATGCCCGGGACTTCCGTGGGATGTGCGCCATGTTTGCTGACGTTGGCTCGGTGGGGGACGCCTAGGGTAGGGTAGGCGTCTCTTGCCTGATGCCTCCAGTTGACCTGTCTCATGAGCTACGTCGGTCGATGTGTGCTCGGAGGGGGATGTGCTGTGTTTGACGGGTCTTGTCCATCATCCGTTTCGGTTTCAGAACTTTGGGGTTGAGACACACTGATGAAGATTAAATATCAGAAAGGCCTCTAAATTTGGTACAGTTACGCCTTAATTGCAACCACTGGGTCGGTATCTCTGCTGGTGGATGATTCGTTCGTCCCCGAGAGTATCATTAGCTCACTATCAGTTCCTTAGGGCTGAGGTTGATACTGCCGTGTTGACGTCAGTACTCAAGTACTGATTTAAAATAATATATTATATCTTTAATTTTTGCAGTATAAAATTCTATTTTTTCTAAAACTAAGATTGACTTGTCAGGTGAGACATGTGTCTTAGCGGTTTGGGTGCCACTTTAATTGTTGAGTAACAAATCAGTTTGTCGGTCAATAATAAGTTACAAATTACTAGCGCTACACGCTAGTGATTTTATCTACTTTACAGCTGATATCTAAACAGTGATAAATCCATTTAGTACCAGACACCCCCAAAACGGGTGCCCTGGCAAACAGTGCAGGCCCAGATCAGACGCCACAGAATGCATTCTGCGGCGTCTAATAAGGCCTCCACTGTTTGCTAAACGTTCAGTCATTTTCCAAATAAATTTTGATGAAAACACAACCTGACACCCAAAATTTTAAATGAACTCGTATAAGGTGGTACAAAAAGGGTTAATTCTAGAGCAGATCTATTTCTTCTGTTTCTTACATAAATCATGTTTCTAACTAACTCGAGGATGGCCTCAGACCAGTTGTCATGAACTCTGACTAACAGCTTTGTAGCTGATATATGATCTCAACACTATTGGTTACATTGTTAAACTAATACTTTTTCAATGCAAACTCCAGTTTGGCATTGATTTCCATATCTATTACTTGTAAACTTTGCGTGGCTTCATTTACCCTGATATGTTCCAATGTTCTGGGCCCAGTTGTTCAAAGCATCGTTAGCTTAACGACTCGTTAGTGGTTATATTGTTAAATGCTCTAGCAAGTTTAATATGTAAAATTTTGGTATTTTTGCTGAAACAAAATGTCAGCAGCTTTGCTCACATTTTGCAAAAGCTGCTCACATTTTTTCAGCAAAAATATTAGCATATTTGCCATAGTTAATGATCAAAGTTTTAACGATACGTTAACTAACGACGCCGTTAGTTTTGAACAACTGGCCCCTGGATAATAACGGATACAAGCTGCACAATGGAGTTTCGCTTTCCTTGATAGAATGTCAGGGAGTTTGCATTATCTTCACATTTATACAAATACGTGACCTGATCAAAAGGAATTGAGTAAATCCTTGGGTGAAAATATCGCGTGTGGCGCTTTACGTGGAAAGGACTTTATTCGCTTAGCGAACAACGACGAAATAAGCGACCGTGCGAATGCAACAGTTTCGAATGAACCGTCGTTGTTCCGGACAAGAAAGATTCGTGATCTTTGCTACACAAAGAGGCAGTGCATGTGCATAACGTTTGTGATATGTCTCTAAGGACTTTATTCTTTTATGACGACGCAGCCTATGATTCTAATAAGAATCTACATTAGACATTTTCTTTCAAGTTACAAATCCTTTATCATCTCATTGACAAGCGGATGCCAGGGTTGCCTAGCACCGTTTTCTTGGCTTTGAAATATTATGTCTTCCTTTTAGCCATTAGATCTACGAAGCATACCACTGGGGACTTTCGTGGCTTCCTTCCTATTTTATCTACAATTAAACGAAGTTTCTTTTTGCCTGGAATCATTAAGATTGTTACAGAAGAGAGTAAAACAACCAAGATTTTCTATGTATATCCTTATCAAACACTTTTCCTCGCGCAATACAGACGTATTTCTTGTATATTCTTAACCTGTAAAATGAAAACGAAAGAAAGAAAGAAATAAAACATATCATGACCAATATTACATGTATACATGTTCATTAACGGTATAAGAATAAGTTCTGATTAGTTAGATCCTTTGCAAGCAAAGAATACACCAAATAAACGAAAATAACAGACTCGGTTTTATTGAGTCTGTTCATGACCAGTACTGAAAGGTGATCAGAACTCTATTTTCGAAATGATTCTAAATGAACTCAATGATCCAAAAGCTTCCGTGGTGCAGTGCTTATGCTACTCGCCTTGCAAACCAGGGATCACATGATCAACCACAGGCTTCTTTAGACTTTTGGATGAGTCTTTAAACCGAGGTTCCGTCTCCTTATGATCTTAGCTGTTGGTTGACCTTAGCTGTTGGTGAGACGTAAAACTCAAACACTCACTCACTCACTCATTAACGGTACGGCAGTTTGTATTTGTACTTCCAAGGCCTAAATTAATTTGTCTGAAATACAACATTATATCTTTAGAACTGCTGCAGATCTGTCAAAGTTGACACTAGCCTGACTGTTCATTGTTTGTTTAGTCGAGTTTAGGTGTCAGAAAACCCTCATCCAATTAATTAGGTTGCGACGCATTTCAAGGAAACCTTTCCATCACCAAGTGTTCGAGTCTGCGGAGACTCAGATAGGTTTGATTAGATTTTGTTAGCTTTTTTTTCGCAATTAACGATTTTTCATTGCACGAATGTGGAAGTTAAGATAATATGGCACAACTGACGGTGAAGCTTGGGGTTATTTTTGTTTTAATTGAGGTTTAACATCCCCGTCAACACTGTAAAGGTCATTTTGGAGACGTTGCTTCCAATTTTGTGGGACTTTTACCCGACATTGAGATGAAATGACTTCTCAAGCCCTGTCGCCCAATGAAACCAATAGGGTTTATTAGCATGGACGGTCCGCCTCGCACCGCGGTTCCTGGACAGGCTAAGATCCTCTAAGCGGTTTACCAGTACTAGTGTGCGGGCCGGATTCAGCTCTGCGTGGAAGCATCATGCAGCCCATATATTTCTTCAAGCCCCTATGGGCGAAGCTTGGGGTTAGAAGCTTTTTTCAGCGAACCGACTCAGGATGTTTTACATCTTAAAAGTCTGGCTTAATCTGACAAGCAAATATGTCTACTAAACGTTATAACGATTTATGTAAAATCAATACCTATAAATTCGTTTTCTAATGGCATTTATCTGCTGTACCATTTCAAATTGAAAACGTTCTCCTTTTGGTTTAGTTTCACTTGCGTAAGCCGTTTGTAATAAACAGCCTTTTAGCTTTCACTTTTTATAGTAAGAAATACATGTACATTCCTAAATTCTGCTTTAGGAATAGACCCGCTCTAACAGTGATTTGCTGAGTAATTTATCAGAGTTTGGAGATCAGTTGTAAAGATTTCAACTGACCGACAAATTGTGATTTATTACTCAACAAATCAACACACTCGATTCTAACACACGAAAGAACTCTACAATAATTGTGTTGTTGACTTCAAATTCTCGCTAAAACCCCGCAACACTTTTGACTGTATCACGTGCGTGTTCTGTCCCTTTCTGAAGTTTTAATATGCAAAAATCTTACGAACAAATCTACGAGTGACGCAATAAAACGGCGGCTACAAGCGTCACATTCTTCTTTTTTCTGTGATTTATTGCCTGATAAAACACAGACTCTTTAAAATGCTTACATTGGCGTGCTGTATTAAAATTAAAATATAGAATGTGGGTAAGTTACCTAGAATAAATGTTATCAATAAAGATTTTAACCATTTCATAAAAAATGTGTCATAATGGAATCCATGCAAAAATGCGAATGAACTACTAAGGCATTTTCTCGCTTTATTTAATTCGGTTCATTCAGCGAGCAATATTCTTGTAACTTTAATAATCTGTTTCATGAACACTATATTGAGAAAAGTTATGTTTACAAAGGTCTTTTTTTATCATTGGGTGGGTATACTTAGAATTAGTGTTTCGCCTGGTCTTTTTTTTTTTTTTTTTTTTCAAAAGCACCAACAATCTAGGTTTAGCATAACAAAGAGAAGAATCCAAGAAACATCACGAAAACACGCCTGTATAATTTTGACCCCTTTGAACCCCAGTGTTATGTAGTAAAACTGGGGTTTATAGGGGTTAACATTATTTTTCTTATTTCTGCTCTAAATATAGATTGTGGGTACTCGTTAGAACCACCTTGATGGGGCGGTTCAAACGAGTACCAACAATTTATATTTTGAGCAGAAATAAGATAAATATCACAATTTTTCATTTTGAAATTTTCTTTTTTCGGCAAAAAGTTACAATGTATTTGCATAGGCGTGTTTTCATAATGTTTTCAATGCAAAAAAAAAAAGTTATTTTTTGAAAAATGAAAATAAATTCGAACTTGCGTATCGAAGGTTTCCTGCAAGGTCACGCGCAAGTAAACAATGTATATTATAATAGAACGTCGGTGCATGCAAAAATCAACTTGGATTAGAACTACAATGACTCGAAACACCTTTGCGGCCATGACAGTATTTCTTTCGAGACAATAGTTCGTGCCATTGAGGGTTGATGACAGTGTTAGATCAGGATGTTTATTTAGGCATCATGTTAACAAATCCGTGTAATGAACACCCCTCTAAACCCCACTTTATATTGAGAAAAATGGGGTTTCCAGAGGTTATATTATTTTTCTTATTTCTGTTCCTAGACATAGGTTGTAGGTACTCGCTATAACTCAATGAGGCGGTACAACGATTACGGATATCAGAATAGTAGCCATTTTGGAGATGTGAAAAATGCACTATGCATGGGTGTTTTATCGTAATGGTTTTAAATAAAGGCACATGTATGCCGTTTGTACTCCCTTAATATTGCCTCATCGAGGCATGGACCCCAGAGGAAGGGTAAAGTCAGGTGTCCGCGGATAGTAAGCGTTACTTGGTAAGCAAGAATCACTCACCATGTCTATCGGCTGTAGGGAGAAGCGTTTGTCCGGGATTATGGCTTTTTATTGACAGGCACATCAGAAATTGTTCTGGAAATTGCGACATTGTTGGGATTTACCAGATCATAATGTCTCCCATAAACCTTCCAGTTTTGTCTTTTTGAAACTCCTCTCTCAACAAACTTGCAGGGAGCACTTTCCCACGCTTCGCATAACGAAACACGCCTATATAGTTTTGACCCCCTTGAACCCCACTTTTATATAGTAAAACTATATGCAACGACATACTGCGATAAGATTTTGCGGGTACCAGCTGTTTTGCAGACGCCAACGGTTTCGTTAGTGCTTTAACACTTATCCCGTTGAACATGACAAACTCTACTCTTGTAAATTGTGTAGATCGAGATAGAAAGGGTTTATACTATTTGTCATGGGATTGGTTAAGTTTACGTATTCAGCGGGATAAGGGTTAACATTGTGAAAACCCACAAGTTTGTTCAGATGGCGGTTTTCATGTATGTATCTCTTGAGCTAGCATTTTTTCAGATGATTCTGATTTATTTGCTTATTTCTAGTCCAAATATAGATCGTGCGTGCTTGTTAGGACCAAACATGGCAAGCCATTCCGCAGAAGTCATCCGACGTTTACGTCTTTTTGATGTTATGAAGGTCTGAAGCAGTTATTGTGGCATGCGCTGGGGTGTTCCGCAATGAAACATCACGAAAACACGCCTATATAATTTTGACTCCCTTGAACCCCACTTTTATATAGTAAAACTAGGGTTAACAGGGGTAAACCTTATTTTTCTTATTTCTGCTCTAAAATATAGATTGTGGTTACTCGTTAGAACCGCCTCTTCTTATTTCTGCTCTAAAATATAGATTGTGGGTACTCGTTAGAACCGCCTGTCGAGGCGATTCTAACGACTGCCCACAATCTATATTTTAGAGCAGAAATAAGAAAAAAATCACAATTTTCCATCTTAAAATTTTAGTTTTTTTCGGCGGTTATGTTTTCAATGTATATGTATAGGCGTATTTTCGTAATGAAGCGAAATTGTAACCATGATATTGAAACACAGAATGCTTCAAATAATAAATTCATGACGATAACACATGCATGTAGGCGTCCACACTAAAGTGACATTTTTCGGAACCCAGGATATGCATTTTTCATACGAAATGTTTTGACATTTTTTTATATTTTTTCTAGTCAAAACATAGATAACGCGGTTCTTTAGAATTGATTCTAAATATAAACATTACCTACAACATATATGTGCATGTAAATATAATGACCTATGTTTTGAGCCAAAAAATAGCAACTGGGTTAACAGGGGTAAACCTTATTTTTCTTATTTCTGCTCTAAAATATAGATTGTGGGTACTCGTTAGAACCGCCTCTTCTTATTTCTGCTCTAAAATATAGATTGTGGGTACTCGTTAGAACCGCCTGTCGAGGCGATTCTAACGACTGCCCACAATCTATATTTTAGAGCAGAAATAAGAAAAAAATCACAATTTTTCATCTTAAAATTTTAGTTTTTTCGGCGGTTAAGTTTTCAATGTATTTGTTTAGGCGTATTTTCGTAATGAAGCGAAATTGTAACCATGATATTGAAACACAGAATGCTTGAAATAATAATTTCATGACGATAACACATGCATGTAGGCGTCCACACTAAAGTGACATTTTTCAGAACCCAGAATAAGCATTTTTCATACGAACTGTTTTGACATTTTTTATATTATTTCTAGTCAAAACATAGATAGCGCGGTCTGTTCTTTAGAATTGATTCTAAATAATGTAAATATAATAACCTATGTTTTGAGCAAAAACAAAATAACAATAATAAAAATAAAAACGTAAACAGGCCTATTCAAATAAACCATAATTTACCATAAAAAAAAAGAAAAACAAACCTGAGTTTTTTTTTTCTTATTTCTGTCAAAACATGGACTCTGAGTACTAGTTAGAACCGCCTCGGCCAGGTGGTTGTACTCGTCGAGGAGATCTAACGAGTACCCATAATCTGTGTTTTCGAGCAGAAATAAGAACAAAATTGTATACCTCTGTAAATCCCAGTTTTACTGTATAAAAGGAGGGTTTAAGGGCGTCACATTTATATAGGTGTATTTTTGTGACGATGAGGGAACTGAGGTATACCCAAATAAACCTCAGTTAAGGGACATTTGTGGGAGGGGGTACATAATGCGTTACTGTGACGACCAACTGATAATGGCTTACAGTTGGACAAGGTCTGTTGTCCTTGCAGCAGGTACGAGTGGACAGGAAGCGTTATTTTCTTCTGTCTCTACACTTCCATTCATTTTCCTATTTCTCCACTGTCCCTAACTTTCATCACCTCCGCTACCTCTTCTATCTCTTTTTCCCCTTTCTCTGGGAGCCCACAACGGTCGACGTGTCGATAACCCAAACCAATCACACAATCTTAGTGAGTGCTTTCAGACCTCCAAAAACAGTGAATTTTCTTTTGTAAATGTATGATAAATTTTTGTCTTCTTATTCAGGCTCAAAACATAGGTTGTGGTTGCTCGTTAGAACCGCCTCATTGAAGGAGTAGTATAGAATTCTTTTCTTTGTCAGAAAAATTTGTGAGCGCCTGATAAATTTGGGTACCTAAAGGTTTAAATTAAATGTTTCAAGTTCTTACATATTCTTACAGAATCTAAATAGAAAAGACAAAAAGTTAAAAACGAAAAAAAAACTTATAATGCGTTATTATGTTACATGTTTAATTCAGCATCGATTGCTATTGTGAATCTTATTATTAAGCTGTAACAAGAATAGTTTTTACAAAAAGACAGGTCTACGCTTTTCACATATTAAATGTGAATGCCAAAATGTGTAATATACAGCCAGTCTGCACTTAGGATCCGGCCGACTGAAGTATAAGGAAAGGGCTATTGCCAGTTAACTTGCAATAGCGGTCTTACATTTAAATTGCTATTGCCAGTTAACTGGCAATAGCGGTTTTACGTTAAAATCGCTATTGCCAGTTGGCTTTCAGGATTATTTCATACCGGTTATTACTTTTTCAGTATGTAAAAGCTTACATGCATATGCTTGTTCTAGAGTGGTGGGTCTTGTGTAACTCGGCTAAGATACGAATCGTTGGTGTATGTTGTTAGTTTTCTTTTACCTAGCATTTCCATATTTTTTATTTGCTATGCATTGTTGACTTAACTTAGTATTTTAATCACCTCGTTTTGGGAAGATGTGAATATTTTTCTGATCGTTTCTGCCATGGACAGCATCAATTTTCTATTTCTATTTTTCTAATTGCTATTCCAAACATAGATCGTGGATACTATTTAGCCTGGACGTTATAAAAAGGCGTCTTCAAGCATAACCCACTGCACACACAATTTGGAGATAAACCCTACGTCTATAATGTCTATGTCCATGGGCGTAGACAATTATAGAAATCTTGAGAGAATACTTAAATATTCAAATGATTTAAATTCAAATTCAAAATAAAACCATGCATCTCCAGTTTATATTTTGTGTATTGTTTTGTTTCGGAATCGAAAGACCTATTAATCACTATTTAGGTCATATGCAGCCGGTCATTTTACCAAATGACACATCCTTATACATTAGCGGTTAACCAGTACAGTGCACAGTCTCTCGTCTTGAACCAACAGAAGACAGGGAATGACCGTAGAAAATATTTCATGATCAGGCCCCACGGCAGAATGCAGTCGACCCCGGCAGGTATCGAACCCGCGACCTCCTGGTCATATTTCGGATGTTAAGATGCATGCAAGTAATTGAACACAAATGCATTCCATGTATCATTTAAACTGTTCGTTATGCATGTTCTGTTTGCTCTTTCAACTTCAGTCGTTCGTGGGTTCGATCCCAGCTAGTTTCGGAACAGACCACGTGACCAAATAAATTCTGCTTTGCACAGAGATAATTACATTGATAATTAATGGTTACGTGACCAACAACTTACTTTTATCGGATATTCAACCGCCCTCGGTATATAAATTCTATATTTAAAATGGACTGAGTAATAAACTATATTTATTATTATAACCGGTCCCCGCCCATCTGGACTTGAAGAAATATATGGTCTGCATGATGCTTCCACGCAGAGCTAAATCCGACCTGCACACGAGTACTGGTAAACCGCTTAGAGGATCTAAGCCTGCCCAGGGGACCGTCGGACCGTCCATTCTTATAAACCCTATTGGTTTGATTGGGCGACAGGGCTTGAGATATCATTTCATCTCAACGTTGGGTAAAAGGCCAACAAAATTGGAAGCAACGTCTCCAAAATGACCTTTATAGTGTTGACGGGGATGTTAAACCTCAAATCAAACAAACAAATTATTATTATAACGTGATGATGTCCAACTGATTTATTTATACATACCGTTATTGTGCAACTTGGTCATTTTTAAAGCTTTCCAAATGACGAAACTGACAAGAAATTGTTAACCATAATCAAAAGAAAAGCATCCAGTAGTTCCAGTGCCCAGTACGTATCAAATTTACCTCAGTAATATTCCACAATGACATCAATGCGCTACATAAGTATTAAAGATTTTCAATTAGCTTCCAGTATTGAGCTTTGTCTTGAAGTCTGCTACACTGAGACAATGTCTGTCCACTGCAATATGCTGCTAGCAATATGCGGGCGGAAATGATTCAGTTCGGCCTGCGCTTCTTATTCTTGGAGAAACGCACAATGAATGTATGTCCCGTTCCCATGCCTATAGTGGCACGAGTAGACGCTGATTAGACTCGATGTGTGCAAGGTGATCCGTGTTATCACAGTTTTTACAGACTGACAAGGACATGCCTTTTCACTTCACAAACCAAATGGCCTCTAGTTAGAGACGATATCGACCGGGAAGGTATGACGGGTAAAACGTAATTTTAATTGAAATCTTCAGTTAGATGCGAATAATCAGACACTTCGCTGTGCGCTAGAATGATGTCCTTTATCCAAAGGTGAGTGAGTGAGTGAGTGGCTGAGTGAGTGGCTGACTGAGTGAGTGAGTGAGTGGGTTTTGTGTGAGTGAGTGATCGAGCGAGCGAGCGAGTGAATGCGTGCATGTGTGCGTACGTACGTGCGTGAGTGAGTATGCAGGCTTTTTCAGCTTACATTTGCGCACATGCTGGAGGCACATATTGTTTTCGCTTTTTCGATGCCCAATGAATTTCTCATTTCGGAACTGAGAAAATAATGACAGACATGCCAGATACATCAGGAAATGTGTATATATACTGAGAGGCAATAAAAAGTATACAGTATTTGATTTGGAATACCCGATCTTGCATTGCTGTCTGTAATGAAACAGGCTAATGTCCGTTTTTCCCAAACGTTTAAGTTTGGTAAACTCCAAATTCGTTTCCTGTTGCAGTCATCCATGATGGAGTTATTGCCGTTCATGGATAATCAATATTTCCCACAAAATCTCGTGTTGTACATGACATTCAGATCTATGCACACCGCAAAAATCATGGACGAATGTTCTTCGATAAAACGCCATCATTACCTTGCGATTAAACCCGAACAAACAGCTTAAAACACAATTGGAATTTCTGCGTGTTCCGGATTACCTCCCTTTCAATTAAAATCATAGTGAATTAAATGAGTCTTTTTCTCAAATCGTGTAAGAGATATACATTTGAAATTTTCGCATAACTTTTGTTTTCTTCGGCATTTTTATGCTTACTCCTTAGTGATCCCTCTAAAATTGCTCAAAGAAAAGTTACTCCCCAATAAAAATGCCAATGAAACATAAAGCATTTAATCAAAGGAAGAACGTAAAAGGCGAAAATGACTTTTCTTTGGACAAAAATGATGCAATTTACCTTGTGTATAATTTAAATATGGGATATATGCTAATCAATCAGTTCCCCTTCTTTGAATCTGTTGCACGAAAAATCATTTATTGAATCACCCATATCCAAAATGTCACAGAGTGAAATTATTGAAACTGGAGTAGAGCTTGTACTTTGGACTTTCTAGTCATTTCCAGTTATTTCCCCCTATTGATAGTCGTTTTCATACTTCATATACTCATCTTTTTCATATATCATTAAGCATTTAAGCATTTCATCAGTAGCGCATATATACATCCGTGTCCTTAGGTAAGCTTCGCGCGTTTTTCACGTCACTGATTAACACCGCATGCGCACATACTTACAAAGCTCTCTTTGTCAGTCTTACTTTGTCTTCTGACGGGAGCAGGCCTCACGGTCAGCTCAAAGGACACATTCATATTACATTTCCTTATTACTAAGGATATTTATATATTTATCAGGTATGCGTTTACTTTATTTCATTATCATGTTGAACATTTGTAATTTATCATAATTGTCATTATTTCATGAATATTCATATTGTTGCTATTGCCTTCTCGACCTCGGTCAGTCTTACTTTGTCTTCTGACGGGAGCAGGCCTCACGGTCAGCTCAAAGGACACATTCATATTACATTTCCTTATTACTAAGGATATTTATATATTTATCAGAATGACGAGGTCGAGAAGGAGAAGGTTTCATCCACTAAACATGAAATCAGCAAACGGAGTTGTCGTCTAATTGAACCCCGAACCCCCTCGAGATAGTGGGACAGGACCAGCTGTGGTCGTTTCATCAACATCATGTGACCCATCATCAACATCCATCATCCAATCACCGTGGCCACAGCCGATCTAATAAATCAAACCGCGACAAAAACACATGTTTAAAGGGAAACCACTCAAGACAAAAATTGGATTAGACCCCAAGTCCATTTCAAGTGATGCAATTTCATTATCCGTTTATCAATTTTAAAGAAAAATCCTGCAAATTATGTGAAAGTGGTTGTTCTTATTAATGATGCCACATCTGTATGTATAGAGGGAGACATTTGGGCGCAAAACAGCGTCCAGTAACCTGTATACTTACTTTTGCCTCTCAGTATAGTTTAGGTGAAGAGGAGTATCAAAATGTCCACCTGACATGTGGGATAAAATTTCCTGTTGTTCAGAACGTTAACGTGTTTCAAGAAAAATAACAATGTGCCAAATTATATAAATTAATCATGAAACATATAACATTGGAAATGTGTTTTTGTTGTTGAGGGAACATGTGATGCCGCACTGAGTGATCTTATTTCTTATTTTCTTTAAAGAAAATCGAAAAAACACACTTTCTGAGATTATCTGATACACCATCACGAAAACACGCCTATCTAATTTTGACCCACTTGAACCCCAGCCTTATATGGTAAAACTGGGGTTTGCAGGGGTAAACCTTATTTTTATTATTTATGCTATAATATATAGATTGTGGGTAGTTGAGGCGGTTCTAACGAGTACCTACAATCTATATTTTGAGCAGAAATAAGAAAAATATCACAATTTTCATCATAAAATTTTCATTTTTTCGGCGATAAAGTTGGCAATGTATTTGTATAGGCGTGTTTTCGTAATTCCCTAACATAATAAAGTTCCAACAACTACTGCCCCTAAGGAATGTTTAATCACTACAGCAGCTTAGTAGTTTCATATAGTTTGTTCTAAGCAACGTTTAGTTACGCACCATATGTAGCAGGCTATTATGTTTTACTTAGATATACAATCCACGAGAAAATAAAATTATATTCTGTTCTGTACTATAGAAACCTGTATGTGAGCCGAAAAGTATATGATGTCTCACTGACTGACTAAGGAAACCTTTGTGTGAGCCGAAAAGTATATGATCTCTCACTGACTGAGTAAGAAAACCTGTATGTGAGCCAAAAAGTATATGATGTCTCACTGACTGACAACGGAAACCTGTATGTTAGCCGAAAAGTATATGATGTCTCACTGGCTGACTAAGGAAACCTTTGTGTTAGCCGAAAAGTTTATGATTTCTCACTGACTGACGAAGGAAACCTTTGTGTGAGCCGAAAAGTATATGATGTCTCACTGACTGACTAAGGAAACCTTTGTGTGAGCCGAAAAGTATTTGCTATCTCACTGACTAGCTAAGGAAACCTTTGTGTGAGCCGAAAAGTATATGTTGTCTTCCTGACTGACTAAGGAAACCTGTATGTGAGCCGAAAAGTATATGATATCTCACTGACTGACTAAGGAAACCTTTGTGTGAGCCGAAAAGTGTATGATGTCTCACTGACTGACTAAGGAAACCTGTATGTGAGCCGAAAATATATGATGTCTCACTGAATGACTTACAAAACCTGTATGTGAGCCGAAAAGTAAATGATGTCTCACTGACTGACTAAGGAAACCTGAATGTGAGCCGAAAAGTATATAGTGTCTCACTGACAGACGAATGAATCCTGTATGTGAGCCGAAAAGTATATGATGTCTCACTGACTGACTAAGAAATCCTGTATGTGAGCCGAAAAGTATATGATGTCTCACTGACAGACAAACGAAACATGTATGTGAGCCGAAAAGTATATGATATCTCACTGACAGACGAAGGATGCCTGTATGTGAGCCGAAAAGTATATGATGTCTCACTGACAGACTAACGAAACCTGTGTGTGAGCCGAAAAGTATATGATGTCTCACTGACAGACGAAGGAAACCTGTATGTGAGCCGAAATATATATGATGTCTCACTGGCAGACGGAGGAAACCTGTTTGTGAGCTGAAAAGTATATGATGTCTCACTGACTGACTAAGGAAACCTGAAGGTGAGCTGAAAAGTATATGATGTCTCACTGACTGACTAAGGAAACCTGTATGTGAGCTGAAAAGTATATGATGCCTCACTGACTGACCAAGGAAAACTTTGTGTGAGCCGAAAAGTATATGATGTCTCACTGACTGACTAAGAAAACCTGTATGTGAGCCGAAAAGTATATGATGTCTCACTGACTGACTAAGAAAACCTGTATGTGAGCTGAAAAGTATATGATGTCTCACTTATTGACGTAGAATACCTTTATATGAGGCGAAAAGTATATGATGGCTCACTGAATGACTAATGCGATTTTTTAAAGAAATTCTAAGAACACACTTTTGGAGATATTATCTCTAAAACACCATGATATAATAAAGTTCCACTGAGGAAAGTTAAATCACTACAGCAGCTAAGTAGTTTCATATCTGTTATTCTAAGCAAATTTTAGTACCTGTAAACTATGCATGCACCATATGCATTACGAAAACACGCCTACACAAATACATTGAACCTTTATCGCCGAAAAAAAAATTTAAGATGAAAAATTCTGATATTTTTCTTATTTCTGCTCCAAAATATAGATTGTGGGTATCGTTAGAACCGCCTCAATGAGGCGGTTTTTACGAGTACCCACAATCTATGTTTTAGAGAAGAAATAAGAAAAATGAGGTATACCTCTATAAACCCCAGTTTCACTATATAAATCTGGGGTTCAAGGGGGTCAAAATTATATAGGCGTGTTTTCGTGATGTGTAACAAACCGTTATGTCCTATACTTCGATTAGGGTTGAGCTCCTCATGTGTTGTTTTATAAAACAATCTGAGAAAAAATAAAGTATGTTCTGTTTTGTACTAAGGAGGCCTTTGTGTGAGCCGAAAAGTATATGATGTTTCACTGACTGACTAAAGAAACCTTTGTGTGAGCCGAAATGTATATAATATATTTAACCCAGAGTGAATATTTGGAGCGCATTAAATCCAGTGGATAGCGCCGTTGACCATTTGAAAGTGGCGGTTCTTGTGTTGTTCAATCCATGTGATAAGTTGCTACACGAAGGTTCCCATGTTAGGTTCTGTTAGATTCATTGTTGTTACCCGGTCGATTGTTAATCAATCGACCCAAAGTCGATTGTTTATCAATCGACCCGCCAATGTTGTCAGTGTTTTGATTTTATTTTCCATTCAAGCATTGTTATCTCCTGTTCAGGGAAGAGAGAGAACTCGTTGCCTTACTCTCCGTTTGTATGTTCTTCATACATGTGTGTATTGTTTTCATATTTCTTTACTGATTTTTTTTTTTTTTTTTTTGGTGTGTGTGTGGGGGTGGGGGGGGTGCCGCTGGTATTAGTGTTCTCTATGATTGTGGCATTTCCTGGCCATCTGCATTATTTGTGTGTGTGTGTTTTTTTTATTATTTTGTTGTTGTTGTTGTTGTTATCGTTTATTTTATTTTATTATTATTATTATTATTATTTTTTGTTAAACGCGCTGCATGATGGGTATTTTTCGAAGCGGACGACATTTTGAAACATTATTTTTTGGAAAAGAGGCTAGTGACAAACGTTTGTCAATAGCGATTTCACGTGAAAATGGCTATTGACAAACGTTTGTCAATAGCGATTTCTCGTCAAAATGGCTATTGACAAACGTTTGTCAATAGCGATTTCACGTAAAAATGGCTATCTACAAACGTTTGTCAATAGCCAAAATACGTTAAATTCGCTATTGACAAACGTTTGTCAGTAGTGAAATTACGAGAAATCGCTATTGACAAACGTCTGTTTATGTTTACAGAGTTTATAAACACCCTAAGCCTATTGTGGGCTCATCACGCTAACACGCCTATATCATTTTGACCATCATTAAACTCCACTTTTATGTAGTAAAACTGGGGTTTACAGGGATAGTCATTACTTTTTCTTATTTCTGCTCAAAAACATAGATTAAGGGTACTCCCGTCGAGGCGGATCTAACGACTACCCAAAATCTATGTTTTGTGCAGAAATAAGAAATATATCACATTTTTCATCTGACAATTTTCATTTTTCGGCGTTAAAATTTACAACGTATTTAAATGGGTCTGTTTTCGTAATGTGTTGCATGAAACCGACCGAACTCGAGTCCTGGTAAACGGCATAGAAATATAAGCCTGTCCAGAAAAACTGGTACGAGTCGGAATGTTCCTTAAGCCCTAGCACTTGCTTTGGGCGGTAGGGCCTGTGATGTCAATCCATCTCAATATCGCGTAAAAATCCCATAAAATCAGAAGCAACGGCTCCACCTTGATAGTGTTGACGGGAACGCAAAGCCACAACAGACGCAAACAGAATTTCACGATCATCTAAATCTCTTTGAGACTAATATATCTATATGAGCCACGTCATAAAAACTAGGAAGATCTTTTTATGTCTAAAAAGTTAGTAGGACGCCAGGACAGCCGGATGACATACATTTGTTTGGCCATATGCATAAAAAAGGGAACGGTTTCAAGTTTCAAGCTTAATGGCAGTTTCGAAATGTAATTGTTCGAACACTTGCAAAGAAAATTTTTCTCATGACGTGGCTGATATTGAAAACACCCACTGTGTTGCTAATACATGCACAGTGTAACTTCGATGGCTCGAACCCTGATGGCTCATTACCGTGGCTGTTTTGAACGCGTTATAAAGTCCCCATGAGAAAAATGATAAAATCATAACTGAAGATGTAACTTTGCTTATGAAATCGCTCTTAAAAATCTTAAAAATGAATGCTGTGTATACTCATTAGAATCGCCTCGACAACATACTTTTTATTGTAGGAATTTAATAAGATGCCCATAGTATTCTTTCAAAGCTGACTCTAAATATCGGTGGCTCGAACTACCCAAATCTCGAACAAGTATGCAGGGTCCAAAGCTGTTCGAGACATCGAGGTTCATCTGTATAAGGAACAAAAATGAGAAAAAGTGTTGTTATATACTTTATTCAAGTTACCACCTCTTCTAAAATAACGATGACATATATGAAACAAATAAGATAGAAGAAATTGTGTTTTATTGAGTTTTACGTCCCGCTAACATCTATCGTCATATGGAGACGGGACCTCGGTTAATAGGAATCTCCCAACCTGTGGAGAGGGATCGAACCCACATTCCTTTATGAGGCGAGTAGCATAACCACTGTACCACTGAGGCAGAACAGTACAGAAGAGGCAGTTGCTAGTTAAGCATGAGACTGTTCATGTTTGATAATATAATTACATTTTTTCTTTCAACACTTATTTTCACCTCGTTTGACTGTTTGTTGAAAATGATGTTTAACGTCTTTGTCAAAACGACTTAGGTCATTCTGCAGACGTTGCTACCAATGTTTTGAACCTTTTAACACACATTGAGATGAAATGGCATATCAAGGTCGGCGTCGCCCCCGCCCATGGGGTCTTGAAGAAATTTATGGGCTGGATGATGTTTCCACGCAGAGCTGAAACTGACCGTACACATGTACTGGTAAACCGCTTTGAGTATCTTAGCCTGCCCAGACAAAGCGGTATGAGTCCGACAGCCCATGCTTAAAAACCCTATTAATTGTATTGAGCGACAGGGCTTGAGATGTCATTTGATATCAATGTTGGGTAAAAGTCCCATAGAATTTGATGTAACGTCTCAAAAATGACCTATACAGTGTTGACGGGGACGTTAAACCTCAAATCAAACAAACAAACATATTCAACTTTACAACAGCTGGTGTTGGGATAATGTGTGGTGGTCGTAAAACAGTCTCCCCGCCCTTCATCATAATGGGTGTAATAGTTTCTAGTCTTCTGGGATAATCGATTCCATAGCTGGATTTTGACAATATCTGTCCTTTACGATCACTGATTCCATTGTGGAATTTTGAAAATATTTGAGGGTCACTGATAAGGCCTATTTGGCCGAAACTAGCTAGTCTGGCCCAGAAAACATGTACACTTCATATTTTCCAGCTCTGCGGTGTATTCCGCGTTCCAAAGGATAACCCTCTTATAGAACATATGTAATAAGCTGAAACAGGCTAGTCTGGCCCAGAAACAACAAATACAATCTATGGTTACAGGTTCTGTTCTGCAGTCCTTGCTTCCAAAGCATGCTCCTGTTATATATAATAACTGTTAAACTTCAACACATCGGGTTGTAAGGGAATGTGTGTCGGCCGTCAAATCTTTCAAGGCCCTTCATCATTGAGTATAGGTTGTATTTTCTAGTCCTTTGGGGCAATCGATTCGTCTGCGGAATCTTGAACAATCTACAGTTTTCAGTTCTAATCTGTAGTACCTCTGTTCAGTGGGCCTTCCTTCCAAAGGATTACCTTTTTGTAGAACTTATATGCACTGGACGGTCCGACTTGCACCACTTTGTCTGGGAAGGCTTTTGTCTTTCAAGTGGTTCTCCAGTACTCATATGCGGTCAGTTTCAGCTGTATGTAGAAGCAACATGCTTCCCAGTCTTTTTCTCCAAGCTCCGATGAGCGGTGGGCAATTCGCCCCGTTTGTCAATAGCGATTTCACATAAAAATCACTATTGACAAACGTTTGTCAATAGCCATTTCATGTTAAAATGGCTATTGACAAACGTTTGTCAATAGCCATTTTAACGTGAAATCGCTATTGACAAACGTTTGTCAATAGCCATTTTAACGTATATTTGCTATTGACAAACGTTTGTCAATAGCCACTCCGTTATTTTTTCTATTTTTTTTTTCCCATAAAACAAGATTTGACATCTCATGCAAATTGTCTCTATGGAGACAATTTGCATGAGATGTCAAATTCTGTTTTCTGGCCTGTTTTGACACATCATGCAAATGGTTTCTATAGAGACAATTTGCATGAGATGTCAAGTCCTGTTTTTTGGGGAAAAAAATAAGAAACATATCGACAAATTGTTGTCTACTCAATTAGCCTAGAGGTTTAACGTCCCCGTCAATTCTATTTAGGTCAGTTTGGGGACGTTGCTTCCATTTTTATCGGAATTTTACCGGATGCAATGACATCCCAGAATTGTAAATGAAAGACCCAGGAAGAGGAAACATACATAAAACAAGAAAAAATACGAGTGCTTATGAAATGGAACAATCAGCCCTCTCTTCCCCACACGCAGAAAAACACTAAACAACAAGCACTGCCGCCTAATGAAACCAACAGAGCTTATATGCATGGACGTTCCCGAATCGCACACTTGCTGAGATATTTTTTTGCTTAAACAGATTACTTGCTTTATAGATTGGGCCATTGACATGTGCGAATGTGCGATTGTAGAATCCTGTCTGTGCTTTCTGTTACCATCATCACAAATATCTCCGGTTTCCATAACACGGGACTCGACTAATTACATGGTGGTGTTTTATGTCTTGTTGGAATTTTCATTATTAAATAAGACCAGGAAACCCAATTGTTTAACATCCGCGTTAGAATAGTCATTTTTCTGTTTCTGAGTGGTTTTCTCCTGCCCTGACGTCAGGCTATTGGTGAGTCCTCGGCTCTGATTCGCCGCCCCCGCCCATCGGGGCTTGGATAAATAGATTGCGCTGCATTTTGCTTCCACGCAGAGCTGAAACTGACCACACATGAGTACTGGTAAACCGCTCAGAAGGACTAAGCCTGTCCAGGCCAATTGTTCCAATGCATATAAGCCTTTTGATTTCATTGGGCGACAGGGCTTGAGATGTCATTTCATCTCAATGTCGGGTAAAAGTCCCACAAAATTTGAAGCAACGTCTCCAAGACGACCTATAAAGTGTTGACGGGGACGTCAAACCTCAAATCAAACAAACAAACAATCAACTCTGATTCAGGATTGTCTTAATTCATTTAAGAAATGAACTCAGTTTATTAAATGTTCATTGAAGCATGAACAACGTTGGTTTGCGATATTGTTCATTCTTCACTGAACGTTAAATACAGTAAAATTCCTTTCTTAAGACCACCTTTGTGACTGTTCAAAAGTGGTCTTTAAGACTACTTTTGAACAGTCCCAAAGGTGGTCCCTGACCAGGGAACACTGTATGCAGAAAACACTGAGAAAGAATAACTGCAACCTACTTAATAAGCTTTCTAAAGCAGAATTAGTCTTAAATTAAGGTGGTCTTAATAGCGGATTTTCACTGTAAATTTAATTCCTTAAATTTACATTCTTGATGCATTTACAGAAAGTCACTATAATCAACTATTGGGAGTAAGGCTGACACGATTAACCGAATAATCGATTTTTTACAAAAATGATTATCGCTACTGATTAGTTAGTAATCGATTAGTCAATAAGTACAGTTAACTACACAACATACTGACTAAAATAGCTGGAAGAATGGCAAACAGTGCAGACCCTGATGAGACGCCGCATTCCGCGGCGTCTCATCTGGGTCTACACGTGTTTGCCCAGGCCTGTATGTCCTCATACATAGTTAAATATAGCATGAACCATGTTCAGAAGAAAACCAGGCTAGCTAAATTATGACAAAATATTCATGTGATAACTAATCGGTTATCGAGCACAATGGCAAGACTGATAATCGATCATCTTTTCAGCTCTGATTGGCCAGCCCTAATTAGGGGGCGATGTTGTTCATACTTCAGTGAATACACTGACTCATGTGACGAAATAAACAATGGTTCTATTCCATTTGATTGGACGATGCCAACAACGTTGTTCCGCTTTCAATACTTAGCAAAACTGCGTGTAATTGTTTTCTTCTTTCATTTTATCCCTTAAACAAGATTTTTTTCGTCATTTGATGGATGTGAAAAAAATGTAAATATAAGTAATAAAGGTAATTTATTTAACGTTCATCAAAATATGAACATCGGGGTTCACCTACTTTGCTCGTGACCGAATGTTGTTCGATGAACGTCAAACAGATTGCATTTCATTTCTGAAATATTTTCATTATTTTCCACTCTTAAAGTGACGAACAATTCTGGTTTGAGGGCTAAAGTTTAAAGAGAATATAAGAATCTTATATGGGTGTGAGGGGTGGATGAAAAAATTCGTTCGGAGGGTCACTGTCCGGCATGACGAGGTTTGCCGAGTGATGCCGTACAGTGATCCAGAGGGATGGATTTTACTATCCACCACTTTGTACGTCCCCGTCAACACTTTTGAAGGCATTGATGAGACTCTGCTTCCAGTTTTGTGGGATTTTTACCAGACATCAAGATGAAATGACATCTCAAGCCCTACCGCCCAAAGAAACCGCCAAGGTCTACATGCAGGTGCGGTCCCGCTCGCACCACTTTAACTGAGTAGCCTAAGACATCTAAGCGGTTTACCAGTACAGTCGAATTGAGCTCTGCGTGGCAGCACCATGCAGCAAAATCTATTTCTCCTAGCACTGGTGTTAAATGTATCGGTATTTGGTTGATTTTGTTTGTTTGTATTGGAGTTTAACGGCCCAGTCAACACTAGGTCTTTTTTGAGCCGGTCAGTTTACCTATCCGCACTTTTCCTGTGCAGTCGTTTTCTTAAGCGGTTAACCAGTACAATGAACATTCTTCGCCAGAAACTGACAACTGTCCTTCTTGAATCAGCGGAAGGGAGAGAATGACCGTAGAAAAGATCTCATGATCAATCTCCACGAAAAAATGTTGCCGGCCCAATCGAACCCGCGTCCTCCTGATCATCAGTCAGACGCGCATCCGACTGAGCTACCGAGGCCGGCCGGTATTTTGTTGAATAGTGCATGGTTGCACAGTGAAAAAGAAATGTTAAACATATACTGAAGTGTGTAGACCTAATGCAAACAGTATACATCACGAAAACAAGCCTATATAATTCCATGAGGCGTTTCTAACGAGTACCCACAATTTATATCTTAGAGCAGAAATAATTAAAATAAGGTATACCCCCGGAAACCCCAGTTTTACTATATAAAAGTGGGGTTCAATGGGGTCAAAATAATATAGGCGTAATTTCGTGATGATCTGCATTGTCTCCCATTCTGTAAATGGTTTTACTACCCCAAATCACAAACAAACATGGATGTGCCCCAAAATGCAAAGACAGACGATCCTACTTCAGGAGTGTAAGAGCTAAAGACTGACCATGATGTGTGATTTCAAATAAATAATACTAAGCCCTAAAGTAAAGAAACATCCATCTGTCTAAACACACTATGTAAGCTGATTTGGCTTCCGTAATGATGTCTTGACAAATTTAACAATAATGGACTGTCTGAAAACACTGACCGATGTCTCCATAAAAAGCGACTAGAAATGGAAAATAAAAATGTACCGAAAGGTCAAGCAATTTATTCTGTTAAGGAAAGTGTCTACGTTGGCAGATTTCAACCTCTTGAATAATCGCAGGTCTCTTGGATTTTCGAGGAATTTATGGTCATATAAGGTTAAATGTCTGATGATATTTTCCTGAGCGTACTTGTAAAACACATATACGTATGCAGGACATGCTGAAAATTGGAGGTAGGCACATGGGAAGCAAATGTGCTACAGTTTTGGCAGTGTTTTTATGCCCCCGAAATCAATTAAAGATTCGGGGGCATATAGTTTTTGGTCTGTTTGTCTGTGTGTCTGTTTCTCTGTTTGTCTGTCCGCAAAAGCCTTAACGTTGGGCATAACTTTTGAATTGTAACTGATAGGGCTTTCATATTTCACCTGTGCATTTATTGTCACAATATCTTTCAAGAGGTACCATAAATTGTAAGCTCGCGACCTTGAAATTTGACCTAGTTTAGACCTCCTTTAAAAACATTAACATTGACCATAACTTTTGATTGGTTAGTTATAGGACTTTCATATTTCACATGTCTATTCCATGTAACAAGATCTTTCCAGTGATACCATAATCTTTGACATCGTGACCTTGACCTTGACATTTGACCTACTACTTTTTAAAAACAACTTTAACATTCGCAAAAACTTTAACATTTGGCATAACTTTTGAATGGTAGTTGATATGGCTTTCATATTTCTCACATGCATTCCTTGTCACAACACCTTTCCAGTGGTACCATAATTTTTGACCTCGTGACCTTGACCTCCAAATTGAACCTAGTTTTATTTTTTTTTAATTTTAACATTGGCCATAACATTCAATTGGTAACTGATAGGGCTTTCATATTTCACACGTGCATTCCTTGTCACAAGGCCTTTCTAGTGGTACTATTCTTTATGACCTCGTGACCTTAACCTTGACGTTTGAGCTCCTTTTTAAAAACTTTAACATAGTCTATAACTTTCGATTGATATGTGATAGAGCTTTCATATTTCGCATGTGCATTCTTTTTCACAAGACCTTTCCATTGGCCAGTACCATAATTCTTGACCTTGTGACCTTGACCTTGACGTTTGACCTACTTTTTAAAAGCTTTAACATTGGTCATAACTTTAAGGGCTTTCATATTTCACATGTGCATTCTGTGTCACAAGACCTTTACAACGATCGCATAATTTTTACCTTGTGACCTTGACCTAATTTTTCAAGACGTGAACATTGGCCATACCTTTCGATTGATAGTGATACTGCTTTCATATTTAACATGCGCTGTCCGGGCGCATCAGTGTTTCACAAACAAACCTTGGTTTTTTTTTTTTTTTTTTTTTTTTCATTTTTGTTGTTGATCTTGACCCCAGGTCATTCAGATTTGAAAATTAAAACTCGTTTTTCGAACACATCACTGTACCATTCTTGTAACCAAATTTCATACGAAAGCTTTATGAAACAGGGGAAAAGAAAATAAAGCAATATGATTTTGGTTACATGTCCAATATTGCCGCCATGGCCATATAAAGTAAAAACTCTTCAGAAATATTCTTCTGCATAACCAGCCGGCTGGTTGATATATGAAACTTGATATATAGCAGCCGGGACTTGAGCCAATCATAGTTTGTTCAAATGATTACCCTAGATAACCTTGACCTATTTAGGACAAGGTCAACTTTGGTCGCTTAGGTTTGTGTAAGGAATAAATGTCACAATCTGTGATCTGAAAATTGGTAGATGCAGTCAGCCAAATGAGTAAATGAGACTACATGGGTTTTCAGGGTCAGGGTCATTCCTTGACCTTAGCCTAAGGTCATTCAGATGTGAAAATTAAAAAAAGTGTTTGTTATAGAAACCATTAGGCCATTTATGAACCAATCTCCTGATTACCAAAGCTTTTAGGAATAAGGAAATGAAAATCAATTAATATGAGTTTGGTCACATGACCTATATGGTCGCTGTGCCCATATATGGTAAAACCACTTCTCCGGAATCAATGAGCCGATTGCTTTGAAACTTGGTTGAAGCATTCAGGTCTCGGACCCATTATAACTTGTTCAAATAACGTCACTGTCTTAACGTCTTAATAAACCGGCAAGCTTATGCTCTTTTATATGGGGAAAAATGGACGTTGTTTGTTTTTTCGGAAACTATTGTAGTCTGTGAATTTTAAATTTGATGAGTAAATGAAGTTACATGAGTATCAAAAGTGAAGGTCACTCCATCACGCAGTGGCCCCCGCCCATCGGGGCTTGAAGAAATAGATGGACTGCATGATGCTTCCACGCAGAGCTGAAACTGACTGCACACGAGTACTGGTAAACCGCTTAGAGGATCTAAGCCTGCCCAGGCAAAGCGGTGCAAGTCGGACTGTCCATACTTATAAACCCTATTGGTTTCATTGGGCGACAGGGCTTCAGCTGTCATTGCATCTCAATGTCGGGTAAAAATCCCATACAATTGGAAGAAACGTCTCCAAAATGACCTATACCGTGTTGACGGGGACGTTAAACCTTAATTGAAACGATCAAACGACATCTCTCCGATAAATAATGAACCGCAGCTGGATACTGGTTAATCGCCCCGACGATCTGAAATGGACTGTCTAGGCAACGGGGTGCGAGTCCAACCATACAATAAATAAACCCTTTTGGTTTGTTTACCGGCAGGCCTTGAGATGCCATTTCATCCAAATGTCGATATGAGTCCCATAAAATTGAAATTGAAGTCTCCAAAATGACCTAAATAGTGTTGACGATGACGCAAAACCTCAATTCAAAAAACCAAGTCCTCAACATAACCATGGAATTCAGGTCACCATGTTCTTCACTATCTTGTTTGTTTGATTTGAGGTTTAACGTCCCCGTCAACACTGTAAATGTCATTTTGGAGGCGTTGCTTCCAATTTTGTGGGACGTTTACCCGACATTGAGATGAAATGACATCTCAAGTCCTGTCGCCCAATGAAACCAATAGGGTTTATAAGCATGGACGAGCCGACTCGCACTGCTTTACCTGGGTAAGCTTAGATCATCTAAGCTGTTTAACAGTACTCGTGTGCAGGTCGGTTTCAGGTCTGCGTGGATGCATCATGCAGCCCATTTATTTCTTCAAGCCCCGATGGGCGGGGGCCGTCTTCACTATCTTGAACGAGGATTTAGACTGTTCCCTTCAACCCATATTTTTTAAGTTATAAACAAGTAAAACCTGATTATATGCCACAATCTGATCTTGGGGCTACACTGTTTGCCAACTTCACTGTTTGCTAAACCCAGCACATGATTCTAGCCCAGATTTTACGGATAGACTTTGACCCCAGCGATAACAAAAGTCCGGCTAATTTTACTGGATTTACTACAACATGGACTTAAGTGCACTTTTATTTTTTAATTTTTTGGTCTATGGAAAACAATCAACTTCTTTATGTAAACTAAAAACCTTCTTTTTTGACGGCTTCGTGGCCTACTGGATAAAAGCACAGACTCATTAAGTCTCTCACCGCTGTGGTTTGATCCTCGCTCGGGTAAAATATGGGACGCTATATTCTGCAACGCAAGGTAAGGTAATTTTCTCCGAGTACTCCGGTTTTCTCCCGCCTCTGAATAACGATCGGCTCGAAATGAGTGAAATAAGCTTGAAAGGGCCGTATCATTACGATAACTCACCCGTGCGACATAGTGCATTTTTCACATCTCCAAAATGGCTACTTTGCTGATGAAAATCCTTGATATTTTTGTTATAAATGTTCAAAACATAGGTTGAGGGTGCTCGTTAGAACCGCCTCCGTGAGGCGGTTCTAACGAGTATCCACAACCTATGTCTTGGAGCAGAAATAGGGAAAATAATGTATACCCCGTAAACCCCAGTTTTCTCTATATAAAGTGGGGTTTAGGGGGTGTTCATTTCACGGACTTGTTCGCGTGATGTAACCAAAACCAATAGAAGTCTGTTTTCACTATAAACATTTTAATAAGCCTCTCATTTATATGTAAATCTCTTCAGAAATCTATGTATACGGTACATGCACTTGTTACAATGTCCTCGTCG
This sequence comes from Lucinisca nassula, assembly GCA_963580285.1. Taxonomy (NCBI): domain Eukaryota; kingdom Metazoa; phylum Mollusca; class Bivalvia; order Lucinida; family Lucinidae; genus Lucinisca; species Lucinisca nassula. Next base: position 144,598,154 of record OY757013.1, read on the forward strand.
AGGTTATTTTAGAAGGTAACCATACAAGTTTTATGAACAAATATGAGGCTTGTCCTTAATAGTGAGTTGAAACACAACTCGGGGTTTCTCCAGGAAGCAATAAGTTGTGATCCACATCTGATTACAAATGAATGACTTGAAGGAGTAGATAAGAGTGCTGAATGTAAATCATTAGGTCCCTAGCAACTGTGTAAGGCTAGGGTCACGTGTGAGACGCCGTTCTGCAACCGAAATCCAAGGGGTTGTTCTCCGGGTACTCCGGTTTTCAATTTTGCACTTTTCGCCCCTAAAAATAGCTAACAAACTGCAGCATTCGAAAGCGAACCAATAGAATCCCTAAGATCAAATTTGCATTTAAAACCATATACGTACATTTTTGCAGTTCTTGACACCAAAAAATCTACAATCTTGCAAGTAATAATAACCTTATAACCGTTTATATGTTTTCATGCAAATAAAAAAAAATGTGTCAGCCATGGGATTCGAACGCCAACCATTCAAACGGAAATCTTTGACGAGCCCTCTACCGCTGGACTACCGTTCTTATCAATGCAATATTGTTATATTTAGCATATATATTACATTATAAACACTATAAAATATAGGTCAACTACTTTGCAGTCGCTTCACTGCCATAATCGAATGAACTTATTATGTTAAGAGCACCAAATGATTCGTTTTACATGAACAAAGTATATCAAAAGCGAACCTCTGGTGCCCGAACATCACTAGCTGTAATTTCAGCTATAAGGTACCTCCAATCGAGCTCTTCAGCGGACGCCATAGATCTCTATATTCAATAAACGAAACTAATATACTGATTACTTAAGTGTATAAGTGTAGGGGTGTCGGGATATAAACAAACTCATGTGAACACTGTACTTATCATCATTTACATAAATATTCTGAAGATCTGAACAAACTTAATAAAAATCTATCATGTGTTTTGATGTCCAATATGTCCTTTAAGTAAATATCAGTAATGAGCATGAAATTTTTGAATATGGAATCCTGACACCACCAACCCCCCCCCCCCACCCTACTGGAAGAGTCAAATATAATACCAATTATAATTATAGGCCTTTAAATGAGAATCCTATTCATTAACTAATTGAATAAGTATATATAGTATCGCTAACGCCTAGAAAAAAGGCTGGGCAAATTTTAGCCAAATGTCATATGAAGCCTGTGTGGGATGGTGAAGCAAAAGTTTGTTCAAATAATTTAAGTCAAATGATCAAGATGGCTGAAAGAACCCCTTCAAAAATCTTCCCCTCAGAAACCAAATGGTTCTACATACACTCAGCACTCAGGTGAACTGTTCAGAACCATTGATCCTCTGGTTACCATATACATATGGTCATGGCGGCAAACTTGGCCATGCGACCAAGACCTCGACCATTTAAACCAATTATTTTCATTCCTTCATCCCAAGGGCGGGGTGGGGGGATCACGAAATCACACCTTTATAATCTTGGGAATACATGGGTATACTTATATTTCACAACTTTTTCTCTTAAAATTTTCGTGTTTTTTTTTTCGGCGGTAAAGTTTACAATGTATTTGTATAGGCGTTTATTCGTAATGAAGCTTTGCATAAAATTTGATAGGTCAGCCCATTGGTGCCAGAGACAAGTGTTCACCGTCGGCGGACGAGAGACTTCAGACGGCAACGGAGCCTACGCATGCTTAACCCTTTTTGTACCGGAAACCCCAAAACTGGTAATTGACAAACAGCGCAGGCCCAGAACAGACGCCGCAGAACGCGGCGTCTGATCAGGGCCTACACTGTTCGCAAAACGTTTCGCCATTTTCAAAATAAATTTTGAAGAAAACGCAATCTAACATCCCTAATTTTTTCAATGAACTCCTGCTATTTATAAGGTCGCAGATTCTATTTGGTTCAAATGAATGAGCCAACGACTCAGGTGAGCTGAAACAAGAAATATCTTTAAAAAAGATATGCGGCGTAGATTTAATTGGAAGGTTGTTTAGAAACCAGTGCTTCAGCTGAAGTGCACGACCCGCCGGATGCTTTTAGCTTTATGAGTGTTACCATATATGGGTATGGCGGCCATTTTGGTCATGCGGCCTGGACCTAAAACGGTTCCCCCAATAAATGCGCCTTATCGTAAGGAGCAAAAATATATATTATACTTTAGTACTGTATTCTGAATCGTTTGCAGGATAAAATGAATTCTCACTTTTCCAATACAAAAGCATATGTGTCAAAATTTGACCTAGGCACAAAGAAGGTCAAGGTCAACCCAGGGTCACCATTTTAGCAATTCATGATGGGCCTACGTCCCAGATGCTATTTATCAAGTTTCGTGGAAATCTGCCCAGTGGTTCTGGAGAAGACTATTTTTGAAGGGTTTTTACTATATATAAACTTGGCGGCCATTTTGGTCATGTGACCTGGACCCCATAAGCAAATTTTGGTTTCCCCCATCCCAAAGAGGCTCCATATGAAATTTGACCTTAATCGGCCCACCGGTTTCCGAGGAGCAGTTCGAAAATTTTCACATTTTCGCCTCGGCGAGGCTATACTAAATGGAATGTAATATTTCGCAAGTTCATTGGTTAGATCTCATTGATATCTATCAGTATGCCAAAAATTGTTTAAATATTCCAAGCGGTTATGTTACTATCACCAATTTTCACAAACGGGTTACGGACGGACAGACAGACAGACCATATATGGCTTGGTGGCCATTTTGGTCATGTGACCTGGACCCCATGAGCAAATTTTGGTTTCCCCCATCCCATAGAGCCTCCATATGAAATTTGACTCTAATTGGCCCAACGGTTTCCGAGGAGAAGCTGTTCGAAAATTTTCACATTTTTTCGCCTCGGCGAGGCTATACTAAATGGAATGTAATATTTCGCAAGTTCATTGGTTAGATCTCATTGATATCTATCAGTATGCCAAAAAATGTTTAAATATTCCAAGCGGTTAAGTCACTATCACCAATTTTCACAAACGGGTTACGGACGGACAGACAGACAGACCATATATGGCTTGGTGGCCATTTTGGTCATGTGACCTGGACCCCATGAGCAAATTTTGGTTTCCCCCATCCCATAGAGCCTCCATATGAAATTTGACTCTAATTGGCCCAACGGTTTCCGAGGAGAAGCTGTTCGAAAATTTTCACATTTTTTCGCCTCGGCGAGGCTATACTAAATGGAATGTAATATTTCGCAAGTTCATTGGTTAGATCTCATTGATATCTATCAGTATGCCAAAAAATGTTTAAATATTCCAAGCGGTTAAGTCACTATCACCAATTTTCACAAACGGGTTACGGACGGACAGACAGACTGACAGAATGACACGGTGATTTTAGGGCACTCTTAGAAAATCAACCGACTTCAGTCGGTCGCTTTTTTCTGCGGGTCGTGCAATATGAGCTACAATAGTCACAGCAACAATTGTCTAGCTATGAAATGGTTTACTGTAGTCAAACAATTCAGATGTCACGCGAGGAAAAATAGCTTTGCAGAGGGCGGTGTCCCGCCTGTTTGAGCTAAGGACAATGTAAAAGGTCAAGGATAAAAACATGACCTCATTTCAAGAGCATATGATCTCAAGTACATATGCACAACAAATAAGAAAACTTTATTATTCACTGTTTTTGAACACAAATTCTAGGGTTAACATTTAGGGTTGTCGCTATGGTGAACGTAAACGCATAGACGGACGAACAAACGGACGAGCAGACAAACGGATGGAAACTTGATCTTATGTGCACCTAACTAAAACTCAAATTACACTTATTCCTTTTCAGAATTTATATAACATTAATGATATTCGAAAATGTCCATTTTGTGTTAAAATGGAGGACATAAAGTATGCTGAAGACAAATGATACACTGCAACTTTTATTTAGCATATATTGTAAATTAAACATCTGTCAATTTGTAATGCGATTATTACATGTTTTTGTCATGCTATATCTCTTTATTGGTTTCATTGGGCAACAGGGCTTGAGGTGTCTTTCATCTCAATGTCGGGTAAAAGTCCCACAAACTTGGAAGCAACGTCTCGAAAATGACCTACATAGTGTTGATGGGGACGTTAAACCTAAAATCAAACAAACAATTCCTTTCGCAGAAAATTCTTCCTTTCGCGCGAAAGGAACCTTCCTTTCGCGAAATGGTTCCTTTCGCTATATAGACCAACCACGTGAAATAAGGTCAAAATAGCTATTCACCGCAGCAGTTACAGAATTCACTAGAATCACATTTATACATATGACGTATGGTCATCAAAGGACAAGACGGTGAGCAAGCCGAAACTGTATATATTTTTCATTCATGTCTCACATAAAAAATGAAACATCTCCTAGGTTAAAACTTCGGTAAACTGTCGTATTTTTTGAGTAGATTTATTTATGCAAATCATTGACCAATGAAATAGTCCTCTCCTTGGACATGTGGTTTTATTGACCAATGGAGTAACGAAAAATGTAGGGCAAAAGCAAAACCATAACGGCTACGCCGTAAAAACGATGAATGCCTAAAAATACATTTTTGCCTGCTAAACCGACATTATGGTATTTGATACCCTTATTAAGCGTCAGTTGTGTATATAACGCCGGTATAATTTGTTCTTTTTAGAAACAAATGACATCGTTAATTAGTTTCTCGAAATTCTATCTCTGAATGTCATTACGGTCCTTCGTAAAGGAAGAACATAACATAATGGCAATAATAAAAAAGTAAGTCACGCTTTCGACATAAATATAAGTCGTATAAAGACTGGAAAGAAATAATTAATATGACAGGAGACCAATGTTTTGAAAGGGATTAACAGTTAAGATGCCACGAAAACTGCATCTGAAAATGTAGTCTGTTTGTGTCGTTTGCTGCGACTTCTTGCAAAAGCAAAAGTTTCAAACATTCATTTAGCTTTCATGCTAACAGTGTGGACCCAAATTAGGCTGCTCTTAGAATAGCAGTCTGGTCAGGGACCACACTGTTTGCAATCATTAAGTTAATCAGTAGACAACCAAGAAGACGACACATCACGAAAAGACGCCTATCTAATTCTGACCCCACTTGAACCCCACTTTTATATAGTACAGGGGTAAACCTTATTTTTCTTATTTCTGCTCTAAAATATAGATTGTGGGTACTCGTTAGAACCGGCGGTTCTACTGTGTACCCACAATCTATATTTTGAGCAGAAATAAGAAAAATATCACAATTTTTCATCTTGATGGTAAAATTTACAATGTACATGTATTAGTATAGGAGTGTTTTCGTAATGAAAAGCTGTTATTGACATCTAAAGAGTTAACTATCCTGTCTAGAACGAACCACTTTTATACAAGTCCATGTAATGAACAGCCGGGTAGACCTCAATTTATACAGAGAAAATTTGGGTTTACAACCGCACACATTACTTACCTTGTCTATCAAAACACTAAATCTGAGTGCTCCGGCGTTAGAACCGCTAAAAAGAAATCCTTGGATTGGGTAGCCCTCAGAGCGTTCTCAAAGGGTCACGGACAATTCTAGAGCAGAGGAAAAACGTTTTCTTCTTTTTCAGAGAAAACAAGGCCTTGTTGACAAAAACAAATCTATGAAAGTGTCGCATGCTAGTCGTGTTTAGCGGGCTGAATACAGGATACCTTTTCATTTTCACAGTTAAATCTGAGTAACGCGGTGTGAAAGTACATAATGTCATGTAATTCGTCACTAGATACAGTGAAATTTCACTATTATGACAACCTAAAATTAGGACTAATTCTGCTTTGAAAAGCTAATTCGGTAGGTTTCAGTTATTCTTTCTATGATTTTTATGAAATACAGTGTCCTCTACACCGCGACTACCTTTGGGCCTGTTCAAAAGTGGTCTTTAAGACCACTTTTGAACAGTCGCAAAGGTGGTCCTCAATATAGGACTTTTACAGTACTTTTACTCCGGCGAGACAACGCTTTCAGAAACAATTTCGTCCTTTTTGTCGACAAAGGAAGGAATTTGCTGCTCGGGAACATAGTTTTCCTAGAGAGCCTCGATCTATAGGCGTAGATAATTCTCCCCGAAGGCATTACGAAAACACGCCTATACGAATGCATTGCAAACTTTGACGTCGCAAAAACGAAAAATTTAAATGAAAAATTGAGATATTTTTCTTATTTCTGCACAAAATATAGATTATCGGTGCTCGTTAGAACCGCCCCATGGAGGCGGTTCTAACGAGTACCACAATCTATATTTTAGACTAGTTTTACTATATAAAAGTCAGAAATGACATAAGAACTATTACAAGCATTCATCACGAAAACACGCCTATATAATTTTCACCCTCTTGAACCCCACTTTTATATAGTAAAAGATGGCTGGTGATGAGACCGATTCTAGCTCTGAACTGTCTGTTGCAGATACAGCAACGGAGGCTAGAGGAAGACAACTGTGTTGATGCCTTAGGTCTGGTTTTGCGCTGTGCGCGTTTCTGCTCAGCTACACTGATTCGTTTTGCCTCGTATTCACTGGTACCCCTTGAGGCGGTTCTAACGAGTACCCACAACCTATGTCTATGAGGAGAAGTAAGCAAAATAATGAATATCCCTGTAAATCCCTGTTTCTCTACATAAAGTGGGGTTTAGTGGGGTGTTCATTTCACGGACTTGTTATCATGATGGAAACCCTGCACCCTTGTAAAAAGCCATTTTTCTCGATATGAAATGTTTTATTTTCTTCAAGGAAGAGCATTTTACTGAATTGATAGTGTAATGATATTTCTCGCGAAAAAAAAAACGCACTCAAACCTTGGATGAAAATAAATGTTATTTTCTTTTAACTTCTTTTGGCTGCAAACATAGTTTGTTGGTTCTTTTTATAACCGCCTTATTCGAGTACCCACCATCAATCCACGGTTTTAAGCAGGAATAACAAGACGATAGCATCACCAAAACACACCTACATAATTTTGACCCCTAAAACCCCACATTTATACAGAGAAACTGGGGTTTACAGGGGTATACAGTATTTTTATTATTTTTGCTCAAACATGTTCATTGTGGGTACTCGTAAGAACCGCCTCGCCGAACCACACGGTTCTAACGAGTGACCACAATCTCTGTTTTACATTGATTGTGGGTACTCGTTAGAACCGCCTCACCGAGGCGGTTCTGACGAGTGACCAGAATCTATGTTTTAGAGCAGAAATATGAAAAAAAAATTCTGAGAATTTCCATTTTTTTGTATGAGTGTGGTAAAACTTCCAGTATATTTCAAAAAGTGTATTTTCGTAATGGTATATACTCTGATACGACCGACTTTTCTCCATAAAAAGTGGGTTGCCCATGGGAGTTCATGTTACTGACATGTTAACGTTATTTTATCTCTCATGAACAAGCCCTATAAAACAAAGTCTGCAGATAAAATTCTTGATGCTTCATGTCCACGGGGCCATTTGTTTTTTCTAGCTAAAACGGCTTCCGTTTCGTCCAAAGAAACTTCACCATATGCCTTTAACATTCAAAAGTAGTACATTTCTAAATCAGGGATCCTTACAGCTAGTTAATATGCAAAATGATGAAATGATCTTTGCAAATTAGTGCGAGTGACGCATGCATTAATTCTTCAATTGATTTTATAAAAAATAAGATATTTTCAAGGCCTCTTCATGTCGTTTTTATTTTATTTGTTTTTGGCCGTAAGCAATGCAAACCTTGATGCACATTTAATCTTATAATGTTATTAATTAAATAATTTCGTATTGGCCCAGTTACAGGTCCGAGGTCTGCTGTATTGGCACGAGGCCGAAGGCCAAGGCCAATACAGCTGACCGTGGACCTGTAACTTGGCCAATACGAAATTACTTGATTAATGGCAATTTTATTAATTGGCGCAATTAAAAACATGATTTATGATTTTTGAATATTGGTTGACCTGGTGTAATATAGGAAAATCAATTAATAAAGTGCCGTAATAACCATACAAATATCCTGCATCACGTTTACAGGTTCCGCGTAATGAACTACTATGTATACCCCCACTTTACACAGAGAAAACTGGGGTTTGTATGGCTAATCATTATGGAAACACGCCTATACAAATACATTGCAAACTTTTCCTCCGATTTTTTTTTGTTATTATTTCTGCTATGAATATAGATTGTGGGTGTTCGTTAGAACCGCCTTGCCCAGTACCCTAAATCTATGTTTTGAGCAGAAAAAAAGAAAAATATCAAAATGTTTGTCTGAACTTTTTCAGTCTTTTTTTTTTTTTTTTTTTTTTTTGGGGGGGGGGGTAAAATTTTCAATATATTGAATAGGCAAGTTTTCGTTATTCCATTTAAAAGCATCGCCTCATTTACAAGTGTGTTTATGTATTTCCCTTATTGGTTTTTGTTGTCGTTGTCGCTGCTGTTGTTGTTGTTGTTGTTGTTGTTCAGAAACATAGGTTATGGGTGGTCATTAGAACGGCCCACGAAAACATGCCTATATTATTTTAACCCACTTAAACCCCACTTTTAGTTAGTAAAACTGGGACTTACAGGGATATATATATTATTTTTCTTCTTTCTGCTCAAAAACAGACGTACGAAAACTATTAGAAATTTTTCTCTGAAAATGTTCATTTTTTGATGATACAGAATTCAATATAATTGGGGCGATAACCCCACAGTATTCAAGAGAGTGATTTTGGCACTACTTTTTGGCATTACTGCATAAGAGACACCGTGAGAGAAAATATAGCCCATATTCGAAACAGTTTCAAATGAAACAGCCGATGGAGATAAATATTATTACTTGAATGTTTTATAAATTTATCCAGTAAGTTTACCGTGACAGGGATTCTCTGAGGGATTATCCGTGTAAAAAAACGTGAATGAAAACAACGTAGACTAATACGCCATTCAGCGTCTTTTTATACATCAGTACAAGTAGCCCATTTTACAGCTCATCTTGTACCGGAAATACAAAACCTGGCAAACAGTGCAGACCCATATCAGATACCACAGAACGCGGAGTCTCATTAGAACAAACACTGCATGTTTGCGAAAGGTTCAGCCTTTTTACAGACAAACTTTGGAAGAATCCACAACCAGACATCCCTAAATTTTGAAATGGACTCGTTCCATACTGATACAAGGTTGATGATTCCATTCGGTACAAAATTGGTGTGGATCGATTATGTAATTCTTTGTGTCATAACCCATATATGGCAGTTGGAATTTCCTAGTCAATAAGTTTGTAGTGGTCCATGTCCAATTGCAGGGTAGCCAGGAGTAAATTTTGCTAAAATGTATGTACTTTCTGCAAACAGTTGAGACACAGAGGAAACGCCACGAGTTATGGCGTATTGCTGGGTCTGCAATGTTTGCAAATGTCCCCACAATATATGGGTTAATGGGTCGTTTATATCAATAACGAGGTATATATTTATTTTGTTTTCAGAGCCCTACTGGTTAAGAGTTATCGCCCAAGGCATGTGAACGGCTTCGGTAGCTCAGTCGAATGCGCGACTGACTAAATATCAGTATGTTCGCGGGTTCGATACCTGCCGGGATCGGCAACATCCTTTCCTGGAGATTAATTATGAAATCTTTTCCACGGTGATTATCCACCTTTCGCTTATTCAAGAAGGACAGTTGACAGTTTCTGGTAAAAGAATGTGCACTGTATTGGTTTACCGCTTACGTATAAGCCTGTCCAGGGTAAACTGACCTGCTCAAAATGACCTAAAAAGTGTTGACTTTGTCGTTTAACTCCAATTTAATTTTTTTCAGCTTGAATACTTGCTACGAACGATTAAGAAATGTAAACCTTGATTCGAAAATTGAAAATAATTAAAAGAAACAAGAACAACAGTGAAAAAAATCGCTGTACAAGCCTAAGGGAAATACGTTTAACGTTTTTTTTTATATTTCCGCTAATTTCGCTCTTGTCTGGATCTAAAATAAAACCATATTTTACACATCAAAAATTTAATGTAGTGGCTATGAAATTTTTCAAATTTGATTTGAAAAAATAAGCACAAGATACACCCGCTGCATAGCGTCAATCAACGTCGGGCGTCACACAAAAACTCCGTATCTGGTATGCCCACCATCTGAGTCCACAACAGCCCCACACCGTCTTCTCATGCTCGAAATAAGCCTCCGTACTACATACATGGGTATGTGATTCCATTCTTCATGAAGAACACGTTCAAGTTGACGTCAGTGTCTTCCCAGATGGTCCCAGAGGTGTTCAATAGGCGAGAGATCAGGTGATCTTGCTGGCCAGTCGAACACAAATTGTGATGTGTGTGTGTGAGTTCGGATTTAACGTCGCTTTCAACAATTTTTCACTCATATCACGACGGTGTCTGGTTGAGACAGGGAGCTCAATGCTCACTTTTATAGTGCTGCCTCACTGAAGTATCATGTCCCAGACACATTACATGATACCACACCCAGTCACATTATCCCGACACAGGGTCGACCAGTCCTAGCTCTACCCCGTAAATCTGAGTGCCAAGCGAGGAGCAGCAAGTACCATTTTTAACGACTCTGGTATGTCGCGGCCCGGGATCGAACCCGTGACCTCCCGTTCTCCGGAGCGGACACTCTACCAACTGAGCTATCGGGGCCGGTACACAAATTGTGATGAAAACGCCCACAACTCCACATCACCTCTTCAGATGCGACAGTTAAACTAAAAGCGCACGGCGGCTAGTTCAAAACGTTGTTAAAACGATAACGCCTGTTCTCCATTAACTTAACATACTACGTTCACGTCGCTCTAACGTGTAACGTAAACAGAGCAAAGTCCATTTTTGATATCAAAAGATCGAAACTCATGTTCAAACAGAATTCCAGCATGGGTTTTGACCCAGAATACCTTTAAACAGCTATTCTCATTGGGTGGTATTCAAAAGTATATTCTTTATACCAACCAAAAGCTAAATTTGCCTAACCTTATCCATTGATCACAAGCTATCGCCCCATCAGCACTCTCAGTGCTTTGATTTTTGTTATGGTATACGATAGTCTTAATGACTATTCTAATGTCTACTTGGCATGTGGTCTAAAATTTAATGATACTCACATTGTTGACTTGTTTCATGAAAAACCGCAAATTAAACATGTATTTTGCTGTCGGAAGAAAATAAAAATTCACTTTGCAAGAAAATTACCTTTCAAAATGGTCCATTTTTTAACAACTCCGTTATCCTTACTTAGAAACATAGCATTTTACAACGTTATTCCATGTACTTGCAACAACGAGACTGATTTTTCCCCCAAAAAAACTGTCATTTAAACATTTAATATCCATGCCGATGAAATCCTTACCAACGGTTACATTTCACTATACATTGTCTGTCGTCTATGTAAATAAGTATAACGCATGGATCAATTTAAGATTCCTCAATACCTGTCAGGTAATTCACTACATTTGAGGTACTGAAAAAATAATATTTGCAAATTTTAATTCTAATAGATTTCTAATCAGATGGTAGTCCTTGTAGATATAAGCATATGAAAGCAAAACATTTTTAATCGGAAGTCACCGCTTTAGTGATTTATTACATTTTTCCTTGGTTTTGCAACAAAATGATATTTTGATTCACGGAACCCTAATCTGTAAAATACTATCATACGATAGTGGCTTCAAGGCTGCCTTTTGTCTGAGAGTGTAATAACGCCTTGTAATATTTTCGATAATCCATTAGTGGATTAAATATGCAAATTAGCTAGATACGTCCCGTAACGTTACATGTACAACGTCCTTAACGACATTGCGTTTACTAATAGCGGAATATTGATATTTTTGTTAACAAATCGTGAATAAAATGCGTTTTAAATGTCATACTATAAATAGAATCTTGCATTCGTGCTCATGTATTATTGAATTTATTAAACTCGTTGAGGAAAAGGGATAAAATGCTTGGCAAAGCCTCGCATTTTATCCCTTTTCCTCAACTCGTTTAATACATTCAATAATGCATGATCACTCATGTAAGATCCTCAATTTATGCAATCACTGCACTAAAATTTCACTGTATTAGTCAAGGTGCTTACATGAATGATGCTTTGATAAAAAAAAAAAAAAACAATGAAATAAGGGAAAAAACAACCACAGTTAGTCCCCAGATTAAAATGGAAGGACTGAAAGAAGCCTGTTTAGCACCATTAACTTTGCACAAAAGGCTTCTGATCTCTTTCCATCACTGCAATGATATATAAATGATTTTTATCCAGTGAATTGTTATATTGGTTCACATAGAAGCCTCCGTGGTGTAGTGGTTACGCTACTCGCCTTGTAAACCAGGGTTCGCAGGATCGATCCCGGTCTTCTCCAGACTTTCGGATGAGTCTTTAAACCGAGGTCCCGTCTCAGTATGACCTTAGCTGTTGTTGGGACGAAAACTCAAACACTCACTCACTCATATTGGTTCACATGAGTCAACAAAAACAAACAACTGGTTTTTGGACAGGTGAAGTACTGAACAAAACAATGTTTAAATTCATCTAATCCAGTGAATGATCTGTTGTGACACCTACATGTGTTTGCTGGTCAAAACTCACAAACATTCAATGCGTTTACAAAATTTTAATATACAAAGTTTCAAAAAGCATCTTAGTTTTAAACATGTTTACCATTGCTGGGGCCGAATAACACAAACCGTACATCGTTACACGTAAAACCAGTACGGATATGAATGCATACTATCATAAATTAACGAACAAATTATGTTGGAAAGTACGTGAAATAAGTTGCAAAAAAGAAGTGGAGGCAACGATCAGGAATCGATGCAACCAACCCACAGCTCCCATTAGAGACACCAAAGGGAAAGACACACAAACATGAAACAAAAAACCCTAATGGAAACACCAACAACGGAAAGCCAAAAGGACAGTTACTTTCCCACAAAATGGCCAATAGGCTATCCAAAATATAATAACACAAGCGGCACAAACACCCAAAGACAAACCATAACAAAAATAAACCGCGACAGAAGAACCGCCTTGGAACGGTCAGCGGAAACAAATTCCACCGGGGGTTGGGGGTGCTTAAATCGATTTTACGTGGGCACAATCCTCGACCTTACTTCCGTCGCGATCAAGACATGATCAAATAACATTCAAATATGAATGTTACTTTTTTAAATAAAAAACAATAGTGTACTATTTTTATTATTGCAAAATAAGTTCCAAGGCGTAAGGCTAGACAAGACGCAAATTTCATATCTAAAATAATTAATCAGTGATGACAGGATTCCAAGATGGGTGATGTTATTATGCTATATGCATAAGAAGGCTACATTGATTACGGGTAAAATATAAACTGTGGAAAGTATAGTTAATGAAATCTGCGCATTTCAGATTAACCGCAAAAAAATGACGGCGCCCATAAAGCAAAACATGTGTCCAAAATTGTCTGGTTTTCAAATCAGGTAGGCTTTTTGAAAGAAGGCTTTGTCCGAGTCGCTGGTATTTGATCTGCAGCTGTTTAAGGAACTTTTAAAAAGTCTAGAAAGCGGTTTCATTTTTTTCCGTGTTTGAGTGAAAACTACAGAATTGCATTTATTTTCAAAGGCACTGTTGCAAGAAAGTATTTGCTGTAATAACTAGTTTTAAATTCAGTGTATGGTAGCTCCAAACTTTCTTCTTCTGCGACAGGCATTTTAAAAGGAAATCAGTATCATATTTTAGGGGAAAGCTGCAAAGCTGTCACCTATATTTTGCTTTTGCAAATGTATTGAGGAACCTTAACACTGGGGTAAACCAGCGTAGCGATAAAAATTACTCTGTCAAATCGTTATTGACTAAACAAACAATTTTCCCCACTTAAATCTATTGTTTGCTTTATAATATTTACCACATGATCGGAAGAGATCAGGACATAGAAACATTTAAAATAAAATCCGTTTTGCAGGACAGTTTAACCCACTATTGACACATTTCTATCCATTTATTTACCTGGAGAAATAACCGCCCATGTATTCAAAAAATGCTGTCAGTATGAACGTTCGGCGGTTTTTTAACTTGATAATAACAGTGTTTGGAAATTAAAGAGAAACGGTCAGTAACTGATACAATCAGATCCCAAATGCTTCCCGCAATATCACAAGGGAAAGAAGTCGAAACATGGATTTAACGGACCTTAGGTAGACCGAGTCAGCAGCTCTCTCCCAAACAGGTGGTGATCCTAACTAAAAAAGGATGCAATGTACATAATTGGAGAAAGAATCAGCATCACCAACATGACAATTATTAAACTGGAAGGACAAACGTAACTAAAAATGAACAACAACAAAAAAGGGGGACGAACTGGAATCATCAACGTAACAACTGATATAATTAGGGAAAGAATCAGAATCACCAACACAATATATGAAGGAACCACAGCAAAAGCACCGACTTGGAACGGTCAGTAAAATTACTGGTACGGGATCCTACAGTCACCCTCACTTTCACACAAACAAGTATTTGTTTGGTCCGCGTGAAGGTATTCTAACTCATCATTGAATCAACTCGGTAAACAAAGAAACCACAATTATAGCCACGTTGACACAAGGGTGAGGACTCGACAGTAAAACGCGCTGAGCCACCCGGTTCTGAACACAACGCCACAGGAACACTGGAGCAAAACAAAACCAGGAGTCCGAGAACCGTTAGACCAAGCAACAGACATAAAAATTCCGGCTCTGTACAAATACTTCTTGTAGTTGCTAGTACACGAAGTGAAGTATATGTTGGTGTAAGATGGCATGTTTCTAAGGAAGAACAATAGGGAAATTGATGTTCAAAACTGGTCCATTTTGATAGGTAATTTTCTTACAAAGTGATTTTTTATTCCAACAACAAAAATACATTTTTGATATGGGTCTTTTATGATTATTAATACATTTTGGAACATAACGAGTTGTTTTTCTAGAAACGTGTTAACATTCTGAACAACCTTACATTTTAGCCCAAGAGATAGGTAGACATTTTTATATACCTTAACACAGGGAAACTATGAATGCTTTTATTAAAAACAAAGAAAAAAATCTACACTCCTACATAATTTATGACGATCATTAAGTATAAAGTTGTATTTCCATCCAGTTATTACCGCTTTATTGGCTTTATCCGATAGCTCATAATTTCCTGCTGGTTACTTTTACAGGCCATCTGGACAGGGCACGGCAAAATATTCACAATGACAATTTCGACCAACATAGGCTCAGAACATATTAAGTCTCCTATAGTTTTATCTGCCCCTCTTGCAAGTTCCAAGTATTCTATAGATGCTTTCTTTTTTTACATACAGGGAAGGGTCAAATCTCTGATCAGACTACGTGGAAGCATAGGCTGATCTGTGCCTTACAGTCCTGTAGGCTTGAATGTGCCAGGGCTTGCTTGTGTTCGAGGTGCAATATCCGCTTGCCTTCTTTATGGCTGTCATGAACTCTGATAAATTCGGTGACCAGATAATCTTAAGTTTATTTCTGATGCAGATTTGTCTTTCTTGTGAATTAAGACGGTGCATTTTTAGGGTAAATAGGGAGATTAGTCATCAATTTAATAGTTTGACAACATTACGAAAACACGCCCATGCAAAAACATTGCAAATTTTACCGCCGAAAACAAACGAAACTGTTAAGGGGAATGGAAACACCTGCCAGATTGTTCCGCCATTTTTCAAAGGGAGACAACTTTCGGAATTTCCTGTTCGTTTTACAATAAGCCCTGTCCCACTGAAAAAGGGGTCTGCTCTTAAAGGATAGAATTTTCTCCTGGAGTAAATCCTTTCCTTCAAGAGTTGACCCCTATTGACATGGTAGACAAAAATACTTTTGCAGGAGTTGCCTCCCCTGAAAGTGTTCCCATTCCCATTGAGATGAAAAATTGTGATTTGTTACTTATTTCTACTCAAAAATATAGATTGTGGGTACTCATTAGAACCGCCTCGACCGCCTCATCGAGGCGGTTCTAACGACTACCCACAATCTATATTTTTGAGCAGAAATAGGAAAAACATAAGGTTTAGCCCCCTGTAAACCCCAGTTTTACTACATGTATACAAGCGTAGGGTTCAAGAAGGTCAAAATTATATTAAATGGGCGTGTTGTTCATGATGAAAATTGTGGGTCCTGATTAGACGGCTCCGCCAATCCATCTAGATATACCTTATTTGCATAGACATCTGCAGTAACTTACAGGATTTAGATCATTAAACTGTCACCAGGGGCCAGTTGTTCAAAACTAACGACGTCGTTAGTTAACGAATCGTTAAAACTTTGATCATTCATTATGGCAAATATGCTAATAGTTTTGCTGAAAAAAATGTGAGCAGCTTTTGCGGATGCAAAAGCTGCTCACATTTTTTTCAGCAAAAATACCAAAATTTTAAATATTAAACTTGCTAGAACAGTTAACATTATGACCACTAACGAGCTCATTAAGCTAACGATGCTTTGAACAACTGGCCCCAGGACACTAAATCTTAACTTCAGTGGCTTATCATGAAACAGGACCAGAATATTAAAATGAAAACAAAACAAAAAGCTTGGATTTTCATATGAAATGTTCAGGATTTTCAACAATAGACCAGAGTTCGTACGGATGATCGGTAATCCCAAAATAGTTTTCTGCACTGAAGGGGACTTAACTCTGTGATTAATAGGCCAGTTTTCGAACATATCCGAGTTTTTATCCCCATCCTACTAATATGTAAATTTCAAGAAGATCCAATCAAAATTAGTGAAGCTGATGAAAAGAACGAAAATAGTACTTTTGCAGCAATCAAGGGGACGAAAATGCATAATAAATAGATCGACCTAGCCAGTTTTCGAATTAATCCAATTTTTTAACCCCAGTCTGCTTACATGTAAAAAAAACAGTAATTTTCAGCAACCGAGGTGACATTACTCTATGATGAAATGGCCGACGTCACCAGTTTTCGACCTTGACCGAGCTTTTATCCTAAGTCTACATAAATGTAAATTTCAGAAAGATCCTATTACAATTTCAGGGGCTACGGCGATGGCAAGGTCAAAACAGGCATTTTAGCATTCAAGGGAACATAACTCCATTATTGAAAGGCAGTAATTGTCAATTTTCAAACGCATCCCAGTTTTGACCCCGAGCCTACTTAAGTAAGTTTCGTAGCTCATCGTCAAGTTGGCTGAAGGCTCCTGAGAAGCCTACAGGGTGGTAGTTTATCCGTCGTCCGTTACTCATTGTTCAGTGAGTGGGTGTGCATAGATATTGCCTAGTGAGACATAAAAGGGGCGATGTCGCCAGAGGTCATTGCAGGTCGAATCTCACTAAGTTACTGCGAGGAAAATTGTTGGAAGAAAGATAAGACTGTCCGGTCCAGTACTTTACACAAACAGTGAAGACCTTGATCTTGGTCTATACAATTAGCTAAACCAGTCACATAAGTTCAGGGCACATTAGGATAACACACCCGTGCGACTGACTATTTTTCTGGTTAAAATCCGTCATATTTTTCTTATTTATTCTACAAACATAGCGTGTGGGTACTCGTTAGAACCGCCTCACTGAGGCGGTTCTAACTAGTACCCATAACCTATGTCTTAGAGCGGAAATAAGAAAAATGATGTATACACCCGTAAATCCCAATTTTCTCTGCATAAAGTGGGGTTTAGTGGGTGTTCCTTTCACGGATATGTTCACATGATAAGAACGATTCTACAGGTATGAACTGTAACCTTGTCGGTCTCGGCAGCTCAGTGGGATGCGCGTCTGACTGGTGTCAGGAGGACGCGGGTTCGATACCTGCCGGGGTCGGCAACATTCTGTCGTGGAGACTAATAATGGCGAAAGAATGCGCACTGTACTTGTTAACCGCTTATGTATAAAACTGCACAGAAAAAGTGTGGTTAGGTAAACTGACAGGCTCAAAAATGACTTAAAATAGTGTTGACTGGGCCGTTAAACTTCAATACAGACAATCGAACTGTAACCCTTTTTACACAACACTCCTACCTCACAACGATATAATTAGCGCAGCTTTAAATAACCGCGACGTGGACTTCGTACAAATTAGTGATAGTAACCTTGACATTAGAAACGTAAATCTACAGCGCTTAGTAACTTTGGGTATAATGGCAATCATTCAATCTATTGAAAGTACACTATACTTACAGCTCAAAGAACCGGCCCCGATAGCTCAGTTGGTAGAGTGTCCGCTCCAGGAAACGGGAGGTCACGGGTTCGATCCCGGGCTGCGACATGCCAAAGTCGTTAAGAATGGTACTCAAATTTTCGGGGTAGAGCTAGGACTGGTCGACCCAGTGTCAGGATAATGTGACTGGGTGTGGTATCATATAATATGTCTGAGACATGATACTTTAGTGATGCAGCACTATAAAAGTGAGCATTGAGCTCCCTGTCGCAACCAGACAAAGTCGTGATATGACTGAAAAATTGTTGAAAGCGACGTTAAACCCGAATTCACACACAGACACAGTTCAAAAAGTGATGCTTAATTTGGCCATTGAAATTTAAATTCAATTTAAATCAAAGTCATTAGTTGGCTTTTATTGCACAGAGCTTGTCATTAAAGTTGGCAATGACGATCTTTTGTGCGCCAATTAGACTTTGTCACGCGAAACCATGATTTTTACTAGCTAAGACGCAAACCAGCCTCATCACGTGAACAAGTCCGTGAAATGATCACAACCCCCCACCCCACCCAACCCTCCCTCCAAAAAAAAAAAAAAAACAAAAAAAAAAAAAAAAACTTTATACAGAGAAAACTGGGGTTTACGGGATTGTACGTTATTTTTCTTATTTCTGTTCCAAGACATAGATTGTAGGTACTAGCACCCACAAACTATGTTTGCGGTATGAATAAGAAATGCATCACGGATTTTCAACAGAAAAGCAGCCATTTTGGAGATGTGAAAAATGCACTAAGTCGCACGTGTATGTTATCGTTATGATACTATCCAGGCAGCGAACATACAAATACTGATGCTGAAGTGTAAGTTTGTTTGTCGAAAATCATCAC